>OX465283.1:78259728-78819255 GCA_949987705.1 Thereva unica | reverse complement strand
ACTGATTTGCAATTCCAGTTGCACACGCAACTGTTTCGTTAAAGCTAGATTAAACTGCTCACACACGACTTTTCTTGCCGGTCAGAAGCATCAGTTTCGTGGTTGCACTGCACTCAACGGAGGGCCTTAAGCGTCAATTATACTGGACGCAATGGAGCTCAGTGGACCGGATTGAAATGTTAAAATTAGTTTCAATACAAAGAAGTTATAATGGAGTGGTTATACTAGACGCAAAAGAACGGAAAGGACCGAATTAAAATTTTGACAATTTTGATAATTTTGACAGCAGTTACGCAACGCTGCTTTGTAATTGGCCTTACACTCCACAAAATATTTCAATTCGTTAGTTGAAGATATCTGCCTACTAAGCAATACAGCAAAAACATAAAATCGCCTAACTTAGAGTAAGCGCCAGAGTAAGAAACGCGGGTTGAGTAAAGTTCGTTAAATCCAAGAAAACTCCACGATTAGATTAGGCTGAGTTTTGTATATGGATTTTTTTAAGTTCGTTTACTGCACACGAAGACACGAATTAAAATTACTTATCTGTCACTTGAACCCAGAACCGTCATCGAATTGAATTAAGGGAAAAAGCTTTATGTAAACTCAACGAATACTCTACCCTGGTTCATGGAAACACAGTAAATGTAAGGTTGCCCTACGACTAGGACAGGGGGTTCTCCACGTATGAGCGAAAGGGGATTATTCTCTCGACTAATTGTATAGTATGCCACACGAACTACTGAGTCAGTCAAACAAAGTATTCAGGCCTATTCTAAACTAAGCTGGAATTGATTCTGATTCCGATTTCTTACATCGCATCCGTAGCATAAACTCTGCTGTAAGGGCGAGTAATTTCGAATAACAAATGTATGCTACTTTGTAAGAAAATGCTAGCGCAATCAACTCCAGCGCAGTTCAGAATTTGTCTGAATACTTTGTTTCACAGACTTAGTACTTTGTTACGCTTTTATTTCATATAATACTTCATAAATTCATGAACATTACAACTTAGAACAATCTCTATTGTTGTTTTTTGCAGTCCCGTAAATCCCGCGGATCCGCGCGGGATTGTTGAGCTCGATGCCGCAGCCTTGCGGGATTCTGATTTTGATGCGGGAATGGATTCCCTAATTGCGTATAAGTGCAGTGAGTTGATTTGGTTGTGATTTGTAGTAAAGGTACCTTGTTTGTTACCATTTCTTTCTAATTTTTCTTTTATTAGATATTAAATCCATAATGCGTTTTGGGTACATTAAACCGATGGCTTTCTTTTTAATAGGAGGAGTACTTTTCCAAGCTGCTTTTTGTATCTGTTGGGTACAGGCGAGTGTTTCTTCATCGAGCTGATCTTTGCTTAGCAGCTGTGGATTCAATGCAATTCCCTAAAATTATCCCAATCTGTGTTTTTTTGAGTGAGATAGATGTTCTGTTTTTTAAAATCTGCGTTTTCATTAATGACCATATAGATTGGAGAATGATCGGAATTTAAATCTGTTCCTTCTTCTATTTGTAGTAAGCTTCTGGATATTTGTTTTGTTATGAAGAAGTCGATGAGGTCAGGTAATTTATCCTTATCCACACTTTAAATCACCTGACAGGGTAATCTGTTTCCCGAAGATCCACCTTGCAGGCATGTGACAGATAGAACTATGGATAGCTGCCCTGCATGCCATTAAGAGCGGTTCGTAGCAGTCCCAATCATACTGATGGCCATGCTGATGGCCAAAAATGTTTCCGAACATAGGGCATAGGGCGAAAAAACGAATTCGAGATGTGGTGGCGGGAGTATAAAACAGCATTATTATTATGATTAACTAGGATTGTAAATAGGTCGACTCGTGTGCGGAGAGCTTAAGTGGAGAGGGCATTTTCCATTACAAACGTTTTTAAAGATAAGCTGCGCAATATAAAGTCAATTACGCAGGATGCAATCATGCCAATAAGGTTTGTGTTAACCGGAAAAACAACTAACTTTGAGCCATTGACAAAGATGGCTTCCGAAAATGTTTACAAAAGAGATTTTGTTGTCGAAATTAATCAAAGTAATGATTGAAAAGCTGTACATCTTTTGAAACTGGCCACTAGATTTGACATTTGAATTCAAAATCTACTGACCACTTGCAAGAGACACGCTGTATAGTTTCAACGAATATTTTTTATATAAGTACCTACTTACAATTGGCATTATGACTATGTGATTTGAATATAACTTTAATGCATGCATGTTATAATTAAAAAATGTTTAACAAAGCAAATATGTGAAAAACGAGTTAACTGAAACGTTAATTTGTTTAAACTATACTACGATGTGATTATTTCTTGGCTCCAAAGATGTCGGCAACACACGCTTTGAATAAATTGATTTACTATTTTTAAACATGCTATTAAGGCTAGGTTAGGTTAAAACGGTTTCTCTCCCATTAGGGAACCCACTTAGGCACACCATTGGGCCCATTTTGGTGCGATTCTAGTGATTGGCCAATTGGAGCTTTTAATAAAGCGACCGAGGTCAAGAACACTGGTGGTGAGCCAAAGAAGGTCCCTCTTCTTCTCGCGAGAGCCGGCCATGTTCAAAGAAGATGGGAAACAGCTTCTTCCTCAGCTTCATTGCCACAACATCTATGTCATTGTTGAGAAGTCCTAGTCTCTTTTTTGTCCAGCTAGACAAGAGATTTTGAACGCTTGCGTAATGAGTGCGGCTCACCGTCGCTGTGTTCCGTCCCAGCCCAGGTCGAGCTAAGCTGGTTTTTCTCACAGGTATTCCCATCTGGATTAGGTGCGGTGGCAGGCAGTTCAGAACAGTCGTGGATGTTGTAACGACAGAATAAGGATCCTTGAGGGACACCTGGCTATCCGGCAGAATACATATCTATAAGTTCTTATGAGACAAATTCTTTATCTTCAGCCATTCGAGAGCTTCCCACATCGCAGTGACCTCTACCTGGAAGACGCTGCAATCGGAAAAGAGTCGGGGAGACTAAGAAAGGTATCTATATTCAATGCCTCGGAAAAAAAACCTGTTCCCAATTTTTAAGACATCTATATAGGTACATAATGACCCAGTCGGGATAACACCTTCTGTCCAGTCATCTCTGACCGGAATGATAGTATTGAAACCTTTTTCCTTTTTCCAATGTCCATGTAGGTGTAATGTAATTCAGGTCCGCAGCGGTGGCGAACCTCCCAAAAATGGATGAGTGACCATGTGGATATGGAGTCCATCCAAAAAAGCCTTTATTTTGGCTGCCAATTAAACATCCAGCGCATCTGTTGGGGTGCTTTTCATCGCACCACTAATTCACAGCTTACCTGTTCTTTGAACCCTTTCAAGTATCTTATGATTCGTAGTTTCCTGTAATGCAGTCCACCATACCGATATGCCATGCATAAGTATAGGGCCTCTGTGCAGAAAGTCCAGTCGTGTGTCGTGACAAATCGTTTGAGCTGAAGAAAGTGACCTTCCAGTCGAATCACCATTTTCAGCACAGGGGCCTATAGTAGAAGTTCTAATTCGTGTTTAGGCCTCTGTGTTGAAAGTCGGAATTCGACTGAAAGTCACTTTCCTTAGCTTAAACGACTTGTCACACACGAATCAACTTTCAGTACAGGGGTCTAAAGGTGCTACTAAGTTCGCCTTGACAGTCACAACAGGGGCGGCGAAATCGGCATACCCGGGCCTAATGAAAGCTTTGACAACTTTTTTTTTCTATTTTTTACTTCAATTAGAACGTGAAAACTTAAGTGAATTTTTGTTACATGTATGTAAGTTACATATGGGTCATTCCAGCCATAATCGGCCGGAAAATGCACGACCGCCCAGAAAATTAGTAAAAACATTTTTTTCATGTTTCTCGCGATAAAAAAACATGTACAAAACAATGCGTAATTATCATACAAAAAAGTTAGAAAATAGTGGTTTTGTAGCCTGATATCCACTCTTCCAGAAAATTGTCATATTACAATGTTTGACCTTGAACTTTTTTCAATGACAGCAAAAACAACAAAAAAAATCGGAAAAATTTCAAAAATTAATTTCTCAAAAACACCATCTTCGATTTGGCTGAAATTTTAACACAAAGTTCTTGAGTTTGCGAACTATCATCGTACAAATTTTCAGCGTGGGTTATTGAAACTATTTTAACATACTGACTTTTTAAATCAAAATTTTGTTTTTTTGTATGTAGTATGTTAAAATAGTTTCAATAACCCACGCTGAAAATTTGTACGATGATAGTTCGCAAACTCAAGAACTTTGTGTTAAAATTTCAGCCAAATCGAAGATGGTGTTTTTGAGAAATTAATTTTTGAAATTTTTCCGATTTTTTTTGTTGTTTTTGCTGTCATTGAAAAAAGTTCAAGGTCAAACATTGTAATATGACAATTTTCTGGAAGAGTGGATATCAGGCTACAAAACCACTATTTTCTAACTTTTTTGTATGATAATTACGCATTGTTTTGTACATGTTTTTTTATCGCGAGAAACATGAAAAAAATGTTTTTACTAATTTTCTGGGCGGTCGTGCATTTTCCGGCCGATTATGGCTGGAATGACCCATATGTATGTAATTATAAAAGCCGAAATTAGTGGAATTTCAGTGGGAGTGAAACATGGAGTCGGAAATGTTGAATGTGTCTGCGGAACCTAGCTGAAAAATAAATTTAAATTGAATAAATTACTCCAAAAGTTAAATTTTAATAAATAATTGCACGGACGGATGTCACAAAGAAAACTGTAGGCTACAAATGCACAGCCAGATCCAGTGAATGGTACGACGAGGAATGTAAAACCACTATAGAAGCCAGAAATAGAAGCAGGAAAATATACATAGAGAGACGGACGAAGAGCAAGAGATTGAAATACGAGGAAACAAGAAGAACCGCAATAAACATCTGCAGGAAGAAGAAAAGGCAGATCCTCAACAATCACATCCTGAGGTCAGAGGAAAACTTTGCACAAAACAAAACACAAGAAGCACACAAGGAAGTAAAATTCTTCAAGAAAGGCTTCAACCCCTCCTCCGGTATATGTAGAACAAAAGAAGGCACTATAGTCACAGGCAGCGAAGATGTAAAGGAAAGATGGAAGGAATTTATTAGCGAGCTGCTGAACGCAAATGATAACATCCAACATGAACCAGAACCCCCTCTACAACTTAACGATGACACCAGAGAAACAAATGCACCCTGGAAGAAGTAGAAGGTGTCATACGATCCTTAAAAAACAACAAATCTCCAGGAATTGATAACAGAGTTCATCAAGCAATGAGGAGAATCGCTTTCAACACCTATACATGAATTACTATGCTGCATATGGAGTAACGAAAAAAATCCGGAAGATTGGGAACAAAGCATTATCTGCCCAATACACAAGAAAGGAGATAAATTCAACTGTGGAAACAATAGAGGCATATCTCTTTTAAGCACAGTATATAAAATAATGACAAACATAATTAAAGCCATACTGGAGCCTTATGCAGAAGCCGCAAAAAGTCAATACCAACCTGGATTCAGAAGAAGAATGGATCAACTTTTTGCAATAAGGCAAATCCTCCGAAAATGCTGGGAATACAACATCGACGTGTATCAACTCTTCATCGACTTTAAACAAGCATACGACAGCATCGACAGGGAGCAAATATATGCGACAATGTTGGACCTAAACATCCCCTAAAGATAACAAGAATGACGATGGAAAACACAAGGTGTGCAGTCAGAATACAAGGAGAATTTACAGAGTGCTTCCCAGTAAGGCAAGGCTTAAAGCAGGGCAATGGGCCTGCACCCATGCTATTTAATCTCTGCCTAGAAGTAGTAAGTCGCAAAGTAAACATTGATGCGAACGCAACCCTGCTTAACAAATCAAAACAGTTGCCAGGATATGCCGATGATACTGTCATACCTTAGAGAAATTTTCACGGAATTAGAAGAGGGAGCCAAAGATATAGGCCTGCAAATAAATGCAGAAAAAAGTTAAATTCTAATTCAGTCAAGGGTGGAAAGAAGAAGAAGAAACCACAACACCACCTGGGGGGAACTTAACTTCGAACGGGTAAACCAATTTCACTACCTACCTGGGGTCCAGAGTCAGCGAAGACAACGATGAAACGATAGACGTACAACGAAGAATAAATACCGCAAACAGAACATACTTCTCACTACTGCCAGAGACATCCACAGAAAAATCAAAATAAGAATCTACAAAACCATCATACGTACAGTAGCTACGTATGGATGTGAAGCATGGAGTATCTCCCAGAAATCCGCCGACAAATTGGATATATTTGAGAGGAAGGCTCTCCGAAGAATATACGGCCCAATCAATGAAGTCAATGCATGGAGAATACGCTACAATCACGAATTGTACGATCTATATAAAGAGTGTAAACTCTGGACACATGCCAAGCTTCTGCGTTTACGTTGGGCCGATCATATCCAAAGAATAGATAACTCAAGGATACCAAAAAAGCCCTGTACCTACTACCAGATGGCAGAAGACCAGTTGGCAAACTACGGCAAAGGTGGAATTACAATGTTAAGCCCGATGCAGCAAAACTGCTCAATATAAGAAATCGGAGACAAGCTGCGGAGCAGAGAGACGTCTGGAGGAAGACGCTGATGGAGGCCAAGGCTCGAATTGGGCATAAACATATCGAAGAAGAACATCTGAAGTTTATTACGAACTCATATATAATATGGATCATAATACAACACAACTCATACGTTTTAAATATTTGAGAAGTAACCACATTTAGGGGAATATGAGCTATCTGTAGGGCACTTAGGGGAGAAACGCATTAATGATCTGGCAGCACTGCGTGTAGAATGAAATTTCCAAGTCACCTTCGCGTTCTCCTCTTATTTTTTGCTGTTCCCATCGACGGAGAACATGTGTATCATTCAGCTGTACACTGGGATTTATGAAAAGTCCCAACCAGCAATTTGGTAGGGAGAAAATTTTACATGAAGAGGAACATCTGTATAACAAATAGTAAAGGCTGGGGTAACATTTTTTTCCTTTAATTAATGAAAAAACGCATCTCCTTACAATTATAAAGCAAGCTTTATTTATTACAAAAACATGCGCATCGAAAAATCTTAAATACTAAATTAAATACATCAACTACATGGGGGCCGTCCGGCCAGAACCCTAATGAACTTACCTCATTCCATTCATTACATAAATTATTTTGAATATTCATTTGCACATATTGAACTGCACAGGCAACAATCCTTAATTATTCCAGATGCCAATTACAGCCAACAATAATGAATAAATCGTCAATTATGTAAAAACCAGACATTTTTTGATGAGCAACAACACGTCATGTCCATAAATATCGCTGGTATTAAAAAATAAAATTACATTAATTTCACTTTTTAAAACTAATCAAAAATAATCCGGTTATACACAAAAATATTAAAAAAACAAAAAACAAAAATCTCACCCCAGTTTGTTGCTATTTCCACTTACGGTCGAACATAATTGCAAAACTTTGGTATCCGACAAAAGTTTCAATTGAAAAAATTGGAAACAATGTAAAACTACCCAAATTTGCTTCCCGTCACCCTAGCTGCGACTTCTGTGTATGCAGACATCGTCCTATAACCCCAACCCCTTTAGGGGCTGGAAAACCCCAATGAAACAGTCGAAACCACTGTAGTTTCCCCATTTGGGATAAGCAAAAAAGAACTTTTCCAAACTATGAAATATCATCTGCTCCTGACAGACTCTCAATTTCGCATTATTTCGTTCGATTACACAAAAAGGCTGTTAACGCAAAAATTAAGGAGCGAAAGAACGAGAGAGAAAAACCAATTATTCCTGTATAATATTTTTTTAAAGCAAAACAGCAAAGAGGATTTGTATCGATTCAAAATAAAAATTTGATATTCTATTTATTTTTGCAAACATTTGAAATTTTTAGATTCGCAGATGTTTATGTAGACGATAATGAAGATGGAGCTGACAGGAAATGGTTTGACTGGACTAACTAGTGTTAATATGTTGGGTATAAGTATTTTAAGGTTCAGTTAATGTGTATTCCCGTCGATAGATACCAAATGCGTTTTGAAATATATTCTCGGGAAAATTAAAGTTAAGTTTGGGTAATTCCAGAGAGACGAGAATATGTATATCTCTACAACCATTTTTTATGTCGTCACGTTTTTACAGCTTAACGGATTCGTACACCTTTTAATTATTCACACAAAAGCTTATTTATTAAAAACCAAACACAATTCAATAACAAACACAATTTCTAGAATTCGCTATTATCACTTGCAAATTAATATCTCTCACTATTAATTTCTCTTTACCGCTTGTTAATTTACTTTTCAATCGCCACTTTTCACTTTAGGTCACTTTTATCACTTTAGAAAACTTTCATCACTTTTCAAACCAAACTGACTTCTAAATGTCGTTGCCAAAATTCAGAGCTTTCCACCATATACTGGAACCCACTAAAACATTCTTTAAAGTACTTCTAGAAAATTCGAAGTTTTGTCCGTTCGTTTTCATTCTAATAGATGGCGCCTTGTAAGCTTAATATATAAATCCTTAATTCTGTTGTTTCTAACTTCTATTAGAGGTGAATTATTTCAGATTTTTCTCGTGGCTGGGTGCTTAGAAGACCAAAGCCGGTGGTCAATTAAATACGTGAGGTGTTTTTGGTTTTAACTTGGCACCTACCCCCCTCTAACCGACCGAGATTTACGCTATAATTTTAGGAGGAATCGACGAATCGCTGATGTCAAAAAATGTGTGTGAAAATCGTACCCTAGACCGGTTCTACACATTCAACTTTGCATTCCACTTTTTGACGTTCAATTCTGTCGCTCGCGTCTACACATTTTCAACTCTTCAAGAAGCAGAACGAAAATCTCGGCTGTCTTTGCTATCCGTGTACACCCATACTCATACATATTCGCACACTCATAAAAATGTTGAACGAAAACAGAAAAGTTGAACGCAAATTTCCATTCCATTCTGAGCTGCTTTCCATTTTCCTTTCAACTCTAGTCTGTTTCAAACTTTGCATTGGAGTGAAAGAGAAAAAAAGTTAAACGTCAAAAAGTGGAATGCAAAGTTGAATGTGTAGAACCGGTCCTATAGGTTTTGCGGGTCGCATAGTCCTAAAATATGGGTGTGCAGTTTTCGCGATAATTTTGAATTATAACCACAAGCAATCCAATGAAATACATTATTTCTATAGTTACTTGCGAAGGTGATTGATTTATAAAAACTAAAGCCAAATTTTATAATAATACTAAAGGCTTAAAACTACCCATGCATCGGCTGAAAATATAAAAATTTGTTGCTTCAACATAAGTATCAGATGAAAAGGTATGACAAGTAGAATACAATTAGCTATGTCATTCAAAATTGAAAGTGGCGGCCAATACAAAATAACGGACTATCTTTTTCTTTACAATCCACACTGTATGGCTATCAAATAAAGGGATATGACAAATATAATACTATTGAGCCTAATTAGACGGCATAATACTTTTCCTCTTAACAAACAAACGGTTTGTGTATCTAGTGATGAGCAAGTGCAAGAACAAGACAAGACAAGACTAGTTCATGGGCGTAGCAATGAATTTTTGCTGGGGTGGGCCAGATTTTAAAGCATCGTTACCGACTGACCACAGAGAGAGGTTATACAAAAAAAACTCAATTTTTAAATTTTTAAGTATGTAGTCGATGTATATCTAGGTAGTTAAAATTAAATATAAATAAAAGTTAGAATTCAATCTAAATATTATATTAATTAATCGAAATTTACTCTTCTACTTTTCTTTAAAAATTCCTGCAAGACTTGATCTTCGCTTATATTCTGCACAAATAAATTTTCAACGTTAATTAACGCTAAATTAGAGAATCTGTCTTGCTTCATCGACGCCCGTATCCAATTTCTTATCCTTCACATCGCCAAAAACTGATCACGATGACGTGGTATCGACTATGAAATCATTTTGCTTATTTGGTTGCCTTCGTCTTTTAGACACTCGTAATGGCTCTAAGGAAACGACGTTTTATAACATTTCTTTTAAATTTTTTGACATAAAATAACTTGAAACGAAGGTTTTGACTTAACATAACTTGCCATAACTTGCGATGCAATCATACCTTAAAAGATTAGTTGCTCGATTGATTAAAATAACTGCAACCGATTCGATTCAGTAAACAGAAAATATTAAATCTCGTATGGGAAATATATATAGTTCAGCAAACAAACGAGCACGAATAGGCTTTTTGGCCATCAAGATTACCCCGATTCCGTAGAATCAGCTTCATTTACCTCCCTACCGTTAGTAACAAAATGGAAATTACGCTATTTCTCCAGCGACAAAATGTAGTGCAAACTCTGTTCACTTATCTCCTTTTAAATGGCCTGCCACCTTGATAGGCCGATCGGTAATAATCGTCTTCTGATTCCTCCAAAAACCGGCGACAAAATAGGCATTAAGTTATTCTTTCAGCGGCAAACTATTGCCCCAATGCCGCTCAGTTCGAAGGATACATACTAGGGAAACGTAATCGGTGGAAAGTACTCGAGTAAATACTCATGAGAAGAATCAAATTAACAGTACTTAAAAGTACATCTCCATAACCATAACCAATGCCAACCTTCGAATAATATAAAAATGATGTTGGGTGACTTCAACGCTAAGATCGGAATGGACTCACGCAATCATCCACGATAATGGTGGCAGGCTTATCGAGCGCTAATAGCAAAGGAAGACTACTAAGCTCAAGGCTCTTCTCGCATAAAAACCATAAAATGACTTGGACGTCACCAGATGGAAGGGCTAAAAACCAAGCGCACCTCAAAAAAAAGAGCACCAAGGAAGGTCTTCACTATCATCATGGAACAAAAATACCTGTAGGCAGGCCGAAGAAAAGATGGATGGATGCGTTTGTAGCAAATGCAAAACACTTCTCTAGACACTGAGCTTGAAGTTGGGCAGAAATTGAGGCTGGAGTAAAAGATTAGAGGAAGCCAAGGTTCTATTTACGCTGCAGCGCCATTGGAACAAGAAGAAGGAATATATGGAGCAAATTGCCATCGCTTGAAGAATGCCTTTTTCATTATATTTATTTGGTGAGGTACTTGGTCCAAAGGTACTGCGGCCACTCTCTTGACCTATTGTACCACTTCATTGGCATTCCTGATAACTTTCAACGAATGTTTGTCTTATACCTGCCACCTGATTTAGCGTTTGCATAATTCCCGATTTTCTCCGTGTTGCACGAGCGTGGAACCCAAGTTGGTGAATAGAGAGGGACGCAAACAAACTTCTAAGCGAAAAAAGATTTCCAATTTTCGTTTCCACTTTGCGTTTGAGATGTAAACTGCCCCAAACTTTCCTTAATTGAGGCAGAAAAATACATTAATGTGCAAAGCGTCACAACTGAGATGAACTTGCTTGGTATTCAGTTCTAGTCTATAAACAGTAATATGAGTAATATTAAGAAGCTAATAAAAGCGTATTAAAAAGTATCGAGTCAAAAGTATCGAGTACTGATATAAGTAGAATCGAAAGCCAAATATTCATATCAGTAAAGAATCGAGTTAGATAAGCGACAGATTATTTATTGTTGACATAATAAATTAGAGACAAATTATAGACCTAGACCCGTGTGTGCTGACTATTTGGCTAGCAATTCTAAGATATACCTGCCGTTACCAGTGACATAGAAGACCGCCAAAAAGTGGATTTGTATTTTGCTGCTATGGTTCTATCATAACTGAGTTCCTATTGAAGCCGAGTTGAGTTGGATTTGAATTTAAAACTCAACGACTTAACTCTATGAACTACACGGTATCATACTGAAGATGATAGGCCCATACATATTTGCTCTATGTTACGTATCTATGGCCGCATCAAATGAACTTAGTTCCCGACTTTTTGTCTTTTCTTCCGTAATAGATTATATTCTTTATCTAAAGCTGGAACTAAATGAACTAAATCTTGCATTGTGTTGCAAGTTTATACTGCAGTAAGTAGTATTTCAAAGGCTGCTCTCATATAAAAACGGCACTGCATTATATGAGATGAGCTCTATACCCACGCAAGCAATACAACGCAATACAATTATGCTTTTCCAGCTATATCTCCATTGCCATTGCGGTCACTACGTTGTGTCATGCGCCACGAACCAATCATATTCATAGTTTAACGGTTGACCTCCAGCGCAGGACCATTTAAAAACTTTTTATTTTAAATTGTTTAAAGAGAGTTATGTAACATCATTGGTTTTAAAGTGGATGTATCTTGTTTTTAATTAGGGATTCACTTTTATTCTGGGGTGGGCCAGAAGGATTCTGGGGTGGGCCTGGCCCACCTGGCCCCCTACCTTGCTACGCCCATGAGTCTAGTCTTGTTCTTGTTCAGCCTGTCTTGTCCTTGACTGCAATAATAAGACCATTTTTTCTCATCACTATGTGTATGTTGTAAGTAAGAATTACACGATAAACTGACTGCTCTGTATTTTTTTCGTTTAACAATTCAATTGTCTATGTAGTCTGTCTGTGTACAAAATAACAAAAATTCTCAGGATTTTTTCAGCTCCCGAGAACAAAGTTATGCTTGGGTTAGTGTGCTGCTCGATGTAGTCGACATTTTTTTGGGATGCACAGGTGGGTAACTTTCCTTGTCTATAAAACTGGCTTATTGGAATTATTGGAAGTGTTGATAGAAAAAGTAATAGGCCGTGTAATTTGACTCATTAGCTGTGTAACGTCATTCTAAATACAAAATGGCGACGAGCACAAAATGGCGGATTACTTTTTTCTTTACAACGCCCTTGGTATGTGTATCAAATAAAAGTGTATGACGAGTATAATACAGTAAGCTGTGTAACGTCCCTTTAAATCTAATATGACAGTCACACGTTAGAAGTGAAAACTTCTATGGCCAGTCCGTATTGCCAAACAAAACAATCTTAATATTAAGCACGATAATGTTCAATAAATTTTGTCTATGAATGTTCCATTTAAGTTTATTTTATTGTTAGTTGAGATCGGCCCCACCAACACCGACGTTTAACACACAATTAGAAATCAAGGCCTAACCCAAGTACGTAGAATGTTATTAGAACAATGGTGAACTTTTCGTTGACGTTGACTTCTGAAGTTCCTACCAACTCATGGTAGGTAGAAGTTACTTTTGTCACAAGAAGATGCACAAGGAGACCTGCGTATTGCCCAATGATAGAACGAGAAATCAAACAGATCACATGACTGTCAGCCGCAGATGGATAACTATTGTGGAGGATGTCAGGAGCTTTTCTGATGCTACAAATATTGAAGAGCTGAAACAACGGAAGCTATTAATACGTAAACATGAAGAGTTGAGCTTAGGTCGAACTCGAATTCAACTACATGTAGACGCGAGTCGCGTTGAGTTAGAGTCGACTGAACTCGACTAACCTCTGCTACCTGGGTTGAGTTAAATTATGCATAGAGACGAGAATTCACTAGTTAATTAGTTTAATCTAGATGATAGCAGCATCTCTGTGTTTTCTTTGTATACGTAGTATATATTGTTATGTCCAAAGAAACACTGGATCTCGGACACAACTTGGCAAAAAATATAGCCGGAGTGCCGTACAAAATAACATCAACTCTAAAAGCGACCCAGAAAGATGTCACCAACTTGAAAGGGGATACTCCCAATTACACCGGGATATAAAGAGAAGAGTCCGGCGTGATAAAAGGCGGCAGAAAAACGAGCTCGCAGAAAAAGCAGAAAACGCGGCAACAGTATGGTGATATACTTTACTTACTTAACAGCTCTCAAGAAAGCACTCTACTAAAAAGCCTGCCGTAAATTGTGCGGATGAAAGGCTGCAATGCAACGACGAGGAACAACTCTAAAGATGGAAAGATTATTTCTTTGCCGCCCTGAATGTTTTAATTGCACAGGAACCTCAAGGTAACAGCCACAATGCCCAGTTAATAAGAATTACCACTCGTGCCCCATCCAAGACAGAAATATTAACCTCAATTCAAGCCCTCATCTGACGCTTGCTGAGCAAAAAACTGGAGGTGGAGAAACGGCTCTCCCAAAGAGGAATGATCATACTTTGAAGAATGATCATTCTTGTACCGTGTATAACCTAATATTTAGATTGACTAGCTTCGTTCATCATTCAAACGAATGAAATTAAACTAACTTCATTTAAGAAATATTTAATTGGGGAAATTTTTATCAACTTTCCATTAGCTTTCCAATACCTCTTCTTAAAATTGGAAAAAGCAAAGCTATCAAAAACTACCAAAATTATTTGAATAAAATTGTAAATATTTACTGAATCCCAACCTTTATTTCCGTAGTAATACTACAATATTAACCAAAAACACTTTATTTTGACATTTAATAAAAGAAGTACCGTGTATCACAACGAATTCGAATGATCATTCAAGGTCAATGAAAGTGGAACAATGATTATTCGATTAAGCTTGTGTACTAATGCTGTGTCGTTCGCGAATGATCCGTTCGTACTGAAAGGAACAGCGTACTGAGCCAAATTAACTGGTTCACTAAGTAGTACATGTTCCGCTCTTTCGT
The DNA here is from genome assembly GCA_949987705.1 of Thereva unica. Lineage (NCBI taxonomy): Eukaryota > Metazoa > Arthropoda > Insecta > Diptera > Therevidae > Thereva > Thereva unica. The sequence goes on along the minus strand of OX465283.1, from coordinate 78,804,675 downwards.
TCAATGGTACTTCACTGGTTCAGTGATACTGAACTGTGTTATGAACCATGAACGTAAAAAACCAAATGAACGGGTCTCTAATGAAATGACCTGAGCTTGAATGATCTGAAAAAAGAGCGAATTAATGAATCACAATGCATGCACAAAGGTGAGATATCTTTGTCAGAGAGCTTGTTTTGGTTGCATTGATGATATATCCAAGATGAGATAGAGTTGGATTTTCAATCTAAGCAAATCTAATTGGAAATAAAAATTTTGAAATAGTTTACACTAAAGATTTTGGAAGAGTTCTAATTAGGCATATTATACAAATATCAATATATTATTCGAGTGTAGGAGGCAAGGACGTAGCCAGAGGAGGGATTTTGGGAGTTCAACCCCCCTCCGCGGGAATAAAACATGAAAAATCAAATAAAAACATTTTTTATATTTATGCATATAAACTTTACATTTATTTTGCTTAAACGTGGTCTATAATATCTATTTTTCTTATACATACTAGAAATACATTTAGTCCATTCAAAACGCGCGTTTGGGTGTTCCAAAATCGAACTCTAAAGGTTTTTGGGGTCGCTGATCACTAACACCGGGGTCTCGCAGTGGTAAAACATGGGCGTCACCCTTAAAAATGCAAAAAACACCCCTTTTTAGGAAATATTATTTCAATAACAATGAAAACTAATGCAATGAAATACACTTTTTTAATATTTATTTGCGAAGGTGGTTGATTTGTACTAAATCAAGGGGAACTTTATGATAAGAGGTAATCCTAAAGGGTTGAAACCACCCCTAAATCGGCTAATTTTTTTTGCATTTTTAAGGGTGACGTCCTTATTTTCGTGATCAGTGATCCCAAAAACCATTAGGGTTCGATTTTCTTAACGGTGTTAATTTGGAACACCCCCTTCCGCGTTTTGAATGGACTAATTTGGCGACAGCGATGTATAGCCCGAACCAAACGAGATGAGGTTTCTCAAAAGTCGATTTTCCCTGCGCAGTAGCATTCGTAGTAGGTATATTTCGAAGCGGAAAACACATAAGCGCATGTCTTATTCATATGTGCGCAATGTTTATTTATGTGTAATTTTCATTTCCCCATTGCGCGAAGAAAAAAATATCTAGATGATTATGTATATAAAAAGTATAGGGTAAGGAAGGAGAGGTGTCATTTACACAGATTATTATTATGATTCTTACAAACCCCCCACCATTGTTTTAAATTTATTTGAATAAATTATAGGAAATCTTAAGCTAAGTCATTTAGTTCGAACTGGAAGTTTTGTTTTTAGCAGCAAATTAATTGATTCTTATTAGTAGCAAACACAAACTAGTGGGATGTTGTGCCTAGAGACTAGCCACTAATTACGCTTTTTCATGGTATTCTTTCTGTTGAATAACACTTCAGACTGGATGACAATATATGTATTAAGTGGAGATTGATCCGCACTCACTTCCAACCCGCCGGTTTTGGGAAACGAGGCCAATAATTCGAATGTGTCAAATTGAAAAAAATGCACATCACACATGTAAACACTATATAAAACGAATCTAAACATTTTTCTTTGTATTGGAGGCAAATCTTATGTGATGCACTTTGCACAACAGAATTAGGTGTATTATTTTACTTAAACATACATATATTATTGTTAAAAATTCGACTTACCGCACCTTTTGTATTAATTTACACTTCAATGTAACTTTTTTTTATTTTTAAAGAAAAAATCACGCGCCCACTTCACTTTTCTTTAAATGTAGAACATCTACTGAAAAACATAGGCACCTGTTTATCCATAGCATATATGCACGTGCACGCACACAAGTACCCCCACCTCGCAATGAGACCAACACCAATAATTACCCGCCATCCACTTTTTGCATTTTAAGTCGTACGAAATTGACTCAAAGACATTAATTATAGACGGCAATGTCCTCTACATTTTTTGTTAATAAACTTTTTCTCGTAAAGTACACTGATTCCGAGAAAAATGCATCAAAAACTTTTTGGGTTTTCCAAGAACCTGCAAGTGGTGGGAGGTCACAAATCTGGGTTTAAGCTTCTTTCATGACCCCCTAACGCTTTATGAAAAAACATCCCCGTTGTAATTTTTTCAACAAACAGCCTTTTTCACAACAGATTGACTGTACTACGAATATACTTTCAAGTTCAAAAGTGGCTGTCCCATGATATGCACGCGAAGGATTGGGGGTGGATAGAAGGAGATACATTGGCGCCAGTAAAAATTACCGATGTTTTGGCTCCCAAACACTTTTTTCAGGTCATTTTCTGCAAGTGCATAAAAGGGTGCACGAAAAGCTGTTCCTGTCGAAAAGCGTGGTTATTGTGCACCTCGGTATGTGCTCATTGTTACAGCAATCGCTGCAGTAATATCCCCGTAATGAATGATCCTGAAGAGAACTTAGAAGAAGAATATAAAGGTGAAGTGGACAGCTCCGGTGAACCAGACCCCGAGACATCCAGCGATGAAGAATAAATGGAAATAAATACAGGAACTTTGTCAATTTTTCCAATATATGTACATATATTCGAAATAGTTTTTCTGTGAAAAAAATGATATTTTGACTCATAACTCTGGAAGTTGGTGGTGTAGAACCTTTGCTTTTACAGTTTAGATAGGTGGAAGTATTCTGCGTATACTGCTACCTAATTCATGGAAGTAGGTCATCGGGTTACCAAAATACAGGGTGATATGTAAACCTCTATCAAAACAATTTCAAAACGCCCTAGTGACCAAACCGCTACGATTTCTGCCCCCCTCCCACATGATTTTTTGTTCGTCTATCCAAAGCCTATCTACAGCCCGCCACTTTGTAACTTGAGGTGGGACACCCTGCATAAAGAAAACAATATAAAAACAAAATAATTTTTCAAATTTTTTTCTTTATCCTCCATTTTCCGACCAAACATGAGGTTTTCCGGGAAAAGCTTATATAACTTTTTTTGTTGAGAATTTTCATAGCTTTAATTTTGTCTTGTTAACATTTTTCCAATTTCGACGTTTCGCGGTCGGGAAAGCGTCGGAAAATTCTTTCAATCGGATTTTCTCGTGATTTTCACGAAGTACGGACTGGAACTCAACGGTTACCTTTTCTCCAATTGCTAAACTCCCACCATTCCAAATTTCATTAACCTACAATTTTTTTTGCAGTTTTAGCGATTTTTTTACTCTGGAAACTGTAGGTACTATCAGCTATTTACAAAAATTATAGTTTGTCAGAATTGTGCTTTTTTACTTAAATCAAGTAATGTAGTATAAATGCAATGGTAGCCATTGGAAATAAAGTGAAGTGCGTTTTGCCTCATTGTTAATATAATAAAGATGCCCTTATACTTATAAACATCTCAATTACTGCAAAACTTTGAAAAAGATTCTCTCCAAAGCAAGAAGACCTTAACAATTCCGTCTCGAAAAACTTATAATGGTTTAGTCCCAGAATTTTGAGATGGAAACAAGAAATTACAATAAAACTTTTACCAGATATTCCAGATGCTTTACTTCCATGGTTCCAGTACTTGCATCATTCTTCTGCTCATTCCTTTTATGCTATATTATAAAGATGTAAATATATATGTATACATATACAAGTATAAACATATACATACATATATAGTGTAGTCCTCAAAATAATTTTGCAAGAACTTCCCTTTGTTTGGGTGAAAACAAAAACATCAATCCCCAACCCTACTCGCTTGGGGCTACATAGTGCCTGAAACTCCTCACGAAACTGAGCCGGAGAGTGGCCACATCTTAAATGGCGGATGAAATTACTAAAATAGTTTCAGAATCGCACTAAAAACTTTCTGAATGCAGTGCGCATAGCAATGGATTCAAGTGGCAGAAATAACAAAGGAAAAAGGGTCAGCAGTCCTTTTTGTTGTTGCTTTATTTTTTTTCAGCTCTAAGTTGTTTACCATCGCACGTCGCCCAAGATGCTTGCAGCCTTGCACAATTGCAGGAAGGTGGAACTAAACTCTTGCATCACGGCAACGAGGAGAAGAGTTCGAGGTCATAGAGACGTGCTGAAGATATTTAAATTTCAATTTAGCTGAAGCTTCTTAAGGCTCATTTCTATACCTCAAGCCACCACGCGATCAGCTTAAGGCCAAGAGCTCCCATCCCCGCCAAAGTGGAATGTTGTTGAAGGCAAAGGATTGAATAGGGGAGCACAAGTGTATCTAGGAAGAATGCTTGGTTGGTTAAATAATTTGTGTGCACGGTAAAGGAGCTCGCTCATAGTGATAATAGAGTGCAAAAGAAGCAGTCCTGAGAAGGAATTTTTTCTCGTAATATAGTGGACTTGATCTAAGGTAAACTAACTCCTCGTGGGTGACTGCTATTCTCGACTAGAACAAATATTAAAGTATTGTAATTTTGTGCAAAATAAAACAATGGATACCACTTTAAAAGAAAATCGATGTTGTTGCTGATGGTGAGCTGCTTGCGGCATCAAACACCAGCAGTAGCAGCAGCATGTACTCGGATGCTCTGTTTACTACACGAATGCTTACATAGCATGGCTTTTAGAGCGGCATGGCGGAAGTGGGTAATGTGAACTATAAAAGCTTTCACATTTTATCATCTTTAATGCAGTAGAATTTGCCTTACCTACAGGCGCAGTAAGGATGCTTTATTTTAGGCCAGTAGAAGACACAGCTCGGCGTCCAGATCACAAAAATGCCTACCCTCCACTACATACTTGCATCTAAATTCAAGTACTTTTTAAGCACTATAATTATGTAACAGATACTTATATTTGACTGAAATTTGGATTTTAGTGAAATCCTTGGATCTTGTAAATCTGTAAATTTTAGAAACAAAATGGATTAATAAATATAATAGTAATGGCAAAACGGATGTGTTCGTTAAATTAATTTTGGTTGAAATTTGTATTTGCGGAAAATTTATTATAGCTTCTTTCAACCAATCTCTAGAAGATAATAAGGACTTAAATTATCAATAAACTAAGCTCCTCTAAGAAGCGATATGTAGAGGTTTGTTTTTTTACGAAGGCGTTACGACCCAGTAGGAATTCTAGGAAGGCCTTACCGATGGAGCACTGAAACCCCTCCATAGCCTCTGGGTAAAAACCTCCTCACCCACGGACATCGTGAACGGACTTTGGCTACGAATTTTCATATGCCCATATAATAATAAACTTAATAACTAAAGGATTGGAGTTGCAATGGTTGCCCTTTATAGCCTCTACCCCTTCGCTTATATCGTCCGCAGGCCGTATCAGAACATCAAAATTGGCAGCTTGCACTAAATTAGGGCAGGAGATAAAAATGCAGCACGCTGCAATCAAAAGTATTTCAATTGGCTGAAGCTGGTAAAATGACAAGCAAAGCAGCGTGCTGCATGTTCATATCACTTCTTAAATTTGCAATATTTGAGGTTCTGATAAGGCCTCCAGCAATCCAATCGTAGCTACAGGCCTGGAAGCAGCCGGTACCGATCCTATGTTTGCTTGAATGGAGGACATTTCTCGTGTAATAACATAGTGGAGCCAAGTTTTTAAGTTTATTTTTGCAATAAAAAGTTGTAAAATATTGTATTTTATCACTTTTTTCTGAACCTGGATTACCAGTGATTAGTGTTTCAGATTGAATTAAAACAATTTCAAACAATTGAGTGAACCAATATGTTTTAATGGTTTAATTGTGAAGGTGACCAATTTTGTTTACATTCGCTGTGGTTTTGTCGAGTTATTTTAGGGCAAAAATGTTGAATTTGTGTGGTTATTGAGTTAAAAGTGAATTTAAAGTGATTAAAGCTTGTTGAAGAATAATTTTTAAAAATATTAAAGCAGAAAAATGTGTAGGAAAAAGTTCAAAATTTTTGTTATCCAAGTTGTGTGGTGGTACTAGCACTTATGTTTTAATAACTATTCCGTAGTAATTGCATCTAAATTCAAGTACTTTTTAAGCACTATAATTATGTAGCAGATACTTATATTTGACTGAAATCTGGATTTAATGAAATCCTTGGGTCTTGTAAATCTGTAAATTTTAGAAACAAAATGGATAAATAAATATAATAGTAATGGCAAAATGGATGTGTTCGTTAAATTACTTTTGGTTGAAATTTGTATTTGCGGAAAATTTATTATAGCTTCTTTCAACCAATCTCTAGAAGATAATAAGGACTTAAATTATCAATAAACTAAGCTCCTCTAAGAAGCGATATGTAGAGGTTTGTTTTTTTACGAAGGCGTTACGACCCAGTAGGATTTCTAGGAAGGCCTTACCGATGGAGCACTGAAATAAGTTCTCATCTGGTAAGGGGTACCCCTTATTTTCTTGGAGCTAGATGAGCCCTTACAAACCCCATTACAAGAGAAGGCAGATGGTAAGGTGTAGTCCAGAATTATACCCAAACAAGTGAGAGTCTGCCCGATGACTCAAGGGAGCTTTCCTGGAGCTTTCATAAATTTTATAGAAAAAAAGAAAACGGGCATTTATATTCGTCGACATAAAATGCGACATTAGCATTCTCAATAGCCCGGCTCTCATTCGATACGGAGGACAAGCAGCTTTGGAGAAGTGGAGAATTTAGTTGGGGGACTGCTTAGGTAAAGCCACTCTCGGGCTTGGAAAAAAGGCATTTGTAAAAGATGAAAAAAATAAAAGCGTTTCGACACCGGATCACATATCCATAGGCGCCCATGAATATCTCTTTTTGCAATGTTCCATTTGCTGCCTTACTACACCCCTTACAGATGAGCAGTTCTATAAGTACTCTAAGGTAAGTACCAAAGTAAGGCCTTACCTCCTATGACATCGTGTGTAAAAGTAAGCACTTCTGTAAAAGGATGTGGTAAGGCCTACCCCTTACCAGTAAGTGCTGATTTCAGTACTTCTGTAAGCTTACCGGTCCTACTGGGGAAAAGCTTACACACATCGGTGTAGCAGTATAAAATGTGTAACCGCCTGTGAGTCACATACCTAACACAAAATACAGCACTAGGTGCCCATACTAAGATAGTATAGTTGTTTTCAAACGTCGTGACATCCCGCGCATGTTCCCCAGCTAAGCTCTTCAAAATGTTTAAAAGCTCAGACAAAAGCTTTATTTAACTCCTCCTATTAAATCACTTGCTGCCATGTAATCAGTCGCGACTGCGTATTGCCAAAGGGAGGTGTATTTTTCTGGGACTTCAATGATTATTTAAAAAATTTACAAATTATGACTGAAAAACACCCGTTTTTATATATTTTTTTATTTTAAGGTTTTTGTATTTTACACATATGCTACAGAAATAATTTGTAGCAATTTCTACTAAAAAATACGAAATTTGTATTTTTATCACTTTGATTACTTGATTGTTGACATTTTCCGCCAGTCGCATACGCGCTTCTGCTTGGCGAGGTTGTGTTGCTTGCGGCTGCAGAGAACTCTCAATTTATGAATGAAAATGTTTATATCTTTAAAAGAAATTTTTCCAGGAATTCTTTTAATTTATTTTAAATTTAGGGATGAGAAATATTTAGCATAATTATAGTAAAATTATGCTTATTACGATGGATAAACTGACTTGGTTGAGCAGGAGTTTTACATGTATTTAAAAGCTCTGCTCAGCACATATAAAGATTAATTAACTTTATTCATTCGGCATGCGCGCATCCCTTCCCAAATTATTTTGTTGAGTTTTTTCTGCGTTTGTTGCCGTTTTAACTAAAAACACTAGTTTACACCAAAAATGTACCTCGTAGAAAAAGTGTTTTTTAGACTAATTTGAGGTCGCTGAAAACAAAAATGACACTCATTTATTTTTCCAAAGAAACGTTTACGAGATATTAGCAAAAAACATGTTTTTCGGCTTTCTTCCCAGATATGGCCAAAAATCTCTAGAACAATACATCTAACAATAGAAAATTTTTACTAAACGAAAGGTTCCTCTTTTCCCATTACGACAATGTATTGTTTGTGTCAATTGGAGTAGTACTTTTTGAGTGTGAGGCGCTGAAAGTCGGAAAAAAGTGAATTTTTTAAGCATTTTGGAGACTTACACATGTTTATTTGTTGTATTAAGTTATACCAAAAATTTATTTACATATTTCAATCATTGAGGGTGAAAGATAATTTTGTTACGAAAATATAAAGCCTAACTTTAGCCGAATCGGACGAAAAATACAGGAGATATGAATAAAAATATAATGGCGCACAGTTTCAGCTATTTACGTACTCAAACTTTAGATCGCAAATATCCTAGAAACTCATTGGGGTTGTGCCTTTAACTTTTCATGATTTTTCAGAAAAAAAGCTAGAAAGAGGTCAGTAAGGAAGTTTTTTAGTGTGGTATTATAGTTTTCTTTTTAATTGCGACCGCGCATAGCACCAGCGAACCCTGGGAAAATACGCAAGCACTCCGGAAACAGAAAATCCAAAACTGGAGCTTATGAACCAAATCCAAATGACCCTAAACGATCTATGGCGTGAACTCAATTTAACAAAAGAAAAATCTGAATTGCTCGCCTCTCGTTTACAAGAATGTGGATATTTGGAATCAGAGAAACGAGTCACGTATTACCGAAATCGTAGCAAGAACTTTGAACAATATTTTTCGAAAACAAAAGACAAAAAGTTCTCTCGTCATTTTTTCGAAAACTTAACCCTTTCGACGTTAATCAAGGTCAAAGTTTGCAAAAATCACTTTTTGACCAAAAAGTCGTTCAAAAACTATTTTTCTTTTTTCGAAAATTATATTTTCTAGGCAATAATATTTGGTACAAGTAGATGAAAAAAATGTTTGCCCTACAAAATACAATTTTCGAAGAAAAAAACTGATCTGGCCAAAAAACGATTTTTGCAAACTTTGACCTTGAATAACTTCAAAAGGGTTAAGTTTTCGAAAAAATGACAACAGAACTTTTTGTAGGCAATAACGTTCCGCATTGACTGATTGAATAAAAAATTCGAAAATATCGATGTTCGAAGGGTTAATCGGGTCAAAAAAATTTAAGAACTTAAGTTGTAGAGAATTTCATTGTCAATGTTTTGGGTCCTTGCACGGGAAGTATGTCCAATAGAAACCGAGATACATGGAAAACTAAAAAAAAGCGATATCTTCGGCGGCCATGTTTTATTTTTTTAGATTTCGAAATTTTTTTCTTAAAATGTCACAAGGAAGCTGTGCACCAACTTTCAGCCATTTTGGAATTTTGTCTCCTTTAAATGCAAATTTCCCCGAACTATAAAGTAAATAGCTGAAATTGTGCGCCATTATATTTTTAGTCATATCTCCAGTATTTTTTATCCGATTCGGCTAAAGTTAGGCTTTATATTTTCGTAACAAAATTATCTTTCACCCTCAATGATTGAAATATGTAAATAAATTTTTGGTATAACTTAATACAACAAATAAACATGTGTACGTTTCCAAAATGCTTAAAAAATTCACTTTTTTCCGACTTTCAGCGCCTCACACACAAAAAGTACTACTCCAATTGACACAAACAATACATCGTCGTAATGGGAAAAGAGGAACCTTTCGTTTAGTAAAAATTTTATATTGTTAGATGTATTGTTCTAGAGATTTTTGGCCATATCTGGGAAGAAAGCCGAAAACTTGTTTTTTCCTAATATCTCGAAAACGTTTCTTAGGAAACATTAATGAGTGTCATTTTCGTTTTCAGCGACCTGAAATTAGGCTAAAAAACACTTTTCCTATTAGGTACACGCAATTAAGCAAACATTTGTAAACTAGTGAAAGCGGGGAAATGATAGAACAAGATTTATAAAATTTGGCAATGAGGTGCGCAGTTGTTCAAATTTTTTGTGTCACGGAGTTTGAAAAAATCTATAGTGTCAGATTCCTACTGACTAAATTGAGCTCGAGCTCCAAACAAATTGTCCCGTTATTTAGATAGATTTTTGAGTCTCCCAATATTAATTGGGGGGATATATTAATGTTAACGGGGTATTTAGGTTAGGTTAGGTTATATATGGCTGAGCTGCTGGTGCATAGCCCAAACACCTAGGCCAAGGGGATAGGCCCATTGTAATGGCATAATGATCCCACTTCAACCTGATGTTAAAGTGTCGTTTCCACGCTAAACCGCCACTCCATTAACATATGGAAATCTCGCTTTCGCAAACTCCATAGCTGTAACTCTGCCCTCCGTAAAGTGACGTCTGATATTCCAAAGTCTCTTTGCTCGAGTTCTCAATAGCTGTTGATAGTCAATCACGGCCTTCTTCTGAAAAAACTCGCCTCCAAAGCTAATTTTTCTCTTCCTGCCCTTAAACTAATACATAGTTTCTCAACCAACCGTTTTCAAAACGTGCTGCTCGATGACAATTCTTACTCAGTTGCTGCTCTTCACGCTGGTGTACCCCAAGGTTCTATCCTTGGTCCGTTGCTATTCGGGATTTTCATTAATGATCATTTTCTTTTGCAGTCAAAAATTCCAATATTCATACATATGTACGCAGACTCTAATTCGATCCTGGGTTGCTCTTTTAAAGATTAAAGACCATCGGGAGTACAGACTTATACGTCTACTCCATGATATCTTGTACCACCGCAAACCAGCTTACCTTAACCAGTTTGTAATACCCTCACAATCTCTCAGAAGATATAATTAAATTATTCCACAATTCCGTACCTTGATTAGACAACGTTTTTTCTTTGCCTTCGAAACTTTTCTTTGGAATTCTCTTCCTGTTGATTTCCAGGGCATTGATTCAGCGGGCACATTCAAGAAGCCTCTTTTCCATCATATCTCTAATAGGGTTGTATAAAGCGCAAATACAAATTTTCTTTCATTTAAACTTTCTATATATTATACTTTTGCAATTAGGTACTCTTATCAAATCCTCCTATCCAACCGATGTATTAATAAATGTACTAGTTGTAAGACTCTATCTTGTGTGCATGGTCTATCAATAAATAATAATAATAATAATAACTTGGGGTGGGGGAATTGAGGCTCCAGACCAAAATTGATACAAAAACATTTTCGTCTCGCCCGGGCGCCCAAAAAACTACCTTGACATGGCTGGAGAAGGTGCAAAACCGCATTGCCGATAGCACCCTTTGCTCCTCCATTGGCCCTTTATAGTTTCTCTGATTAACTACTTTTATCAATAATAGCAACGTTATTTATTATACGGTTAAGTTTTATTTAGTGGTTATCGGCTCTGGCTCTATAGTTGAGCCGGGCTTACATGAGGCAATACATTTGTCCCGTACACAATGGCAAATTGTATAGTACCAGAGATAACATAATACTCCGTATAAAGATGCGACAGCTAGAACAAAAAACCCGAACGCTTTTTGCCTCGGCAGGCCTCTGAGATTGCCTCTCCCTTAGCAACATGCAACATATTCGAGTTTCTAGCTACACAAGGAGGCGAACGTGGTCATGGTCCGCAGCACAAGACATGCGGTGAGTTTGTCGATAAGGAAGCTAGAATTTTAGGGGGGCAAGGAAAGGAACTGACAACAGAATGTTTCTCGCAGCATTGTCATCTTTCAAACATTTACGTCTAGCGCTACATTGAAGGATTTCCCTGATGCTTTGTATTTTAACTATTTCCTAGAACATTCAGTGTATTTTTTTAATGACTTCTAATTTCTCTTGATTTTAAATTTGTTTGCGATATTTTTAAAATAGGTACTTGGTTGAGGTTTTTTTTGGTTACGGATTTTCGATTTTTTTTTATTTTCTGGTATTTCGATATAACTAGAATGATTTTACAAACGAATTTAGGAAATTATTCTATATTTTATTTTATCTATAGAATTTTCGCTTTTGCCTTTAAATGTTGGATTTTGGCTTTAAGTAGGTCTTTTGTTGTAGGTATGTTGTGGGCGTAGATTTTTGCCCACAGTTTTTTGTAAAAAATGCAAAAAAAGTCGCATACCCTGGGGAGTTGTTTGCCTCATCCAAAGTTGCAAAGCGCATAAACATGCTGAGCCATATCTGAAATTCTTTCGATTTCCTGGGACAAGTCCTTTTCATAAATGCTTGTAAATTAACATCCCCGTCCACAATAAAAAATGCGTACGTCTGCTCAAAACATTGCGGTAGTAGTTGTTTTGGTAAAAATAAATTAAAAATAGGCTCAATACCTTCCTTGATATTTGTCAACTCTTCAATTAATGAATATGAGGAAAGGCTACAGTCAATTTTTCAGGGCAAACGTATGAAAGCAGGAATTTAATCTCGGACTTCAAATACAGGATTTATCCGTTTTAGAGTCCCCTTATCAACAATTAAATATTGAGCCTGCAAATATTTTCTGCATGTACACGGGTACATCGATGGGCTGATGTACAACCAAAACTATCGATTGTGATGATCAAAACTCATTGCGCTTATGGGTTTGATGAAATTCTGGATGTACATCCAATTTTACCGTGTATATCGGCCTTTATGGCAAGAGGAATATTATCCAACTGCAAATTCATCATTGCATACTACGTTACAAAAACCAGTATCACTGGGGAAAGTTTATCACAAAAATTACAAGAATTGATAGAATACTGTTCTAATGACGGGTAAAATATTAGAGGTGGTATGGTATGCGATCAAGTTCCAAATAATAGAAATTGTTTCTTCCGATTAGGCGTAACAACATTTAAGCCACATTTTGAAAATCTCTATTGTGCATTATATGATGTACCTCAATTAGGAATACTTTGATGAAGGCTGATTTATGTACCATTGATGGTCCAGTTACATACTATAAATGCATAGAAGAGTTGGTTACTATGGAGAAAAGTAATGTGACAAAAATGAGCCATAAGCTTACGGAAAACATTAGAGTCCAAATAAATGGGAAAAGATGATTGATTCGTTAGTTGTGCAAACGTCCAGTTAAACTTGTGCGGCAGTAATCGAATCTGCTGAACAAATGGGAGTGTTTTCTGGAAAAGCTAGTAACAAGGCGAAATCCACAGCTGAATTCATTGCAGAAATAAACAAATTAATAGATTGCTTAAACAGCAAAAATCCATTTTGTAAAAATAGTTTTAAGGCCAGATTACGAATAGAAGGATTTGTAAAGCAATTCCTGGAAGAAATGATTGAATATATCACGTCAATAATCACAACTAGAAGGGAAGCAAAGAAAATATTATTTTAATGGTTTAGTCCAAACCATTTTAGCCCGTTCAAAAGGAAGCCCAGCTACGTTTAGTTTAATCCGTTTACAATTTGACACCACTATCCTGCTAGCTGCTGCGTTCCTTTTTTCAGAACGATTTCACTTTTTTTATTTCATTTAAAAAACAAACCGATTTCGTATACAAATCATATATATGTATATTTTATGCGAATACCAAAAATATTCCCCAATAGGAATATCGACAATTTTTTTTTCAAGCGCCATTGCACACAAGCAGCTCTCAAACAGTCATTTCATATTTCAAACCTCGATTACACACAACATAAATATGTATTCATTTTTATATACATATGTACATAGATTATTTTTAAAGTATTATTTGTATTAGGTTATCGAAAAAGCTAAAAAAATTGTGATGTGATTAAGCCCTTTTCAGACTCAAATCTACAATCTTAATATAACAAGAAGAATAGTTATAATTGGTCTCACAACAATGTTAAGACGGCTAGACGAAAATGAAAGTATTTACTATATTTTGAAAAAGCCGTGTAAAAAATGTCAGCTCCCTAAATAAATGCGTTCAGTACAGACGAGAAGAGACGGGCACAGACGGATGGACAGACGAACGGACAGGTGGACGGACAGACGGTCTCTCAAAAGTCAAAATTACTTTTATTACTATGCGTAGGTGCAGTACCGGCTTTAGGGGGCGAACCCGGGCGACGGCCCGAGGGGGTAATATTCCAAGGGGTGCCGCCGAGATCTAGTAATGTGTTAATTTATTTAGTTATTACATGATAACACCTCCAAAATACAAAATAACATACAACGCCGGATATGTCAAGGATATAAACAAAGTTTGTGATTGGAAAAACGTTAAAGTCTTGCCACTATTGTCTTCAGTTTCCAGCAATAAACCAGTGCAGGGCAATAGCAGCCTTTGAGAGCTTTTGAGAGTATCCTCGGAAGTGTCACAGCTCTCCAATCCTGCTTGTGAATTCAACTGAGAGAGGTACATATAAGAGAATCTATTTATTTTCTTCTTTTTGGTTTAAACATAAAAGAGATTTATAGAAGTTTCTATACTTCGCTCACTCAATAGAGTAGATGGGCTTAATGTACAAAAACAAGACCAGCTTGTCCTCCGAAAAAGCCAATTATTGCGCGGTTTTGTAATAAACGCAACTTAATCGGAACTTTAAATGTTTATGACCGGAATGTTTATTGATTGCAATTTGCTTATTTATATTGGAAGCATGTACGTACGTTATTTTTCTTTATTTTTGAATAAAAGTTTTTCGTTTTCCCAGGAATAGATTACATAACAAATTACTGTGGGATGTGGAATACCATTTGTTCATAATACCATAGATAAACTATTCTATAGATGGGAAAAGTAGCATCAAAACTATAAATTGTTTCTTTCCACTTGCTTTTACGAACTAGCGCATAATGCCGCCTTATCTTACCATTATCATATTTTCTGTATTAACGCAATTTGCGCGAAGTTTGGCCGACGACGATGGTATCTTATATAGCCTAACAACGGGCGAACACCAACCCTGATTAAAACATAGTCGTTGGGCATGAAATAATAACATTCCCCACTAAAACAGAAACCAACAGCAGCTAGTACAACACACTTCCTGAAAGACAAACCCACGTCTGGCGAGCTGATTCTCTTGAACACTCCAAAAGACGTTTGTACACAACGAAAATGATCATGTTCCCATTATGCACATTCAACAATACATTTTATGAAGATTCTTTGTTTGGTTCAAATTTACCATCGTATGCCAATATGTACTGCTCAGCACTCGGCCATTTAAATCTTTTGATCAAGTTTAGCCGTCGTGAGCCTGTATGTGCTCCCCAGCAGCCGGTGCTCACCCATTGTAAGGCCATCTTTTATTTGTACTCGGGTGATTGTATAATTTGGGCATAATAACATAAGTAGGTACCTAAAAAAAGTTAAGAACGCATAAAAATATCTCGCTCGGGGCGCTACACTACCTAAAACCGGTCCTGCGTAGGTGTTCAGTCCATTTTGTTCAGCCACCATTTGCTGAGAAGCAATAGAATAGCCGAATGAATAACTCTGTAAATTTCATGTGCATAAAATTTTAGTTTGCTAGATAATTATGTTCTCAAGTTATTACCCCGCGCCAAGCACAGCGTGCCCCAATAGCTAATTTTTTGAACAAACGATAATTCCCAAGCGTGGAGTTAATGAAACTTGAATAAACTATTCGTTTAGTTATAAAATTGCCTTAAATTCTGTCGAAACCAAATTTTTAAATTTAAAAATTAAATATGTTTCAATATGACGGATATATATTTTGTGAGTAAATTAAAATTATATCTAAAGATTGTTTAAAATTCTAAAAATTTAAGTCTGCCATTCGACATATTTAATTTTGTTAAATCAAGACGGATTCTCTGCTGTCAGCAGACCATTCCAATATACTTATGTTCCCGGAAGGTTTCATATATTCATTTATACTAGGCGGAATGCATTTAGTAGGCAACCATCTTTGTATTGGCCAAATAGAGGGCAAATTAAATTTCTCTCATATATTTCTAAAAAGAAGAGGATTAGGTATAATTATGCATTGTGCTAGCAATTTCTCTTTTTCATTTTAAAATCATTTTCGAAAAGCATTGCTTTCAGCGGAAACAAAGGGTGTTTTATCGATATGATAATTGGGTGTTTTCTTACACATTTTCTTTAAGTGCTCCATTTTGGTCTTGTTTTTTTATTCCCGAAGTTTTTCGTTTTTCTATTACAAACTCTTTATATTTCCTCAACAAACCAGAATTATCGTTTGCGGTTGTAACATACTTTTTTTTCATCTTCCAAACATTGTTTGCAGAAAATTTTTGCGGGCTAAATATTTACTTTATCTTATAATACTATCTTACTTCTATGACTCTAAAACAGATAAATCCTGTAATTGCAAGTCCTAGATTAAATTCCTGCTTTCATACTTTTGCCCTGAAAAATTGACTGTAGCCTTTCCTCATATTCATTAATTGAAGAGTTTACAAATATCAAGGAAGGTATTGAGCCTATTTTTAATTTATTTTTACCAAAACAACTACTACCGCAATGTTTTGAGCAGACGTACGCATTTTTTATTGTGGACGGGGATGTTAATTTACAAGCATTTATGAAAAGGGCTTGTCCCAGATTTTGGAAATCGAAAGAATTTCAGATATGGCTCAGCATGTTTATGCGCTTTGCAACTTTGGATGATGCAAACAACTCCCCAGGGTATGCGACTTTTTTGCATTTTTTACAAAAAACTGTGGGCAAAAATCTACGCCCACAACATACCTACAACAAAAGACCTACTTAAAGCCAAAATCCAACATTTAAAGGCAAAAGCGAAAATTCTATAGATAAAATAAAATATAGAATAATTTCCTAAATTCGTTTGTAAAATCATTCTAGTTATACCGAAATACCAGAAAATAAAAAAAATCGAAAATCCGTAACCAAAAAAAACCTCAACCAAGTACCTATTTTAAAAATATCGCAAACAAATTTAAAATCAAGAGAAATTAGAAGTCATTAAAAAAATACACTGAATGTTCTAGGAAATAGTTAAAATACAAAGCATCAGGGAAATCCTTCAATGTAGCGCTAGACGTAAATGTTTGAAAGATGACAATGCTGCGAGAAACATTCTGTTGTTAGTTCCTTTCCTTGCCCCCCTAAAATTCTAGCTTCCTTATCGACAAACTCACCGCATGTCTTGTGCTGCGGACCATGACCACGTTCGCCTCCTTGTGTAGCTAGAAACTCGAATATGTTGCATGTTGCTAAAGGGTCCCATACACGAGCGAACAATTTGCGCAAATTTAGATTTGCCAAAAAATATGTGATTGCCCATACACTACGCAACCAGTTGCACAAACTTCATTTCCGTTTATGTTACGCTGCCCGTTGCACAAAAATTTTCAAACGCGTTTGATTTTCATCAAACAGTTGCGCAACTCATCAAACCACCCCATACACAGGGAAAATGTTTGCCCAACGGGCTGCATTGCACAAATTGTTCGACCGTGTATGGGCCCCTTAAGGGGGAGGCAATCTCAGAGGCCTGCCGAGGCAAAAAGCGTTCGGGTTTTTTGTTCTAGCTGTCGCATCTTTATACGGAGTATTATGTTATCTCTGCTAGTACCTTTTGTAATTTAGTTTGCGAATTAAGATTTCAGTGATTTTTTAGACAAAAATGTAAGTAAAAAAATTGTTTTAAGTAATCAATTACTTTTTTTCTTACATGAACAAAATGTAAGAAAAAATCTACCTATATTTTTTTTTCTCCTTACGTACTTATGTCACAATGCACAATTACAGTGGATACAGGTGCTTCAAGATCTGTCCTCCGGGCTGACTTGGTCGGTAGAAACTGGCTGAAAAACACGGACTAGTACACTTTGAAAACGGTAACCGGAGAACCAGTGAGATTACATGGGGAGACAATGATGAATGTGGTGCTTGGTGACATTGAGTTTACACATGCGTTCCTGGTAGCTGACATAGTAGACGAGTGTATTATCGGCTTGGACTTTATGACAACACACGGAATACTATTGGACATTGGGGAAGGAATGATGAAACATCGCAACAGGGGAATTCCAAAGGATACTGCACTGTCCCGGCGACCATGCGAACCAGGTTTTAAATATCGTTGGCGTATTGAGGAAAAGTGTCAAAAGATGACTGCTGAGCCAAGCATAAAATATGAAGACCAGGGAATTCGAGATGCGCAACGCGACGACCCGGCCATTTCTGCGATTTTGTCATGGAAAGAACACGAGGAGAAGCCTAAATGGAAAGACATCGCAGAGAGAAGTGAAATCCTGAAGAGCTATTGGGCCCAATGGGATTCATTGCATATCGAAGGAGGAGTATTGAAGCGCAGATGGGAAACAGCTGATGGTAACTCTCATCGAATGCAGGTGCTAGTCCCTCGTGCTGGAATAACAGATATTCTAGAGGAGTGTCATAATAGCACTTTTGGGAGTCAACAAAACTCTGGCAAAGATAAAGGAGAGATTCTATTGGCTTCATATGCGGGAGGATGTTACGAACTGGTGTCGTAAATGCACAGTTTGTGCCGGCAGTAAGGGTCCTCGAGTCAGAGCGAAAGAAGAAACGCGACAATACAACGTTGGGACCTCAGTTGAGAAAATCGCAAGGGAGAATCCCAAGACGGCCATAGAAGGTGATAGGATGAAACCAAATTACGACCTCCGAGCGGAAAGTAGTGGGTACAAGGAAGGTGACCTCGTTTGGCTGTTCAACCCTGGACGACGAAAAGGCAAGTCCCCGAAACTTCAGCTCTCTTCCCTATAAAATCCTAACACAGATCAACGATGTTGTCTACAGGATTCAACAAGGACCCAAAGCAAAGAAGAAGATCGTACCTCTCTATAGGCTGTGCCCATATCATCAGCCGGATCCAGGATGGACAACTGTTCGTGACGAACATTCCTAAGAAGGGGCAATGTGATGATTTATGCGCCATCTGTTCGTTAAAAAGCTGAATCAACGATTGTCATTAACGACTCTGGTTGTGGCCTGAACTAATGATTTATGTACTAAACATTGATTATATACTAAGTATATATGGACAAACGCGAGTCAAATTAACTTCAGGTTACAGCACCACGAGCTGGGGCCGCTAATATCGCAGGGTTTTATGCTCCGCTATATATGGTTAGTTTCCGAAATGAACTTTTTCTGGTTTATGTGAAAGCCCTTCGCGCATTTGAAAACAAACTCAGAAGCTGCGGCTTTGATTTTAGTGGCTGCGGATCTAAAAATAGATTCCTATGCGCCTACTCCTGTTGTTTTGTTCAGGCAGGGCAAGGATGTTGAAAAATTATGATGATTTTGTGGGCGATGGGTGAAATTTGACAATGGGGGAATGAAATGAATTGCCAAATTTTAATGGGAAATTTGGCATCAAGCGTTTTTTATTATGTTGAAAAAATTGAAATGGGTTTTCAGGGATTATTTCATATTTTAACGAATTTTGAATGACAAATTTTTAGATTTTTTTCTTAGGTAATTTAGTTCGTAGAATTTTGAAATTTTTACGAATAATTGTATTACTATAAAGAGAAATAAAATAATTTTTATTTTTGATTTTATTTATGTGGCATGCTCAAGTCCAACCCTTTTTACCGTTAGCACGTTATGTCCTTCAAGTAAGGTTGCAATGTCTCCTAGTAAGTTTAGGTTAGTCTGAATGGTGCGTGAATAGATGTCGATGAACTTTGCGTTTGTTGGTTTGATGATTTGGACTCAACAACACCGACTATGTGTTCTATTTATTAACGAGGGGGAGGTACGTAGTGGGCCGGGAATGGCCGAGTTGGCTAGTTTTGGGAAAAAAGGTGCGTGTAGGTAAAAGCGATAAAAGTGGGCTGCTACATTCCTACCGTGGATTGACGGGTTTATAGAGGAGCAGAAGTGTGCTATCGCCAATGCACCTTCTTCGTTTTGCACCTTATTCAGCCTAGCCATTGAACGGCCAGAAACAGAGCCATCAAACCATGAGATGTAAATTAATTTTACAGTTTTACAGAAGGCGTCGAATGCTCCACCTTTTCCATTGCGCGTATAACTCTACTCTCAAGTTTCTGCAAACATATACATTATGCAGTTTTAAAAGGGGGCGGCTTTTCTATCCACTCAGTCAACTCAGTAATTTTCAAAGTAACAAATTGAATAAAATGATAAGCATTTAAAATTTTTTTACCTATAACCCAAAGAAAGTACTAAGTACTAAGAGGCTTTTGTCCGTCTTACTTTGATGTTTGAATGAAACAGCCGACGGAATGGACAATGTCGACGGAATATTTATGCATACATTTCCAGCGGCGGTGATATTGAATACCATGAAAGTCTTTCAATGTTCTGCTAATATTATACATACAAGGGTTTTCTATTCTAAATTTTTCTTCGTCTGTGCTTTCTAGTACTAACACCATGCTCTCTCTTTAAAGCTGGTCGTCCCAAGCATGCTAATAGCTACACAATATGTCTACATCTAGAACTTTCTTCTTTAATAATGGCTGTTGGTGCAACCTGAACATCAAGAACTCCAACTTGTTTGCAATATTTTTGTCATCACAAAACAAGTAAAGTTTTGTAATCCCTCGACCAGGTCACTAATTATGGGGTTTTATGGCAGGCTTCCAGTTCAATAAGGATTCCAGATTGGTTTGCTTCTACTAATTTTAAGTGTTTTTACTTCCAATTGCATTATTTTCATTAACTTTTAAAATTTGACGCTATCAGAAGTATGCGAGACCGAGGTTTTATGAAGGGGTGGTGGTGTGGGATATATATGTATAGATTTTTTCAAACGCCGTGACACAAATAATTTGAAGGGTTCTGCGCACCTCGTTCCCCAATTTCATAAATTTTGTTCTATCATTTCCCCTCTTTTAACTTAAAAAGGCAACAAACGCAGAAAAAACTCAACAAAATAATTTGGGAAGGGATGTGCGCATGCCGGATGAATAAAGTTAAGTAATCTTTATATGTATTTAAAAGAGCTTTTAAATACATGTAAAACCGTGCTCAACATCAACCGTGCTCAAAGTTTATTCATCATAATATGAATAGTTTTACTATAATTATTCGAAATTTTTTTCATCCCTAAGTTGAAAATAATTTAAAAACTATGCTGAAAAAATTTCTTTTAATTTCATAAGCATTTTCATTCATAAATTGAAAGTTGTCCGCAGCCGCAAGCAGCACAACCTCCCCAGGCAGAAGAGTGCATACGACTGGCGGAAAACGTCAATAATCTAGTAATGACAGCGTTAGAAACACAAATTTCATATTTCGTAATAAAAATTACTAAAAATTATTTCTGTGGCAAATGCCTAATATACAAAACCCTGAATATTAAAAAATATATAAAAAAGGACGTTTTTCATTCATAATTTGTAAATTTTTGAAGTAATCATTAACCCGCCAGGAAAATGCACCTCACCCAAGCAATACGCAGGCGAGACTGATTAGATGACTGCAAGCGATTTGATAAGAAGGAGGAGGAGTCAATTCTCGCTCACTTTTTGAAATATACAATGGATCACAAAATTAAGCAAAGATAAAAAGAATAAAAGATAAAGAGTAAAATTGAAAATGTGCAAGTTACACAAACATTGTTTTCTGTTTCTTGAAAAAGTGAGTTTATTCTTGTTAAAAATTATTTTATTTGCGGTTCTGTTTTACCAAATTTCTACTAATTATTCCAATTGTAAAACATAATTTTCGTTTTCAGGTTGAGATTTTTTAAGTCACTGTGGGATGTACGGAAGCTCTTATCAAAAAACAGAGTCGCCGTAAAATATCCCACATGGTGTCAGAAATTATATGTGAATTGCTGATAATTCTTTTGCGTGCGCCTTTGGCCTTCATTTATAGAGCTTTATTTCTCAATTAGAGAGGAAGAGAAGTTATCTTAAGCTTTTGAGCATTTTTAAGAAATTTTTTCCCCAATATGCGCCAGATGTCAAGAGGTTTGAAAAACTCTATACATGAGCATAATATACCAAAATTCTTAGAATTTTGGGTAGTTATTTACTAAATCACCCCACCTCCGCAGAGGGTAAGAGTTGTAAGGAAGGTTGGCCTGAACGCGTTTCCTTTGGAATTAACCGTTGGTCACCCTTTAATAAGTTATTCAGAGTTGATATTTTGTAAAAATTACTTTTTCCCAGTAATTTTATTAATTATTGGAGTTTAATAGGCAGTTATTTCAGCAACAACTTTGACTCGGGAATATAAGCCCCAAACACTCTCACACCCCAATCTTTACCACATTCTTGGAGTAGGGCTATAGCCTTTTGTTGTTGCTCCCAGAGCGGAGGACGATGGGGACTGATAAAACAAACAATTACCCTTAATACTAACATTTAAAAAATCTTTCCAAATCGGAACTGTTCTTTTTGCATTGTTCTTTTTGCAATTGTGTTTGTTATTAAATTGTGTTTTGGTTTGTAATAAATAAATTTTTGTGTGGATAATTGAAAAGTGTATTCCTTAATTAATCCTACGAATCCGTTAAGTTGTAAAAACGTACAATACTTCACAACTAAATCCGTCCTATCAATTATCTAGTCGTAATATCTTATCAAATGCATTAATGACTAATCTGAATAACAAAACAAAAGACAAAGTTAAGTCACAATTAAAAAAGGCAGATTATGTAAGCATTACAACCGACGGGTGGACATCCAAGCCCAATGATAATTATTTTTCGGTTATGGTTAAATTTTTCAATGAGCAAGCAGAATTAAAAACATTCATGTTATACTGTATCCAATTCTCAGATAGGCATACCGCAGAAAACTTGTCGCGGGAACCTAAAAAAATTAGTGATGATTGGGAAAATTCGAATAACATCAAGGCTGCTATTAAAATTAATAATACTATTGAATTTAATTGTCCAATCAGCCCTTAAAGAACTACGAAATACGATTACAAAAATAAAAAGCAATGTAGAAATATTTAAAAGAAGTCCGCTTGCAACAGAACGGCTCCGAAATATGCAAAAAAATTAAGCAAACCTGAACTTAAAATGAAGCAAGATGTGTGAACACCTTGGAATTCCACGTGTTAAATGTTTGAAAGAATTTTACAAATTAAAAAGAGCGTAATTATCCAGAAACGGAAAATATTCATGCTGAGGACGTAGAAATTTTAAAAACTACAATAGACATACTGTCTGTATTCAAAAAAGTAACGGAGGAAATGAGTTCTGAAACAACTATAACAATTTCAGAGGTAAATACTTTTTAAAGTATTGTTACGTTTTTCCGGCTTAACGGATTCGTAGGATTAATTAAGGAATACACTTTTTAATTATCCAAACAAAACTTATTTATTACAAACCAAACACAATTTAAAAATAAACACAATTCTTAGAATTCACTATAATCACTAGCAAATTTAATATTTCGCACTATTCAATTCTAATTATCGCTTTTTATTTCACTACTTTTCACTGTTCTCACTTTAAAACACTTGTATCGCCTTTATAATCAAAACTGACTCGATAGCGGCTGCCAGGCGCTTTTATATAGGCAGCTCCACCTTTGTCTACTTTCTGGAACCTTCGTTTTCTGGTTCCTTGTGGTATGTTCTTTTATTTCCTTAAGTTTCGACCAGCTTGAAGTTATCTTCGCTTATGGCTCGTTAGTTTAGTGCATAAATTCTTAGTTCAGACAACAACCGAAAATCGTTGATTCATCCTCTCGACAAACAGATGGCGCATAATCATCACATTTTTTTTTTTTTTATGTGATAGACTAGAGACTTAGGGAAAGCCCCTTTGTACTGTTCGACAATCTATTTTTTTCGTATAGAATGTCGAACAGCAGCTCTAGCCGAAAGATAGACAGT
The DNA here is from genome assembly GCA_949987705.1 of Thereva unica. NCBI lineage: Eukaryota > Metazoa > Arthropoda > Insecta > Diptera > Therevidae > Thereva > Thereva unica. The sequence continues at coordinate 78,781,146 of OX465283.1, read as the reverse complement.
AGAGTAGAAAGAGAGAGAGAGGGACGGAGCTGCCACAACCTAGCCGTGATATATTATTCCACCTACTTCCAACCATTTCACGACTCTGGCATCGGGGCATTTTGAGGAACAACTCGCTGGAGTGTTATGCCTCCTGAAACGAGTTGAATCTCATCAGCCAACCGATGACATGCGCTTGGCGGAGCGGGGAGGCTATGACAGGAGGAATCAGGAATGTAAAGAGGGGAGAAGAAAGAAGGAAAGTTATGTGGGCGGGAAAGTGGAAAAGGCGAAGGACCGTGGGGCTCGGCCGGGATTCGAACCCGGGACCTCTGGGATAGTAGTCAGGCGCCTTACCTCTAGACTACCGAGGCCCCCACATAACTGGCCCCTTCTTAGGACTGTTCGTCCCGAACAGTTGTCCATCCTGGATCCGGCTGATGATATGGGCACAGCCTGTCTATGTGCACAATCTTCTTCTTTGCTTTGGGTCCTTGTTGAATCCTGTAGACCACATCGTTGATCTGTGTTAGGATTTTATAGGGCCCCTCCCACTGACGCTGAAGTTTCGGAGACTTGCCTTTCCGTCTTCGAGGGTTGAACAGCCAAACGAGGTCACCTTCCTGGAATCCGCTACAGTTTGCTCGGAGGTCGTACCTTGGTTTCATCCTGTCACTGGCCATCTTAGGATTCTCCCTTGAGATTTTGTCAACTGAGGCTCCAACGTGGTGTTGTCTTATTTCTCCTTTCGCTCTTACTCGAGGACCCTTGCTGCCGGCACAAGCTGTGCATTTGCGACACCAATTCGTAACATCCTCCCGCATGTGAAGCCAATAGAATCTCTCCTTTATTTTTGACAGAGTTTTGTTGACTCCCAAATGTTCTCCTGATGGGCTATTATGACACTCCTCAAGAATATCTGTTATTCCAGCACCAGGGACTAACACCTGCATTCGATGAGAGGTACCATCAGCTGTTTCCCATTTGCGCTTCAATACTCCTCCTTCGATATGCAATGAATCCCATTGGGCCCAATAGCTCTTCAGGATTTCACTTCTCTCTGCGATGTCTTTCCATTTAGGCTTCTGGTTGTGTTCTTTCCATGACAAAATCGCAGAAATGTCCGGGTCGTCGCGTTGCGCATCTCGAATTCCTTGGTCCTCATATTTTATGCTTGGCTCCGCAGTCATGTTTTGACACTTTTCCTCAATACGCCAACGATACTTAAAACCTGGTTCGCATGGTCGCCGGGACAGTGCAGTATCCATTGGAATTCCCCTGTTGCGGTGTTTCATCATCAATTCTCCAAGGTCCAATAGTATTCCGTGTGTTGTCATAAAGTCCAAACCAAGAATACACTCGTCTACTATGTCAGCTACCAGGAGCGAATGTGTAAACTTAATGTCGCCGAGTACCACGTCCATCATTGTTTCCCCATGTAATTTCACTGGTTCTCCTGTCACAGTTTTCAGAATGTACTGGTCCGCGTTTTTCAGCCACTTTCAACCGACCAAATCAGCCCTGATGACAGATCTTGAAGCACCTGTATCCACGGTAATTGTGTACTGTTCATCACCAACTTTCCCCTCGATGACAAGGCTGTTGTTGCCACGCTGCAGTTGGGTGATGTTGACGATGACATCAGGGGTCTCCATTTTCCTCACTAACTCCCTCCGGTCGCCTTTCTGCCGTTGTCCACTTTTTTCACAGCATGTTGAGCCACTCCTACTCCCTGGCGATTCCACTCTCCTTCGCTTTCGGCAACTCCTTTGTAAATGGCCCGGCTCGCCACAGTTCCAGCATCGTAGACGACGACGTACTTCCGAGGTGTTGACTCGATGGCAAATGTTCTCAGTCATATTGATTCCCCTGAGGTGGACCGTATTCCTTGTTGCTTGCTTCGTTGCCTCGTATGCCAGAGCATATGCCAGAACTTCTGCTGTAGTCTTCTTTCCAGCCAATCTGGCCGCTTGTTGTAGGTTCCGGTCGGTAAATGAGTTAAGAAGAGCCTCTCTTGCTATTTCATTGATGTAGTCTTGACCAAAACTAGGATAAGCCAGATGCACTAACCTCTCGATATCGGCGCATAGTTGTTGTAAAGTTTCTCCTGGCTTTTGAAGTCGATTGCGAAGTTGAAGTCGATAAACCTCTTGCATGTGCTGATCACCGTAACGCATTTCCAGCGCTTGAACTAAGAACCCGTAGCTGTTGCGATGTTCTGCTGGTATTGACTGCAATATTTCTGCTGCTGTGCCCCTTAGTGACAACGTTAAGGCCGTTGCTTTCTCCTCCTCAGTCCAAAAATTGCCTGTTGCTGCTGCTTCGAATTGGAGCTTATAAGTAGACCATGGGCTTTGCCCGTCGAAAGTTGGAGGCTGCGATTTCCTAACTCCGATCACTTCGTGGGATGCCGTCCCTGGGTGGTGAATCTTTACCCTTTCTAGATCTGCTCTGACGGTTTCTAGTTCAATTTCGAGTTTTCCTAGATCATTCCTTACATTTGCCTTGATGGAAGATTCGAGATTATCCAGGTCATTCCTTACATTTGCCTTGATGGAAGATTCGAGACTTTCCAGATCATTCCTTACATTTTCTTTCATGTTATCCAGCTTATTGTCGACAGAAAGTGAGAATGATTCGATTTTCTGCTCCAACTGGCTCCTCTGTTCTTCCATCGACTCTTTGAGTTCTGCGATCGAACGTTCATGAACTACTGTTAACATTTTTTGTTCATCCCTTAACGCCAACACTTCCGCCTTGATCTCTGTTGTCGCTTCCTTCACCTCTGCTGATTAACGTTCTTGGGCTGCTGATGACCGTTCTTGCGCTTCTTTCATCCCCATCAATGTCTTAAAAAGCTCTGCCATACTCACTGTTGCTTCTTCGGGCTCTGCTTCTACCTCGCCTTCAAACATGTAGGTTTCAGGATCTTTCCCCTCGTTCACCATAGCTTCTCGAAGCAGGGCAGTTAGGGAACTTTTAGCCCCCACCGTTGACAACGAGCGTTTACTTAATTCTTTTTTCAACTCTACAGTGCGCAAATCCACTAGCTTTCGACCCATTTTATTAATAAGTCTGTTACGTTTTTACGGCTTAACGGATTCGTAGGATTAATTAAGGAATACACTTTTTAATTATCCACACAAAATTTATTTATTACGAAACAAAACACAATTTAATAACACAAACACAATTCTTACAGTTCACTATAATCACTTTCAAATTTACTATCTCGCACTATTAAATTCTATCTGTCGCTTTATAGTTCACTTTCAAATCACTACTTTTCACTGTTATCACTCTAAAACACTTTTATCGCCTTTTAAATCAAAACTGACTCGATAGCGGCTGCCAGGCGCTTTTATATAGGCAGCTCCACCTTTGTCTACTTTCTGGAATCTTCTCGAGTCCTTTTTCTCGAGCCTAGTGGTATGCTCTTTTCTTTTCGCCCAGAAGCTTGAAGTTGTATTTACTTATCGCGCGTTCCAATTTTAGTTTAGTATAGAGTTTTTCAAACCTCGTGACATCTGGCGCATATTGGGGAAAAAATTTCTTAAAAATGCTCAAAAGCTTAAGATAATTTCTCTTCCTCTCTAATTGAGAAATAAAGCTCCATAAATGAAGGCCAAAGGCGCACGCAAAAGAATTATCAGCAATTCACATATAATTTCTGACACCATGTGGGATATTTTACGGCGACTCTGTTTTTTGATAAGAGCTTCCGTACATCCCACAGTGACTTAAAAAATCTCAACCTGAAAACGAAAATTATGTTTTACAATTGGAATAATTAGTAGAAATTTGGTAGAACAGAACCGCGAATAAAATAATTTTTAACAAGAATAAACTCACTTTTTCAAGAAACAGAAAACAATGTTTGTGTAACTTGCACATTTTCAATTTTACTCTTTATCTTTTATTATTTTTATCTTTGCTTAATTTTGTGATCCATTGTATATTTCAAAAAGTGAGCGAGAATTGACTCCTCCTCCTTTTTATCAAATCCCTTGCAGTCATCTAATCAGTCTCGCCTGCGTATTGCTTGGGTGAGGTGCATTTTACTGGCGGGTTAATGATAACTTAAAAAATTTACAAATTATGAATGAAAAACGTCCTTTTTTATATATTTTTTAATATTCAGGTTTTTGTATATTAGACATTTGCCACAGAAATAATTTTTAGTAATTTTTATTACGAAATATGAAATTTGTGTTTCTAACGCTGTCATTACTAGATTCTTGACGTTTTCCGCCAGTCGTATGCGCTCTTCTGCCAGGGGAGGTTGTGCTGCTTGCGGCTGCGGACAACTTTTAATTTATGAATGAAAATGCTTATGAACTTAAAAGAAATTTTTTCAGCATAGTTTTTAAATTATTTTCAACTTAGGGATGAAAAAAATTTCGAATAATTATAGTAAAACTATTCATATTATGATGAATAAACTTTGAGCACGGTTGATGTTGAGCACGGTTTTACATGTATTTAAAAGCTCTTTTCAATACATATAAAGATTACTTAACTTTATTCATCCGGCATGCGCACATCCCTTCCCAAATTATTTTGTTGAGTTTTTTCTGCGTTTGTTGCCTTTTTAAGTTAAAAGAGGGGAAATGATAGAACAAAATTTATGAAATTAGGCAACGAGGTGCGCAGAACCCTTCAAATTATTTGTGTCACGGCGTTTGAAAACTTCTATACATACATTGATTATCTATAAGTAGATGCCCAGCAAACATTATGATTTGAGATCGAATCGAAAGCTAATCGTTAAAATGAACTACAATTGCGATCTCGAAGCCGTTTTCGAATTGAAATCGAAGTAAAAAAGAACGAAAAGGACCGCTAGGTCGAATCGCAACCGCGATTCGAGTTTCTTTCGTTTTTTTCGCCAAAACGAAAAATTCTCGAAACCTTTTAAAGGCGAATTTTACTTTTAGTATTGTACGCGGTTCTCTTCTTTTAAAATTTCGATTTTTTTTCGTAAAAACGAAATATTACCGTAATTTTATTTCAAAGAATTTCTTTCTCGCTCTCTTCCTGTTCGAGAATTTTTCGAAGCACTCTAAACTTCGAGATGATGTTTGCTGGGTGCGTAATCATGGGACCTGCGAGGATGGCGGGTGTTGGTGTTTGGCGGCGCTAGCGTCTGTTTTCTTTTTGCGGTTTGTGCTTTCGGTAAAACTTGCAAGATTTGGAAGTTTTGGTTTGGAGTTTCGATAATACATAATAAAAAAGCTGAGGGTTATCGATGATGGAAATAAAGTGTACATAAGAAGGTATTTTCTTGGAACATTAAAATGAAGTTGAATTTATTTTGGCTGGGGCGCGGTGCCGTATACAAATTTGAGATATCGAATCTCATGATTTTTCAGTTTTCGGACTTTTTGATTTTATGAGACTTATTTGCATTAGTTAGCGAAAAGTCCAATTGCAACGCCAATGGGAGGGGGAGGGGTATCGAAACACCGTTTTGAAACTATGGCTTCGATTCCCAGATCCGGCGGCGCGGAAGTGAGTGCGGTTTTAAGCCTTTGCGATTCTCAAATCCACAACCGCGAATCTCTCTTTGATATTTTCCGCGCTTTAAAAGTGTGATCCGCAACAAATTTTCTGCGGATTCGAAACCACAAATGCGCCTAAGATAATCCGACATCAGGTATTTCATTATCGTGAGTCTTCATTCCGAATTTTTGATTTAATTGAATCCGGGACTGCGGATTTGAGAATCGCAAAGTGTCAAATCCGCACTCACTTCCGCGCCGCCGGATCTGGGAGTCGAGGCCATTTCTCTTCATGTTTTTTGGTTGCTGATTATGCAAATCAGCAGGAAATTTTAGGACTGCAATAAAATATGTTTGTCGCACCCTTATAAATATAAAATATACCCCTTTTTAAGGATAATTATAATAATCAAATTAAATGCACTCTTTTTTATATTTATTTGCGAAGGTGGTTGATTTTTATTTAATCTAGCCGAATTTTATCAAACCTTAAGGGGATAAAATTAAAGGGAAGTAATATTTTAAAAATAAACTTTATACAGCAGCTTTTTTCTACGTTTTGGGTTTGTTGCTGCTACCGGATTGCAGGTTGGTTGCTTGGTATTGTTAAGAACAAATAAGTCATTTTCAATACAATACAGGTTGTATTTGAAAAATGATTCAAATATTTTTATGTTTTTAAATTTTATTTTTGATGAAATAATATCAAAAATAAATTGGAAAATTTATTATAACCTCTTTTTCAATGCGGTGAATCCACCCTTGAATCAAATCAAAAAAAAAACTTGAAAAATGTTGTACAATTTTTGAACAAATTTCCCAAAATAACTCTTGTACAACTAGTCCATTATTTAGTTTGTCATATCATGGTTCATTGTCTTGCAGTAAGATTAGTACAAGGGTGGAATAGGTTAACCATTATGATCGTTGGAAGGTGGAATTGACGAGGAATTCTGCGTTTGAATTCTTGGATGTTGGAGCTCGGAAATACTAACCGATTATTCCAGAATCCAGTTGTTATTTTTAGAAACGAATTCCTCTTTTGTAGAGTGCCCGAAAAGAGGGCTGCAGGTGGAAGGAGTGAGACGAGTTATCTAATTTGGTGCTGAGGGAATAAGATTGCCGTGCAGGCAGGAGAGGGTTTATTTCGATGGTACTGAGATAGTGGCGATAGAATGTTTAGCAAGTAATTTGTTGATCTACACAGGAAGCACCAAGATTTATTGATTGTCAGTTCGCCTTCGACGATAACTTCGGAAGTTTACGGGATAAAACTGATCCGATAAAACTCCGTTTTTACAACCCAGCGGGAAATGTAATCGCTAGGTAAGCGAGGTGATAATGAGATGGACCCATTACCTTTGTGGTGAAATAATAGCTTACTTTTACATAGGGATGTCCTATGGCGGTAAGTACTTACTGTAGGCATTACAAACGAGGACTTATTTCAGAGGTGAAGTGTATTAAGTGAATACATAGATTACCATGTATGGCACGCAGAATAAAATTCTGGCTACCCTTTTTAGCATTAAAAACATTACTATCCAAAATTACCATTGCATTTCAGCTACATTTGGTGAGAATTTTACTAGCAAGATATCTTTTTGACTTCACTGCACGATCCACACCGAACGAATTTGGAGGACGGAATAAACTCAAGAAGAGATGCTTCGACAAGACAAAGAATAATAAAAGCACATCACATTTCCAACGAAGTATTTCACAAGTCATTACCTAGTCGCTTACCTAGCCATTACAATGTAAAGACCTTCATTTTACTAAATTTGCAGTAGAATTTTTCAATTACCATGTAAGCGGTTACACAAATCATTAATGAATTCTTGGGTTACCTGAGTAACCCCTCGCTAGTTTTCCTGCTGGGAGCCTTTGATTTGTTACATATAGGGTGTTAGTAATACTCTATTTACAAATTTTATAGCGCCAAACTATTAGGAGTCCTAGCATACGTGACAGACCCTGTACAAGCAGTTGCGGAAAAATTGTAAAGATGAGAGGATGAATATTAACAAAACTAGTTAATACTAAGTAAAGCCGGTTTATAGTACACTTCAGCCTGTCCCTGTTATGCTGTCTGTAAATTTTGGAAAGAAGGATTCAATTGTTTTACAGTTTCAGGATGATATATTTATCTGGATCTATCATTATAGCCAAGGTCCTAAATCCAAAGCAATGCCTGAAAGCGAAAGGATCTTTTTGATTGAAAGCCGTGAATTATGCCTACTGGGGACACCACGATCTAAAAAAAGGCGCCCTGTACTCGACCTCTTAGGTGGTGTGGAAGAGAGTGCACAAGACTTATTATAACTTATTAAAGCACTTACAATTCCTGGTGCGTTATAAATTTTAAAATATTCTTTTGGAGTAAAGTGCGGCAGTTTAGCATGGAATGGTTTTACATAAAGAAAGATTTTACTTTTCCCATATCATTAAACATTAAATCTTAATGATGAGGCAAAATAGTTCATTGCCTGGGATACTATATCGAGCCCTTCCCGCCGTTTTATCGTAAGCGACATTTTTTCGATAAACTAGCCTAACTAATAAAATAATTAGCCTAACTAATTTCAGCCCATTACAAATAACAGATACAAAAATAAGTAAAAAAAACCTCCTGTAAAATTTACTTTTTGTCGGTTACGATAAAACGGCGGGAAGGGCTCGATATGATAAAAACCTCTTCCATATGTAATTTAAAACTTTTTACTGAAATTTTCTCAGGCTCAACTTTTGGTCGAAAATAGAAAAATTTTTATATTCTGTACAAAGCAGAAATTAAAATTTGCGGCACCGTATCCACCTGCAGACAAAAAAATATGATTTCATAAAAAAATAAAAAAAAATAAAAATCTTCCACGACTAAATTTTTCCCTAAACCTGAAAAATCGTTTTTAAACAACACAACAACAAAAATTCCGAAAATTTTGTCTCAAAGAACGGCAGGCGCAATCGCAAGTATCCCAATTCATGCGATTGCTATATACATGAATGCAAAAGTTCAATGTACATAAGCAGCGAAACCGATAGACAGCTTTTATATATTTCGAAAGCTCTTGAGTCTCAGTTTTAACATGGATTTTTGAAATCAGTGTAAGTAACGCCATCTATGTCCAAAGCCCGCAAACAAGGTTACGTATCTACATTGATTATCTATAAGTAGATGCGTAATCATGGGACCTGTGAGGATGGCGGGTGTTGATGTTTGGCGGCGCTAGCGTCTGTTTTCTTTTTGCGGTTTGTGCTTTCGGTAAAACTTGCAAGATTTGGAAGCTTTGGTTTGGAGTTTCGATAATACATAATAAAAAAGCTGAGGGTTATCGATGATGGAAATAATGTGTACATAAGAAGGTATTTTCTTGGAACATTAAAATGAAGTTGAATTTATTTTGGCTGGGGCGCGGTGCCGTATACAAATTTGAGATATCGAATCTCATTATTTTTCAGATTTCGGACTTTTTGATTTTATGAGACTTATTTGCATTAGTTAGCGAAAAGTCCATTTGCAACGCAAAGGAATGGGAGGGGGAGAGGTGTCGAAACACCGTTTTGAAACTATGGCCTCGATTCCCAGATCCGGCGGCGCGGAAGTGAGTGCGGATTTGAGCCTTTGCGATTCTCAAATCCACAACCGCGAATCTCTCTTTGATATTTTCCGCGCTTTAAGAGCCCCCGCACACTACAGACTTTCCATCGGCCGATAGTTTGGTCGGGTTGGACTTGTAAGCGCGCACACTGGACCAACTAAACCGTCGAGTTGGTGTTGAGTGCGCAGACTAGACCGACTGGTCGGCCAACTGTTCTCGAATGATTTGCTAGTAAAAGGCTTTTGAAGAGAGCGGTCGCAAAATGAGAGTTAATGCAATATTGTCCAGAAAAGTTATTATTGCTTTCATACAACGGAGGAGAAGGACCAGGAAGAGAAACCGAGAGTATTTGGTGCATCCTATCTACAGTGATAGATTATTGTATGGAAAATTCTCTACGATGCATTCCAAATTGCTAGATTACCCCGAAAAATTTTTCGCCTTTTATCGAATGAGCATAACCAGCTTCAAAGAACTTACCATCATGAAAATAACCACAACCATCCGACGCAAAAATATGAAGCTAACTAAACTATCGGCCGGATTAGCCGACTAAACAATCGCCTAATGTGCGCGCGTGGAAGAGCTCCATACTGATTAAGGAGTTGGCCGATAGTTTGCCCATGGTACAATAATACAAGTTTGCCGACATTATAGTTTGAAGGCAATCGGGTAGCCCATCAAACTTATTTATCGGCCGATTCTGAATCGTTGTAATATGCGCACTTGCATACATGTTAATACTGATTAAGAGCCCGACTAAACTATCGGCCGATGGAAAGTCTGTAGTGTGCGGGGGCTCTAAAAGTGTGATCCGCAACAAATTTTCTGCGGATTCGAAACCACAAATGCGCCTAAGATAATCCGACATCAGGTATTTCATTTCGTCTTCATTCCGAATTTTTGATTTAATTGAATCCGGGACTGCGGATTTGAGAATCGCAAAGTGTCAAATCCGCACTCACTTCCGTGCCGCCGGATCTGGGAGTCGAGGCCATTTCTCTTCATGTTTTTTGGTGGCTGATTATGAAAATCAGCAGGAAATTTTAAGACTGCAATAAAATATGTTTGTCATCCTTATAAATATAAAATATACTCCTTTTTAAGGATAATTATAATAATCAAATTAAATGCACTCTATTTTATATTTATTTGCGAAGGTGGTTGATTTTTATTTAATCTAGCCGAATTTTATCAAGCATTAAGGGGATAAAATTAAAGGGAAGTAATATTTTAAAAATAAATTTTATACAGCAGCTTTTTTCTACGTTTTGGGTAATTGTTGCTGCTACCGGATTGCAGGTTGGTTGCTTGGTATTGTTAAGAAGAAATAAGTCATTTTCAATACATATAATACAGGTTGTATTTGAAAAATGATTCAAATATTTTTATGTTTTTAAATTTTATTTTTGATGAAATAATATCAAAAATAAATTGGAAAATTTATTATAACCTCTTTTTCAATGCGGTGAATCCACCCTTGAATCAAATCAAAAAAAAAACTTGAAAAATGTTGTACAATTTTTGAACAAATTTCCCAAAATAACTCTTGTACAACTAGTCCATTATTTAGTTTGTCATATCATGGTTCATTGTCTTGCAGTAAGATTAGTACAAGGGTGGAATAGGTTAACCATTATGATCGTTGGGAGGTGGAATTGACGAGGAATTCTGCGTTTGAATTCTGGGATGTTGTATGAGCTCGGAAATACTAACCGATTATTCCAAAATCCAGTTGTTATTTTTAGAAACGAATTCCTATTTTGTAGAGTGCCCGAAAAGAGGGCTGCAGGTGGAAGGAGTGAGACGAGTTATCTTATTTGGTGTTGAGGGAATAAGATTGCCGTGTAGTCAGGAGAGGGTTTATTTCGATGGTACTGAGATAGTGGCGATAGAATGTTGTATGTTTAGCAAGTAATTTGTTGATCTACACAGGAAGCACCAAGATTTATTGATTGTCAGTTCGCCTTCGACGATAACTTCGGAAGTTTACGGGATAAAACTGATAAAAGTGTTTAAATATTCTCCGTTTTTACACCCAGCGGGAAATGGAATGGCTAGGTAAGCGAGGTGATAATGAGATGGACCCATTACCTTTGTGATGAAATAATAGCTTACTTTTACATAGGGATGTCCTAGGGCGGTAAGTACTTACTGTAGGCATTACAAACGAGGACTTATTTCAGAGGTGAAGTATATTAAGTGAATACATAGATTACCATGTATGGCACGCAGAATAAAATTCTGGCTACCCTTTTTAGCATTAAAAACATTACTATCCAAAATTACCATTGCATTTCAGCTACATTTGGTGAGAATTTTACTAGCAAGATATTTTTTTGACTGCACTGCACGATCCACACCGAACGAATTTGGAGGACGAAATAAACTCAAGAAGAGAGGCTTCGACAAGACAAAGAATAATAAAAGCACATCACATTTCCAACGAAAGTATTTCACAAGTCATTACCTAGTCGCTTACCTATCCATTACAATGTAAAGACCTCAATTTTACTAAATTTGCAGTAGAATTTTTCAATTACCATGTAAGCGGTTACACAAATCATTAATGAATTCTTGGGTTACCTGAGCAGCCCCTCGCTAGTTTTCCTGCTGGGAGCCTTTGATTTGTTACATATAGGGTGGTAGTAATACTCTATTTACAAATTTTATAGCGCCAAACTATTAGGAGTCCTAGCATACGTGACAGACCCTGTACAAGCAGTTGCGGAAAAATTGTAAAGATGAGAGGATGAATATTAACAAAACTAGTTAATACTAAGTAAAGCCGGTTTATAGTACAATTCAGCCTGTCCCTGTTATGCTGTCTGTAAATTTTGGAAAGAAGGATTCAATTGTTTTACAGTTCCAGGATGATATATTTATGTGGATCTATCATTATAGCCAAGGTCCTAAATCCAAAGCAATGCCTGAATGCGAAAGGATCTTTTTGACTGAAAGCCGTGAATTATGCCTACTGGGGACACCACGATATAAAAAAACGCGCCCTGTACTCGACCTCTTAGGTGGTGTGGAAGAGAGTGCCCAAGACTTATTATATTTATAAAGCACTTACAATTCCTGGTGCATTATAAATTTTAAAATATTCTTTTGGAGTAAAGTGCGACAGTTTAGCATGGAATGGTTTTACATAAAGAAAGATTTTACTTTTCCCATATCATTAAACATTAAATTTGAATGATGAGGCAAAATACTTCATTGCCTGGGATACTATATCGAGCCCTTCCCGCCGTTTTATCGTAAGCGACATTTTTTCGAAAATTCGTTTTTTACCGCAAACGACGTTAATTTAACCTTCGAAACATACCACCAATTTTGACATTAATCGGATAATAAACTAGCCTAACTAATAAAATAATTAGCCTAACTAATTTCAGCCCATTACAAATAACAGATACAAAAATAAGTAAGAAAAACCTTCTCTTGTAAAATTTACTTTTTGTCGGTTACGATAAAAGGGCGGGAAGGGCTCGATATGATAAAAACCTCTTCCATATGTAATTTAAAACTTTTTACTGAAATTTTCTCAGGCTCAACTTTTGGTCGAAAATAGAAAAATTTTTATATTCTGCCCAAAGCAGAAATTAAAATTTGCGGCACCGTATCCACCTGCAAACAAAAAAATATGATTTCATAAAAAAATAAAAATCTTCCACGACTAAATTTTTCCCTAAACCTGAAAAATCGTTTTTAAGCAACACAACAACAAAAATTCCGAAAATTTTGCCTCAAAGAACGGCAGGCGCAATCGCAAGTAGATATATCCCAATTCATGCGATTGCTATATACATGAATTCAAAAGTTCAATGTACATAAGCAGCGAAACCGATAGACAGCTTTTATATATTTCGAAAGCTCTTGAGTCTCAGTTTTAACATGGATTTTTGAAATCAGTGTAAGTAAGGCCATCTATGTCCAAAGCCCGCAAACAAGGTTACGTATCTACTTATAGATAATCAATGGTATCTACTTATAGATAATCAATGGTACATAAGTCATTAGTTCAGACATCAACCAGAGTAGTTACCGACAATCGTTGGTTATGCTTTTTGACAAACAGATGGCGCATAAATCATCACATTGCCCCCTTCTTAGGACTGTTCGTCCCGAACAGTTGTCCATCCTGGATCCGGCTGATGATATGGGCACAGCCTGTCAATGTGCACAATCTTCTTCTTGGCTTTGGGCCCTTGTTGAATCCTGTAGACAACGTCGTTGATCCGTGTTAGGATTTTATAGGGCCCCTCCCACTGGCGCTGAAGTTTCGGAGACTTGCCCTTTCGTCGCCGAGGATTGAACAGCCAAACGAGGTCACCTTCCTGGTATCCGCTACAGTTTGCTCGGAGGTCGTACCTAGTTTTCATCCTGTCACTGGCTATCTTAAGATTCTTCCTTGCGAGTCGATCACGAAGTTCACCTGTATAACCGCCAGTAGACTCGTTGCTTTCAACAGGTGTCCCAAATTTCAAGTCGCTTGGCAGCCGGATTTGTCTTCCAAAAATCACACTACAAGGGGTTTGTCCTGTGAAATTATGAACCGCTGTCCGATATGCCATTAGAAATATAGGGATGTAACTGTCCCAGTCACGCTGGTGCTCGCTAACAACTTTCCTTAGGTGTTCTAGCATTGTCCTGTTGAATCGCTCTACCATTCCATCGGACTGGGGATGAAGAGGCGTCGTCCTGGTCTTCTTCACTCCAAGTATCTTACATACTTCTTGAAAAACTTGAGATTCAAAGTTTCTCCCTTGGTCAGAGTGAAGCTCATGAGGAACACCAAATCTGCAGATCCAATTGTTCACTAATTCCTCTGCAACAGTGATTGCTTCCTGATCTGGAATGGCATATGCTTCGGGCCACTTACTGAAGTAGTCCATGACCACCAAAATGTATCGATTTCCTCGGTCTGACACCGGAAAAGGTCCAGCCACATCGATTGCGATTCTTTCAAATGGGGCTCCCACGTTGTATTGCTGCATTTCTCCTTTTGTTCTTACCCGAGGGCCCTTGCTGCTGGCACAAGTTGTGCATTTACGGCACCAGTCTGCAACATCGTCTCGCATGTGAAGCCAATAGAATCTATCTCTTATTTTTGCCAAAGTTTTATTGACTCCCAGATGTCCTCCTGATGCGCCGTTATGACACTCCTCGAGAATATCCCTTATTCTAACGCGAGGGACTAATACCTGCATTCGATGAGAGGTACCGTCAGCGGTTTCCCATTTGCGCTTTAATACTCCTCGCTCAATGTACAACGAATCCCATTGGGCCCAATAGCTCTTCAGGGTCTCGCTCCTCTCAGCAATGTCCTTCCATTCAGGCTTTTCCTCGTATTCCTTCCAGGTCAAAATTGAAGAAATATCCGGGTCGTCGCGTTGGGCGTCTCGGAGTCCCTGGTCATCCCATCCTGTCGTTGGCTCGACTGTCGTCCTTTGACACTTTTCCTCGATACGTCCACAATGTTTGCAGTCTGGTACGCATGGTCGCCGGGAGAGTGCATCTGCATTTCCATGGTTTCTTCCCTTTCTGTGGTCTATATTGAAGTCGTAGGACTGAAGTCTCTCTATCCATCTTGCCACTTGTCCTTCAGGGTTTTTGAATTGCATCAGCCATTTTAATGCTGCATGATCCGTTCGAAGGATGAAGTTTTGCCCATAGAGATACTTGTGGAAGTGTTTAGTTGAGTCCACGATTGCCAATAGTTCCCGTCTTGTGACACAGTAATTCCGTTCCGATTTTGACAGCGCTCTACTGTAATAAGCTATGACCTTTTCCTGTCCGTCGAAGTTTTGTGATAGCACTGCACCAATCCCGACATTATTCGCGTCTGTGTCCAATATGAATCTTTCGCCTGGCTTCGGGTATGTGAGTATTGGTGCTTGGCAAAGTCCTCGTTTTAGTGTGTTGAAACTTTCCTCGCACTTTCCTGTCCAGATAAATGGTTTTCCTTTTTCTGTCAGTTTATGTAATTCCTTAGCCTTGTCGGCAAAATTCCTGACAAAACGCCTATAATAGGTGGCAAGTCCCAAAAAGCTTCGAAGTTCATGTTTATCCTTAGGTGTGGGCCAATTCTTAACCGCTGTTATTTTCTCAGGATCTGTTTGAACTCCATTGGATGAAACCACATGTCCGAGATAGTTGACTTGGTCTCTGAACAGTACGCACTTTTTAGGGCTGAGTTTCAGTTGGGCTGTTCTCAACTTTTGGAAAACCTCTCGTAGATTGCCCAGATGTTCCTCGAAACTTTTTCCAACGACGATGATATCGTCCAAATAAACCAGACAAGTCTTCCAGGTCAGTCCTCGCAAGACGCATTCCATCAGTCGTTCGAATGTAGCTGGAGCATTACACAGTCCAAACGGCATGACTGTAAACTGCCACAGTCCGTTTCCTACAGAGAAGGCTGTCTTTTCTCGGTCCTCCGGGTGAATTTCGACTTGCCAGTAGCCGCTCTTAAGATCCAAGGTAGAAAACCATTTAGCTCCAGAGAGAGTATCCAGTGTGTCATCGATACGAGGTAATGGGTAGCTGTCCTTTTTAGTGACGTCATTTAGCCGCCGATAATCCACGCAAAATCTTGTACTGCCATCTTTCTTTCTGACTAGAACCACGAGAGACATCCAAGGGCTTTTCGACTCCTCTATAAGGCCTTGTCTTCTCATATCTTCAATCATACCGGCCGCCTCTTCCCGCTTGGCTAGTGGTAGTCTTCTCGGCGGTTGTTTAATTGGCTGGGCATCTTTGGTGTCGATCCTGTGTTGAACGATGTCCGTTTTCCCAAAGTCATCATCTCTCATGTCGAAGATATCACTGAAATCCTCTACTAATTTTCTTGCCTGGAGATACTGTTTTTGTTCAAGACAACTAGTTGAGAGCACTGCGTTTACTAATTTCGTGGCCTTTGGCTTTGGTTTTGGAACCGTTTCGATGTTAGCGCACTGCACTAATGTAATCTGTTCTGCCGGTTCTCCTTTCCCCAAAACCGTATCCTTCTTCAATCGTACTTCTCGTTCGTTAGTATTTAGCACTCTCACGAATACCTCCTTCTTGTCGTCGATGCTCACCAGACATTTTCCAATTGCTATATGTTTGCTTTGTTCCGTTTTTTCTGGTTCTATAAGGTAAAATCGGTAGCTCCCGGTATCACCATCGACTATCGCTCGTACCAATTTCTCAGCACACGGAGGAAGCACGGTATCTTCACGAGCGACGACTTTAAGCTGCGAATAACAAGTGGATCCTGTGGCCATTGGAATCTCCTTGTTGTCATATCTCAGTATTTCCTCTCCAATGTCCAGTAGAATTTTATGTGCTTTCATAAAGTCCAGACCGAGAATGCACTCGTCTGTTATATCAGCTACCAGGAACGAATGTGAAAATCCAATGTCAGCAAGAACCACATCCAACATAATTTCCCCGTGTAATCGTACTGGCTCTCCTGTTGCAGTTTTCAGTCTGTATTGGCGTGCGTCTTTCAGCCATTTATTGCCGACCATGTCAGCCCGGATAACAGATTTTGAAGCACCAGTGTCTACAGTTATTGTGCATTTTTCAGCTCCAATCTTTCCTTCGATGACCAGGCTGTTGCCACTTCGCTGCAGTTGTTTGATAGTGGTGATGATGACACCGGGGGCTTCGATTTCCCCGACTAACTCCCGCCCCATGGAGTTAGTCTTTATTCGTTTCCCTGCTGCTGTCTGCGGGGAGACACGGAGTCATTGTTTTCGGCCTCCCTCTGGTCACCTTTCTGCCGATGTCCGCATTTTTTACAGCAAGTTCCGCCACTCCTATTTTCGGGAGACTCTGCTCTCCTTCGCTTTCTGCAATTCCTTTGCAAATGACCCGGTTCACTACAGTTCCAGCATCGGAGTCGACCGCGTACTTCCGTTGCATTCATTCTGTTGCAACTATCCTCTGTTGTGTGGATTTCTCTGAGGCGGACTGCACTTCTTGATGCTTGCCTCGCTGCCTCGTATGCCAGAGCATATGCCAAAACTTCTGCGGTATTCTTCTTTTCGGCCAATCTGGCTGCCTGTGGTAGATCTCGGTCAGCAAAAGAGTTAAGGAAAGCCTCTCTTGCTACTTCGTTGATGTAGTCTTGGCCGAAGCTATGTAGGATAAGCCAGATGCACTAACCTCTCAATATCCGCGCATAGTTGTTGTAAAGTTTCTCCTGGCTTTTGAAGTCGATTGCGAAGTTGAAGTCGATAAACCTCTTGCATGTGCTGATCACCGTAACGCATTTCCAGCGCTTGAACTAAGAACCCGTAGCTGTTGCGATGTTCTGCTGGTATTGACTGCAATATTTCTGCTGCTGTGCCCCTTAGTGACAACGTTAAGGCCGTTGCTTTCTCCTCCTCAGTCAAATTGCCTGCTGCTGCTGCTTCGAATTAGAGCTTATAAGTAGACCATGGGCTTTGCCGTCGAAAGTTGGAGGCTGCAATTTCCTAACACCGATGACTTCGTGGGATGCCGTCACTGGGTGATGAATCTTTACTCTTTCCAGGTCCGCTCTGACCGATTCTAGTTCCATTTTTAACTTTTCATCATTTTCCCTCATGGAATTTTCGAGCTTCTCCAGATCATTCCTTACATTTTCCTTGATGGAAGATTCGAGACTTTCCAGATCATTCCTTACATTTTCTTTCATGTTATCCAGCTGGCTCCTCTGTTCTTCCATCGACTCTTTGAGCTCTGCCAACGAGCGTTCATGAGCTACTGCTAACAATTTCTGTTCGTCTTTTAGTGCCATCACTTCAGCCTTGATCTCTATTGTCGCTTCCCTCATATCTGCTGACGACCGTTCTTGCGATTCTTTCATCTCGGTTGTCGCTTCTTTCATCTCGGTTGTCGCTTCCTTCATCTCTGCTGATGCACGTTCTTGCGCTTCTTTCAACTCTGCTGATGACCGTTCTTGCGCTTCTTTCATCACCATCAATGTCTTAAGAAGTTCTGCCATACTAACTGTCGCTTCTTCTGGCTCTGCTTCTAACTCACCTTCAAACATGTAGGTTTCAGGATCCTTCCCTTCGTTCACCATAGCTTCTCGAAGCAGGGCGGTTAGGGAACTTTTAGCCCCCACCGTTGACAACGAACGTTTACTTAATTCTCTTTTCAACTCTACAGTGCGCAAATCCACTAGCTTTCGACCCATTTTATTAGTAAGTCCTTATTTCTCACGCACAAAATTTAAATTCCAGTCACAATTATTGTTCAAGTTCACTTATTTCACTTAATTAATCCCACTTCTGACACCAATTGTTACGTTTTTACGGCTTAACGGATTCGTAGGATTAATTAAGGAATACACTTTTTAATTATCCACACAAAATTTATTTATTACGAAACAAAACACAATTTAATAACACAAACACAATTCTTACAGTTCACTATTAGTCCAGTCAATTTAGACATCCGAGGGTACATAAATTCGCACCTAGCTGAAAATTGGTAGGATTGTTCAAAACACCGTTATAAATGAAATCTAAAAAGTCCCCATCGATCCGGCACCTGGAACCTGGATTTACTCGGGGTCAAAGGTCACAAAAACGGGTTTTTTGCGATTTTCAGCAAAACGGTAACTTTTATCATAAAATAGTGTTTACAAAGTTTGTAGATTATGCGATTACCTACAAAAAAGGATCTTATACATTTTCCCGTACGAATTGTCATTCATGAGATATCGCCGTTTTAAAGATTTACATAAAGCACTCATATCCCCTCACTTGCAACTTGTATCGCCGAATTGCCATTTACTTAAACTTTAATAACTTCTAGACCGATTATAGTAGAGCAACGTAATTAGGCTCATCTTTTAGGTAAATGTGTATTCTTTTATGTGAAAGAAATAACAGAAACCTGAGTGACTCCGTTTAAAAGATATGTAGGTTCAAAGTATGGGCAAACTATCGTTTTTCAGCAGTTTGCCCATAATTTGAACCTACATATCTTCTAAACGGAGTCACTCAGGTTTCTGTTCCTTCTTTCAAATAAAAGAATACACATTTACCTAAAAGATGAGCCTAATTACGTTGCTCTACTATAATCGGTCTAGAAGTTATTAAAGTTTAAGTAAATGGCAATTCGGCCATACAAGTTGCAAGTGAGGGGATATGAGTGCTTTATGTAAATCTTTAAAACGGCGATATCTCATGAATGACAATTCGTACGGGAAAATGTATAAGATCCTTTTTTGTAGGTAATCGCATAATCTACAAACTTTGTAAACACTATTTTATGATAAAAGTTACCGTTTTGCTGAAAATCGCAAAAAACCCGTTTTTGTGACCTTTGACCCCGAGTAAATCCAGGTTCCAGGTGCCGGATCGATGGGGACTTTTTAGATTTCATTTATAACGGTGTTTTGAACAATCCTACCAATTTTCAGCTAGGTGCGAATTTATGTACCTTCATACCTATTTTTTGGTCTAATTTGACCGGACTATATAATCACTTTCAAATTTACTATCTCGCACTATTAAATTCTATCTGTCGCTTTATAGTTCACTTTCAAATCACTACTTTTCACTGTTATCACTCTAAAACACTTTTATCGCCTTTTAAATCAAAACTGACTCGATAGCGGCTGCCAGGCGCTTTTATATAGGCAGCTCCACCTTTGTCTACTTTCTGGAATCTTCTCGAGTCCTTTTTCTCGAGCCTAGTGGTATGTTCTTTTCTTTTCGCCCAGAAGCTTGAAGTTGTCTTTACTTATCGCGCGTTCCAATTTTAGTTTAGTACATAGGTCATTAGTTCAGACATCAACCAGAGTAGTTACCGACAATCGTTGGTTATGCTTTTTGACAAACAGATGGCGCATAAATCATCACAAGTCCTTATTTCTCACGCACAAAATTTAAATTCCAATCACAATTATTGTTCAAGTTCACTTATTTCACTTATCTCTTAATTAATCCCACTTCTGACACCAATTGTTACGTTTTTCCGGCTTAACGGATTCGTAGGATTAATTAAGGAATACACTTTTTAATTATCCAAACAAAACTTATTTATTACAAACCAAACACAATTTAAAAATAAACACAATTCTTAGAGTTCACTATAATCACTAGCAAATTTAATATTTCGCACTATTCAATTCTAATTATCGCTTTTTATTTCACTACTTTTCACTGTTCTCACTTTAAAACACTTGTATCGCCTTTATAATCAAAACTGACTCGATAGCGGCTGCCAGGCGCTTTTATATAGGCAGCTCCACCTTTGTCTACTTTCTGGAACCTTCGTTTTCTGGTTCCTTGTGGTATGTTCTTTTATTTCCTTAAGTTTCGACCAGCTTGAAGTTGTCTTCGCTTATCGCTCGTTAGTTTAGTACATAAATTCTTAGTTCAGACAACAACCGAAAATCGTTGATTCATCCTCTCGACAAACAGATGGCGCATAATCATCACAGTATGATAAAAACTGTGAGTTTTTGTTATTACATATTTCTTTTGCTAGTCGTGAAATATTTTTCTAGGTCATCCTAATTTTCAATGCCCTTAAAAAGAAGTGCTTGGATTTTATATCAGTTGACACACATCCTACCTACGTCCAAAGAATGTCACAATGTCTTCTGAAGGAATTGTCGGCAAGATTCCAGGATATTGAGGAGAATAATATATTGTGATGATTATGCGCCATCTGTTTGTCGAGAGGATGAATCAACGATTTTCGGTTGTTGTCTGAACTAAGAATTTATGTACTAAACTAACGAGCGATAAGCGAAGACAACTTCAAGCTGGTCGAAACTTAAGGAAATAAAAGAACATACCACAAGGAACCAGAAAACGAAGGTTCCAGAAAGTAGACAAAGGTGGAGCTGCCTATATAAAAGCGCCTGGCAGGCGCTATCGAGTCAGTTTGGATTGGAAAGGCGATAAAAGTGTTCTAAAGTGAAAACAGTGAAAAGTGGTGATTTAAAAGTGAACTATAAAGCGATAGATAGAGTTTAATAGTGCGAGTTATTGAATTTAAAGTGATTATAGTGAACTGTAAGAATTGTGTTTGTAATTGAATTGTGTTTCGGTTTGTAATAAATAAATTATTGTGTGGATAATTAAAAAGTGTATTCCTTAATTAATCCTACGAATCCGTTAAGCCGTAAAAACGTAACAATTGGTGTCAGAAGTGGGATTAATTAAGAGATAAGGGAAATAAGTGAACTTGAACAATAATTGTGATTGGACTTTAAATTTTGTGCGTGAGAAATAAGGACTTATTAGTAAAATGGGTCGAAAGCTAGTGGATTTGCGCACTGTAGAGTTGAAAAGAGTGTTAAGTAAACGCTCGCTGTCAACGGTGGGGGCTAAAAGTTCCCTAACCGCCCTGCTTCGAGAAGCTATGGTGAACGAAGGTAAGGATCCTGAAGCCTACATGTTTGAAGGCGAGGTAGAAGCAGAGCCAGAAGAGACGACAGTGAGTATGGCAGAACTTCTTAAGACATTGATGGTGATGAAAGAAGCGCAAGAACGTGCATCAGCAGAGATGAAGGAAGCGCAAGAACGGTCATTAGCAGCGCAAGAACGTACATCAGCAGAGATTAAGGAAGTGACAGCCGAGTTGAAAGAAGCGCAAGAACGGTCTTCAGCAGAGATGAAAGAAGCGCAAGAACGGTCTTCAGCAGAGATGAAGGAAGTGCAAGAACGTTCGACAACAGAGATCAAGTCGGAAGTGTTGGCGTTAAAAGATGAACAGAAACTGTTAGCAGTAGCTCATGAATGCTCGTTAGCAGAACTCAAAGAGTCTATGGAAGAGCAGAAGAACCAGCTGGAGCAGAAAATCGAATCATTCTCCCTTTCTGTCGACAACAAGCTAGATAACATGAAAGAAAATGTAAGGAATGATCTGGAAAATCTCGAATCTTCCATCAAGGCAAAAGTAAGGAATGATCTAGAAAAACTCGAAATTGAACTAGAAACCGTCAGAGCCGATCTAGAAAGAGTAAAGATTCACCACCCAGCGACGGCATCTCATGAAGTCATCGGAGTTAGGAAACTACAGCCTCCAACTTTCGACGGGCAAAGCCCATGGCCTACTTATAAGCTTCAATTCGAAGCGGCAGCAGCAGGCAATTTCTGGACTGAGGAGGAAAAACCAACGGCCTTAACGTTGTCATTAAGGGGCACAGCAGCAGAAATATTGCAGTCAATACCAGCAGAACATCGCAACAGCTACGGGTTCTTAGTTCAAGCGCTGGAAATGCATTACGGTGATCAGCACCTGCAAGAGGTTTATCGACTTCAACTTCGCAATAGACTTCAAAAGCCAGGAGAAACTTTACAACAACTATGCGCCGATATCGAGAGGTTAGTGCATCTGGCTTATCCTAGTTTTGGTCAAGACTACATCAATGAAATAGCAAGAGAGGCTCTTCTTAACTCATTTACCGACCGGAACCTACAACAAGCGGCCAGATTGGCTGGAAAGAAGACTACAGCAGAAGTTCTGGCATATGCTCTGGCATACGAGGCAGCGAAGCAAGCAACAAGGAATACGGTCCACCTCAGGGGAATCAATATGACTGAGAACATTTGCCATCGAGTCAACACCTCGGAAGTACGTCGTCGTCTACGATGCTGGAACTGTGGCGAGCCGGGCCATTTACAAAGGAGTTGCCGAAAGCGAAGGAGAGTGGAATCGCCAGGGAGTAGGAGTGGCTCAACATGCTGTGAAAAATGTGGACAACGGCAGAAAGGCGACCGGAGGGAGTTAGTGGGGAAAATGGAGACCCCTGATGTCATCGTCAACATCACCCAACTGCAGCGTGGCAACAACAGCCTTGTCATCGAGGGGAAAGTTGGTGATGAACAATACACAATTACCGTGGATACAGGTGCTTCAAGATCTGTCATCAGGGCTGATTTGGTCGGTAGAAAGTGGCTGAAAAACGCGGACCAGTACATTCTGAAAACTGTAACAGGAGAACCAGTGAAATTACATGGGGAAACAATGATGGACGTGGTACTCGGCGACATTAAGTTTACACATTCGTTCCTGGTAGCTGACATAGTAGACGAGTGTATTCTTGGTTTGGACTTTATGACAACACACGGAATACTATTGGACCTTGGAGAATTGATGATGAAACACCGCAACAGGGGAATTCCAATGGATACTGCACTGTCCCGGCGACCATGCGAACCAGGTTTTAAGTATCGTTGGCGTATTGAGGAAAAGTGTCAAAACACGACGGCGGAGCCAAGCATAAAATATGAGGACCAAGGAATTCGAGATGCGCAACGCGACGACCCGGACATTTCTGCGATTTTGTCATGGAAAGAACACAACGAGAAGCCTAAATGAAAAGACATCGCAGAGAGAAGTGAAATCCTGAAGAGCTATTGGGCCCAATGGGATTCATTGCATATCGAAGGAGGAGTATTGAACCGCAAATGGGAAACAGCTGATAGTTCCTCTCATCGAATGCAGGTGTTAGTCCCTGGTGCTGGAATAACAGATATTCTTGAGGAGTGTCATAATAGCCCATCAGGAGAACATTTGGGAGTCAACAAAACTCTGTCAAAAATAAAGGAGAGATTCTATTGGCTTCACATGCGGGAGGATGTTACGAATTGGTGTCGCAAATGCACAGCTTGTGCCGGCAGCAAGGGTCCTCGAGTAAGAGCGAAAGGAGAAATAAGACAACACCACGTTGGAGCCTCAGTTGACAAAATCTCAAGGGAGAATCCTAAGACGGCCAGTGACAGGATGAAACCAAGGTACGACCTCCGAGCAAACTGTAGCGGATTCCAGGAAGGTGACCTCGTTTGGCTGTTCAACCCTCGAAGACGGAAAGGCAAGTCTCCGAAACTTCAGCGTCAGTGGGAGGGGCCCTATAAAATCCTAAGACGGATCAACGATGTGGTCTACAGGATTCAACAAGGACCCAAAGCAAAGAAGAAGATTGTGCACATTGACAGGCTGTGCCCATGTCATCAGCCGGATCCAGGATGGACAACTGTTCGGGACGAACAGTCCTAAGAAGGGGGCAATGTGATGATTATGCGCCATCTGTTTGTCGAGAGGATGAATCAACGATTTTCGGTTGTTGTCTGAACTAAGAATTTATGTACTAAACTAACGAGCGATAAGCGAAGACAACTTCAAGCTGGTCGAAACTTAAGGAAATAAAAGAACATACCACAAGGAACCAGAAAACGAAGGTTCCAGAAAGTAGACAAAGGTGGAGCTGCCTATATAAAAGCGCCTGGCAGCCGCTACGAGTGAGTTTTGATTTGAAAGGCGATAAAAGTGTTCTAAAGTGAAAACAGTGAAAAGTGGCGATTTAAAAGTGAGCTATAAAGCGATAGATAGAGTTTAATAGTGCGAGTTATTGAATTTAAAGTGATTATAGTGAACTGTAAGAATTGTGTTTGTAATTGAATTGTGTTTCGGTTTGTAATAAATAAATTATTGTGTGGATAATTAAAAAGTGTATTCCTTAATTAATCCTACGAATCCGTTAAGCCGTAAAAACGTAACAATATTTTCGGAAAGTATTGTTCTCGACCCGCGTTTTAAAAAATACGGATTTAATAATGGATATTTTTATGAAAAAACATGCTCAAATTTAAGAGCTATGGCGGGAAAAATTCAAATAAAATCCCATAGTGATTCTGAAGCCATGCCAGTATCTCCAATTACAAGATTGTCTCCGCCTTCGCAGCTGGAGTCTGGGAGTAATTGGCATGCTTTTGATAAGGAGGTATGCGACCGCAAATACAACCACTGAAGCTATTAGGGAGTTTGATAAATACCTTGAAGAACCACTGTTGCCAAGATGTAAAGACCCAGCAAAGTATTGGTATTCAAGAAAAACTCATTATCCTAGACTCTATCACCTTTTTACACATGACTCTGCAGCGTTGCAACTTCTCTGCCTTCTGAACGTGTCTTTTCTAAAGTGGGCCAAGTCCTGGTGCAAAGAAGAAATAGGTTGAGTGGAAACAAAGTGTCACAGATACTATTTTTAAATTGTAATTTGTAACTCTCTCTATCTATAATAAATAAAATATTTTTGTGTTTTTTTTTCAATTTTACGGAGTTTCACTTTAAATCTGTAAATATGTTTTTTCTAATAAATTTTCCAGAATTTTTAAATAGTACTTTTATAATCAATATTCAAAGGCACGATAATGATAATGAAATTCCCATTCATTGATTGATCATTTATTGTATCCCCTTTTTCTACCTAAATCGCAAACGAAATAAATCTACCCGCATCGCAACATCGGTTTTCAAATCAAACTGACTTCCGAATGCCGTTTCCACCACATTTATATATCAAAACACCCCCTTTATCTAACTTCTAGAGCATTCATCCATTTTCTAGTTCGTAGTGGAATATTCTTTCCTTTTTTAATAGATCTAGTGTCTAACAGATGGTACCATGTTAGCATAGTGGATAAATCGTCAATTCAAAACCTGACAAAGTCGATATCAATGACCGTTGATTCAACTTCTAACAGATGGCGCATAAATCATCACAGTAGTATATATTTCGTTTATGATTTCGCAGCATGTTCACACCGACTTGGTTATCTTTTTATGTAGTTTCAAACTATTTCAGAACTAAAGCCCAGTATCCTGTTCGTGCGGAATTCCGCTCTGTAGAGAATCCATATAATTAGTCTGAATTCCGCTTAGCTGGGAGACTTATGTAGACCTGACAGTTGGACAATTTGAAAATGCTTTAGCGGTGTTATGACAAGTTGAGAAAATTGCTTGCCTATCAGGAGCGCGTTCAAAAACCTTACTATGGTTAACTATGGTAAACTTTTGTCGTTCAAAAACTCCATGGTTAACTACAACACAACCACGAGCATAACTTTTTGGCGTTCAAAAACTCCCGTGGTTAACCATAGTAAAGTTAAATTTTAACCATGCTTGGTAGCATGGTTAGCGATAGTTAAGAAGAAGAAGAATAAAAACAATTTTTTGACATTTGTCTTAATGTTAATAATGACCAAATCAAAGTGGGATTTGTGAGATTATTTTAAATAAATAATTATTGGAAATAATTGAGGCAAATAGCCGACACTATTTTATGGAAATTTTTTTAAATTTTCTTTACCACGTAGTTAACCACGGAGCGTTCAAAAACCTCCATGGTTAAACATAAACTTTCGTGGTTAAGTGAAGTGACGTAGCATAACCACAGCTTACCTCGTGGTTTACTATAGTAAGGTTTTTGAACGCGCTCCATGAGCGCGTTCAAAAACCTTACTATGGTTAACCATGGTTAACTATGGTAAACTTTTGTCGTTCAAAAACTCCGTGGTTAACTACAACATAACCACGAGCATAACTTTTTGGCTTTCAAAAACTCCCGTGGTTAACCATGGTGTAGTTAAATTTTAACCATGCTCGGGAGCATGGTTAGCGATAGTTAAGAAGAAGAAGAATAAAAACAACTTTTTGACATTTGTTTTAATGATAAAAATGAACAAATCAAAGTGGGATTTGGGAAATTATTGAAAATAAATAATTAATGGACACATACAAAATAATTTGAGAAAATAGCGGAGACTATTTTTTGGAAATAAAATTTCATTTTTTTTAATTCGTAGTTAACCACGGTTAACCAAACCTCCGTGGTTAAACATAAACTTTTGTGGTTAAGTGAAGTTACGCAGCATAACCACAGCTTACCTCGTGGTTTACCATAGTAAAGTTTTTGAACGCGCTCCTGGTAAATACATTATTTAGAAAAAAGAAGATTGAAAGGGAACTTTAGCAAAGATGCATGTTGTATACATACATATCCCCGTTCTTATAAATTTGACTAGCTAAAACATAAATTAAAAGAGAGTAAAAAGAATCAGGAAAAGATTTTGCATTTAAAATGTAAAAAACACATTACAATTAAATAATTTGTATTTGACGCGAACTTTTGTTAATGTTTCATTTTTCAATCTCGTATGCGCCCGAGAAGTAAATGTCAAAATTTCCGCTCATGAAAATAGTAAATACATTTCTTGAAGCTAAGTATCCTGCGGAAAATGAAATGAGAAGTCTCCACTCAGAAAAAAGCCATCTATTTTCTAGAGTACAAAGCTCATGTACGGGTCTGAATTCCGCAAGAACAGGATACTAAACTTTGTGGACGGAATTCAGACCGTCCTGCGTGCGTCCTCTAACCTGAATTCCGCCCACTTTTTTGACATGCATTTTAAAGGGGAGTCTGAATTCCGCACGAACAGGATACTTACCGAGGTTACATGACAAACTCAACACGAACTGAGTTCAGTTTTCGGTTCGGTTTGTGGCATCTAACCAGCAACCGACCGAAAAAATTGTACCGAACGTGTTCTGAGTGGATTCACAAGTTTTGGCTTGGTTGAGTACAATTTTCGGTCGGACTGTCATGTAACTAGCGTCTGAAAAATTGCACCCAACATTTACGTTATGTGCATTGTTTTGTTAACATCAAACAAACAAATTAACAAATTTGAATGAGATAGCTTCAACAAGGTGAAAATTTTTTTTGTTAGTTTATTGTAATTTCATTCATTTCATATAAAAAATTATCCATTTTTACCAAAAAATACACTTATATATTTATTTTCATCCGAACTGACATTTAACTAAACCGAAATTACAACTAAAAATCCATGTTCAGTATGTCATATAACAATCGACTTAAAATGCAAACTCAGATCGAGTTAAGTTCGCTTTGCGTTCGGTTTGTCATATAACTCCGGTAACTAGGCTTAACAACTGAACACATAACTCGATTGGTTATTTCTGTCATTTTTATTATTATACATATATATGTTATAATGTGTCAATTATATGTTATGTTTGTTTTTAATTATGAACGTAAAGGTCATTATAAAAATAATAATTAAAGGAAAAAAGGAAGGAGAGGAGGAGTTTGGAGATCTATTTGGTGTTATGGCACTCATGCCAGTTAATTATCGTGGTTAAACACGTTAACCATAGAAATTTTGTTTGGTTTGTGATTTTTGCTTGGTTTGAATATGTACGGCAAACCATGCACAAACCACCTAAATTAAAATGGTTAATGCTTGAAACCATCTCAATAGTGGTAACCAAGTCGGTGTGTACATGCTATAAAGAAGAACGCTATGCAAACGAAAAATCACAACCATTTCGGGCATAAGCCTAGTATGGAGTCCGAACGGAATTCCGTTCAGCATTTTTACAATTTAATTCTACACGGAAAAATCCGAAAACATTGTGGAGACAAAGTGAACAGCTGACTCTTGTATACATATTTATTAATAATTAGTGGAGCGTATGCTGTGGTAGCAGAGTCAGAAGAGAATAACATAACATTAAAAGCATCCAATATGAAATATTTCATTTATTTAAACCGCAATTATTATTTTAAATTTAATAAAAATCAGAATCACAAAAGAAAACATGCATCTTTGTACGTCTATTTTATATGGGGAACGGAATTCCGTTCGAACTCCATACTACGCTTTAATGTAGATATCTCTGTTTGTATGGAGACTTTTTTCGCGCCGAAATAATGTTTTAGGGTATATACCAAAATAACAATTCATACATCAATTTGTATGGAAAACTAAATTCAAACTATTAATTTGATTTTCGTCGTCTATGGAATAGATTAAAAACAGTAAACAAGTAAATAACAATAAATTATGGAAAAAAGGAAATACGCAAAAAGACGAAACTTAAGGTAATCCGTTTTAACGGGACAAACAAATGCTTTGAGTTTCAAATCAAAATATTCTCTTTGATCATTTTAACATTAACTGGAAAAAGGCATACAGTTTATTGATTCACAAAGTTTTTTATTGTTTATAATTACATAAAAGAAAAGTAAAAATATAAAAAACATAACGTTACCTCATACCAATTATTAAAGTTTTTTGTGTTAAACACTCGTAAGCAGTCATTTTAGTATAATTTTCTTTTTAATTTCACAGGAAGCCATAAGACCTGTCTTTTCACAGTACATACAAATGTTCAGTGGAGACCCTGGATTATTTCTATTCATGGCGTGGCAGTCGGATGGAGGTCCCAACATATTTGCTTCCAAAGCACCATCTATTGGAAATCTGCCACCACATTTTGTTTATTGACTGTTGCTCACCAGCGATTTTCTCTTTTCATCTGTCATGTTATTCGGATTTGTTGTGTGGTGTTGTATCGATGGGGTTTGTTATTGAAAAAATCCTTAAACTTCTAGTAATTTATCAATAGACAATTAATTTACATCATGAACGATATATTTACTTTATCGAATTATTCTGACCTAACGACAGCAATAAATGAGCCATTAAAACACACTCAAAGGATAAAAGTAAGTTTTTCTTACTATACTTTTGTTTTGATTTAATATTATTGTTTATTTCAGTATACATGCTTCCATGCTTCAGAAAAATATTTAATATTTGGGGCCACTTCGGGAAGTTTATATATATTCAGTAGAAGGCCATGCAGATTTCTCCATTTAATACCCAACAAACATGGACCAATCAATTTGTTATCGATATCTCCAAATGAAAGATTTGTGGCTTTTTCTACATCAAAAGGAATAATAAGCGTTTATGTAATTAATTTATCCCCAAATGCAACACCGCAAGTAATAACGTCCAATGTGGGGGATTCAACCGTGACTTGCCTGCACTGGAGCAGTGACGATAGACAGTTTTACTTTGGTGACAGGAAAGGTCAAGTTAATCTTGTTACCCTCACGTTTTTTATGGTGAGTCACGGAAATTATCTATTTTCAAATGATAAGGATGTAATAGTTTTTCATTTCCAGGGCCGAAATTTACTTAACATATCTGTGCATCCGATTCTATATTTAGATTCATCAATTGTTCAAATAACAGAATATGACGCCTTGTTACTAGTATCAAATTATACCAAATGCATTCTATGTAATACGGAATATGAGGAATTCAAACAGGTAAGATACAGTTTTGTACTCTTTTTTTAATAAAATTTGAAAAATGAATAGATCAAAAATTATTTTAAACTTGATTTTATATTTACAAATTGTGCACAGAATGTAAAAGATAATGCATGTCCTTAAACTAAGCCACATTTTTCTAATTCTTATCTTCTGAGAAATTCA
Source organism: Thereva unica (assembly GCA_949987705.1). Taxonomy (NCBI): domain Eukaryota; kingdom Metazoa; phylum Arthropoda; class Insecta; order Diptera; family Therevidae; genus Thereva; species Thereva unica. The sequence continues at coordinate 78,750,964 of OX465283.1, read as the reverse complement.
TCAAAATAAATTATTTTAAGTTAACATTTTTTACCTTGGCTTTAATACTGCTTACCTTCAATTTTCGAGGTAATGCCGTTATTGTTTATGTAAGTAACACTATGCAAGGAGTAAGAGTTTATATATTTTATAGTTCATCACCTAATTCTATATCGAGCTCTTAATTTTTTTTATAGTTTCCTTTGCCTCTTCTAAAGTAGTTTTTTAGTGTTTTCTCTAACTTATGTAAGTTATGCGCTCTAATTTGATATAGCTAGAGGTGCTAATGTCACTCCTTCCATTTCTGGAGTATTTCTCATGTACTATTAATTGTCTTTATTGCTGATATCGGCAATCCGAAGTTTGCATCTCTACTTAATTATGCTTTTTTTAAAACAATTAGCTTGGTTTCATTATTATTGAGATATTTTTATTATTTAAGTTTACTTTATAAGTATCCGCTTTTTCATACTTCTTGATTTTATCTATATTTTACATTAATTTATATGAGCTATTCTTCCTTTAAATCTGATTTCTACATTTTGTGTCAAATCTTCTTTCTCTACTTATGACATTTTTAAATATTACTTACTTTTATCTCATATTAGCTTTGTTTAATGAGCTGCTCTAGGTTGAGCTAGCTTGAGATATCTCACGAAAAAGTGTTTCATGAGCAATTTGGTTGCTCTTACTTGCCCGAAGTTGCTCTGATTTGTGTTTCATGAGCTTGCTCTAAGTTGAGTTAGAGCACCGTTTTCTGCTCTAACTTTTTTGGTAGAGCAACTTCAGGCAAGCAATCAGCTGTTTGTCAACTGTCACAAAACCGACATCCGTTAATTGAATATCTGAATTAGAGGAATCATCTAGCGCTTCCATCAACTGACTTAATAAATATTTTTCCATTTTTTATTTTAGTAGCGTATTTATCAAGTTTAAATAATAAATTTCACTTTAAAAACTGTCAGGTTGAAGTTCTGACAACGCACTTTGAGAATTCTTGCCTGAAAAGTGTTTCATCAGATTTTTGCTCTGAATTGCGCCAATTTGCTTTATTTATTTTTGACAGCTCTCTACTTGTGAGCTGCCTCGAGCTGCTCTGCCTTTTTTTCGGTCTTTATAAACACAGCTATTAGCTTTGTTTATTGAGCTGCTCTAAGTTGAGCTAGCTTGAGATATCTCACGAAAAGGTGTTTCATGAGCAATTTGGTTGCTCTTACTTGCCTGAAGTTTCTCTGATTTGTGTTTCATGAACTTGCTCTAAGTTGAGCTAGATCACGGTTTTCTGCTCTACCTTTTTTGGTAGAGCAACTCCAGGCAAGCAATCAGCTGTTTGTGTTAAATATCTGAATTAGAGGAATCATCTAGCGCTTCCATCAACTGACTTGATAAATATTTTTCCATTTTTTAATTTAGTTGCGTATTTATCAAGTTTAAATAACTTTCACTTTAAAAACTGTCAAGTTGAAGTTCTGACAACGCACTTTGAAAATTCTTGCCTGAAAAGTGTTTCATGAGATTTCTTGCTCTGAATTGCGCCAACTTGCTTTATTTATTTTTGACAGCTGCTCTACTGTGAGCTGCCCACTGACATATAATAATGGACTGCTCATCTGAAATTATTCCATACAAATCGATGGCACCCAAAAGTATAGTTGTCGCACTCATCCATAGACCCCCAAACTGACAGAAGCACTCAGACCTGATTTTATATTTTCCCTTTTGCACTAGTGATGTTTATATCTTTTGCTCTTTTCCCCATAGACCCCCGGATTTTGACATACAGAATGTCAGTTGCTAAAACAGGCGTTAAGAACTTAAATCAGATACACATAAAATTTGGAAATTAATGAAAAAAAGGCATTTTAAAAGGTGAAAAAGTGAAAATAGTGTTTATTAATTTTTTTAAACAAAATATTTGTGTTATTTTAATGTTTTAAGTACGTATTTAAAAAAATGTAAATTTCAAAAGTGATTCCGGTGTTTACATGGAGTGAAAAAAGGTTTGTAGCCTATGGAACAAATTGGTGCCATGAAAAATTCCTCATGAGCTGTCCATTCTATATGTCAGTGGAGCTGCCTCGAGCTGCTCTGCCTTTTTTTCGGTCTCAATAAACACAGCTATTACATGTATTGGATTGCCACCTTTTAGACGGGCGGACACTGAACAGACAAAACGAACGAAAAAACTGGGTGTATAGGGAAGAGGATGAAGCTAGTGACAGAATTACGCGCAATGGCAGTGCGGACATTGGCTTCGCGGTAGCTTTGTTTCTTAACGCAATCCCAGGATCTTCGGGATCCCAAATCGTGTTTCTTTAGTTTTCTCGGGCTCGATTGTCATTTCCCCTCGATCCCGAGGTTTTTAAGCTTTGTTTCTTTACGAAATCAAGGGATCCCAAACACCCCGAGGTTTTTTTGAAGGATGGGGCTAGAAATGTCAAAGTAAAGAAACGGCTTTCTGGGAGTTCTGGAAAATAAAGAATGACGCGAATGACATTTCAGTTTTCATTGGTTAGATTATTGAAATAGATTTGAAAACGTTAATTAAGAGGGAGGCTTCCCAAGCGACGTATTCGGTATATTCGGGCGTGATGGAGGAGACACATTCTCCTCCTCCCTATACGCACACGACTTTTTTTTTTGTGGCAAGATGAAGCTTAGGAGTCACCCTTTGTACTAGTCCGTCATGTCTTACAAGTCATGGTGCAATGTATAGTAGTAAGCTTGATCTGAAGGAAAGATGAGATAGGATAGGTTAGGGGTCTGGAGGGTGCATGAGTAGATGTCGATGAACCTTGCGTTTGAACTCTGAGATGTTATATGAGCTCGGAAACACCGACTGCGGAAGAGAGTTCCACAATCGAGTTGTTCTATTTATAAACGAACTGCTAAAACGTAATGTGCGTGAAGGGGAGGGCTGAAGGGTGAAGGGGTGAGCCGAGTTGGCTAGTCTTGTGTTGCGGGAGAAAAATTGCCGTGTAGGCAGGAGGTTTTTGATTTCAGTGGAGCAGTCGCTATGAAAATAGCGGTAAAACTTGCTGAGCGCTGCTACATTCCTACGGTGGCTTAAAGGATCAATGGAAAGGGTGCTATCGCCAATGAGTGTGATGGCGCGGTTTTGCACCTTGTCTAGCCAAGCCAAGGTGGTTTTAGGGGCGCCCGCCCAGATATACGAGTTGTATTCAAGGCGTGGCGCGTTAATTACAAAGAAACTAAAATGGTCCATGGTCTGTTACCGAGAGGGAAAACTCGTTCATTTTCTATGTAAATGCCCAGTTCTAGCCAAAGCCAGGCAGCGTGTTCTACGCAGTTACGTTCTGGAAGATTTTAGAGATTTCCATACTAAAGGTTAGAATCCTGATAAGCTTCCTAAACCCCACCGGGTGCCTTTAAACATCAGCCACAATCGATCAAACTTTAAGTACATGACGCGCAAATTGTGCTTCCGGTCGCAGTAGCCCTACAACTAGCCTAGGTAACAATAAACAGAAGCGGTGGGACAACATAACAAAACTGGGGTGAATCCATTTTTGCAAAGTCTGCGGTCCAAAGTGAATTTGTCAAGTTTTGTTCTGCTGCTCATTTTTTAAACAGAAATATACACATTTATTAGTTATGATTAGGTATATTAACATTCGAAAACTGTTTTAGTATTTATATTTCTTTATTTATTTTCAAAAAAGAAGCATATTACACCAACATATTCCTTGTTTTATTGCATTTCATATAGAAGTTGAAATTGAAGCCTGATGAAATCAAAGCCTGAAGTTGAAATTGAAGCCTGCATTGATGGGTAAAAAGCCTCTGATTCTAATATAATACACTATTTATGCAAAATTTGTCCCAAATTGAAACATATTTACACTTTTAGGAAACTTATTAATCCGGATGACATGTTTAAATTCAATTGTCACTTTAACTGAGAACTGTCACTTTTTGACATTTCTCATTTGCCCAAGCAGCCAGAACTAAAACCTCGGGCTCTTTGGGATCGAGGGGAAATGACAATTTCCCCTCTTTTTCGAGCCCGAGAAAAGTAAAGAAACGCGATTTGGGATCCCGAAGATCCCGGGATTGCGTTAAGAAACAAAGCTACTTCTGGCTGCTTGGGCAAATGTGAAATGTCAAAAGGTGACATTTCTCAGTTAAGGTGACAATTGAATTTAAACATATTAAGCTTTGTTCGATTTAAAGCATTCTAGGATAGAAAAGTACACTTTTTGGCGTTCATTAGTTATAAAACTTGTTATTTTTTGTCCGAAATTGTTCTAGTCTGGTGTTCATTAAGTTGTTCTAAATAGTCCGAAGCTTTACTTTTGACGTGACAACGTCTATTAAATCGGTTTAAGATAGGACGCGCGTGTGAAAATGTCCCGCACAATGTCCCGCACACAAAAAAAAATCATATCTCCGCCCCCATACATGTTTGGGGGGTGGTTAATGGTTCAAAATTTTCGTTAATTTATCCTCTACACGGGAAAAATACATTCATTCACCTTATTGACGTGACAACGTCTATTAAATCGGTTTAAGATAGGACGCGCGTGTGAAAATGTCCCGCACACAAAAAAAAAATTTTCTTCGAAATATATAATTTATTAATTGAGAAAATAATACAAAACGTAATAACAGACGTTGTCACGTTCAAATTAATAGACGTTGTCACGTTAAAATACGGACGTGATACTTCACATCCAAGACCATTAATTTTTTTTGTTCTCGATTTTTTTAGAGCTTTGTTCATTAGTCAGTCCTAGAACGATTTAAAACATTCTAGGATAGAAAAGTACACGTTTTGCCGTTCATTAGTTATAAAACTTGTTATTTTTTGTCCGAAATTGTTCTAGTCTGGTGTTCATTAAGTTGTTCTAAGGGCCTGTGTGAATTCAGTGACTAAAATTTAGTGTCGATAATACAGTATTTAGTCTTTTGGCGAGGAGACTAAATTTTTTTGTTGAATTTGTTTCAAAATAATTGAATACAATGGAATGAAGAACTAGTAGCCTGTTGTCAATAATGATATCTTCTACATCCATATATTTAGTTACTTACTGTATAAAAAGCATATACTATAAATTTTGAAAGTAAAAATTATTGTCAATTGAATTTAATCATCAAAAGAATTCACACAGCAATTCCCTATATTAACGACAAAAACTGCAAAATTTAGTTTAGTCATCAATTTAATCCCAATTCACACAGGGGCCTGTCCGAAGCTTTACTTTGTTGTTCTTTTGTTCTTTTTTGTTTGTTGATTTTTTTAGGGACTTTTTCGGACAAGATTTTGTTGTTTTTTTTTCTAGTTTTGACAAATGTGTATATGAAATTTTCACAACGGAAATTGTAGAACAAAAAAGTACAAGAGAGCGTTCATTAGATTTTCTATTCTAAGTTGTTCTAAAATGTTTGACGTTTTATTGCTTGTTGTCCAATTCTCTTCTATTCTGTTCTGATCTGTCCAGTCCTGAAAACTAATGAACAAAGCTATAATTCAGATTAATATTTTTCATAAAAGTGAATAAATGATTCAATTTGGGAGACATTTCGGATAAATAGTATATTATAGTAGAATCAGGGAAGGTCTACTGTGACTTAAGAAATTCATCAGGCTTTAATATCTATATGAAACGCGAGAAAACAAGAAATATGTTGGGGTTTCTAAATTTGGTTCTAATTTTTTAAAAATAAATAAAGAAATTTAAATAATGCAACAGTTTTTGATTATTAATATTCCTATCATAACTAATAAGTGTGTATATTTCTGTTTAAGAAATGAGCACCAGAACAAAATTTAATAAATTCATTTTGGACCGAAGTGGCATTTTGCAAAAAAGGATTTATCCCGGTTTTGTTATGTTGGCCCAAAATGTGCTTCTGTTATTGGTACCGAGGTTAGGGGTACGGCTACTTCCACTGCGAACGGAAGCCCAATCAGCGCGTCGTGGTCCTAAAGTTAGATAGTTGTTAGATCGATTGTGGTGGATGTTTAAAGGCACCCGGTGGGGTTTAGGAAGCTTATCAGGATTCTAACCGCTAGTCTGGAGATCTCTAGTCTTCCAGAACGTAACTGCGTAGTGCACGCGGTCTGGCTTTGCATAGAACTGGGTATTTACACAGAAAATTTACGAGTTTTTTCCCTTCTTCTGATTTGCATTCTTTTAGAAGAATTTCCGAGAGTGAAAACAGAAATGTCATTCACGTTCTTCTTCTTTATTTTCCAGAACTCCCAGAAAGCGTTTCTTTACTTTGACATTTCTATCCCCACCTTTCAAAAAAACCTCGGGATCTTTGACCGGTTCTACACATTCAAGTTTGCATTCCACTTTTTGACGTTCAATTCTGTCGTTCGTGTCTACACATTTTCAACTTTTCAAGAAGAAGATCGAAAATCTCGGCTTCACTGCTATCTGTGTACATTCATATTCATACATATTCGCACACTCATAAAAATGTTGAACGAAAACACAAAAGTTGAACGCAAATTTCCATTCCATTCTAAGACCGGTTCTACACATTCAACTTTGCATTCCACGTTTTGACGTTCAATTCTGTCGCTCGTGTCTACACATTTTCAACTTTTCAAGAAGAAGATCGAAAATCTCGTCTCTCACTGCTATCCGTGTACACTCATATTCATACATATACGCACACTCATAAAAATGTTGAACGAAAATACTAAAGTTGAACGCAAATTTCCATTCCATTCTGAGCTGCTTTCCATTTTCCTTTCAACTCTAGTCTGTTTCAAACTTTTCATTGGAGTGAAAGAGAAAAAAAAGTTGAACGTCAAAAAGTGGAATGGAAAGTTGAATGTGTAGAACCAGTCTATTAGTGCGTTTCCATGACAGCTTGAAGCTTACTTGAAGCGTACTTCAAGTACAAATGTAAACGCAAGCAGCTCGACTGGAGTCGATAAAAAAGATTTTTGTGATCGGCTCGAGTGCTTGTCATGTGCTACGTTTCCATGACAGCTTGAGTACTCGAAGGCTTGAAAATCTCAAGAACTCGAGCGCGTATATGCTCTGCCTACTTGAAGCGGCATATTAGCTTGAACTGAGCTTGAGTTCTTTAGCTGTCATTTGAAGTTACTATTATATTTCTTTTATTTCTTCCTTTTATGGTGCTTTTATTTCTTCATAAATATTTTTGTCTCCTCATATTCCCGCACATTACCTTTAGACACATTTACAGGCCTAACTTTCGCAATTTCGAGCACTCAAGCTTTCAAGCTCGGTTTACATGACAAGCACTCGAGCCGATCACAAAAATCTTTTTGATCGACTCCAGTCGAGCTGCTTGCGTTTACATTTGTACTTGAAGTACGCTTCAAGTAAGCTTCAAGCTGTCATGGAAACGCACTATATGCTGCTTTCCATTTTCCTTTCAACTCGAGCCTGTTTCAAACTTTGCATTGGAGTGAAAGAAAAAAAAAGTTGAACGTCAAAAAGTGGAATGCAAAGTTGAATGTGTAGAACCGGTTCATGAACACTTTCAGCGAACTGTGGACGGATATTTTGACAGTTACTGCGTTGTTGTTTTTGCTAGCGTTGGTAGGATGAGAAAGCAAAAGAAAATTTCAACAAGTAAGAACAGAAAGCCATGAAGTTTTTATAAAAGCAACAACAAAACCCAATCATTTTTAACATTTTTCGTTCGTTGGTGTCCGCCCGTGTAAATGCCCAGCCGACATTCCACCGGGCTTCAAAAGAAAATTAACGTGGGGTCTGAGTTTTCTGTAAAAAAAGAACAATGAAGTATGCAGTTGGTGTGTAGGAATAATAAGAAATTTCGGCAAGGGAAATCGTTCAAGTAAATGTGTTAAATAAAATACTTCCTAAACACATATTCTACATATATTTATTAATAAATACATATGTGAATCACTGCGCTAATACTAAAATAATATAAATTTTGTTTGGTTAGATTATTTTGTTTACATTAACTGTCCCAACGCAAAGTTCAAGGGGATCAGCTGACTAGATTTCGCAGTGACGCCGGGTAAAAAGTTCATTTCTGGGAGCAAGATTTTATTTTAGATAATTCGTAACTTTAATTCATTCTTGCCCTTCCTCTATTCCACTCGCTTTTTCCGCTTGTAGAGTTCAAACAACCACCAATACGTGGGCACTCAATACGCTTTAATTCGGCGAGGGCCCCTTCCTGTACTTTTATATTCTAAGACTGTATGACCGTGGATGGAACCTATGAAGGCAAATTACACGGCATGATAACACTTTCGGCCTTAACAAACCGGTTTGTGCGTGTTATACGAATTACACGATAAACTGACTGTTCTGCATTTTTTCGTGTAACAATTCTATTGTCTATGTAGCTGTGTACAAACTGTCAGTTAAGCTAAGTCATTTTCATAGACCCCGAGAATGAAATTATGATTGTGTTAGTGTGTTGCTCTGTGCAGTCGAGATGCACAAGTAACAAACTTCCCCGCGACCCCTTGCCTATAAAACCGGTTTATTGGAATTATTGGAAGTGTTGATGGAAGAAATGTTATGCCGTGTAATTTGCATCATTGAGCCTCTTCACACGCTGCCATAACTGTGTTGAGCAAAACCGGTTTTATTCAACCCCTCAGAAATTACACGGGGCGTAATTGTGTTTACAACATTTGAAAGCTTTACAGGAACGTTTAAATGTATTGTAAATAAAATTCACTTGTCAGGCAAAAACAGAGCTAAAGAAAACAAGAGATAGAAGTAACATTTCATATGTGTGTAAGTTTTCACATGCGTTTGCTTTTGCGTGAAAAATGTTTCGTTAAGTTTTTCCGCTCCCTTCCCTCTCTCATCTATAAAACCGGATTTACTTGCCATGAATGTGCACCGTGTGAATAGCCCCATTAATTGTGTTCGCGTACTCGCAAGCGGGTTCCCTCGGGCGCCCGAAACTGCCAGATTTCTGTTGGTTTACTTTCTCGGGCTACAAAATGCGGGGAAATTTTTTTACTTACCCTACAACCATAAAGTGCCAGAGGTTTTAGCTCTGACGATTTCTTGCGATGTGTCAGAATCTGTTTTCAGTTGCCATTTGTCAAGTTACACTATGATGCTAAGACGTTACTGCATAACCACAATTGGGCGACAACCACGGCTACGGGGTTTCTCGCGGCGAAAGTAGTACTATTAAGTACCGCGATCAAGAAAATTGTTCTTTATAGCTGTATTTAATGAAACCAAAAAAAGAGCAGAAGCTCAAGGCAGCTCACAGTAGAGCACGGTATACAGAAACAGAAGGTAATACTGACAGCTTCGAATACCGTATAAAAGGCGCCTAGTAACATTAGCCCTAATGCAGAAACAACAACAGCTTCGATTTTATATGGAAAGCGGGCCCCACGTGGGGTTTCTGTATACCGTGACAGTGAGCAGCTGTCAAAAAATAATAAGGCAAGTTGGAGCAATTCAGAGCAAGAAATGTCATGAATCACTTTTCAGGCAACAATTCTCAAAGTGAGTTGTCAGAAGTTCAACCTGTCAGTCTTTAAAATTAAAATTTGAGTTTTATACCAGGGAGCATGGAGGCTATACAAGGAATACAAACTCCGTGTTGTCAATTTTCTTCTGATTAATGAGGGCGCCACAGTCACATGTACCCCAAAAAACATGGCCGATTAAATTCATCCGGTTCATGGCCAAGTTCGTTAACTATTAAGATATTTTATGTTTACGCCTAAAAATCAGCTTCGAAATTAGATTTATATCGATGCGATTTTTCGTATTTAACCAATTTATGAATTTTCCAATGAATTTTTATGAAATTCCAATGAATTTTTTCTGCATTGCTCCATTTCGACTAACTTAATTTTGGAAAAATCGTCGAAATGGGTAAAATTCAGCTAACTTCATGTGGGGCACAGCTTTAGGTGACATCTGTGGCCAAAAATGTACTAGAAGTTTAGTTTCTACTACCCATCCATTTCCGGTTATTTTCACCATAAAGCCCCCATCCACGATCAGGCATGCATGACATTCAAGGTTGATTGACACGTATGCGGGATAGTGTATGGGCTTGCAGCATGGAGGGACAAACATGCATGACGGAAATCAAGAGTGCTTGAAATCCTGTAGGCGGAGCTAAGTGAATGACGGCATGAAGGGCAGTGGATGCTGTTGCTGTCAATCATTTCGTCATTCCGACTGTGAATTTCGGAGTGAGTAGGTGAAATCGGAGTAAAATCAGTTTGCAAAATAAAATACAAAATGGCGAGTTCCGTGAATAATTGTTTTTGGAATGAGTTTTTTTAATTATATCGGAGTCATCATGAGCTATAAAAACAGACAATTAGAATATAGAGGATATTTAAACCTTTTAGAATAATATAAAGAACTGGAACCGAACGCTACAGTAGATAAGGTAAACAACACTTCTTCCTTAAAACTGAGGATTGACTGCATGCATAATAATGTATGGGAAAACGACCTTCTTGCATGACATTCTTGCGTGACACGCAAAAATGATCGTGGATGGGCCCCTTAAGAGTTTCAACTTCTTGTTATAGTCTCCATGCCATGGAGACTCATGGGGAAAATAACCGGAAATGGATGGGTAACAGCATAGCAGGCTCATCTTGATCTTTCACCTTTCAATGTTTATTTTAATTGATATTCTAAACTACCTTTATTTTTCTTGAACTTACAGCCTTTAAGTCCAGCTTTACATAACTTCCTTCTCAGAGAATCGCATTTTTTCGATTATCAAGCCATACATAACAGATCAAATTGTAATTATTATAAATAGTTGAATAAGGAAATACTTACTACTTTTGAGCAGAGCTATATTTAAAACAGCAACAGTTCCCATTACAAAAAAATTTGTTAACATGGTTTTTTTAAATTTCTAGATTGGTAACAGACCACGAGATGGCTACTATGGGGCATGCTTTGCAATCTCATCAAATGACAATATCATGGGATCAAGAATTTATTGTTCTCGTCCAGGCTCTCGACTCTGGGAAGTAGATTTAGAAGGCAACGTTTTACAAACCCATCAATTTAAAGCAGCACTTGGTTGCCCGCCAACGAAAATAATTCGACCAGATGACGACAATTTTAGCAATGAATACATCGCGGACTATCCACCACAAACTTTACAATTCGCCAAGCTTCAAACAATTCTCTCCGATTTTGTTTTATCATTTACTGATTTTGGTTTATACATCTTTGATCCCCGCATATCTAGCGTTGTTCTTTGGACAAATCATTTTGAAAGAATCGTTGACTGTAAAGTAGTTGACGAGGATATTTTAATTTTTACAAGTATTGGAGGCTTATTCTCTGTCCGACTTCAAACACTACAATCGGTTGCAGTTGAATTAGTCCATCAACAGAAATTTCTGCAGTGCAGTCGTTTGTTAAAAAAGAATGTTAAGTATTTCGCTGAAAAGGCGAAGGAAGAATATGACTTAGTGGTACTAAGTCATATTAAAACGTATTTAATCAAAACAAATCAATATGAGTTACTTAATGATTTGTCCGTGATTTTTGACAGTATTACGCAAAAGGAGATTGATGTGCCCAAAACGAGAAGATTTGAAACTGGAGTTTATGTTTTGGAAAATGCTTTCTGTGACAATTTAAGATTGAAATCGAGCGCTGATAAACAACTTAAAGATGCCCTTCTTACAGTAACTGGAAAATTTGGTAAAAATATTATTAAATACAAATTTAACATATTCAATGATGAACAGAAAAATTTGGTTAACGAACTTATACCTGTCGAAAGAACAATTCCATTTAAGGAACTCAATGATCAATTTGACAAAGATGAAGATATTGTGAGTAATAAAATTGTGCCAAAGAAGAATCTTATAAGGGAAAGAGTTATAACAGACGAAGAAAAAACTATTCACAATCTCTATATTATTTTCAAATCTTCCAAAATAAGTAATCTTAATTTCTTGGAACGTTACAGTTCAGTTTTTGACGAGTACACTTCTAAAGAAATAGTAATTCTTCTTTCTAAATTAGAAGCAGTAATGATTGAAAATGGGGACGAGCCAATTGAAGCTAAGAAAAATTGTTATGAAATGTATTTTCATTATTTGAAGCCAGAGTTAATCTGGGAATTTGACGATACATCGAGGGAATTCATAATTAATGGTTTCATTCTGCTCAACGCCTATGAATTTCAAAGGTGCGATAATTGTGATTTCCCAATACATTTTGATAATTCTTGTCAATTCCATGAATTGGGAGAAACATTAATCAGATACTTATGGTCAAGAAATGAACAAGAGCTCTGCTTTAAAATTGTAAGGCAAGTACCAGCTGTTTTGGATGTTATATGTCGTTTCTACATTCAGGAAAATCAGTTGGCCAAGATAATTCCAATTGTTATGGATTTTGGGGATTCGAATCTATTTGAAGATGCTGCAAAATACTTCGATCATAAATCATGGGATCGATGCTTTAATACGTTTGCAGCCATACAGAATGGACGATTTAACTGTATTAATTGTGATAAAATGATACAAATATCAACCAAAAGAAATTACTTTTATACATGGAATTATTTTCTAAATATCACATTAGAATATTTAGATCCCCAAGAAATTCTTGGGCTGGTTTTAAAATACTCAAATCTAATACCGCATGATGGAGTTAGCAGGGACTTCTTTACGAAATGTTTGCTCAAATAAATTGTGTAAAAATAGTATTGTTAGCTTCATTCCAAAAACATATACATACATATAATGCATATATAAGAAATGCTGAAATATTAAAAGTTTACAAATACCAAATAATTTTATATTAGTTAGAATTTATATTTGCTTTATTATGTTGCTTTCCGTTAATTTAATTTTGTTTTGTGCATTTGAGACTGAAATAAGTATTTTAATTCCGAATGATGTATAAGTGTGTCAAAGATAAAATTATTTACTCAATCAAATTCTGAATTTAAATTTTTAACAATTACTACACTCAAAAGCATCTACAAACTTACATACTTTGATTTGCGATATTCGCATACCAGCTACCCTGCTTATCTCATAAAGAACAATAATGTACAATAAATGTAAGTAGTTATTTGGCGGTGTTCCACAATTCGATTTCTATCGATTATACACTCGAAATCGAAATTAAATGTTCCACATTTCCATCAATTTCAAATATGTAACATATATTTAATTCGGGTGAAATTGAATTCCGATTCGTTTTCATTCCACTCGAATTGTGGAACATTCCCGATTAGGTATGCACAGTAAGAAAGTATGTACAAAAAAATGAGTTTGGCCTGGTCTACAGCATTAAAAGTGCTGCACGTATAGTTGAAAAGTAAAGGCCACTCGTACAAGCCAAGAAACGCAGAATCGTCTAACATGAGCATCTATGCTACCTAACAAAATTGAATTACAGGTAATATCTGTCGGTCGATGAAATTTGCTCAGCCTCAAGAGACGAGACATTCTGACGAGGACAGGTTTTATTGACTCTGGTGGTTTAAGGGTATAATTGGTGAATCTAAGTAAAGAATGACGTGGTTCAGTCTCATGTAGTGACCACGTCTAGATTCAAATCATCATCCAAACACAATCAACCACGTCGTATTCCTCTGCTTCCTCTATGGATATCTTGATATAAGAACCGAAGCCTTGACTTTACCTTCCGAATGCGAAGTCGTCTCGGGTTATTTCAATGTTCACAATAAATGTGGCTACATCAAATTACGGATCACCATTCTCATTCAACGAAGCTCTCGATCGAAGTTGATTCAACCAGCGAGCAATAATAACAAGAGTGATTAGGTAGAGCTCAAGAACAAGTAAAAGAGGCCCCTATTGCGAGTGTCGATACCTAATCGACAAGCGACAATTATCGATTATAGAGTGTCGACTATTTAGTTTGATATTGCGAATGTCGATTGTAATCGAAAATTGTCGATTTGACAGTCGGCTTTTATCGATTGCTTTTTTGCTAGCGACAAAATTTGAAATAAATTTTAACAACAAAAATAATTTTCTAATCAGAGTAGCCCAAATATTTGTCGATTGGGTTATACAATGCCAAAAAGAAAATTAATCGACACCATCGACTATAGTCGAGTCGATCGTTAATCGACACTCGCAATAGACACTCGATTGACAAATATTATTTTGAAGACAAAAGTGTATTTTAGGGTCTACTTATATGCATGGACATCCCAAAAAGCGTTCCTTATTTTCGGGATTTGAACTAATTTTTCGGGTGCTACAACAGGCCAGGTTTTCTATTGGAATAGTCTTCATGTATCGGGTCAGGGAGACTAAGGAGATATAACTCTTATGAGGAAAATAACCGGAAATTGATGCGTAGCAGAAACTAAACTTCTAGTTCATTTTTGGCCACAGATATCGCCTAACGCCCGCCGCACATGCCCACACTCGCACTCGTTCACGACACTGCAGTAATGTGGCACTGACATTGGTGGACACGTGTTTGTCCGCATTTGCTAACACGAGTCGTACATCAGTCAGTGGCATTCAAGATGGGCGCGATAGACTTAAGTTCAATATCTGACAATGATAACGAGTTTTTATATAGATTTTTGTTAATAAGAAAAGCATCTGAAAAAAACTGGAAGAGCTCTTACATGTTCAGAGGGAAATCCATGGAAAATTTAACTTAACTTCCGAGTTTTCAGACGCAAAATTCAAAATCTATTTTAGATTGTCTAGGAATTTCAAAATAGAATCCTTTAATTTTACATTCTTGAAATCTGGGTGTTTTACTTCGTATATACATTTTCCGGTTCGAACAGTTTCATTTGATTCCTTCATCATTCCAAACACTCGCGCCACTGCCACTCGAAATTAGTGTCTCGATCACCTGACCGACACGCGCTACACGCTCATGTCCGCGCCGAAATCGACACGTGAGAGCAAATGCGGAGTTCGGTACTGGGCCATAGGTAATACTGCCACTCGCACGCGGCTCGTGTCGACCAATGCGAGTGTGGGCATGTGCGGCGGGCGTAACGCCGACTGTTCGAACCGGAAAATGTATATACGAAGTAAAACACCCAGATTTCAAGAATGTAAAATTAAAGGATTCTATTTTGAAATTCCTAGACAATCTAAAATAGTTTTTGAATTTTGCGTCTGAAAACTCGGAAGTTAAGTTAAATTTTCCATGGATTTCCCTCTGAACATGTAAGAGCTCTTCCAGTTTTTTTCAGATGCTTTTCTTATTAACAAAAATCTATATAAAAACTCGTTATCATTGTCAGATATTGAACTTAAGTCTATCGCGCCCATCTTGAATGCCACTGACTGATGTACGACTCGTGTTAGCAAATGCGGACAAACACGTGTCCACCAATGTCAGTGCCACATTACTGCAGTGTCGTGAACGAGTGCGAGTGTGGGCATGTGCGGCGGGCGTTAAGGTGGCGTGCCCCACATGAAGTTAGCTGAATTTTACCCATTTCGATGATTTCTTCAAAATTGTCAGCCGAAATGCAAAAAAACCATTGGGAATTAATAAAAATTCATTGGAATATCCGTAAAATGGTTAATTACGAAAAATCAGAATCTGATTTTTCAAGTTAGGCGTAAAATAAAATATTTTAATAGTAACGAACTTGGCCCTGAACCGGATGAATATAATCCGCCATGTTTTTTGGGGCACATGTGACTGTGGCGCCCAGTGTTGCCAAGTTAACGTTTTGAGCGCTAGATTTGGTGCTAATCAATGGCCTCGATTCCCAGATCCGACGGGAGGGAAGTGAGTGAGGATTTGACACTTTGCGATTCTCAAATCCGCAGTCCCGGATTGGTTTAAATCGAAAATTCGGAGTGAAGACTCACGCGATAATGAAATATATGATGTCGGATTATCTCAGGCGCATTTGTCGTTCAAATCCGCAGAAAATTTGTTGCGGATCACACTTTTACAGCGCGGAAAATGTCAAAAAGAAATTCGGGGTTGCGGATCTGAGAATCGCAAAGTGTCAAATCCGCAACTTACTTCCCTCCCGTCGGATCTGGGAATCGAGGCCAATGTGTTTTAGCGCTTAAAAATAGCCTTTAGCGCGTAAGCGCTAGTTTAGTGCTTTCAAAAAATTCTTAACGCTTTTCAGTTTCGAAATAGTTCTTGAGCAACAGCTTCTGAAAATTAACCGACCATTTCCTAAAACAGGAATTGAACGCGTTCTCTACTTCATATTGTGCTTTTCCTTATTGTGTATTCTTCTACCAAGAGGAAGATAAGTGGTCAATTTGAATTGCGACAGAAGAACTACTGCTCGCTCCAATTTCTTAGTAAAAAAAATGAATAAGTTTAATTATGTCCTATAGTTAGGCTGTTATCATTAAAATAGAGCACAAAATTTTTTAACGCTCCTTCAATTAAATTAGAGCTAAATTTTAGCGCTCATTCATTTATATAGGCGCTAAGTTTTAGCGCTTTGCTGCTTGTAAGATTGGCAACACTGGTGGCGCCATGGAGGCTATACAAGGAGATATAACTCTTTGAAAAGAGAAGACGAGGAAGTGCAATTTATTAAACACGGGGAAGCATTTTGGCACAACCTTCTATACTATCTATACTTCTATACTATCTATTTTGGCAACACTAATCACAACCTTCTATACTACAAAGCCATGTACGGCAGTTGTGTGTGTATTATTTTGTGGTCCGGCTGAAACGTCAAACCTAACAAAGTTATGTACGAAAATACTCAAATCGAACGCGGTAAAATTATTTCGGCGCGAATAATTTTATGAAAATAATTACATGTTGCTGTGAAAGAGAGTGAGAATTATTATTTTTTGTTTGTTCGGTGAACTAATTATGTTAAAAGAAAGTTATTTAGTTGATATGCCTGACAACAATTAAATTAAAACGTTGGCATGGAAGTAATACCCAAAAATTATGAATTTTAGTTAAATTTTAGTGTTTTTTAGTGCCATACAGTGGGCCAACAATAGTAATCGAATTTGCAGTGATTTTAAAGTGAATAGTATCTTCATTATGGTGTAATTATTTAAGATATAAGTGCAGAAAATGTGAAATAAAGTGCTAAGGTTATTGTTTTGTTTGACATTTGAATTGGGGCATATTTTGTGCATTTATGTATAAATATTTAATTTTGGATATAAAATCATTCTAGACTGTGGGTATAGCAGTAATCGGCAAAATGTGCAATGGCTTTATATCCAAGATAAAACCTTCATAAATGCATATATGCCCCAATTTAAATGGCAATCAAAACAATAACTTTAGGTCTTTCTTTAGCATTTTTCTGCACGTAATTTTTATTATTTACCACCGCACAACATGAAAAACTCAACATTTTTTTCTAATGAAACACGGGATAACCACCGCGAATGTAAACAAGTGGCCACTTTGTTAATTACAATTAACACATTTAATCACTCAATTTTTTTAAATTTCTTTAATCAAATCACATGAGGTTTACATGAATATAATAGTTTCCACTGTAAGACACTAAAAAACACTAAAATCGAAATAAACTTCTTAATTTCTAGGTATCACTTCCATCCCAACGTTTTAATTCAATTGTTGTCAGGCATATCGACTAAATACCTTTCTTTTAACATAATTATTTCACTAAACAATAACAAAAAATAATTCTAAAATCCACTTCTCCATACGATTTGACAGAAACTGAATATTGCACCCGGACCACCGAATTGCTTACATGTGTGTGTGAACTTGGCATGAGCATGGCTTTATTTTGGCAACACTAATGCATAGCATTCTTTACGTATTTGTGTCTAACCCGGACAGTGGCTGTGTTATATTTATTACGCTTCACTTGGCTAAATGTTTGAAGCAGACCCTTCGCAAAACCTGAATAAATTTCACTACGCCTATGTCCGGGTTAGACAATGTATTTTGTTGTTGTGGTTAAAGTGAATGTACCTATTTTGTTGTTGTGGTTAAAGTGGAAGGGGAGAATTAGAGAGAAAATTTCTTGATCCTAAGTGCTTCCCTCAAATCCGCATGTACGCTATTTTCGGTTCCTTCTCTTCTCTATTCAAAGATATAACTCTTATGGGAAAAATAACCGGAAATGGATGGGTAACAGAAACTAAACTTCTAGTTCATTGTTTGCCACAGATGTCGCCTAAAGCTGACGTGCCCCACATGAAGTTAGCTGGATTTTACCCGAAAATGAAGCAATGCAAAAAAAAAATTCTTTGGAAAATAATAAAAATTCATTGGAAAATTCATAAATTGGTTAAATACGAAAAATGACATCGATATAAATCCAATTTAGAAGCTGATTTTTTAAGTTAGGCGTAAACATAAAATATCTTAGCAGTTAACGGACTTTGCCATCAACCGGATGAATATACTCGGCCATGTTTTTTGGGGTACATGTGACTCTGGCGCCCTCATTAATCAAACGAAAAGTGACAACACGGAGTTATACCTCCTTGTGTAGTCTCCCTGTGTGGCGCTTTCATTAATCAAACGAAAAGTGACAACACGAAGTTATATCTTAGAAAAGAGAACTTCAGGAAGGACCCTCGTGTGTATAATCCCTGTATGTGAGCGTAGTGAAATCTGGGGGCTTCTAACCGTCAAATTGGGTTAGTTAGCTGCTTGTGTTCCCGCGTTCGGTACAATACTTTTTAAGACGTTTTTTATAAAGTTATCCGAAATCATATTATCAAAACTAACTTAAAAAAAGAAAGAAAGCATAAAGAATAGTTTAAAGTGTAATTAAAGTTCTAACGAGTGAGTTTTCTGTGAAAAAAAGAACAATGAAGTGTGCAGTTTGTGAATGTAGGAATAAATTGAAATTTGCGCGAGAAAAATCGTTCTTTAGGTGAATGTGCTAAATAAAATAGTTCCTAAACACATATATTAGATATTTACATTAATAAATATGTGAATCACTGTGATAAATAGTCCAAAAAATGTAAATTTTATTTGCTTGAATTTCTTTGTTTACATTAGCTTTGTTCCAGTACTTTTCCTGCAAAAACTTGTTGGGCAAAAAGTTACTTCAATGGTGGGGATAATTTTGTCAAAAATTCAGAAAGTAAAGAAACACTTTTTGGGCAATTTCATGCAAATCAAGAAAAAGATAACATAAATGTCGATTGTCTATGTATATGCCGCTTGTTAAGATACCCACACTCATACAAAAAATTGTCAATTGACAACTTGCAAGAAATCGCAGGACCGAAAACCTCCGGCTAATTCCTGCACGAGGGGAAGTGAAAATGTCCCCGCTTTTTCTTGCATGAGAAAGTAAAGAAACACAAATTGGGAAAATTTTGGTCCAGCGGGATCCCACATTCGAGTTCTGGAACAAAGCTATTAAGAGACCCAACGTAAAATTCAGAAGGATCAGCTGATTAGATTCGGAGTGACGCCGTGTAAAAAGTTCATTTTTGGGGGCAAGATTTTATTTTAGATAATCATCATTTGAACTCGCTCTTACCCCTCCTCTATTCAACTCGATTTTTACTCTTGTACAAACAACTACCAAAGCGTGGGCACTCACACAAAACGAATTTCACTACGCTTGAATTCGGCGAGAGCCCGTCCTTTAGTTTTGTGTCTAAGCAAGAATCTAAAGGTAGGGACACACTGAGCCCACGTACGCAACGTATGCAACGCGTTATTAAATCTAAACGGTTGAATTTGTATGCCTAGAAACACACTTATCATACGCACTGTCACACGCGTCCCACGCAACGTTATATCTGTCGATCCAGATCGGCGTGGGTTACGTTGCGTACGTGGGCTCAGTGTGTCCCTACCTTAAGAGTTATATCTCCTTGTATAGTCTCCCTGTATCGGGTGCTGATATTTGAAGAGGAAGAAGCACCATTGTGACATTTGTGTTTGTTTACGTTTTAAGTAGATAAATAATTCTTTTATTTAAATGTGAATTTATTGTTAATCAATTCAGAAATCTTAATTTAAATTCAAGAAATCTTTTATAATAATTATTTAATAAATTTCCCAAGGAACATGGCTGTTTTCTTTTTAAAAAATGAACAACGTGAACACCTAAAAATATTGAGGGAAAAATCTTCCGATGGTGAGATTTAACGATATAGTAGAACAAATTATTATTTTGCTTTTATAATTAAAATGTTATTTGCATATGCATATTATATATTTACAATTACATTAATTAATTTTTCCCTAGTTGTAGTCGATATCTGTAAATTGGCTCTAGATTATCTAACCAATGGACCAAATGAAAAGAAGTATGCTGTAATGGCAAGTAAGAGTATTTATCAGTGTTTATTTTGTTTTATTTCTAATATTCTTATACATATGTAGAAAAACTAAATGCTTCAGTAGATCTTGTACAACCAACTATAGAAGCACTAGTATGTATGCTTATTGATGCAACGAGAGCAAACGTAAAAAATAAAATGAATCAAGTATTTTTCCACTGTAAAAATTTAGATTTCAGAGACAGAATTCGAATCTCTTAAATCCCTTGGATTCTCCTTGGATCACATTTCAATATTATGGCAATTTATTTCGACTAAAAAGAATTTTGTTGAAAATGTGTTAAAAGCAACAAGTACCCAAGATTATAGATTCAGAGATCTGGAATGGCGATTGGAAGGGAAAGTATGTAACACAATATTCGTAAATATGTAAAAATAATTGTTGAACTTATACGCAGATTGCTTCAAGATGCCTATTAAATCAATCACTTCCTATTATTACATTGAAATTTCATCTAGATACTGAACCTGTAGGAGAAAATCGTGATATAATTCATCCGGATCGTCGTGATTTTAGCATTGAAACTCAGAAGAAAATACTTGCACAAACTGATCCCAATAATCTTGTTCATATAATTGACGTTCTTGAACAAGCCTTGATGGAATCAAAAACTCATAGAGCTAGAAATACAATTAAGGCATTTCATTAAGTTATATTAATTTGGTGTCATGCAATTATATATTTTAATAGGAAAAAATAGAGAATATGCTTGTAAGGAATAGTTCAAAATAAAAATAACTTTTATTTTATCATTTTATAACTTTATTTTGTTTTTTTTTTATCTTAACATCGAGATGACAAACAATTCTATACAAAGTATAAATGAACGCAGCCATAAATAAAATGTTCGTCTGATTTGAAGCATTAAATCATGAATTTCTATTTAAAGCTGTTTAGTTAGCATAAAATGAAAATATTTTTTCTCTAAGTTTTTGGAAAATTTCAATTTTTAAACCAGTAAATAAAGCCGCCTATATGTAACGTCCCCCGTTTCTTGTTACAGTATAATTTTGAGATTAGAATAAAAATAAAATAAAAGGCAAACAAAATCTGTTTTAAATATTAAGCCATATATATAAATGTATTGATGTCATCGTCATCTCTGCGCATATATTTATGCTCAATGAGCCATTCGAGTTGTTCTTTGATCATTTTCTTAGATGGTAGGAACATATTCTTTAGAATGTCAATTAGTTCAGCCTGTATTTAAAGAAAATTGTAATTGTTTTAAAAAAATATATATGTATGTATTAAAATGCAAATGCAACTTACTTGTAATGCTGCATTATTTAATCTCTTTCGCATTTTCATTATTTTAATGATAGCTTCCTGAGTACGAAGTATCCTTAGTTGAACAATAGATTGATTATCTTCTTGTTGAGATCGTTCTGTACTCAGCTGAAGACGACCAATTAGATTTAGCTGAAAATTAATGATTGTCCAATATTTATATTTTACAACAACAAAATCGCAAATCATTTCTACCTTTCCTCTTCTCTGAGGTTTCGTATTTTTTATAATAGCAAACTCTTGGTTGATCCAAAACAATGTGTTTTCTGCAAAATCCTTGGGTGCAGTACACACGGGGTTCATTAATAGTAGTTGTCTTTTTAGTTTTGGAAAAGCTACTAAAGACCATAAAGTTCTTCTCAATTCTGGATCTGAAAGATTTGTTTTGAATTTATATTTTACTATCGTCTATAACTTAACAAATTTATAATCTACAATCCTACATTCGACCCCGCCTCGAATCAACTCGTATATTTGGCAGAGGCCCATCTGATCATGAACGACATGACGGACTGGTAGTACAACGAGTGATCTTAGACTTACACATAAAAAAAAGAGCTACTATTTCCCAGGCCTATATAAAAATGTCTCAATATTTTTTCAACAATAATGTCATTAAGCAAGAAAATCAATAAAATTGCAATGGATCCTTTTTGGACAGAAAGTCAAATTTGGTGCCCTATTTAGGGTACTTAAAAAATAATTCTTTGTGCAAAGTCAAATTGGGATACAGAAATTAAAATTAGAAGAAGCCGATGATCACAACGATGTTAGGAAATTATACAGGAAACTAAATGAACAACGAAAGATTGCCATAGATTCCCGCGGCCCAACTAAACACTACTTTCATTAGGAAAATCGATCTCCTGTTAATATTTCACCATCTAAACAATAAGAAGTCGTTCGGGGTGGATGGTTTTCCGAACATCGGCTTAAAGCAGTTGCCGCTGGTGGCTATAGACACATACACCACATTGTTTAACCATGCGTTAAACAATGCCCATTTCCCAGACACTGGAATGTGGCAGTGGTGTACCCAATACCTAAGAAGGGTAAATAAAGATAAAAGTAACCCTGCTAATCTCCAGTCAATTAGTCTTCTTCCGAATATCATAAGATGTTTGAAATAGTGATTAATAGATCATTATCCAAATGGGCTGAAGAAAAAAAGTAATTCCCTATAATCAATTCGGATTCCGGGCAGGGCATGACACTATTCATGCCGTGTCGAAAGTGATATCAGACATACACTGGAACTTCATGAAAGGCCAATATACCGGAGCATGCCTGATCGATTTTGTGAAGGCATTTGATACAGTACGGATAGCAGCTCTTCTCTAGAAACTGGCAAGACCGAACCGCAGCTATACACGATTTATAATATGATTTCCAAGAAGAAGTTCGTCGTTAAAAGTGGCAACTTTACACCAAATAGGATTTTCGATATTAAAATTGGTCTGCAACAGGGTTCGGTGAACTCCCCGCTCTTGTTTAATATCTTTACGAGGGACCTAACAAGTTCACTCCGCTCGGCATTAACATACGCAGATGACCTGATGGTGTACGGGACCGGGCCGAAGATTGGAATGATCCAGACGCTCTTGCAACGTAACTTCGAGACAATCGAACGCTATAGTGATGATTGGAAGTTGAAAATCAATTTTAGCTAATGCGAAACGATCCTTTTCCGGACTCCTTTAAACAGAGCTTCTTGCGATGTGCGAAGGAACTGCAAAATCCTCGAAATTTCGAATAATTCTGCATAATCATTAGAAAAGAAATTGGAAGCGAAATAACTTGGGCTTTGGCTGGACCAATACTTATATTTCAATAGAAACATGAGCACTGTTCTTGCCAAGGCAAACAAGGCGTTTCATATGACCAAAAGGCTATTACGACAAAACAATTAAATTTACGACAAAACAACTTATATAATAAATTGTAGATAATATAATTCTAAACTAAAAATCTCTTTATAAATTTTCTGTAAGACGTGCTGTTACGGAGATATCATGGAAACCCCGTTTGCCCACCTTTTCCAAGATGGTGGCCAAATGAGGAGGACCCCGAAAATAAAATTTAAACTTACACCGACCCCCTACACAACCCAAAAATAGTACCATTTCCATGGACTAAATTTTTTTTTCCAAAATTGGAAAGCTTGTATAATTTGGCTAAATCGCAAAAATGAAAAACTTCGGAAATCCCTCGACTGAAATTCTGCGACACCATAAAAAATATTTGAAAAGTTGTCCTTTTAAAATTTCAGAAAACCCCGACAACTAAAAAACTGTCCGAAATTCTCGGAAACCCTGAAAAAAGAGGATAATTTCAAAACCATCAAGAGAAGACAAAATCCTGAAAAACTGGGATGAACTAAGCATTTGAAAGGGAGCTCACGCACAAGGCGTTTAAATGTAGTTGTTTGCTGAGTTTTGCCCGCGGCATCCAAATTGGGCACTCTGGATTAAAGCCAGATCTTTTCGAAGTTTCTGGAAAAAGAATATTCCAGACGTGACCTAAAACGAAACGTGGTGATTAAAAAGTATATTAAAACGCGATAAATAGATTTTAATAGTGTGAGATATTAAATTGCATGTGATAATAAAGAACTTTAACAATTGTGTCTGTTATATTGAATTATGTTAAAATTAGTTTTTGGGTGAACGTTCAAAAAGTATATTCCTTAATTAATCCTACGAATCCGCTAAGCTGTAAAAAAGTAAATATTATCTACTAGCTTGTGGTTAGATAGGTTCAATAATAGAAGTGTCGACAGCACCAAGGGGCTTTCTCTGAACTCTAGTCTTTCACATAAAATAATAAGGGTATTCATTTCACTTCGTAAGTTCTTCGTATTTGTCGTACTTCATAGCTGTTCGTAGTTTTTGTAGTTAATTTCCATATATTTTTTAACTAGGACATTTTGTGTGAAGTACGAAGCTACAGAGTTTCTAAAACGAAACAGAGTTTGAAAGGAAAACCTTCTAGACAATATATGGACAAACAAATGCCTGGAACAGAAGATACAATCATGAATTACACAAAGGTGCAAAAATGGACAGGATTCGATATAGGACATGACATATTCAACAAAAATAACAAAACAAAACGCATAACAAAAATTATGATGAACAAAAGACCGCGCGGACTTAACACCAGGGCAGGGTTTCTAGTTTCCAGCTATCAGTGGCTATCCGAAAGGCCCTGGATGCCAGGGTGCTGATATTATTAAAAGCTCCTTTTATATCTAGGAAAGCTAGTGCGCGCTATTTCGTGTAGAATAGTTTCCAACAATTTGCTTTGCAATATGCATGCTGAGATGAAGACATAGAGACCTCTTTTATGGAGTTCTCTAGCATGCGTTTGGTGTCTTTAGGACAAAAGATGACAAGCTGCTTCGTGGTGCTTCGCGCCGATCTTCGGGATAAAGATCAATTTGACCCTTCTCCAGGAACGGTATATGTCAGTATATGTCATTATGTCATGCGGCTTTTGAAGCATAATTATGCTGTCCATGCTTGGAGATTTTTACAGGGAAAAGCTGGCCACCGCCCACCGATACCAGGATAACAGCTTGGCAGGTCTATAATACACAGCCAGAAAGTGCATAAGTGCAAAATACGCGTTTCGAGAAAATCGCCCTCAAAGATTTTTTTAGATACAGAATTGTGCACAAAACCAGTTTTGCCAGTCCAATAACTCAGCAACCACAGCACAGTTTAAGATAAAAGCTGATTAAGAATAAAATACTGAATGTAAAAATGCAATAAATTCAATATCGTCAAATTTGCACTTAAGCACTTCTGGCTTTTTACTGTAGAGGTGTCCTCCTACTGCTTCTTCCGCTAGAAGCTCTGGGCCGGGTTCTCGACTTTCTACTACACGTCATCATGAAATACCTAGTAGTGAGCTGTGTACGGGGATAGAAATTTCTTGAGTTGAGTTATCAGGAGTCAGGAGGATGTCGATGGGGATGAACTAATTCATGTTGTAAGAGTTCAGAAGTACTGACTGTTTTTTATGTGGTAACGTCAAGCTTAGGAATCACCCTTTGTACTACTAGTCTGCCATGGTCAGTGTCTAGTAGTAAACTTGATTTGAAGGATAGAGGAGAAAGGATAGTTAGGGGTCTGGAGGGTGCGTGAATAGATGTGGATGAACCTGGCGTTTGAACTCTCAGATGTTATGAAACACCGACTGCGGAAGACAGTTACACAATTGAGTTGTTCTATTTATAAAAGAACTATTACAACGTGCCTGAAGAGGAGGGCTGTAGCGTTTGGAAGTGAGCCGAGTTGGCTAGTCTTGTGTTCCCAGGAAAAAGTTACCATGTAGGCAGCAGGTTTCTAATTTCAGTGGGACAGTCGTTGTGGTAAAGATTGTTCGAAAGTTTGAGTTGTTTTATTTATGAACGAATTACTTGGCAGAGGGAATGACCCCAGAAAACTAATCTGGTGTTTGAGGTATACGATTACCTTGGAGACCGGAGAGCATCCATCGCAGGTATTTCCTTATTGTCATGCCTAGGATGTAAAGGGACTGACACGGATTGGGAGATGTTGCAGATTTTATTGGAAATACTTTTTTAATTATTGATTTCGATTCAATTTTTACGGCCCCAATTGAGAATGAGTTCAATGCTGCTGTTAATTGATTTACAATTAAACCCACGAACATCGCATCAGCAGAGAATGGGGCTTAGATTTGACGCTGCAGAATACTGAGCGCCATACTTTATACAAAGCTTTGGAGATATTTAGAGCGACCAAACTAAACTCACCAAATCGGTGCATTGGTTGAGGTGTTCACTTAGACACACTAAAAGGTGGCTGGTGGACCCTTTTTATCTAAAACTCTATTGTTTGTCATTCAAGATTTGGTTTGGCTCTAGATACCCCATGATTTTTTTTAATATGTTCTGCATGATTTCGGGGATAATAGAAGTAGTTGCTATTAGACGGTCGTTGGAGGGATTACTGCAGTCAGTCAGAGATTTAGCTAAAGGTGAGACGCAATACTTAAGGACTATAGAGGGTCTTCTACTTTTCTTCTTTGATCCGTTAGCTGGTGGTCCTAGTGAGACGTCCCCGCAAAGAAAACGCTGCTGTCGGTGCCGCTGGGTTTCGAACTCCATTCACGACTCGTTTCCATTCTCGACGATTTTTGGCGATGTCTCGAGCCTCGATAACTGATAATCGTTGATTCTTTAAGTCGCCCTTGATATGCTTTAGCCAGGTTTTCTTCGGTGCCGGTGCCAGACAAGTTGACGTGGCAAGCGGTTATCATCCATTCGTCAATCTTGTCCAAACCAAACTATTTATTTATTCGCCAAACACGGCACACTTATAAAGTAAGTACAACATAAATGACTTAAATTAAAAGAACATAGTAGCACAGTAGTGGATATTCCCTAAGTAATTTAGTGTGTCATGTGTGTTGGACTACATCATTGAATTTGACCTTGTCGGGCAGAAACTGCACTTTAAGTTTCCCATTTAGGAGGCCAAAGGAAACGCAAGATATGATCAGTTTTCCTGCTGCTTACTTGGTATATGGGATCCCAGATAGGACACGCATATTCCAGAATAGGGCGGATTACAGAACAGAAGAGCGTTTTTGTGACCCATACATTATCGAACTCTTTGGTTCTCCTCTTTATGAAGCCAAGAAGTTTTACATTGTATATAAAATGAATGCTACCAACTACCCAATTTCGAGAAGCAAGTTGTTTCCTATGTTGATACTTCGCATTGCAAATTGTATTGCTTTAGTTTTAAGAAATTAAAAAATACAATCACAACAGCAAACGGTGTTCTTTATGATATAGTCACTTCTAAAATTTATGATATAGTCACTTCTAAAATTACCTGGTAATTCGGTGGCAAGTCTAAGGTTTTCATATGAAACTTTCTCTAGTGGCCGTTGATTCCAAGCAAATAGAACAGCCATTTGAAAAGTTGTAACATCCAAATCGAATCGTCCAACATTATTTACAAAGGTTATAGTTCCATTACTCATGTGATGGTACCACTGTAATTTACGACCGGAATGCTTTTTCTTATAAAAGTCTTCAACATCTGGAATATAATCTTCTAACTCTAGCGGTAAACTAACGGACACTCTTTCGGAGCAGCGAGCCCACGCCCCTGCATTTAAAATTTTAATATTAATGGCATCATGTCGTGTCGTTGCAGCCCGAAATTGAGCATTTAGGTCCTCACTAACCTAAAGAATATAATTTGTTTATAAAAATTATCACAATTTGTTAATTATATACTTTAATATCCTGAAACATTCTTGCAAGCTTATTAACATAATCTGCTGGCATTCCCACTTCTCTTAACCATTCAACCATATCTTCCTCTTTTTCGCTGTCTGCACTAGAATCTAAAATTAGTCTAAAATGGAACAGCATTTAATTATGAAGTGCTAGTGAAAAATAAAATGCAAAAACTACCTTCTGGTAAGATGAACTTTATGATAACGCATGAACACGTCTTTGTTACTAACATATTTTAGAACAAGTAGCACATCCCTTAAACGGCTTTCTATTTGTTCGGTAGTTAATCTCTTGCTTAGGGGGGTGCGACGTAAGAGCATATCACAAAAATTTGCCAATAATTCAGGGCACTTACTCTCTGGAGCGGTAGTTTTAATTCCACGAACAATTATTGCAATTGGTAGTTCGAGCTGAAATAATAAAATGATAGAAGTCTACAAATAAAGCAAACTAATAATAATCGTACTTTGAAAACCGTTGTATCATTAACAACACTCTTGAATGCTTTATCTCTTGCTGTTAAAAATCGTGGATCATCGTTAAAAGCTTCCTTGACTAGAGCGCTAAATCTTCTAAAAAGTTCGAGAAGCCTTTCGACGTATTTTTCTGAATCTTGTGTTATAACATCAGCCGCTGCTAGCATATCAGCCAAACCCGCTGAAACTATATGATTTTCTAAATCTCTGAGCATAGGATCCACTCCTCCTTGGACTCGGTCTAATAATCTGAACATTAATTGCAGTCTTTCTGTTTCACCTGCTTTAATAAGTGGGGCACATTCTAATAGTAATGTATTTAAATGATCGCCGATTAGAACAGTCACACAGCACTGAGCTAACGGATGGAAACTACTAGGTTCTAAATAACGTTTAGCACGAGCTTCTTCTTCGCGGAGCTTAGTATCTGCATACCGCATGAAGGCTTGTACCCCATTTGCTTGCTGTTGTTCACTTGCTTTTAATCGATAAAATGCTGCTGTTGCTTCTAGATAAGCAGCTTCAAAATTCTCTCTATAAATTTTTAGTTTATCTTCTGTATTAGAACACAAGTTGACATAGCTCTCGCGCACACCAATGACTAGCTGTGAATCGAAAGCATCTCCGTTTCTTTCAGCATGCACAATCTTCATAGCGGAATCTTGCAGTCGATCTTTAATGTCCTTGAAAATGTTTTCATTCCACGAATCCAACATTAACTTCCGCACGATACTTTCCTCATTGACTGCTTTTTTCTGCGGGTTACTACTAGAGTTATTCGAGGACGAACTTTTACCTTGAAGGGCAGTCTCTAACTGTCGAAACGGTAACGGAAGATAACTACTTTGTGTAAAAAATTTTCGCCATTCAATTATATATGTCTTCAAAAGTGCATGCTCCTCTCTTTGGGCTTGCACTCGTTTTTGTGCTTGCACAATAAATTCGACAATATCATCGCGAAGACATTCATAAATTTTAGATGCCCCCTTTTCATCCCACAAACAAACTAAATGAACACCATAAAATAAATCTTGCCATTCCGCCTGAGATACTGTTTCCTGTTTGAGCAGCTTTAAAACTATAGGCCTCATTTGTGGCCATACGTCCTCGAATGAGCGCTGCCCTTTTCCCTATAAAAAAAACACGGAAGTTGTAACATAAATAGTCGATATATTTCCCACCTTTAACATTGTATTTCTTCTTGTTTACACATTTGAGTAAAAAATAAATTATTTAATTCAATTAAAGCAAAACTTAAAGATGAATTATTATTAAACTTTAAATTAATCAACTCTGCTTGACATTTAAACATGGATATGACTTTGACGACTTTTAGGTTACAGATGAATAACAATTTTTTTGACAGCTCATCGTCATTATTCAACCACAGAGGGGATTCTTGTATTTGATGCGATCGGGTTAAAAAAGAGACAAATTTTTAAATTAAATATTATAAATTTCGCTATGATCTAAATTATATTGCGATAACGTATAATTTTAAAGTACGACGAATCTTTTATGAATTCCAGCGATTTGATCATATTTAAAAGGATAGTTTTTAAATTCATATAGGTTTATATGGCAATACTTCGTGGTATGTTGTTGAAGTTGGTGAAGTCGCTGAGGTGTCAGTTTAGTGGGATTCTTGTGTTCTAGGTCGCTGCAGCAAGTAAGGGCTTTTTGCAAGTTTTATTCTTCTAAAAACAATTGTTTATAACTAAAGTCTGTTAAAAATTTGTTTTTCTCACTTAAATAAAACTTCTTAAACAAGTTTTTATAATAGAAAATGTATACTAGCATAAGAAAATGGTAATGGAGTTTTTGACATTTCGTCTCTATTGTGTGCTTTCAAAAAGGATTTAATGGCAGAAAAATCAACGCTCCTTGCATTTTATTTGAAGTTCTGATGTTTATAATAAATAAGTGTAAAAGAAAACACTTAAGATTTCACAAAAAATATTGTTTTCAAATTTTAGAAACGAAAATATATTTGAGGTTATGTGAGATTGTTTTTTCTTCCAGGTGCGCTTTGGTCAAAATATTGCTTAGGTTGTAAATTGAATGGTTTGTTATGACATTAACGTAAGATAAAGGATCGTTGAATCTAGTGAAATAAATTTTCGTAACTTTGCTTGCCCTAATACTAATTTTATAATCAAATCTAGGGTACCAAGTTTTCGTTTTATGAGTTTTTGTTTGTTGTACTCCTATCACGTAGTATGAAAATGGGGGCAGGATTGTAAAATTGGAAGTAGCAGATGAAAAACAATGATGCATAAATAAGTATCGTAATGAAATCCTAATTACCGATGATACTATTTTGTGTAAGATTTATATGCATGACAGCACACTTAGCAGGTTCACCTATTATTCATTTAAGTCAGAACTTTTTTGCAATAGCAAAAACTAAATAACTACTAAAATTAACCGAAAATGTAGTATAATTGAGTGTTCTGTAGATAAGTTGACTAATTTCTAAAATTCTTTATCCAGTTACAGGTAAAGTAACATCTTGTTTGTTTTCTGGGTAAATGGTTAGTATTGGGGCTCCAGAGTAAAATCGCTCCAAACCATTTTTTAAATATTTAGGATGAAGACGAAAATGTAAAATATTTTTTTTAATATCTCGCTTAGTTTTGCATTTATATGCATATCTTTACCGTTTGCATTTATATGCATATCTTTGGTTTTATTCGGATTTAGCCTTAAGCCTGCTAGGCTACTTTCTGTTGCCAAAATTGTTTAACATGTTTTTGGGGTCCTGATGGCTGTCGGCCTCCAGAAGTACCGGGTTCAAATTCGGCAGCCCCACAACATCATTCTCCTTCTTCCTTCTTTCCTTTTTACATTCCTGCTTCCTTCTGTCATAGCCTTCCTTAGTCCTTGCCGCTCCACCAAAGCGCATGTCATAGGTTGGTTGATGAGATTCAACTCGTTTCAGAAGGCATAATACTCCAGTGAGTTGTTTCTCGATGCCCCGATGTCAGAGTCCTGATAATAATGGTTGGGGAGTAGGTGGAATAAAATATTGCGGGGCTAGATTGTGGCAGTTCCTTCCTTCAGCTCCCCCCGCCCCTCTCTCGCGCTCTCTCTCTCTCCCCCTCTCTTCCCTCACACCATTGTGAAGAACTCTGCCCTTGGAATTGTTGTATAGGGCTTTTATCAATTCTATTATTTTATCAGGCAGTCTGCGTTGCCGTAGTTCCTACCATATAAAGCTCCTATTGTCCGAGTCGAACGCTTTCTCATAGTCTACGAAAGCAAGGCACAGGGGGATCGTAATTCAGTAGGCTGATCAGAGTGATTTACAAGGTGCTAATATGGTTATAATGCAGGAGCGACCTTTCCGAATACATCCTGCTGTCTTCTTAGCGTTCGGTCTACTGCCTCTCTTATCCTTGATAATATATGCACAAGATTTTACCCACAGTAGATGATAGACAGATGCTTCTTCTATTGTCACCAATTGTCCCCCTTTTTTACTATTTTGACTATGATACCTTCCGTCCAATCCTCCGGAAAGGTACAGGTGTTCCATGCTTTTTCCAGAATTGGCTGTAGCGCACCGGCTTTCAGCAATTCTGGCGGGATGCCATCTTTTTCCGCTGCTTTACCATTGGCCATTGCATGATTTGCGGTTACTATTTCTGTTTTGGATGGTACACGGGTGGCACCTCGGAACTCGTACACTCCTCGCTTACTCGTAGGCTCCCCGCTCGTTGTAATGAGAAAAATATATCTCCTCCCCCTCGGAAATCGTTACGGTTTAGGTTTGAAATTTTTTTGGTAGAGGTTTACATATTACCGTGTGTTTTTGTAACCCTCTTAGATATTTCCATGAATAAGGCAGCAATCCACACAGAACACTCCCACCTATCTCCCTCCTTGCTTACAACTTTTATTTCTCATATTAGTTCACGGCCAAAGAAATATATTTATATATTTTTCACTGTCGAAATTTACTTTGAATATTTGTTTTGACTTGTCAAAATTAAGAGTGAACATAATTAAATTAATACAAAATAATACGATATCAAATGGACAACTCTTGATTTTGACCGTGAACTCATATGAGAAATCATATAGTGTAGACTCGTGCATACCACAACCGCGACTAGCCGCAGAGCGTTGCATTGCAAAACTGCGCCAAAGCACATAGTTGTCACATCGGGCCGCTCCGCAAGGGTATCATTTAATTTTGCTGAGCTTTCTACAATTTTGGTATAAAAGGTTTCCTTTACATCTTACGGCTTGCTTCCAATTATGACTATGTCATCTGCTAAGGCTAGTATTTTAATGTTCCTTGTGAAGATGCTATTTGATCAATTTAGTTGTGTATCTCTCATTATTGCTTCTCGAGCAATGTTAAAAAGTATTGGCATTGGCGTTCGCATCTCCTTGTCGCAGACCAGATTCTTGAGGGAAGTATATTGAGTATGATATCGGATATTGAGTATGAAAGTCGGAATTACATTATTGTTTCGTGTTGTGTTGTGTCGCTATCTGACCCAATCCAATCCATGTATTTCCTTGGAGCTGTTCACATTACTATGGAGTATTGTCGTATGTTGTGTTCCCGACTTGGCTTAACCGATCTTCGTTAGAACGCTGAAAAGCGACACGACACAACACACCCCACAGATATAAAGATATGTGTGGAAGGCTGACCTTATAATTTATTTTCGAATGTGGATATAACAAGTGAAAATATGGATTTTCTAATTGAAATTATCTTCTTCTTCTTTAAGCTCCTTTAATCCCTCATGGGACATAGGGCGGAAACATTTGCCCTCCAGCAGACTCTGTTTTGCGCGACAGCTCTCAGCTCCGATCAGGATCTCCTAGTTGTTGCGGCTTCTGCTAGTTGGGTTCTCCTCCACGTTGTTTTAGGTCTTCCTACTCGACGGGCTCCTTACGGATTCCAGTCAAGGGCCTGTTTGGCTAGATTTTCGTCTTCGCGTCGTAGGGTGTGACCAACCCAATTCCATTTCCTTCGCCTGATTTGGTCGTCTATCCTTTCTTGGCCGGCACGGCGCCATAATTCTTCGTTTGAAATTCTATCTTGCCAGCGGATTTTTAGGATACGACGCAGGCATCTGTTGATGAAGACTTGTAGGCGCCCTGTGATGAATTGGGTGACTTTCCATGTTTCGCAACTGTACAAAAGAACTGCCTTAACGTTGGAGTTGAGTAGCCGCAATTTAGTGTTAGTGGAGATCTCCGTTGATCTCCATATGCGCGACAGGCATGCATATGCTCCTCGCGCTTTAGTTATTCTGGAATTGACGTCTTCTTCTGCCCCACCATCTTCGATAATGATGCTACCGAGGTTGCAGAATTTATCTACTTGTTCCACGTCACGGTTATTCAGCGCTGTCCGTTCAATGGTGATTTATCCGCATTTCTTTTGTTTTAGTCGGATTTAGCCTTAAGCCTGTTTTCTGTTGCCAAATTGCTTAACGTGAGTTTGAGATCCTGGTGTCAGATATCACCGGCGTAGTCGAGATCCTTAAGGCGGTCTAGCAAACCCCATTGTATGCCGCCTGTTCTACTACCTAGAGCGCCGACAAGGATGTCATTTATTACTATAAGAAATAGTAAGGACGAAAGTAGGCATCCTTGTCGTACTCCTGAGCTCACCTGAAAGCTATCAGATAATTTTCCATTATGGAGAACTCTGCATTTGGAATTGTTATATAGGGCTTTAATCAATTCTATTATTTTATTAGGCAGTGCACGTCGCCGTAGTGCCTGCCAAATGAAGCTCCTATTAATCGAGTCGAACGCTTTCTGATATCCTACGAAAGCAAGGTAAACGGGGGATCGGAATTCAGTAGACTGCTCCATTATTATTCTCAACGTGTTAATATGATCAATACAGGATCGGCCCTTCCTGAATCCGGTCTGCTGCCATCTAAACGTTCGGTCTACTGCCTCTCTTATCCTAGATAGTAATATATGGGACAAAATTTTGCCCACAGTAGATAATAAACAGATACCTCTCCAGTTGTCGCATATTGTTAGGTTCCCCTTTTTTGGTATTTTGACTATGATACCTTCCGTCCAATCCTCCGGAAAAGTACAAGTGTTCCATGCTATTTCCAGGATTGGCTGAAGCGCATCTGCTATGAGGCTTGAGTCCGCTTTCAACAATTTTGACGGGATGCCATCTCTCCTAGCTGCTTTACCATTGGCCATCGCATGAATTGCGGTTACTATTTCCGTCTTGGATGGGGCCCAAGAGGCGATTCTTATTGGCTGTGCATTGATGCTCTTTTCCTGAGTTTCCTGTGTAAGGGAACCATTCAGGGCGGCGAAGAAGTAATCTCTCCATCTATGGAGTTGCTCCTCGTCGCTGCACAGCAGCCTTCCATCCATCAATTAAAATTATATGTGAATATAAATTTTTATATAATTTAAAATCTAAGCATTATAAAGATCAAGCAGTTAGAGCTGGTTCTAAAATATTGCTGAAATCTTTCAGCATCAGCTTCTAGCTCTTTATATAGCGTATGGAATTCACCCTAATCTTATTAATGGGGTGGACCCAAAATCATTTTCCTTCCATTTTTTCGCTTAATTGTGACACTAACAAAAATTTTAGGTCTTCAATATCGTTCTCGGAATAGGGTGTAAACATTAAACCTAGCTTCACTTGAAAATTTTGCATACTAAGTGCGCCACGATGCGACACAACACACCATGTAAATGTAAACGCGTAGTATCACGACACACAGCGACACAACACGACACGACACAACAATGTAATTCCAGCTTAGAAAAAGAAAATGTATATCAACTCTTTCTTCCCAGCATTTTTCAAGCATTTGTCTCATGAAAATCTGGTCTGTAGTCGATCTGTTCGTTCTAAATCCTACTTGGTAATCACCTACTTTATTTAAGCCTTATTAAATTAAGCATTTCGAACCCTGATATAAAGCATATCCTTGCCTAAATACGACAAGTAAGTTTTTCCCGTTTTCACTTCTCCCGCACTCGGAGCTTGACATCGCTGGCGCTGCAGCACTTATCGGCCAACTTATGGGAATCGTCTTGTTTAAGCAGGCATAACACTGCAACAGAACTGTTCATCGCTGGTGGATTTGAGCACAAATGAGGTCATGGACCTTGCGCAGGAGAGGCCCCAAAACAAAAACAAAGATCAGGAGTCTCCTTGCAAACTATCCATGGCCGGCCATTCCCGCACTAAATGAAACTCAAGTCACTGATACTGATTTCGATCGATTTCAGGTGACTGGGTATAGCTTAGTGCACAATTTCTTCGCCCATAGCGGATTCTTCCTAGCACGTCATATTCTTCTGGTTTTTATACGGAGATCTTAATGTAATTAATGCAAGCCTCAAAGTTAGCATTCGATGCTATCTCTGAACGAATCTCCGTTCAAAATGTCAATTTTCTAAATTACTCAAATAGCATCAGTGTTTCTGGCAAAGACTCCGAGGTCTTTGCAGACTTAAATAATTTGCTCCAAACTGTAAACTGTTCAACACGAGCTCCGGAGGCTGAAGATCACTGAGCACATCTACTTGACCTATTTGGCCATCGAGGTTAATAATACCCTTGACACACTGCAGCATCGAATGAACATTGAAGTATCATTCGGCTAAGAATGATCATTCGTGCTCAGTGTGTCATGTCCAATGTTCATTCAACAACTTCATTCGTCACTCAATCGAATGAAGTCAAAATAACTTCATTCAGTTAAGATGGAAGTGAAATTGGGAAATTATCGAACAACTTTCCATGAACTTTCCAACTAAAATACATAACTGTCAAACTGCCATTTATATTTTAGAATTTTTTTTAAAAACAAGTAGGCTTTATTGTAAATAACTGTTGCTCTGCCTCAATTAATATTTTTCATTAATTTTAAAAGTATAAATCACTATGGAATCACTTTCAGTTCATATATTTGGCAGTTTATTTATAGTTTGTATTTTAACAGTTCTAATGAACTTTGAAAAATGCTTCAAAAATGCAGTGTGTCATTAATAGAACGAATGAAGTTGGAAGAATGTTCATTCGTTTTTGCAGTGTGTCAAGGGTATAACTCACGCCTAGGCAACTCGGACCACAAACTAGTCAGCGCTAATTTCCCATATCCATCGTCTGTTCCAACAGGTACAGTTCCCAAAACAACTGTTTCGCACTGTGGGAAAGCCAATTGGTTGGGACTTATTCGCTTTTTCCAAGCCACTGACAGGAATTTGTGTTTTCGCGATGCCAGTGCGAACTATGCCGCTCTCTTTATTTCCACAATGATACGGACAGGAATGTGTTTGTTCATTCCTCATTCTACCAAATATATAAATTCTGGGCCAATGGGTAGTGTATGAATGCAATAAAAGCTAAGTAAGCCGCCTATAGAGTTTATAAATGTTCCCCCAACGAATCACGTCGGTGTGAATATATGAAATCAAGAAACCCCTGTAATTCCACCATCAAGAAGATCAAAGCATCATTTGACGACAATTTGAGAAGTAAGATCCTCAATAACGCGTAGGCAGCAAAAAATTCTGGTTCTTGGTAACTTCCATCAAGAAGAATTTGACCTCTTCCACAACCCCTTCATTCATTAATGGGGAGTAGGTGATAACAGAAAGCAAACCCAAGATCTATATGCTGGCATCTCTGTTCGCCTCAAACTCTTTATTACTCAAAACTGATATGCCACTCTCGGTTCTCGAGCACAACGCCCATTCAATGGACGGAATTTTCTTCAGGACTCGCGTGGTGTATAAATATCTCAAAGAGCTCGACGTCAATAAATCCACTGTCCCAGACAATATTTCCCCTGTACTTAAGAAATGTGCCTCACCTTTGGCTAAACTTCTGCGCAAACTTTTTGCCTTATCTTACTTCTCCGAAGTGATCCTGACTCTTGAAAAATAGCCCATGTTGAGCCCATTCCGAAAAAGGTGAAGCCAGCGACCCTTTAAACTAACGCCCAATAGCAATTCTTTCTGTTGTCTCCAAAATCATGGAGATCATAATCAGAACGCTTATGAAATATCTAGAATCTAACCAAATGATACGCGATAGGCAGTACATCTTTAGACCAAAAAGGCCTATTAACCTTCTTGTGTGTTTGATTGAGGATTTAAACCAAAACATCCATCGCTTCGGTGAATCTGGTCTGATTGCTCTAGCTAGATTATCGTTTCTCAACCTTGGGGCAGATGAGAGGTGCCAAAGCTCGTGAGGAACATTCAAAGCTCGTGAGGAACATTCCATGCATATCGGTCGACTCATATGCGGAGGACCTTAAACCCAAAAGTTGAGTCTGGTGGAAATGGCAATAAAAACAAACACTCTTGATATATGTAGGTCGTACAATTAAGCTATTACCGGGAAATCTTAGCCACATTCTTAGATTTTTATCCGTCAGTCATATTGAACCCGCCTGGCCGCGGCGGGTCCAGTCCCATTAATCATCTTAGGGAAGGTCGAAAATATCGATTATAAGTAATCGAGCCTTGAGACGTCGCCAAAAATCGTTGGGAATGGAAACAGATAGTGAATGGAGTTTGAAACCCAACGACACCGACAACAGCGTATCCGTTGCAGGGACGTCTCGCTTGGACCGCCAACTAACGGATCAAAGAAAGAAGACTCCCATTGTCACCTCTACACATACTAGCTCTGTTTGTCGTAATCGACCTTATATTCTTGTACGCTTGCCTAATATTTTTGTTGATAAAATTCAAGCTAACGTCCAGAACTCTCGCATTTTATTGTTCCCTCTTCTTTTTCTTAACATTCGATCATACTCCCTATACTCATTATTTAGTTATGATAATTTTTGCAAGAATTTATACATATGTGACGCGATCCGAGAAAAGCGAGCTACTATCCAAAAAGAAAACTTTACAGGAGAAGCTTTATATTATAATAAAAGTTTAATATTTAGTTGAAAATATTACGAAACTTAGCTAAACGGGATTTGCTAATATTATAATAAGTTAATACTGAGTTAATGAGTTTGATATTTTATAGATATTTATTTAAAACAATGAATTATTGGAATTTTTGAAATTTTCTAGATGAATTCGGTTCCCAACACCAACACTTGCACAGTAAATCAAAAACCATGAATCCCCCTCAGCATCTGAGTGAGGAGTCGCAGCTCTTTTTACGGGACAAGCAGTAAGAATGAGTTATATTGATAATTTTATTAATCTATACATTAATTTTATGTACAGAGCTTGGGAGAATGCTATTGCTGCATATAATGGCTCTGATCCATTGGAACTTTGGTATAATTATATTTCTTGGTTTGATTACAACGTTCACATAGATCCTGAAAATAAGTTTAGAGAAACATTAGAAAAATGCTTAGCATTGTATGAATATAATGAATTTTATAAGCAAGACATTCGTATAGTTAAACTATGGGTTAAATATGTTAGTTTTCATATTACATAAAAATAACAGAGCTAAAACAAAATATTATTTAGATTGATTTGCAACCAAATCCACTTAATTTGTATCAAATTC
Organism: Thereva unica; assembly: GCA_949987705.1. Taxonomy (NCBI): domain Eukaryota; kingdom Metazoa; phylum Arthropoda; class Insecta; order Diptera; family Therevidae; genus Thereva; species Thereva unica. Next base: position 78,712,189 of record OX465283.1, on the reverse strand, counting down.
TTTATCAACGAGGAATCGGCACACAATGCGCTTGTTTCTACATAGGATGGGCTCATTATTATGATTCTGCAAATGCCTTTAAACAAGCTGAATCAGTATATAATTTAGGATTTCAGGTAAATTTACAACATTTTAAATACTCTCGCTATTTTTAACATTAAAAAATTTAAGGCAAATGCCCAACCGTTCGCCGATCTTCAAGAAGCACATACGAAATTCAGATTATCTGTATCTCATCGTATGTTGTACAATGATAGCTCGTCTAAAAAGCGCAGTGCAAGTAACCTTAATGAACAACGTCAGCAAATAACAACACTTAATCCACCACCAAAGAAAATGATTGCAGAAGTTACAGAATTTGTGGATTCAACACAGCAGACAACGGTTCAATCACAACATCCAAATGAAGTTCAGCCGGAGCCTACCAATATATATCAGCAAAATGGGCCGCCAACAAATATAGAACAATATGATTTAAACAATAGTGCTTATGTTATATCATCTTCTCTTAATTACATTTATGGAGAAAATCAAACAACAACCCAGGAAGACTCAGCTTCAAAGCAGGAATATATTCTCGAAAATGTAAAAGTACCTGAGAATTTTCCAACGTCTTGTAAAAATAACTTTGAGACTTGGAGGCCGCCACTATTTCTTGATGAACCATATGATCCTAACAAGCGGTGTATCTATCAAAAGAATTTAGTATATCCCGCTGAAGGGAATGAATATAGCCCAGAAGAAATTCGAGCTCGAAAACATGTTAAAAAGGTCAAAGAAAATAATAACTCAAGCGAATCGAATGGAAATGCTAATATTAGCAATAGCAGTTACAAGCACAAAGTAGATCCTTGTAAAAGCGGATCAGAATGTGAGGAACAAATAGAGGCTTCCACAATTCGATTTTGTACTGATTCAAATGGATCAACAAAGAACAAGACAATCACCATTAAATTCCGTAGAGAAAAACCAGTTTCAGCCGAGAGTTCACAAGGTACACCTGCAAAATATAATACATCTCTTGATAAAAGCTCCTCATTTACATATACTGTTGAAGAAGTTCCGCGATCTCAGAAACACAAGAATGATCAACATCGTTTTGATATTCCAGAAAAAGCGAAAAATAATTTTACAGGTAATATACTCTATAATTATAACAAAATATTGCTTTACTAAAATTGACAAGTGTTTAGTTTAACTGTTTCTATTATATAATTGAAATCCAATTTTTGTTTTTAATTTTTAGATCATTTTTCATCAACATCTCCAAATTCAACACTATCCCGCCATTCACTTTCAGCACCAAAACCTAAGAAAATTAAAAAAATTAAAATAATAAATAATTATGATGATCCAAAATATACAGCAGGATGTAGCAGTAACAGTAATTCATCGATTGATTATTACAATCAAGTTCATAAAGTAAAAAATTCATCGTCACTCTCTCGCAATGAATATGAAGACGCTAATTTGTTACTATCATTTGCTAACGTCAGCTCGGCTGATTCGAATACTTTTGTAAATGGATCCAGAGTGGAGAATGATTCATTTGGATTTAATGAAGATTCACTTTCAAACGCTGAGCTTAATTCGACATTTACTGAGAATAGTTACTTAGCTGCTTCTAACTGTTCAACACCAATACGAAAATTGTCGCAATCATATTCAAAATCTTCAACACCACAGAATTATCGAAGTTTGAAGAAGCATACATCAAATTTGTCATTACAAAACGACGATTCCTTGTGTTCTTATGAGCAAAATAGCTTTTTCGCTTCAGAATATGATGAAGAACTGAAATCAAAAAGACTGGAAAAGGCTCTCAGTACAATAAATACACATTTAACGAAACCGGCAATTGATCCATTTAGTACAGAATTATGTAAAGCCTTTTTGACAAAATTAGATTTCCCTTCACGTGATAAAAATGCTGTTTATAAAGTGGTCAATAATCCAATTCCAAAATTAGCAAATACTAGAGCTGCAACATTGGGTGATGCAACATACCATATTGAAAAAGAAGTAGGAAGAGGCTCTTATGGTTCTGTTTATAAAGCTCTCCATGCATATACAGGTTCAGTTGTTGCATTAAAATTTCAAAAGCCTCCAAATACTTGGGAACTTTATATTTGTTTACAAGTTAAAGAAAGAATTAAAAATTATGATATTGTAAGTTAAATATTTCGATAGAAAAGTTCGTTCAATAATTTTAAATGTATTTACAGTTACCTGGTTTTATGGACATCTCTTCAGCTATAATCGCACCAAATGCTAGTATTTTAATTACTGAATTTTCAGTATATGGTTCCTTACTAGATATTAATAATAAATTACGACAAGCGACTAAAAAGGTAATCATTTTTGTAAAGTTTAAAATACAGTTCATTTTAAAACTAGATTTAGGTATAAAATAACTTGCATACTGGAGCTCTATAAATAAATTTAGCTATTACATCGAACGTGGTAATAGTCCTGATGGTTAAACCCATTCCCAATTTTTTTCTGTTAAAAAATAATATCAGCTTCCATATATGTAATTTTGGTTGAATATCTATAATATTTATCTCGAAAAGCGATTCACATTAACACTTGCCCTAAAACCATTTCTTGGATTAGTCTTGATTTTTGTAGCCTTTTAACTTTTGTGGCGATGTCACCCTCGCTAAGATTATCTCAACAGGAATGCGTTAATTTATTTTGCATCCTACCCAAATTCATGTAATCATCAATCATTATTTGACTCGAAGGTGAACACTTCAATGCCACTGCTGTTGGGAAAAATTCACTCGTATGTTTCCATTAAGAATTACTTGAATGCAATCACAATCCCTTTTTTTATTCAACAAACAAATTTAAAACTATAGGCCTAGTTAACAAGTGCAATTGTAACTATCTAGTTCGTCTTACAAATCACTTTGAAAGCATGTATCAATTGAAACATTCTTGTGTCCCAATTAAAAATGAGTTCAATTTCGATGGTCATCGAAATTTGGCTATGAGGTAGTCGAATTCGACAATTTTGATGGCTATGAGGTAGTCGAATTCGACAACAAAGGTTGTTCTCCCTCGAAAAACCCGTATTTTGCGAAAACTATTTATTATTTTGCAAATTTTCAAAAACGCTGTTAATGTACTCCCCAAGGACTATAGCTTCCGCGAGTTTCGTTACAATATCGGTTTGATTGATTGAGTCTGGGCTGAACCAGCGCGGTGTGCGGGCGTGCGCTGCCGTTAGACACTCAACTTCGCATTCCTCTATTCAATCACATAATAAATAAAACAAAAAAACATCCATAAATCCGTGCCGTACTGTTTAACTTGCCTTGTGAAAATTCTCAATTTTTATTTATCAACATTAAAACTTGCGCCATAACCCATTAACGTCGTGAAAACTATGCAAAATATAATCCAAAAATTTTATAAGTCGTTCGATAATCGAGCTAATCAATAAAAAAATAATTCACCGGGTGTGTAAAAGTGTAGTGTAAAGTTTAGTGTCATCAACATCGACAGCTCCTCAACAATAACAGTGAATTTGACGGACAGACTATACAAGCAAGTTTATTCTTTCCCCACACCCCGCTCTCGGCAAAGGCGGCGTCGTAGCCACTATCGGTTGCTGATGGAATTCTCCTTGCTTTAGGAGGCATAACACGCCAGCAAGGCGCATTCCGTTTGCTCCGATGACTGCGACGCCGGCTCTGCCGGTCACAACTGAGGACTGTAACCTTGCGTTTGCGAAGCAGCGATATTCTATCGCCTTTGCCAACATCCGTGGACTCCAATCGTATTTTCACTCTGTGTTGTGTCATCTATCGTCGAATTCACCCCAAATTTTCGCGCTAAGTGAGACCCAAATCTTACCTAGTGACGTCTTAGATCATTATCAGGTTTCCGGGTACACATTAGTGCATAATCTCTCCCCCTATAGGGGAGTTGCCATATATATTAAGAAAGATGCCATGTATATTAGGAAATTTTACTTCATAAGCACGTCATTTTGCACGTGTTTTCTATTCAGAAGCCCTAATATAAATAATGAAGTCACATAAAATGTTTGATAATGTTACTCAGAGAAATCAAATCTCCGAGATAACGAGAAATGCGTTGAAAAATTTAATAATGGAATGGATAAATAAAACGGATGGCATTATCACAATTGACAAATCAGTAAAATGTTAAAGATCCTTTTACTAAACGTTCAAAGCTTGACAAAAAATCTTGACGAAATTGAGCTATTCTTAAATCTAAATAAAATTGACATTTTTGTTGCAGTCGAGACTTGGTTGCTGCCATCCGTCCAAGTCAAGCTCCGCAACTATAACATCATAAGAAAAGATCGACTCGATGGCTATGGAGGTGCAGCCATCATAATAAAAAAAAATATTACCTTCAAAGAATTGAGGTTTCAAAATACGCTCAACTCATGTTCCATCACTACTACTAATTTAGATGTCAACTTTTCTATTTTCTCCATCTATGCGGAAAATAAGTCAAGTAACACTCAGTTTAAAGAATCCATATCCAAACTATTAGATTTAGCCAATAACTCTCAACGATCTATTATTCTAGGCGATTTCAATGCTAGGAACAATCTGTGGGGGGATAGCATAACCAACAGACGAGGCAAATTCTGGCAAACCTTATGTCCAGTTCAAATTTTTCCAATTATAACAATGGTATGCCGACTTGCATTCCTAGAACCGCAAACTCATCTAATTCTGTTATCGACCTCATTTTCTAAGATCATAGTTTTTCCTCTACTCCTAAATTTGTCTCGCTATGTGGGAATCCACACATCCCCATTATTACTGAAGTAAATACTATAAAAGTGTTGGAGCTCTCAAAACAGAAAATCTCTATCTCTAAAGTGATAAACAACTTAAATAAGCTCGAACTTTCGGAAGCCGATTACCCTTCCATCATGGAAAAGATCTCTGGTATTATCGACCAAGCTACTGTGAAAATTTTTGGCAGACATACCTCCTTCATCCCAAAGCCTTGGTGGGATGCTGAACTTCTTAAACTTTTTCGCCTTAAATCTACCGCCTTGGCAAAATATAATAAGTTTAGAAACATGTATGATCTTCTTGAACATAATAGATTAAATGCTCTCTTTATTAGAGCTAAAAAGAAGGCAAAAAAAACTTCCTGGACCAATTTCATAAACGATCTTTGCCATCGAACTCAAATTGGCAAATTTTGGAATGTTATAAAACGCTTCAAAGGTAGGCAGCAAAACAGTGATTTTCTCGTAAACCAATTACCTGCAAACAGTTACTTGGATCATCTGTGCAGTAAAATCACAATCCCCTCCTTTGTCCCTGATCTCACCCCCACCTCCCTTAACTCCCCACCGAACTGGTCGGTCTCCGACCTACTAGTTATTCTAAAAAACAAGTGTTCAAAATCGGCCCCTGGTCATGACAGAATCACTTTCCAAATGATCAAAAATCTTTCATCCAGTGGCATGAATGCGTTAACATCCTTTTTAAATTACACCTTTAATTCTGGCAGCATACCCTTAGATTGGCTTAACATTAAAATCGTTCCCCTTCTAAAAAGCGGCAAGAACCCAGCTTCTATATCCATCTCCCTTATTTGTGTCCTCATGAAGTTAATCAATATACTCATCAAAAACCATATCAACAATTTAATTGAATCCAATAATCATCTGCCTGTTAACTCTTATGCTTATAGAAAAGGGAGATCAGCTTCTACTTGTTTAGGCTCCATCCAACAAACTATCTCATACCTAAGGAAAATACACAAGTTTGTGGCCTTTCTGGCCCTGGACCTAGACAATGCCTATGACAGAGTCGATCTTACCATCTTATATTCCACTCTATTAGGCTTCAATATTCCCCTTTCTTACATTCAATGGATCACAAAATTTTTCTCCAATAGAATCCTTACACTTCATGATACTTCCATGAGAGCCTCTGGGGGGCTACCTCAAGGCAGCTCTCTCAGCCCCATTCTATTCAACCTTTACACTGCCTCTCTTCATGAGAACACAATCTGGGACGTGGAAATCTTCCAATTTGCAGATGATTTCTGTATCATCGCTGCTGGCGACTCCTCACTTGTAGTTGAATCCAAACTACAATTAGCCTTAAATGCCTTCAATGACTCTGTTCTTAAAAAGATGTTAAACGTAAACTTAAGTAAATCTAAGGTAATGTTCCTTGGCTCTTCCAAAAACATCAACCTCACCTTGGGTAACGATTTTGTCCAAAATATTAGAAGCTTGAAATTCATAGGTTTCACTTTCACTAGCAATCTCGAGTAGAATACATCTTAATAATGCCTTAGAGACGATGAACAGCAACAACAGAATAATCTCCATTCTCAGTCGAAAAAAATTTGGAGCTGCTCCCTCTACTACAATCCTCCTTTATAGATCTCTGATAAGACCAAAGCTTGAATATGCTAGATATTTATCCTTTCAAGAATCATTAACCCTTGAGAAAAAGTTTAACACCATCACTAATAGCTTCCTGAGGAAATGTTTAGGCTTAACCCACTCCACCCCCATTCACACTATCTACGCACTTGCCCATGAAATCCCTACCGATCTGAGGGCTGATTTTATTACCACCAAAGATTTATTACGCACTCTAATAGTAAACAACCAATTCAGGAGCCTCCTAGATCTCACCATACCCTCTTCTCCCTTTGATAAAACCTTTTTAAAATATAAAGAACTATTTGATCGTCTTCATCCAATTACTGACACTCCTGTTAGCTGCTCTAACCTATCCTTTGACCTCAAAATCTTACACGGTCTAGGCAACAAAACCCAAATTGCCAAATCCACCATCAATTCTATCATGAAAGAAAAAAGAGACACCTTCTCATCTGACTCTCTTGTAATTGCCATGGATGCCTCTATTGTCAACAACACAATTGGTTTGGGAATCCACTTTCAAGGTCTCTTTGAAGACAAGATGTTCAGATCCTTTTGGTTGATGTCCACCTTGTCTGCGGAATTATCTGCCATCGATTTGGCCTTAAAAATCGCCGCATCTGATAATCACAAAAAAGTCATAATTCTGACAGACAGCCTAAATAGCTGTCTTGCCTTAAAAGATAAAAAATGTGACAACCACCTTGTCTCATCAATTTTCACCACGGTATGTTGGAAAGCGTAAAATTTGTTTGGGTTCCTTCTCATTGCGGCATTCCTGAAAACGAGAGAGCTGATACTTTGGCCAGTGAAGCAATCACCTATGGACAGTTATTTTCACATAAATTAAGCACCAGAGATCTCATCCTAAATGTTAAATCCAAAATCGTTCAAGAATGGAGTAGAAGGTATCTTTCTGCATCCCTTGAAAAAGGGAGATTCTTTTCCACCATTTTCCCCACACTTCCAGCCTCTCCTTGGTTCTCTAAGCTATCCCTTCCTCCCAGAATCTTTCGCATGATTAATAGAATCCTTGTGGGACATACGTATGACGACGTGAGATTAGCCTCTTGGAAAATCAAGGACAATCCAGTTTGTAATTTGTGCAACACAAACAATGACGCCGAACACATTATATTAAAGTGTATTAAATATCAACAAATTAGATCCAAGTATCCTCTACTGACCCAGTCGAATAGACTTCTAGCTGTCCTTGCACCTTTTGACATAGTGAAAGTTTCCACCCTTGCGGGCTTCCTAGCTGAGACCAACATATCAATTTGAAGAAATTTCTAAATGAGAATTACTTTCTCCTTTATCACCGTACTTCCAAATATTTTCGATCCTTGAATTTTACAATCAGGTCCCGTCGTGGAATCATGAATTGCCAAACTTTGTTTTTTAATGTTTTTTCTTAATTATGTATCAGCAAATGCTTTTAGTCTTAAGATATAAATCAGTTCAACTTGACAATTGCCCTCCTACTTGGTCAGGTAGTACGGGACAGACATGACACAGAGAGAGAGTTTCTTCGTCTGACCGCCACAAATTTGTTGTCAATCTTGATTCGTGGTCTATATAGCTGCAAGGCTGGACCAGTAAGAAACCCTCTTGTAGGGTTCACTAGCTTGGCTAGTAAAAGTTTTACACAACAACAACAACAACAACAATAATGAAGCCTCTTCTTTAGCAGAACTTCAGAACGTATCTCCGAATTCTTCTTCAGAACGTATCTCCGAATTCTTATCCTTATACCCGGAGTGTGAAATCATTGTTGCGAGTGATTTCAACGTTCACAACACAAATTGGCTGAATTATTCCAATGGCACCAGTGTTTCTGGCCGGGATTCCGAGCTCTTTGCAGAGACTAACAACCTTCACAAATTGGTTAAATGCCCTACACGAGTTCCCGACGCTGTAGATCGAGGGGCCCATCTCCTTGAACTTTTTCTTACCTCCCACCCAACGCGATACTCCATCGAAGTAGATTCACCCCTAGGCAACTCAGACCACTCCCATACCAATCATCTGTCTCAACCATACCAGCTCTTAGAAGAACTGTTTGGCACTATGGGAAAGCCAATTGGCTGGGGCTTACTCGCTTACTGGGATCTGTGTTTTCTGAATGGTGATGCCAACTTTTCCGCTCTCTGCATCTCAAAAATCATATTGGCAGGAATGCGTTTATTCATTCCCCATTTTACCAAATCCATCAAGCCACGGCCGCATGGATGGTTTAATCAAGAATGTATGAATGCGATTAAAGCCAAAGAAACCGCCTATAGAGAGTACAGGTTGAGAAACGCCTGCAAAACCACCATCAGGCAAATCAAAGCATCCTTCGATGACAGGTTAAGAAATAAACTCATTAACACCACTGCTGGCAGTAAAAACTTCTGGTCCTTGGTAACCTCCATCAAGAAAATTTTTATCGTCGTCTCCTTCTTTCATTCACGATGGAAAGGTGTTAACAGAAAGCAAATCCAAGGCTGACTTACTCGCATATCTGTTTGCCTCAAATTCTTCCTTGCCTGATACTGCCGTGCAACCCCCCATTGTAGAGGGTTCTGCTCACTCAATGGGCAGAGTTTTCTTGAGAACTCGTGAAGTGTTCAAGTGCCTCAAGGAGCTCGATCCCAATAAATCCACTGGCCCTGATAATATTCCCCCTATGGTTCTTAAAAAATGTGCTTCACCTTTGGCTAAACCTCTGCGCAAACTCTTCGCACTTTCTTACTTCTCCGGAGTTTTCCCTGACTCCTGGAAACTGGCCCATGTTCAGCCTACACCGAAAAAAGGTGATTCCAGCGACCCCTCTAACTACCGCCCAATAGCAATCACTTCTATCGTCATGGAGACAATAGTAAACAGAAAGCTTATGGAATATCTTGAACGCAACCAAATATTGGATGACAAGCAGTACGGCTTTAGATCGAAAAGATCTACTGGCGACCTCCTTGTATGCCTAACTGAGCATTCTACCAAAACATTCATCGCTTTGGTGAATCCGGCCTGTTTGCTCTTGATATCTCCAAGGCCGTTGATAGAGTATGGCACCCCGCTCTATTGAGTAAACTCCAAGCTATTGGCATTGACTTTCTTCTAAAGAATTGGATTGAGAGTATCCTTTCCGACCGTTTAATCAAGGTAGTATTGGACCACGTGGAATCTAATCCCCACTCCTTCTCTGCAGGCGTTCCCCAGGGCTCTATTCTATCACCAGCTCTCTTCCTAGTTTTTATAAATGACCTGCTCTCAATCCCATCCAACTCACTTCACAGCTTTGCTGATGACAGTACTTTGGGTTACTCGTATAGCTTCGATAAAGCAGGACAAGCACGTGCCAGACCTTGTCTGCTTGATCGTGAACTTATGTTCACTTCAATCAACAGGGACATAAATCTGATTCTAGATTGGGGCCACAAGAATCAAATTGAATTCAACGCACGAAAAAAAATACTGTCTCTTCTCTATGAAAACGCGCTCCTCAATTCCTCCCATTAAAGTGGACAGTCTAGTACTGATGGCTGAACCATCTCTCAATATCCTAGGCATAACATTAACTGAAGATCTGCGTTGGAGTAATCACATATTCCAAATCGCTAAACAAGCATCACAATGCTTGGGATTCCTCAAAAGATGCAACTTCCTCCTTCCGCCATCGGCCATCGAATTCAACTCATATCTCTGGGCAGGGGCATCGAGAACCACCTTAGCTTGGCTGGACAAGGTGCAAAACCGCGCTCTCCAACTCATTGGCGACGTCGCCATTTGCTCCACAATTGATTCACTTAGTCACCGCAGGAATGTAGCGGCTTTGGTGAAATTCTACCGCATCTACCATAATGACTGTTCCACCGAAATATACAGGGTGTCTCGACCACCCGTACCACCCCATTATTTCGAAGAGTTTTGAAAAAAAAATGAAAACCAAAAAACACATCAAATATTTTTTCAAACTCTATCCAGCCATACCAAAAACGCCCCCTACCCCCTGTTAGGGGCAGGGGGTGCAACTTCAAAAACTTAAATGGAAACCCCCATTTTTTATTGCAGATTCGGAATCTTCATAAAAAAATATGAAGATTTTGTCCCAAGCATTTTTTACGATTCGCCATAGATGGCGCTGTAATCGGCGGAAAACGTTTTTTATGACTTATTTATTTCCGCCGATTACAGCGCCATCTAAGGCGAATCACAAAAAATGATAAGAATAAAATCTTCATATTTTTTCATGAAGAATCTAAATCTGCAATAAAAATTAGGGGTTTTTCAAGTTAATAATAAAAATGGTTCTCTACCCCCTATTTTAGGGGGGAAGGGATGCAGAATTGAAAACAAAATAAAAACCCCTATTTTTTATTGCAGATTTAGATTCTTCATGAAAAAATATGAAGGTTTTATTCTAATGGGGTGCGTGAGGAGATGGAGATGAACCTCGAAAAACCCCTATTTTTTATTGCAGATTTAGATTCTTCATGAAAAAAAAACGGTGTCCCCGTGGCGCCCCGTGCGCCGTGGCGATTATCCCGTGACAACTACCATGTTGCTTATTCGTTATGCAATAATAAACACAATATACATATAATTTTGCAGTATTTTTATTTTTATTTATTCTTAAATGTAACAATAACAGTGTGATTATTTATTCAGTATTTTTTATTTCCAATATACGGCGGAGCCGGCGTCGCTTACTCACACATGCACATAGGCCACGCCCACCACACACCGTTTCGGGACATTCTCCGTCCGCGCGCCAAATATGACAAAAATTGTAAAAAAAATAGGGTACATATTTCCCAATTATTGTGTGATTGTCGTTTTTTACCAAAAAGGAAGAGTTTATTTAAAGATTCCACGAAATGAAATATTTCTCAATATATTTTTTATTTTTTTTTTCTCTTTAGGGGTGGTTTAAGCTCTGTACAAAGGGGTTTATAGTGAAATTTTCCAAATGTTTTAATGATTAAAAATGGAAAATAAAATTTAAATGCAAAACAATAAATTTTAATTTGTTTCAATTACAATTTTAATGTAGGGGTAGTTTTATCCCCTTAAGGGTTGAAAAAAATATTTTTTTTGCTGATAATCAGGCCTATTCTGAACTCCGCTGGAATTGCAATTCCGACGGAGAGAAAATTCCAGCGGAATTTTTAAGGGTATCATGAACTCCGCCGGAATTAGTGAAATGAGGTGCCCGATGTGAAATAATTTCGAAAACCCAAAAAGCAGCTGTTAAATGTCACAAATTTGTTTGTGAAGTGTTTAAAAATTTTGTTGTGAAAAATGTACGTGTTGGAGAAAATTCAAGGCTCTGCAGGGACGCTTCGAATATACGGAATAATATAATGAAATCTTTTCTATAAATCATAAAAAACAAAATGATGTAAATAAAAGTTGAATTCTCTTTTTAAATAAAATTAATATTGAAAATAACAGCCTTTTTCATATATAACATAAAAAAATTAAAATAAATTCAAACTTTTCTTAAATAAAGTAAATATTGGAATTCGAAAAATTAAAATAAAAAAAATTAAATAAATTTGTACAGTAACATTCATTCCTGAAGCTGCTGCCAATAGTCTCTCCAATATTCGCACTTTTTAAAACACCAAAACAAACAAAAAAACAAAATTTAACACAAAACCGCACCGTTCCGTGAACCTCCGTCAACAATTTCTCGCGGAGAGATTATGCCCAACTTTTAGCATTCCGCTGGAGTTCATGATACCAAAATTCCAGCGGAATTGTAATTTCGAAATTTCTCTCCGTTCCGACGGAGCGGAACGGAGTTTATGCTACCGATGTAAAAAAAATTCCAGTGGAATCAATTCCGGCGGAGTTCAGAATAGGCCTGAATACCTATTGAACCAAATTCCAAACAAAAAGCAAAAAAAAAAAAATTTTTCAATTTTTTTTATATACAGGCCTATTCTGAACTCCGCTGGAATTGCAATTCCGGCGGAGAGAAAATTCCAGCGGAATTTTTAAGGGTATCATGAACTCCGCCGGAATTAGTGAAATGAGGTGCCCGATGTGAAATAATTTCGAAAACCCAAAAAGCAGCTGTTAAATGTCACAAATTTGTTTGTTTAAAAATTTTGTTGTGAAAAATGTACGTGTTGGAGAAAATTCAAGGCTCTGCAGGGACGCTTCGAATATACGAATTAATATAATGGAATCTTTTCTATAAATCATAAAAAACAAAATGATGTAAATAAAAGTTGAATTCTCTTTTTAAATAAAATTAATATTGAAAATAACAGCCTTTTTCATATATAACATAAAAAAATTAAAATAAATTCAAACTTTTCTTAAATAAAGTAAATATTGGAATTCGAAAAATTAAAATAAAAAAAATTAAATAAATTTGTACAGTAACATTCATTCCTGAAGCTGCTGCCAATAGTCTCTCCAATATTCGCACTTTTTAAAACACCAAAACAAACAAAAAAACAAAATTTAACACAAAACCGCACCGTTCCGTGAACCTCCGTCAACAATTTCTCGCGGAGAGATTATGCCCAACTTTTAGCATTCCGCTGGAGTTCATGATACCAAAATTCCAGCGGAATTGTAATTTCGAAATTTCTCTCCGTTCCGACGGAGCGGAACGGAGTTTATGCTACCGATGTAAAAAAAATTCCAGTGGAATCAATTCCGGCGGAGTTCAGAATAGGCCTGATTAAGTTGATTTTTATTATTGTAGGGGTAGTTTTAACCCCTTAAGGGTTGAAAATAATTTATTTTTGCCTGACAGTACGCCCACAATCGAATTTGAAGCATAAACTTGAAAAAAGATTTTTTTTACAATTTTTGCCATTTTTGGCCGATTTAGGGGTAGTTTCAATCCTTTAGGACCACCCCTTATCATAAAGTTCGCCTTAATTTAGTATAAATCAACCACCTTCGCAAATAAATATTAAAAAAAGTGCATTTCATCACATTTGTTTTCATAATTATTTAAATAATCGCGAAAACCCCCTAAAAAGGGGTGTTTTTTGCATTTTTAGGGGTGACGCCCATGTTTTAGGACCGCGGGACCCCGATTTTCGTGATCAGCGACCCAAACGACAGCGAACAAAAAGGGTTCGATTTTCTTAACGGTGTTATTTTGGAACAATCCCCCCCGCGTTTTGAATGGACTAAAAGGATTTAATAGTGGGAAAACCCAACGGTGGCAAACAAGGACTCGGGTTAAAAACAGCTTTTTTATTGAGGAAGTAGCAAATTGAAAGGAACAGAACAAAACATTTTAATTTACCTGATGTTGACGTTGTATATTTGAAATACAATAAATTTCAATTAATTTAAGTGAAAGCAGCATTTTCAGCCTACGAAAAAGCCAGTGTCGTAAGGCTGTTAGAATGTTTTATTGTTAAGGGAAGATCATTAATAAAAACACTGAAAAAAAGTCGCCTAAGAATATAGCCTTGCGGATCGCCATTGGCAAGCAGTCCAATGGTGGAACTAGACTCGCCGAGTTTAACTACATATTTGAGAGGGGTTGGATAGAAAGCTATCCAAAAATTGAGGGAGCAGTCGGGGAACAGCAGACTTTAGAGAAACGTTTTTCCAGAAGAAGAGAGTGATTGATACTATCAAAAGCTTTAAAAAGTCAAGCAACAATAAACAACAAACATGATGTTCGTCAAAGGAGCTTCGAATATCATTTGTAACTTTAAGGAGTGCATGCTCGCAACTATGAGGTTTTCGGAAACCAGAAATCGAAGTATACTAATAGGCAGGAAATCGGCTGATAAATGAAGTTGGTTGGCCAAAATAAATTCGTTCCGAATATTTATCAGATAATACCTTCAATACGATCGCATTCAGCGGTCGAAAAACTAAATCCCATCGCAACTGGCTTCCGTTTGCTTCTCACTCCCGAATCGCATTCCAGCATAACCCCTCAGATTAGGCCACAGACAAAGCGCGGCACACCATGAGTTTTAGTAATTATTAATTAGTTTTATACTATCCTTGTCAATAACATAGGGTTTCACTAAAAAACAAATACTAATATTACCTAATGTCTCACCTTAGGTCGCACTTTAGTTCAGGCATACCACGCCTGAAGTCTCCTATCTTTAATGTTACTTACAGGCACTTTGGGTTTGTTTTTTTCCCGATAATATAGGTTTTTCAGCAGTCGGTCTATGCTCTCGGACTATGCGTGGACCTTGACTACACTTTTATGTATATTTTTTTAAGTGGAAAACCAAGCTTAGAATCACCGGTACTACCAATATGTCATATCGTTGAAGTCATGGTGCAATGTCTAGTGGCAAGCTTGGTTTGAAAGATACATATAGTATAAGAGAATATGATAGATGAAGGGAGGTCTAGGGGTGTTGGCGATGAACTTTACTTTGTAACTCTTAGGTGTTGCACGTGTTCGGGAAAATGGAAATATTCTACAGCCAAATTGTTCTATTTATCAATGAACTTTTAGACGTTAGTGTCGTCGAAAAAAGGGTATTGTAGGGTATAAGAATCCGAGTGGGCTAGTCTTGGGTTGCGGGAGAAATATTGTCGTACGGGAATAAATTTCAGTGTAACAGTCGCTATGGTAATAGCACAGAGTACTTAATATACAGAGGGAACAACGAAGAACAAAATGTGTTATCAAATTATTTTGAAGTAAGCTTTTGGCAAGCTTTTTGTGAGAGAATATCAAATTTGAAGAGAGAAAATTCTGTCCAATTTAACTTTTTCTCGCGACTTCGTTGGCGCAGCAACAAGCGCCGGGCAGAGGGTCTTACCTTACACACATATACATAAATAATGTGCCAGCATATTATTATGGAGGAAGTTGATAGGAGCATTCCGGTGCGGTAAGGGAAATTCGAAAGGGGGGGAGGTTTTTTCTAGTCCCAGACGTCTGCTATGAGTGTTTTTTTTTTCATTTATGCACGTACGAAGAAAAAAACATAGTTTTCTGCCCATGAACAAAATTAAATTTTGGTGGATAGCATAAGAAATCTACCTTTCTGATTTAACCTATCTAGGAATATTCTCGGGGATATTGGCTTTTTATTGTTATTATTGTAAAATGTGAGAGTACTTAGTTTGATTTTATTTATAACTGATAAAGCAGAATTGTTGTGAGCATCTTTGTTATGATGTACGACAGGCTATGTAATGTAAATTTCACCTGGTGTGGTTTTTTAGGGGGGTTGAAAGGGATAAAATTTAGTTTTTCATGATTAGCTCGAAAACTATTGATTTTTGTGATATATAGTTTTTATAAAAATTAAACTTCATTAAATGTTTACAAGAAATGGAAGGAAACTATTGTAGCATACATTTTTAACCGACAAAGACCTACAATTATATGGTGCGGATTTTTAAAACCAGGGCTAAAGATGACTAACTAACTTACTATCAAACCTAATTGCAAAAATTGCGAAAGCAGTTTTATTATTTGATGAATCCCATCAGCTGACCAACCAGCAACGATGATTCATACAAAGTAAGTTGTCTTCTTGTTTGAAGACAGCGCTCGCCATCCCGGCACTGAAATGGTCCTCGAATTTATCTCCAGTTTCTAATTTGTCTCCCTCTTGCATCCAGTTCAAGTGACGCCGAACACCACGGTTTCAAATTCCTTGTCCCAAATATAAATATGGCTGTCTTTTTATAATTTGCAATATGCCCTTCAAGGTCCCCCAGCAGGTCGTTAGGTTAGGTTGAAATGGCTGCCCATTTAGGCCCGACATTGGGCACATTGTGATGCCATCCTATGTAGTGTTGGAACAAAGTTCAGGCCATTTTGAGCTTTTGATAAAGCGACAGAGGTTAGGAGCACCAATATTTTGCAGCTCGCTTAATCCATCAAGGAAGGGTGAGCCAAGGAAGGTCCTTTTTTTCTTCCGAGGGCGGGACATGTACAGAGAATATGGGAGACAGTTTCTTCTTCTTCATTACCACAACTTCTTCATAAGTCGTTGTGGGGAAGTTCTAATCTTTCGGCGTGCGGGGCAAAGGTACAGTGACCGGTCAGCACCTTTACTATAATGGCTTATCTCCTTTTTGGTTCAACTGAACAAGAGATGTTGAACGCTTTGCGTCCAAAGTTGGCCACATTGCATGAAGAGTCCGGCACACCGTTGCACGGTGGGACCAAATCCAAAAAAGCTGGCCAAAAGTCAAAAAGTGCATTAAATGATCTCAAATTTTACACTCGGGGGTTTTCGGGGTCGCTGATGACGAATCCGGTGTCGAAATTTCGATTTTCAAAATGGCGGACTCAATATGGTTAACATAACCCCTCCAAATAGTCAAAAACTTTACTAAATGATACCAAAACATCTCACTTAGGGGTTTTCGGGGTCGCTGATGACGAATCCGGTGTCGAAATTTCGATTTTCAAAATGGCGGACTCAATATGGTTAACATAACCCCTCCAAATAGTCAAAAACTTTAGTAAATGATACCAAAACATCTCACTTAGGGGTTTTCGGGGTCGCTGATGACAAATCCGGTGTCGAAATTTCGATTTTCAAAATGGCGGACTCAATATGGTTAACATAACCCCTCCAAATATTAAGAGCTTAAATCTGAGTTTTCGGGATTCTAACCCCCCCTATTTGGCCGCCATCTTGGAAAAGGTGTACAAATGGGTTTTCCACTATATCTCCGTAACAGTACATTTTATAAACTTTAAAACTACAATCAAACTAGATAAGACTTAATAAGAATTCATATTTTATATTTTGGTAGAATAACTATTAACACTATTATAAATATGAAAATTGGACTAAAATCATACTGAAATAACAATGTTGAAATCCACAACAAATTGCGAAAAAATGTTATTGCATTATTTAAACATCGGCATTTGTTATAACGTAAAGTGTTTCATTCATTATTATTACTTGCTACCTTTTGTTGAGAATTTCTAGGGAGAGGACTAGATAAAATCGTAAAAAAATTATTCAGAAAATCTGTCACTTTGATACCTTCGAGGCGCTGTAACACGTAAAACCTTTCGTAGTGAATGAATTTAAAAAAAAGTATGAATGAAAATTATTCCTTATGAAATCCTCTAAAAAAACTTATTATTATTTTTTTTTTTGGTTAAAATTTAAGGAAAAAAAGTTATAGCCATTAAAAGAAAATATTGTGACTAATTTTGGTGTTCTAAGGCTTATAACTTCTTAATTATTAAATTTACCCAAAAATATCTTGCTAATATATTGTAGATAATTTAATTATAAACAAAAAGTGCCCTTGCAAATTTTCTGTAAGATGTACTGTTACGGAGATATATAATGGAAAAACCATTTGCGCACCTTTTCCAAGATGGCGGCCAAATTGGGGGGGAGTGGGTTAGAATCCCGAAAACTCAGATTTAAGCTCACACTGACCCCCCCTACACATCCCAAAAATAAAACCTTGTCCCGCATTTTTGCAATATTGAAGTACCATTTCCATGGGCTAGTGCTGGACGTATGTGACCCCTTAAAACACGGAGGGGCAATTTTGGGCAGCGGATTTTTTTTGGAGGTGAAGGAATACACCTTTACCAACAACGCCCAGCAAGTTTTCCAGTGGAGCAGAGTGGAGCAATATTACTTTTTGTCCAATATATATCGCATTCTTACAATCCTAATTCATAAAAAGCACGTGTAATAGATGCTTACTGTGTATTATATACTTGCTTAATAGGTATAGTGCAATTTTTTTTATACTCTACATACCTTCCAAAGAAAATTCCACTTTACACGACCACGATTGCTTGGTTACTTAATTTTTTATAGCGTTTTGAAAACGTTAACCTTTTTTCACAATATTAACGTTTAAAAATAAGCAAAAAGAGTAAAGTAGCAACTACAATTTCTCAGTCCGTAGAAAAAAATCTAACCTTCCGTGACTGATTGCTCACTATTGGAAGTGTCCTCGAATCATCCCCCCCAAAAAAAACCGCAATCTATAAACTTTTTTTTAGACTTTTGGCCAGCTTTTTTGGATTTGGTCCCACTGTGCGTTGCTGTGATCCAACGCAACCCAGCTCGAGCCAAGCTGATTTTACTCACAGCTTGTTTGTAGGAGGCAAGGGCATTCCCATCCGGGTTAAGTGGGGTGTGCTTTCCACTTCGTTTCCCTGTCTAGCAAGCTCATCAGCAGCAAGGTCGTTACCAAAACATTTTTGATTTGATATGGTGCTGTAAATTGAATTGGTTGAAGCTTATGACTTTCTCTGGTAGATGGTCGTTCATATGTGGTTAATACGAGGTCGTTAAGTGAATACGGTTTATGCGATGTATGCATCCATCCATTAATGACTTCTTCTTATTTAACGGCTCTACAATCGCTTTACCGTCCCGCCCTCTCGCAACTATTCTCGCCACCAATCCCGATTCTATCCAGCCATCCTTCCAGCGAACGTTGGGTTTCCCTCGCTGTCGCCCTCATAGATCTTACCGTAGAGAACTTTCCGATCCTGTCCATCTTCACTCATAAGAGCTAGATACCCTGTCCACCGGGACCTACCGCGCTTTGATTTCTCCACAACTATGTCGCTATAACGCTCGTAGATCTCGTCGTTGTAAAATATTCGGAATCGTCCTTTATCTCCATCATCTTTGGCACTACAGCCGTCTGTGAGCTTAGGCCTCCTCCAGAGCTTTCGTTCAATGATCTCGGTCCTGTATCTCTGTGTTCTGGTTGGTAACCCAATTGTGAGTAAGTTCATTTTTATTTCACCTTTATATCTCTTCCTAGGTCTTGTAACCCTATTCGCTCTGGCCTTTGGAGGAACAGGAAGTTTGGGGCACTTCTGCAGGCATTCCCATTACATGTCCTATCTAATGTAAGCGTGATATATCTATGGTTGTGGCAGGTTCTTTATATATTTAGTACAATTGGGGTTGTATCTTCTTCACAACAATTTTCCGAAGGAAGTTACTGTCGAACAAGGTTAAGAGGTTAGAGTGCTTGGATTTGAAGAGCCTTGACAGACTGCAGTAGGTTTTGTTGGCTTTTAGAAGCCGTGCCAGTATTTCTAGTACCATGCTATAGTCGGCTGCTACTATTAACTCAAGGTAGGTAAATACTTTTACCACTTCAAAATCGTATTCCTCTACCTTGATTGTGGGACCAATGTTAGGTGTTCTTGCAGACGAGGCCACCATATACTTTGTTTAGCTTTCGTTGATTTGCAGTCCCAGCTTTCGTGCCGCCGGTTCAATCTGGGTGAAAGCTACTTGTACTGTTCTTGATGGTCTTCCGATGATGTCAGTGTCATAAGCCATCAGTATTTGTGGAGGATTCTGCCCTTTAATGTCACCCCTGGATTATTTTCTCCAACACTAACTTGAAAAGGATAAGCCGGTCGGAGTCCATTATAGACCAGACCTATAAGGACAGTGGTCCGGACGTTTAAATCCTTATCGCAGATAATGTCATTTAAAATTTTCCAGCCGAATGACATTTCTAATTGCAATGAAGATGAAGATTTTACTTTGTTAGATGCTGTGAATTATAATCAATGTTAAACAAACGTAGCGGGTGTTCTTGTCAAGGACTTACTTTCTTTGTAAGTCGATAATGAAAATTCTAATGAAAGTACTGGTATTTAGAAGAGGCATTTGATACCGTTGTTTAAGCACTATTTCTACCAAGAGGTGTCAAAAGACACTTAAAGTATGCGTGTGGAAAATGCTTAGTAGAGCAACCATTGATTTGTAAAAACTGTGATATTAAATAAGGAAAAAGTTTTATTACAGTGCTGTTTTTATGATTACTGTTTTTTCTTGTTACAAAGATTGAAAAGACACCGTTTGGTCAAAATAGGTACACACAAAATCGTGGTAGAAATAGTGTTAAAAAATAATTTCTCAGATGAGGCTTTTATAAACTAATATATATTCAAAACAAAGGTTGAGCATTGTAACAATTGAAAGAATATTTATTAGAATAAGGAGAATGGCTTGCACTTAAAAATGAGTCCCTTTTAAATAGTAAAAATTACATAAACAGTACTAATCCGGGGCCTTACATTCGCCTTCACAACTTCTTTTTGATTTGGGTAAAGCTCATATCAAAATTTTTGGGAAGGGGTTTAGTGAACGGTCGCAAGAAATTCCGTCAAAATCAAAACCTATGCAAAAGTGCTATACCAGAAAAAACAGAAACATTGCTAATAACGATTAATAAATAGCTTGGTGTACTGTATGCCCTCCATATTTCCCTCTTATCCTCTTTGTTCTTGCCGTATATGCAAATATAGTTGTGCTTGTTTGATCACAACAAATCGTGGATTGTGCCTACGTTTAAAAATGCGCCTACGGTGGTGTTATATACTATGCAAAATATAAACTTGAAAAATATAAATTCGAAGGAGTATATACTATGCAAAATATAAATTCGAAAACTTTTGGAATGCAATATTTTACGAGGTCTCACTCGTAAGAAAAAGGATCGTTTGTGAAAAAATTGCATGATCTACAATTGTTATTGTAATAATTTTTGCGATAAAACCTACCATTTAAGAGATATTTGTTTTTGAACGTTTGATCTTGGAAAATTTTGTAAAGTAAGTTCGATAGATTGGACTAGATGTATTTTTGTTCCAGTAAGAGCTTCGGGAACGAGTCCCCCAAATTTTGACAGCAAGTGGTGTCACGGCTCCCAAGCTGTGTTCAAAACATCAGGCCAGTTCAAAGAAAAGTGTGTTTAAAATGCATGAATACGATGCAACTAACAAAAATGTCAAATATTCCAAGTAACTCCCAAAAAAATTGAAAAATTAAGAGTTTCAAACAAAGTGGAAACATTTTTGTTTTTGATATAACGTGTAAATTTAATAAATAAACCACCTGGTTCCACTATTAGAGCAGGCAGCAAAGGAACTTTCGACCGCGTCATCGCGTCACAGGATAAATTTTCTATATTAGGATAGTATTTTTATAATTGTGTTAGGAAAAGTTGAGTTGCCAACCTATATCCTGGTACCATAAGGGATATATTATTATAAACAGTTATTTTATAACAAAACGAAAATTAAAATTTTAACAATTTTGTAATATTTTTGGACGGATTTAGAACTAGAAATGTAATATAACTTTTTTTCGTAAAGTTGATAATTTAAATACACATTAATCTTTAAAAATTAAAAATTTTCCAATCATATTACAATTCTTAATTTTTTATATCATCTAAACTCCCAAAAAATCTTATTAGCAATTTTAATATTTTAATTTTTTTTTTATATTTTTAGTGCGCCAGCTTAATCGTTCGTTTACGAAAAAAAGTTAGTTAAAAACAATATAAGACCCATTTCATTTTATTATCACAATCGCAGGTAGAAAAATATTCTTTTCCTTTCCAAAGATTTTATTTCAGTTCATTACTATACTACCACACCAAAAAGTTATTGCGCACACACATCCTGCTTAGCAGTGAAAAACTTGAAGAGAGAGTCATGATGAGTTTCGCTCTCAAAGAAAACAAAAAGCTCGGATGGGTTACGACTTGTGACCTGTATGGAAAAGTTCAATAATTTCCACGAATGTTTCTAGATCAACAATGTTTATTAATTATATAATTGAATATAGAGGTACATAAAATCTCGTAACGTCTAAGGATACAAAAGGGCTTCCTATTCGCAGCTAATCTGAAAATAAAATCAGGAAATTCCAAAATTTCCTACATAATATTTTTGACATGAGGCTACTCGATACAAAATGTAAATAATTAATCAGTAGGTGCATTTTCTTACAAGTACATTTTCTAACACACTCCCACCTGAGTTAATTAAATTGCCAAATGAAATTGACTCACAAATAACAAAAATGTAACGAATGACACAAAATTACATGAACAAAGAAAAAAAACAAGCTAACCTAACCTAAATTCAACCTTTTAGGCGTTCTAATCTCGCGACCACTTCGTGTCGTTCTTACTGTCTCCTTGTCGTCCTTACTGTCTCCTTGATCCTCCGCTGATTCTTCATCATCTTGAAATTTTCCCCTTATGGCCTTTGATACACTCTGTTTTCGTCTCGCTAGTTTATATTGGACATTGTCATCTACTGCGGAGCTACAAAATTCAATCTCCAGCGGATAAATCTTCTGCACTGGCCGCAGCATTGTTCCCGTCGAAGTTTTCAATCTTACTAATCTAATCACTCCTTCTCGGCCGGGTATGAGCTCTTCTATTCTTGCTAAAGGCCACTCTCCACGCTTCGAATTGTCAGCTTCCACAAGAACTATTTCTCCCACCTTAACAGTTCTGAGAGAAATTCCTTTAGAATGAAGAATAAGCTGACCTAAGTATTCACAGCGGAATCTTTTCTTGAGAGTTTTTCTTAGTTCATTACGATAACGTAATTTCCGATTATAGTCCATAACCTCTATACAATTCAAGTCTGGTGTCCCAGCTTCTGTGTTTTCTTGTAAAAACATATTGGGAGTCAAAGGCGTTAAATCTGCACACTCTTCGGAAACATATGTTAACGGACGAGAATTGACTACCGTTTCGCATTCACATACTATAGTTTTCATTTCCTCCCAAGTCAGTGAAGTTCTTCCCAGTACACGTCGTAACAACTGTTTCGTTAAGCCTATTAATCTCTCCCACCATCCACCCCACCAAGCTGCGGTCGGTGGATTAAATTTCCAGCGTATACCCCTAACACTACTGTATTCTTGAACTTTATTCCAATTCACCTGAGAAAGGGCATTGGCAGTCCCAATAAAATTCGTTCCATTATCGCTATAAATGATGCTTGGTCGGCCTCGTCTAGCGGTAAATCTACGTAAACATTGTACAAAACATTCAGTGGAAATTGCTGAAACCATTTCGAGGTGAACCGCACGATAAACTGCACAAGTAAATAGGCAAATCCATGCCTTTTTAGAAGTTCCTGAATTCCTTTCTTTCAGATAAATCGGGCCAGCTAAGTCTACGCCAATTACTTCGAACACTTTCGCATCTCTTACTCTATCAATAGGTAGGGGTGGAGAATTTGTTGCTATCCTCTTAGCGTTATATCTTTTACAAACCACACATGAATTTAAAACAAATCGGATAGTACGACGTTTATTCAAAATCCAAAAACGATTTCTCAAGATAGTTAACATGCAGTGCAAACCTGCATGGGATGAATTTTTATGTACATTTAATACTAGACTTACTACAGGGTGATTTTGACGTGGTAACAATATGGGAAAGCAAAAGTCTTCAAAATCTTCTCGATGAGACACCTTCGTCTTAATACGCATTAATTCATCCTCATCAACAAATGGGCACAAATGCTTTATCTTAATATCATCAATACCACTAAAAGAATCTTTTTGAATTAACCGCAAAACTCGTTTTTCAGCATACTCAAATTCCTTAGTTGTTATATCCCCAGATGTTCGCGATTCTTTTCTCACGGACGCATTGTGCTTAAAACGGATCATCCACGCTACCATTCGCACAATTTGGTTGTAATTAGAGAAATACTTGTAGTACCAATCAGCATCGGTTGAACTGCACACCATGGAACAGGATGATTTGATTGATTTTCTTCTTTCCATGTCGATTTCTTCTTCATTATAGGAAATTTCGGTTGAGGAAAAATCGTCCGATGATGTCCTTAACCATTCTGGTCCCAACCACCATCTCGAAGCTAGTAACTTTTTCGCATTACACCCTCTCGATGGAAGGTCAGCAGGATTATTTGCCCCGAGTACATGACGCCATTGATCTTTCTTAGTGAATCGTCTTATTTCAGCCACTCTGTTGCGTACAAAAATATCCCACTGCTCCTCCCGGGTAATCCATTCAAGCACAGTGGTAGAGTCGGACCAGTAGCACACATTATCAATAGGAATTGAAGACCCTCGGGGAAAAACCAACTTAGTCCAAAAAATAAAATTCCAAAAAATACAAGTTTTTCCCCTCATTTACCTAGTTTATAGCAGAAAAATTAAATCGATTTAACTCAAAGTTACGTCGAAATTTCGAATTAGCGTATAAACGGGTATTTCTTACAAATCGGATTCTTACAAGTACATTCTTATAACTATGGCTTAAGCCGAAACATTTCGGTTTAAGCCATAATTCGAATTACCTCGTTTATAGGGTAAAAAATTTTGGATTATCCATAATTCAAATTATTTTGGGAGTAGCTATAAACTAGGTAATTGATTCATGGACTCAGTTGGTTCTTCCCCGAACTTTTTATTATTGCCCGTTCATTTTGGCAGGACTACGTTGGTTCTTCCCCGAACCTTTTATTATTGCCCGTTCATTTTGTCAGGACTACGTTGGTTTTTTCCCATAGTTAATACCTTGAAATTTAGTACACCTTAGCAGCTAATAGATGGAGCTGAATTCTCTGATTTTTGAAAAAGTGGACTAAGTTGGTTTTTCCCCGAGGGTCTTCAATTGTTAAATCTTTTTCTACACTTTGATATAATCTTACTCCTACAGTAGCAGCCAACAGCTCTAACCTGGGTATAGTCATCTTCTTATTCTGTTTTCTCAGAGGATTGATTCTGGATTTAGCTTGTATAAGTTGTATATTAACTTGGTCGTCTACGGATATAGTTTTCAAGAACACGGCAGCAGCATATGCCTGCTGACTAGCGTCACAGAATACATGTACTGAAGAACTTTTCGGTTTGTCCGAACTTAAAAACCAACGGGAAATTTTTACTTCCTTCAAATAAGGTAAATCGCGAACCCCGTTGATAAACTTATTCTTCACTTCTTCCTCGACCTCCTGATCCCAGTCACTCTTCGTGTCGCAAATTTGTTGGAGAACTATCTTTGGCAATAGCAATACCGGACACATTACCCCAATTGGATCAAAGAGCCTATGTGCCGCTGATAAAATCGTTCTCTTTGTAATCTGCGAATGATCAAAAGAATCAAAACCATCAAGATTTACCTCTAAAGTATCTGTCATCTTATTCCATATTATTCCCAACACATTGGTAGTTTCATTAAAACCTTCTCCTGGATGTTGATGGCTATACTCCCACCCTCTCAAGTCAAATCTTCCATCGGACATAATTTCAATTGCTTGCTTCATAAAAATCTCTAGCTCTATTGTGTCATTAACACTGCTGACGCAATTATCCATGTAAAAGCTGCTTAGTAATTTGTTTAGAATTTCAATAGAATAAAGTTTCTTTTTATTCTCGCATTCCTCCCTGGTTTTCTTCAAATGATAATTTATCACTGAACCCAACAAAAATGGACTACTAGTCACACCGAACACTACGCGGCAATGTCTAAAAGTTATCAATTTACCTTCTTCATTACTCCACAAGAATCGTAGAAAGTCTTTATCCTGATCAACCAAACCGATTTGGAGAAAAGCTTTTCGGATGTCTGAAACTACACCAATTTTGTTGATTCTAAATCGTGTTATCATGGAGGGAATTAATTCAATTAAATTTCTTCCTTTTTCTAGACAATCATTCAAACTAGCTTTGTTTTTTTCTTTTGCCGAAGCATCAAAGACTGGCCGTATTCTGGTCGTACTATTTTCTTTAACCACATGACGATGAGGTAAATAATGAGATTGAAAATGCAATTCTTCTTCCGGGACCTCTTCTATAATACCTTCTTGCAACCATTCATCGAAAACATGGCCGTATTCTTTAAATAAACCATCCACTTTTAATTTTTTGATTGTCGAAGCTAATCTCTTTACGGCAATATTATAATTATCAGACAACGGTGGCTGATTTTCGAGAAATGGCAGATGTACTACATACCTCCGTGCTTGATCTTTCTCGACGGTCTTCAAGAAATGTTCTTCAGCTGCTGCCTGTAACTCCGACTTCCTTTTCTTTTCAGATGGATCCTCTATACCTAATGCATCTAAGGACCACAGATCAGAAATGACTGCTTCTTTAATTAACAAGGTATTGACAATGGTCGCAAGATTTTTTGAGTGGTTTGTTCCTGGTGCACGACCAATAATTGTCCACCCAAGTTTCGTTTCGATTGCTACTAAACCTGAATTGAACAACCTTTTCCTTCCTGTAAGCAACTTGCCCAACACATCAGCTCCAATTAAAACTTCGATCGGTCCCTCTTTGAAATCTGTTACTTGAATGTCAAACTGATTTAATTCCTTTTGCATTGATTCTCTATTTATAGGTGGAATCCTATCACAAATTACTTCTTGGCCCAATACTTCAAAATTGCACCTAAACTTATCATCCACATCAGACAAATGTATTTTATAAACCTCATGTTCTACTAAATTTGTATTTATGCCACCGAATAATGAATGTTGTACATGCTCTTTTCTGATACATAAGTACTTCATTTTTAGTGCTGAGCTTCGTAAAATATAAGAACGTTGAGACGCAGAATCGATGATGGCTCTGACATTATAATCGTGATCATTTCCTCTTAATTTTACTACTAAGGTTTGTAAATACACTTTCGGCAATTTTTCTATACTCGTTAATGTTTGTTCAATTGCCTTAATAGAAGCTGCCTTGTTTTCCCTTTCACGTCTCTTAGAAATATCGTTCGAATTTAGGTTGTCACACAACAGCACATGATGTTTTCTCTTACACAAAATGCATCTAGATTTACTCCAACAATCCTTCGACCTATGCCCACTTTTAAAACAATTAAAACAGCAGTGTCTTTTATTTATTTTTTCCTTTCTCTCTTCTAAAGACATTCCTGTTACCTTTGAGCAGTCCGAACTGTTATGCTTAGATTCGCAAAACATACAATTACCTGCACCCGCAGTTGTCAATAATCCAGTAGCAGTGGGGATATTTCTTACAGCTTGTGATTTTTCATATAAATCCCTTTTCTTTTCACTATGTTTTGCCCTCGATGTGTTTTCCATTTTGAACCCTGTTAATGCCAACATAATTTTCTCCTCGTTTTCTAGTTCAATTCGTAGAAAATTCATTAACAATTCAAGACGATTTTGGGGCGTATTTCGTTCACTGTTTTGATAAATTTTCATATACGCATCGCTTCGCTGCCAGGTGCGTAATATTTCTTCAGGTAGGCACGACTCTATTAAAGGCATAAGCATTGCAGCGCATCTTTTCGTCGTTACATTCAAAGTTTCAAGCGCTCTTAACCTTGATTCCAATTTATCATACAACATAGCCAGTTCCATTTTCTGCTGCGATAAAGTATTCTGTAGTACCAAATTTAATAAGTCCCTGACATAAAATTCCACTAAGAGTTCTTCTCTTCCATACCTCGCTCGCAAACATTCAATAGCTTTACAATAGTTTTCCTTAATTGCAGGAAAGCTATCAACTAAAGTCCGCGCTTTCGAACCAGGAACAGTGGCTTGTGTCAAGTACTGGAACTTATCTCCTTCATCGATAGACGCATCTTCGTGAATTTTGCTAAACTGTGTCCAGAATGGCAACCACTCCTTCAGCTCACCGCTAAAAAGTTTGAGCTCAAGTTGTGGAAGTTTAAATGGACGCTTATTCTGCACTGATGCAACACTCGTTAGTGTTTGATGTATCCCTGGAATCGCACTCTCAGTTTCTTTCTCCAAAGCTTCTACATTCATTTTTACCGCAGTAAATCTCATTTGGTATTCATCGGCGCTGTCTATTTCCTTTTCAAGAGCTCTCTCGTCGGCATCTTCATCTAATAATAATTCATAAATCTTCGCATTCATATCTACCAACTTAAGATTTTTTTCTTCTACGAGTTTCATCAACCCTTGGATCACATTACTATCCTTTTCTTCCTTCAAGATCTCCGCCTCCAATAAAATAATTTTCTTGGTGAACGAAGTTTTTAATACGCTACGAGATTTTATATACGAATCCATTTTGTGATCTAGTCCTGTCACGGTCGCCACTTGTATGGAAAAGTTCAATAATTTCCACGAATGTTTCTAGATCAACAATGTTTATTAATTATATAATTGAATATAGAGGTACATAAAATCTCGTAACGTCTAAGGATACAAAAGGGCTTCCTATTCGCAGCTAATCTGAAAATAAAATCAGGAAATTCCAAAATTTCCTACATAATATTTTTGACATGAGGCTACTCGATACAAAATGTAAATAATTAATCAGTAGGTGCATTTTCTTACAAGTACATTTTCTAACATGACCCATTTTGGACGTCGTAACCCATTGCTCCTGTTGTTCCCTCTGTATATTAAGTACTCTGTGGTAATAGCGATACAACTTTGACAGGGCTGCTACATTCCTGCGGTGGCTCAGAGAGTCAATGGAGTTTATTTAGATGGCTGGATCTTATAAAACTACGATAAGGCGGCTTTCGAGGCACCAGCTCAGATAAATGAGGTATACTCGAGGCGGGGACGAATGAAGGACTTGTAGATTGTAGCTCTGGCCGCTGGTGGAAGAAGAAATTTGTATCTTTTAAGAAATCCTAGGCATTGAGATATTTGTTTAGCGATTTGGAATATGTGGTAATTCCATCGCAAGTCGTCAGATAATGTTAACCCTCATAACCCAAGGCAACCCGATCTGATGTACACTAAAGTCACTCCGATCTCATTTACAAGAGCGGTTCATGCTTTGATACAGTTCATCGGGTTGATATTCTAGGAGTGTACCCGAAGATCTTTTTGTGTTTTAGAGCCATGTTGTTTGTCTACAATTTGGTTGTTATTGTCATTTTTTTAGGTTTTAAGTTTAGGCTCATTATGAGATAGTTTTCATGGAAGAAGTATGATCAGTCGGAGTTTTTGTAGAACTTTGAGCCAAAGCTGAGGGGCATTTAATTAATACCATAGATTCATAGAATGTATATTGTCGGGTTCAGTCGAATTACTGATGTCGTGCTTTTCTCATCTATTGAGGGAGTGATTTACTCAGTGACGGTAATATAGCAATAATAGACAAAGTAGAATTCGGAGCGAATAGCAACGGTTGTAAGTCGGCCTTGGATTTATTATTTGTTCTCATCTTCTCTTGTAAATAAAAGAATGGCTATGTGATTAGTGATATTATGATATTATTAACCCAAAGACTCCAAGTTTTTATTTGGTGCCATTGAAGCTTTTACTGTCAACAAATAATGATTATTTCTCTATTCTAAATAAAAAAGATATTTCACAGGTGAAATTTTAATAGAGGCTGATATTAAGGAAAGGTTTTGTGCAAATATTTACAATTTTGTAATACTAGAAAGTTAATTTCTCACCAAATTTTTGTGCTTAAATTGTATTATTTAATATTGTATTAAAAATACTATTCTGAAAAACTTACTTTATTTTCAGGTCATGCATGAAAGTCTCGTGATGCATTTTAGCAGTCAAATTTTAAATATAGTGAACCATTTACATTCCTGCAAAATAATTCATGCAGATATCAAACCGGATAACTTTTTATTAATGAGAGTGTAAGTATTCTCAAAATTGATTATTGTAATATTGTTAACATTATTTATTTTTAGGCCAAATTCTGATTCTCATATTCCTTCATTGCGTTTGATTGATTTTGGTTGTGCTATAGATATGACACTTTTCCCAGAAAAAACACAATTCAAAAAAGTATTGAGTTCAACATTTATTTAAATCGTTATTTAATTTTTTGTGTTCAAATAGGTTATACAAACAGATGGATTTACTTGTATTGAAATGCAAGAAGGAAGAGTTTGGTCGTATCAAACGGATTTATTTTGTATAGCAGGAACTATCCATGTGATGCTTTTTGGAGAATACATGCAATTAGTAAAGAAATTTGATTTATGGGATATTAAACAAAAACTGCCAAGGTAATTTCATCTATAAAATTCACTGAATACGATCTAAAGGAATTGTTGAAGTTATTATAATAGTATATTAGCCACTCGCTTGCCAAATTGATTACCTCTACTTCTAACAATTATAATCATTTATTTCTAAAGCAGTTGATAGATAATTTCTAAAGTATATGTTCTTACAAAATAATGCGCTTTTAAGCATAATTTGTCCCAATTTAGCCGCGAGTTTTCATTAATAGAAACGAGGTTGAGCTGAGTCGTTATCTCCACGAAACCAGTCAGATTAACTTGGGGTTTTGTTAGCAAATAAAAACTTTAACCAATGACATATTCGGAATCGAGTTAACTAGCGAAAAATCAAATAAAACTAAACGCTGGATCATGGAAATATAGGTTTAAACATAGAAGAATTGAAAGAAGAATGCGAAAAATTGTCGATAATTCGAATATTTAAGAAAGAAAACTGAAGACTTAAAAGCAAAATACGATACACGTAGTTTTTCAATATGATAAAACTTTCTACCTTTTGTTCTACCAGCCTGTCATTTGGTTCAAGTCATGGTGCCATGTAGAAAGCCTGATTTGTAGGATAAAAGAGAAAGGAATAGGTTAAAGTTCTGGGGGGTGCTTGATGTTGAGTTGACTGGCGCTGACACAATCATCGGGACTAACAGGAAACCATTCTGTTGCAGTATAATACCTAAAACATCGTTTCTAGCGTATGGGGCCATCCTGTTTTGTAGGATCCGCTATCATACAGTATCTTATACGCGGTACTCAACAACGTTATATTGCGATAATTAGTGCACGCTGTGATATCTCCTTTTTTATGTACAGAGCAGAGGATGCCTTTTCTCCAGTCTTCTGGCATCACTTCCTGCTCCCATACTTGCACAATTATTTCATGAATCGCTTGGTGTAATGTAGGCCCTCCATATTTAACCAGCTCCGCTGGGATGCCGTCGGCACTTGAGGGCTTGAGGCCTTGTTGTTTTTTAGCCGGGTTATGACTTTGCTAACTTCTTCTAATTTTGGTGGCGGCAGCATAGCATTATCATTAGATATTGGTAGAGCCTCGGAATCCTCAGTTAGCTCGCCATTTAGCAATTCATAAAAGCTCTTCCCATCGCTCCAAGATGCCTTTAGGATCGGTGTGATCATATTCCCTTCTTTGCTCTTGGAGTATGTGCAACGTGGGGTGAATTGCGTCATACTGCGGACTAGGTAGAACTCCCGCGCCTGGTGCAGCCGTCGCTCTCTGTACTGCTCTAGTTCACAGACGAGATTTTTTCCCAGGCTTCCTTTTTTCGTCTGTGAATTCTCTTTTCTTATTTTCTAGCTCTTTGTATTTCTCTTCGCGTGGCTGTGTTCTTTGAGACTGCTGCATTGCATACGAATCAGTCGTTCCGATCTCTACGAGTTCTGCAGTACCAATAAAAATATTTTTAAGGACCAGCTCTCGTCGACGCCCGACATCGCTTCCTCAGGACTTAGGGTGAGTTCTAATGCATGACCGTAGCTGTTTCTGGCCATTTCAATGCGTAGTGCAGCTGTGTTGATACGCGCCTAAATAGCCTATACAAAGCTTTTCAGCGTTGTAATGCGCTCTCGGAGCACCATATCAACAAGATGGTGATCCGAGTCGAAGTTGGCACAATATTATTACAAGTCATTTTTCTGCCAAGTTGGGGTGCTGCTAGAACTTTTCTCCAACTTCATTAGCTAGAACCGGTATAAAAGTAGGAAATCACAAAATCGTTATTTTCACGGGCGTTGAGAGTCTCAAGTCCCAACAAATGAGCAACGTCACCCTGTTTGTTTCCACAATTCCACATGCGCGTTCCCTTTTATGATGCGGGCTCTGCTGACCTAAAGCGGGGTTTCCACTTAGCGCACTACCACTGCTGGTTGTATCTTCCGCTGGTTCCCAGGACATTACCTGTATAGTGGTCGAACCTACCAGGTGCTGGTTCAACCAGCTCGAGTATAAACAGAACTTTCCAAATTGCTGATGGCTGTCTGCTGCTGGCTACAAGCCACCAGCAATTCCACCAGCGCTGGTAGTGGAAGTCTCGCTTAATGAAGAAATTATGTTTGCTAGGTTTTGCCCACACAATTGTTTTAACCATTTACCTGGATACAAAAAGAAGTTCGAAAAGAAGCTAAGTTGAACACGCAAAACATCATAGACAACAATTAAGATCTGCAATGGGCTAGTGTAATACAATGAAATCACAAACGGTGATGTAAAATGGGTACTTTGAAGTACTTCCAGTTGATCAGACGATTGATTCTAAATTCAACTGTGAACTACTAGAGAGATTATGCCAGGCAATTGAACAAAAGCGGTACCAATTGAATAATAGGTCTCCATAACGACATAGCCCGACCGTACTTTTTTGATAACCCACCAAAAAGGAGAGTTTGGTTGGAAAGTTTTGATTCCTCCGCCTCGTATGGTTCAGATAAAGCAGCGTCAACTAGGACCATCTGCTCAATGTGAGTGAGGAGTGAGTAAAGTTTCGTTAAATCCAAGAAAACTAAACGAAATCAGCTCGGTTTAGCATATGTGTGTTTCAGTATATTTTACTGAATATATACCAATGACGACGCAATGTACAATTAATTATCTGTCACTTTAACCCGGAATCGTTATGGAAACAGCAACGAGTTAACTTGAGGGGAAAAAAGCATTCTGTTTACTCAACGAAGACTCTATCTCGGCTCATGGAAACACAGTACATGTCGTTTTAATTATATCTCTGTAGCATAGCCATGTTCTGATGCAAACAAGATAGCTGGCTCGGTCCATTTTTGGCCGCCATTCACATCTGCGCCGCCCTTCTGCATCGCACAAGCTATGCCACTATCTATACCTGACTTTCCATACTATATTACAATATTGCTTCGGAAATAGTTCTTTGACATTTGTACATAGTTTCATGATGGCCGTGTTTTTTTAATGAACTGGCTGGTTCTTCGCCATACAAAATCGAAAACCCAGGTTCTATCGAGGTCTATCCTTTGAATAGAGAAGATAAGGAACCGAAAATAGCGTACATGTACACGGATTTGAGGGAAGCACTTGGGATCAAGAAATTTTCTCTCTAATTCTCTCCCTCCACTTTAACCACAACAACAAAATACATTCACTTTAACCACAACAACAAAATACATTGTCAATCCCGGACATAGGCGTAGTGAAATTTGTTCAGGTTTTGCGAAGGGTCTGCTTCAAACATTTAGCCAAGTGAAGCGTTCTCACCGAGATGGTTGCTGAGAAACGATACCCCTCCCGGTTTTTGAATGAATATAACACAGCTACTGACCGGGATTGACACAAATACGTAAAGAATGCTATGCATTAGTGTTGCCAAAATGCTTCCCCGTGTTTAATAAATTGCACTTCCTCGTCTTCTCTATTCAGAGGGTCTATCTGGGTCTCTATCGGGGTTACTGGGAAATTTTAAAATTTCCCTGCTTTCCAGAACGCGGCTTATACCCTTGACACACTACAGCATCGAATGAACATTGAAGTATCATTCGACTAAGAATGATCATTCGTTCCCAGTATGTCATGTCCAATATTCATTCAACAGCTTCATTCGTCATTCAATCGAATGAAGTCAAAATAACTTCATTCAATGAAGATGGAAGTGAAATTGGGAAATTATCGAACAACTTTCCATGAAATTTCCAGTAGAATTTCCAACTGAAATACGTAACTGTCAAACTGTCATTCAGA
This sequence comes from Thereva unica, assembly GCA_949987705.1. NCBI lineage: Eukaryota > Metazoa > Arthropoda > Insecta > Diptera > Therevidae > Thereva > Thereva unica. The sequence continues at coordinate 78,678,338 of OX465283.1, read as the reverse complement.
TTTCAGAATTTTTTAAAAAGTAGTAGGTTCGATTGTAAATAACTGTTGTTGGGCCTCAATTAATAATTTTTATTAAATTTAAAAGCATAAATCACTATGTTATCACTTTCAGTTCATATATTTAGCAGTTTGTGTAAAGTTTCTATTTTGACAGTTCCAATGAACATTGAGAAATGCAGTGTGTCGCTTCTAAAATGAATGATCATTGAAAGCCAATGAAGTTGGAAGAATGCTCATTCGTTTTTGCAGTGTGTCAAGGGTATTATACCCTTGATACACGGGCTTCATCGGATGATCATTCTTCCAGTCTCATTGGTCTTGAATGAACATTCAAATTTGATGTGACACACGGCACTTCATTTTCAATTCATTCATTCGTTTTTCCCTTCTATAATTAAGCACGCGTATGTGTACACATTTTCAACTTTATTTTCATTAAATAAAAATATAATTGTTTTATTCTACTTATTTTTAATATTTTTCCCTCACAACACGTTAACAAACTTTTTTGACAGTTCAATTTTTTTAAATTTTATGAGAGAATGGAAATTTCAGGGAGACTATACAAGGAGGTATAACTCTTATGGGGAAAATAACCGGAAATGGATGGGTAGCAGAAACTAAACTTCTAGTTCATTTTTAGCCACAGATGTCGCCTAAAGCTGACGTGCCCCACATGAAGTTAGATGAATTTTACCCGAAAATGAAGCAATGCAAAAAAAATTCATTGTAAATTAATAAAAATTCATTGAAAAATTCATAAATTGGTTAAATACGAAAAATCGCATCAATATAAATCCAATTTAGAAGCTGATTTTTTAAGTTAGGCGTAAACATATATAATATCTTAGTAGTTAACGGACTTTGCCATCAACCGGATGAATATACTCGGCCATATTTTTTGGGGTACATGTGACTGTGGCGCCCTCATTAATCAAACGAAAATTGACAACACGGAGTTATATCTCCTTGTATAGTCTCCATGGGAAATTTCATGGAAACTTGATGGAAATTTCCCCACTTCTAGCTTTATTTCTCATTAAATGAAGCAGATTTCACTTCATTCTTTGACCGGTTCTACACATTCAACTTTGCATTCCACTTTTTGACGTTCAATTCGGTCGCTCGCGTCTACACATTTTCAACTATTCAAGAAGCAGATCGAAAATCTCGGCTGTCTTTGCTATTCGTAATCCGTGTACACTCATATTCATACATATTCGCACACTCATAAAAATGTTGAACGAAAACACAAAAGTTGAACGCAAATTTCTATTCCATTCTGAGCTGCTTTCCATTTTCCTTTCAACTCTAGTCTGTTTCAAACTTTGCATTGGAGTGAAAGAGAAAAAAAGTTGAACGTCAAAAAGTGGAATGCAAAGTTGAATGTGTAGAACCGGTCTTTCGAATGATGAATGAAGCAATGAATGTTCATTCAAGCTTAATTTAAGGTGATACACGGGCCGCGAATGAACATTCTTGAAAGAATGATCATCCGATGAAGCCCGTGTATCAAGGGTATTACTTCAAGCAGGACGAGAAATGTCATTCAAATTTTGTAAATATTAGGATGACTTTTACAGGAGAGAACTAACTACGAAATATAATAAATCAGAAGGGCAGTAAGGAGGGAAGGAAAATGCCCTTAATTCAATCAAACCGCCCAGGGGTACTAGATCCTGCTCTTTTACGGCCTAGCAGACATGACAAATTGAAATCCCTTTACAAATAAATAGGCAGTGGATATGTATGTTTTTAAATTAATAAAAAAAAAGCTAGAAATTTTAAAAATTCATGCTGCTCCTATGGCTAAATATGGAGAACTAGATTGAGGCTATTGTTATCTGACAATTTTAACGAGTAGATTTTCGAAACATTTTCACGGAAACTGGCCTTTTGATATAAAATATATACAATCATACACAATTCCATCAATAACTTTTTAACTTTAGAGCGCAAAGAAAAGTCGCTATTCAAAGAGATTTCATGAAAGACGTATCAAAAGTATTCTCTAAGCCCTAGACAATATCCTCATGCGTATCTTGACTGGATATTTACAAAACCAAAATTTGCATTGAAAATCACAAATGCCGACGGCGACAGTTGACGTTTCAGCTATACGCTGAAGATAGATTCATTTAATGTTTTGCAAAATTTCCCTTGGCGTTTTTTAATGAACTCAAAATCCCTCAAAACCCAGTTCATTAAAACACGGCTGATATAACGCAAAGTCTGGAAAAAATTCAAATATTGTCAGGAAAACCTGGAAAAGTCAGGGAAATTTGGTCTTAAGAAAAATGAGCCAGCCTGTCAAGGTTAGATACTTGCATTTGAAGACCCTTGAAGACTATGATAGTTTTGTTTGTTTCAAACAATCATGGGTGTATTTTTGGGTGAAAGCAGTTCTTGTTCATTTATTCTTTGCTCATCCAATGCTAATTTCTTCTAGACTTGGTACAGCAGCTTGGAATGGTTATTATTGGCAGAGCAACATCACAACATCCTAGAGTTCGAACAAAGTTTCTTCACCAATGGGCATTTCCCAATCCTCTATTAACATATTCTCTCCGCTTCTATCATTCAAAGTAGCCCTACTGTTAGACATTGCACCATGACCTGGACGAAATGACAATGACCTGGGCGCTAGTACAAAAAACGATTCCATAAAAATAGTATTAATAACAAAATTAATTTGGCAAATGCGTGGCTCGTATAGTAATATTAACTTTGCAGGTTTTTTTCTTGAAATTGATATCGTTGATTTTTAGTAAACATATTTTTTCCTAACAGATATTTAAAAAAGCACATCTGGACTGAATTCTTTTCAAAGATGCTCAACATAAGGGATTCTGATAATTTGCCAGATTTAGTCGACATGAAAAGTTTATTAGATTCTGAGCTGTGCAAAATGGAATCAGAGCTACAAACGCAAATACGAACTTTATCAAATTTGCTACACCGCCGATAATTGTTTGCTTTTGAATCGTTCACCTCAATTTTTTTTGCTTAACCTTTATTAATACATTGCTTCTTTTTGTTTCTGCAAAGAAAACAATGCTTACTTTTTTAAGTTAACATCTCACCGATTTTATTGTTATTTTACTATAAATTTAGTTAAAATTTAATATCCTCCAAATGTTTATTTGTAGTTCAACAATTATCTAAATTGCATAATTTAATATTGAAAAAAATTTCCATTGACAAATATTGCGAAAGTTTTTTTATGTTTACATTTATTTTAATTTTTTAAAGTTTTCGTAAATGATATAATTCAAGATAAACTATTGTAAATAGTTTGAAGTTGTAAGATATAGAATTTTAATAAGGCGAAAATTATATGTTTGAAAATAAAAATTTCTTAATTGTCAAGATAATGACATTCAGAATTTTAAACAAGAAGAAAGTAATTACAGTGGGCATCATTAATATACATATATACATATAGCAATAATGGAAATATTTGAGAATGAACAATTTCGGAACCTGTGTGTTGAAATGCTTTTTTTCAGAAATATATGGACTGTATTGAAGTTTGGTATATGGTTGTCTTATTTTCATTATACATATATTATGGCTGTTACTGATTGAAGGCTTGACTAAAGAAGACTTGACTAGTTGAGATGTGGTTTGACCCCTTCGGTTCACACGATGAACTTCCCAGTATGATGAACATAGACGGAATAAACTGTCTTCTTTCAAAATAGTAATACGTTTAGCACTATAGTGGGAAATTGATTCCAAAGCTTACCGGAGATTGTACTTGTCAGACTAGACCAAAAAGAACAAATGTTTCGGTAACTACTGGAAATTCCGGGATGAAACGCAATTTCCTGAAACTGTATCACGCGTAGAAAACAGTTCGATGTTTGTAAACCGTAACGAAATTTTTGCGCGATTTTTAAAGAATGTCGAATTTTGAAAAGTGATGTTTTTTGGAAAGCTATCGCTGTGCGGAATCCATAAAATATCACTTCCTTTAGGACGGGTCTCATTCCATCGAGTTTATTAGATATTAGCAAAACTTACCAATTTAAGGTCTTTCTGAGAATTGCTCAACGTTTTTCCATTTAAACAAAAAAAGGCCCGACCGAACGTTATGAAATTTTTTTCAGATCATTTTTTCGTTAATATTCTTCTCTCATGCGGGATCGTGCAGGTGCAAAAATCACGAAAGTGTTGTTTAAAAAAAAAACTATTCAACCGAATTTTATGAAAACCTTTTCAGATCATATTTTGGTTAATATTTTTCGAATGGCACCTCAACTAAGTCGATATCTTTTATGGTTCGCGCGGTATCGTGCAGGTACAAAAATCAAACCAAATTTAATAAAAATCTTTTCAGATCATATTTCCGTTAATACGCTTCGAACGACACCCCAACGAAGTCGTTATCTTTTTTGGTTCGCGCGATATCGTGCAGGAACAAATGACCACATACGTACGCACACATACACACATACTTCGTCTCAAATTTTTGCTTAAAATGCTCTGGGAACCTTGAAAAATGAAGTACCTTGAAAATTTCGATTTCGGCCCGATTACAATAACTTCCCTATACTGGGAAGTTAAAAATAATGAATATTTGTTATCTATACTTAAACTAAAGCCACTATTATAATTCATTAGATATCCTTATCCAAAGCCCGCTGCCGCGGCTTCGAAGTCTATATCTGTCGGTGATGAGATTTTCTTCACCTCAAAAGACAAAGGAATCTGATAAGGATAAGTTTTGTTGAATTTAATGGTTGAGACGACTATTTTGTGAGCAATTCACTACGGGTTACTATTTTCTTTCCAATAGGCTGGAATTTGTGTTTCCGAAACAAAAACATCAGCCCACTGCTAGTCGAGTAAATGAAGCATGAAAATCCTTAAAACATCTTAATCCTCAGGGACAAATCCGATTGTGATGATTTTTTTTTTAATTTTTGTTTTTATATATTATTTGAAAACAGAAACTAAAAAAATTCCGTTTTTGGTTAATATCTCTTAAACGGTAAGTCTTATAATAAAATTAGGCAACCCCTGCTCTCCTTTGAAAGTGGAAGGTGAACTTCGTAAAGCCCATCTGGATGTCGCTTGTGGGTTTTCTAGAAATGCTGCTCACATTGTTGTTCTTCCACGGTGAGTTGGTTTTCGATCTTTACTTCTTCCAATTCCCAAAGAGCCAAATTACACGACCTATCAGCCAAATTACACGGCCTATCACTTTCCAAGACTCACTTTCCAATCACTTCCAATAAACCGGTTTTTTAGACAAGGGAGGGCAGGGAAGGGTATGTGTTGAGCCTCACTTGTAAACCCAAAAATTTTTCGGTCTCACCGCAAATTACACTAACACAAGCATAACTTTGTTCTCGGGGAATGACACTGTTATACACAACTACATATACATTTACTATGTTACACGGAAAAGAGGTAGAAATTTAGATGCTTCGTGTAATACTCAAATTTTACACAGACAGGTTTGACGTGAGTCCCAAGTGAATGGCCGTGTAATTTCGCTCGATCACTTTCCCAGATTAACTTTCCAATCACTTCCAATAAACCGGTTTTCTAGACAAGGGGGCGCAGGGAAGTGCATGTGTTGGTCTCACTTGTGAATCCAAGAAAAATTTGTCTCACAGCAAATTACACTAACACAAGCATAACTTTTTTCACTGAGACTGCGATAATTATAAGAATTTTTGTTGTTTTGTGCACAACCACATAGACAATAGAATTGCTACACGGAAAAGAGGCAGAAATTTAAATGCACCGTGTAATACTCAAATTATACACAGACAGGTTTGACGTGAGTCCCAAGTGAATGGCCGTGTAATTTCACTCAAAGCTGTTTCAGCTATATCTGTAGATCAACTGTCACATGGAAGTTATTTACTTGGATAGATGAAGTGGTGTCCTTGACTTTTCCAGATAATATCCATCACTGACATAGTATTACTATATGTCAGTGATATCCATCCCAAAAATTTCCCGTGAAATTTTTTTTAAATTTTGATAAAGGAGTTTAAGTTTTAAGTTTAAACGGAATTTATTTTCAAAAGCAGGCAAAATTATTTTGCTATCGCAAAATTAATAAAAAGCAAGTGGATGAGTGTGCAAGGCAGCCCTCACACTGAGACAATAAGTAACTGGCATGGAATATTATCGGTAGCGCCTATTTTAAATTTAATTAAATTAGAGGTCCCACATTAGAGCAACTCAAACGAAAAATATTACTGGCAACATTATTTCTCGAAGGACGCTTAAGCTAGAGACAGATACATGCGTATTTTGGTGCGTGCGGTGATTTATAGCAGTGCTTACATTCAAATGCAAAATGATATATACATAGTTACGTAAACGTAACGCACGCAACGTAAAAGTTGATCAACTTAAAACTTTTCCTCATTGCCGCATTCGCCATAGTCTCAAATACCCAAACACAAGCACACACAAGAGACAAATGCACTGTTGGTTAGATTTTTTGGTTATGTGTAAAAGACTAGACGGAACCTAAAGGCCCAATTATAATGAACGGATTTGAGCGCAACAAAACGGATTGATCTGTCAAATTGGTTTTCCCGACATACATTTTAGACCTGACCGATTATAATGAACGCATTCAAGCGGATTCGGTCGGATTTGAGCGCATTCGTTTCTAAAAGATTAGAAATTGCCGCATTGAACTGTCAAAAATTTGATAAACAACGTTAACAGTTGAAATACAAAATTGTTTACCGGCGACCAACTCGTCAACGAAGTTAAAATTTATGAAATTATTTATAAAAAAGCCAAATTTGGCTATAAAAACAACAAAATGAAGAATTTTTTGCACTCTTATTTACAATAAACTTTGACGTTTGAATCCGAGCAGATGCGTTATTATAACCAGCCAGTCTTGTATCCGATCAAATGCGTTTTTTTGACATTCCAATCCGCTCAGATCCGTTCATTATAATTGGGCCTTAAGCATTCGCCGCATACCCCGTAGGCACTTTACGCGTGCACGTATCTGTCCAGCTTTAGCCTGTCACCCCTCTATCAGAGATAACATAATACTCCGTATAAAGATGCGACAGCTAGAATAAAAAACCCGAATGCTTTTCGCATCGGCAGACCTCTGAGATTGCCTCCACCTTAGCAACATGCAACATATTCGAGTTTCTAGCTACACAAGGAGGCGAACGTGGTCATGGTCCGCAGCACAAGACATGCGGTGAGTTTGTCGATAAGGAAGCTAGAATTTTAGGGGGGCAAGGAAAGGAACTGACAACAGAATGTTTCTCGCAGCATTGTCATCTTTCAAACATTTACGTCTAGCGCTACTTTGAAGGATTTCCCTGATGCTTTGTATTTTGACTATTTCTTAGAACATTCAGTGTATTTTTTTAATGACTTCTAATTTCTCTTGATTTTAAATTTGTTTGCGATATTTTTAAAAAAAGGTACTTGGTTGAGGTTTTTTTTGGTTACGGATTTTCGAATTTTTTTTCATTTTCTGGTATGAATGGCCATCTTTTATTTGTACTCGGGTACAAACGAATTTAGGAAATTATTCTATATTTTATTTTATCTATAGAATTTTCGCTTTTGTCTTTAAATGTTGGATTTTGGCTTTAAGTAGGTCTTTTGTTGTAGGTATGTTGTGGGCGTAGATTTTTGGCCACAGTTTTTTGTAAAAAATGCAAAAAAGTCGCACACCCTGGGGAGTTGTTTGCATCATCCAAAGTTGCAAAGCGCATAAACATGCTGAGCCAAATCTGAAATTCTTTCGATTTCCAAAATCTGGGACAAGTCCTTTTCATAAATGCTTGTAAATTAACATCCCCGTCCACAATAAAAAATGCGTACGTCTGCTCAAAACATTGCGGTAGTAGTTGTTTTGGTAAAAAGAAATTCAAAATAGGCTCAATACCTTCCTTGATATTTGTAAACTCTTCAATTAATGAAAATGAGTCAATTTTTCAGGGCAAACGTATGAAAGCAGGAATTTAATCTCGGACTTGCAAATACAGGATTTATCCGTTTTAGAGTCCCCTTATCAACAATTAAATATTGAGCCCGCAAATATTTTCTGCATGTACACGGGTATATCGAAGGGCTGATGTACAACCAAAACTATCGATTGTGATGATCAAAACTCATTGCGCTTATGGGTTTGATGAAATTCTGGATGTACATCCAATTTGACCGTGTATAGCGGCCTTTATGGCAAGAGGAATATTATCCAACTGCAAATTCATCATTGCATACTACGTTACAAAAACCAGTATCACTGGGGAAAGTTTATCACACAAGAAATTCTAGAATACTGTTCTAATTACGGGTAAAATATTGGAGGGGTGGTATGTGATCAAGTTCCAAATAATAGAAATTGTTTCTTCCGATTAGGCGTAACAACATTTAAGCCATATTTTGAAAATCTCTATTGTGCATTATATGATGTACCTCAATTAGGAATACTTTGTTGAAGGCTGATTTATGTACCATTGATGGTCCAGTTACATACTATAAATGCATAGAAGAGTTGGTTACTATGGAGAAAAGTAATATGACAAAAATGAGCCATAAGCTTACGGAAAAACATTGGAGTTCAAATAAATGGGAAAAGATGATTGATTCGTTAGTTGTGCAAGCGTCCAGTTAAACTTGTGCGGCAGTAATCAAATCTGCTGAACAAATTGGAGTGTTTTCTGAAAAAGCTAGTAACAAGGCGAAATCCACAGCTGAATTCATTGCAGAAATAAACAAATTGCTTAAACAGCAAAAATCAATGTTGTAAAAATAGTTTTAAGGCCAGATTAAGAAGAGAAGGGTTTGTAAAGCAATTCCTGGAAGAAATGATTGAATATATCACGTCAATAAAACTAGAAGGGAAGCAAAGAAAATATTGTTTTAATGGTTTAGTCCATACTATTAATGGTATTTTAGCCCGTTCAAAAGGAAGCCCAGCTACGTTTAGTTTAATCCGTTTACAATTTGACACCACTATCCTGCTAGCTGCTGCGTTCCTTTTTCAGAACGATTTCACTTTTTTTATTTCATTTAAAAAACAAACCGATTTCGTATACAAATCATATATATTTTATGCGAATACCAAAAATATTCCCCAATAGGAATAACGACAATTTTTTTTTCAAGCGCCATTGCACACAAGCAGCTCTCAAACAATCATTTCATATTTCAAACCTCGATTACACACAACATAAATATGTATTCATTTTTATATACATATGTACATAGATTATTTTTAAAGTATTATTTGTATTAGGTTATCGACAAAGCTAAAAAAATTGTGATGTGATTAAGCCCTTTTCAGACTCAAATCTACAATCTTAATATAACAAGAAGAATAGTTATAATTGGTCTCACAACAATGTTAAGACGGCTAGACGAAAATGAAAGTATTTACTATATTTTGAAAAAGCCGTGTAAAAAATGTCAGCTCCCTAAATAAATGCGTTCAGTACAGACGAGAAGAGACGGGCACAGACGGATGGACAGACGAACGGACAGGTGTACGGACAGACGGTCTCTCAAAAGTCAAAATTACTTTTATTACTATGCGTAGGTGCAGTACCGGCTTTAGGGGACGAACCCGGGCGACGGCCCGAGGTGGTAATATTCCAAGGGGTGCCGCCGAGATCTAGTAGTGTGTTAATTTATTTAGTTATTACATGATAACACCTCCAAAATACAAAATAACATACAACGCCGGATATGTAAAGGATATAAACAAAGTTTGTGATTGGAAAAACGTTAAAGTCTTGCCACTATTGTCTTCAGTTTCCAGCAATAAACCAGTGCAGGGCAATAGCAGCCTTTGAGAGCCACACACGAGTATCCTCGGAAGTGTAATAGCTCTCCAATCCTGCTTGTGAATTCAACTGAGAGAGGTACATATAAGAGAATCTATTTATTTTCTTCTTTTTGGTTTAAACATAAAAGAGATTTATAGAAGTTTCTATACTTCGCTCACTCAATAGAGTAGATGGGCTTAATGTACAAAAACAAAACCAGCTTGTCCTCCGAAAAAGCCAATTATTGCGCGGTTTTGTAATAAACGCAACTTAATCGGAACTTTAAATGTTTATGACCGGAATGTTTATTGATTGCAATTTGCTTATTTATATTGGAAGCATGTACGTACGTTATTTTTCTTTATTTTTGAATAAAAGTTTTTCGTTTTCCCAGGAATAGATTACATAACAAATTACTGTGGGATGTGGAATACAATTTGTTCATAATACCATAGATAAACTATCCTATAGATGGGAAAAGTAGCATCAAAACTATAAATTGTTTCTTTCCACTTGCTTTTACGAACTAGCACATAATGCCGCCTTATCTTACCATTATCATATTTTCTGTATTAACGCAATTTGCGCGAAGTTTGACCGACGACGATGGTATCTTATATGGCCTAACAACGGGCGAACACCAACCCTGATTAAAACATAGTCGTTGGGCATGAAATAAGAACATTCCCCACTAAAACAGAAACCAACAGCAGCTAGTACAACACACTTCCTGAAAAACAAACCCACGTCTGGCGAGCTGATTCTCTTGAACACTCCAAAAGACGTTTGTACACAACGAAAATGATCATGTTCCCATTATGCACATTCAACAATACATTTTACACATTTTACACTCGGCTATTTATGTAAATCTTTTGATCAAGTTTAGCCGTCGTGAGCCTGTATGTGCTCCCCAGCAGCTGGTGCTCACCCATTGTAAGGCCATCTTTTATTTGTACTCGGGTTATTGTATAATTTGGGCATAATAACATATGTAGGTACCTAAAAAAAGTTAAGAACGCATAAAAATATCTCGCTCGGGGCGGTAGAATACCTAAAACCGGTCCTGCGTAGGTATTCGGTCCATTTTGTTCAGCCACCATTTGCAAATCGTGAATAGCAGAATGAATAACTCTGTAAATTTCATGTGCACAAAATTTTTGTTTGCTAGATAATTATGTTCTCAAGTTATTACCCCACGCCAAGCACGTGCCCCAATAGCTCATTTTTTGAACAAACGATAATTCCCAAGCGTGGAGTTAATGAAACTTGAATATGTATTTTCTTTAAACTATTCGTTTAGTTATAAAATTGCCTTAAATTCTGTCGAGACCAAATTTTTAAATTTAAAAATTAAATATGTTTCAATATGACGGATATATATTTTGTAAGTAAATTAAAATTATATTTAAAGATAGTTTAAAATTCTAAAAATTTAAGTCTGCCATTCGACATATTTAATTTTGTTAAATCAAGACGGATTCTCTGCTGTCGCAGACCATTATGTTCCCGGAAGGTTTCATATATTCATTTATACCAGGCGGAATGCATTTAGTAGGCAGCCATCTTTGTATTGGCCGAATAGAGGGCAAATTAAATTTCTCTCATATATTTCTAAAGTTAAAGAAGAAGAGGATATATAATGTATGCATTGTGCTTGCAATTTCTCTTTTTCATTTTAAACTCATTTTCGAAAAGCTTTGCTTTCAGCGGAAACAAAGGGTTTTTTATCGATATGATAATTGAGTGTTTTCTTACACATTTTCTTTAAGTGCTTCATTTTGATTTTGTTTTTTTATTCCTGAAGTTTTTCGTTTTTCTTTTTATTACAAACTCTTTATATTTCCTCAACAAACCAGAATATCGTTTGCGGTTGTAACATACTTTTTTCATCTTCCAAACATTGCAGAAAATTTTTGCGGGCTCAATATTTAATTGTTGATAAGGGGACTCTAAAATGGATAAATCCTGTATTTGCAAGTCCGAGATTAAATTCCTGCTTTCATACGTTTGCCCTGAAAAATTGACTCATTTTCATTAATTGAAGAGTTTACAAATATCAAGGAAGGTATTGAGCCTATTTTGAATTTCTTTTTACCAAAACAACTACTACCGCAATGTTTTGAGCAGACGTACGCATTTTTTATTGTGGACGGGGATGTTAATTTACAAGCATTTATGAAAAGGACTTGTCCCAGATTTTGGAAATCGAAAGAATTTCAGATTTGGCTCAGCATGTTTATGCGCTTTGCAACTTTGGATGATGCAAACAACTCCCCAGGGTGTGCGACTTTTTTGCATTTTTTTACAAAAAACTGTGGCCAAAAATCTACGCCCACAACATACCTACAACAAAAGACCTACTTAAAGCCAAAATCCAACATTTAAAGACAAAAGCGAAAATTCTATAGATAAAATAAAATATAGAATAATTTCCTAAATTCGTTTGTACCCGAGTACAAATAAAAGATGGCCATTCATACCAGAAAATGAAAAAAAATTCGAAAATCCGTAACCAAAAAAAACCTCAACCAAGTACCTTTTTTTAAAAATATCGCAAACAAATTTAAAATCAAGAGAAATTAGAAGTCATTAAAAAAATACACTGAATGTTCTAAGAAATAGTTAAAATACAAAGCATCAGGGAAATCCTTCAATGTAGCGCTAGACGTAAATGTTTGAAAGATGACAATGCTGCGAGAAACATTCTGTTGTCAGTTCCTTTCCTTGCCCCCCTAAAATTCTAGCTTCCTTATCGACAAACTCACCGCATGTCTTGTGCTGCGGACCATGACCACGTTCGCCTCCTTGTGTAGCTAGAAACTCGAATATGTTGCATGTTGCTAAGGTGGAGGCAATCTCAGAGGTCTGCCGATGCGAAAAGCGTTCGGGTTTTTTATTCTAGCTGTCGCATCTTTATACGGAGTATTATGTTATCTCTGCCTCTATATTGCCACTGCTGCTCATACTGGCACTGCGTAAAGTTAGACCAGTGATTCCCAAAGTGGGTTCCGCGGAACTTTACGGTTCCACGAAAAAATTTTAGGGTTCCGTGACACCAGCGCCGAACCGCAAATACATTCGCAGACAAAACTGGCGCTGCGCCAGCCGTTTAACGCGTTCTTGCTAATCAGAAAGTGCGAGTGGCCCTTCTTCCTTGAAATTTGGTCTACGTCATGCCGCGTAACATTTTGGCCGCCATTCCATATTCCCATGTCGAGGGGGTTGTGAAGAAAATGGTAATCCGCTCTATTGAGATGGCCGCCATAGGCCAAACGATATGTTGAATATACTACATATGGTGTTCTACTTATCATACCCTTTCATTTGATACCCATGTCGAAGGGGTTGTGAAGAATATTTCAATCCGCCCTTCTGAGACTGCCACCATGGACCTAAAGGTATATTGAGTATACCATATTGCATTGTCATCGGAGCTAAAGCTGTATGCAAAATTTCAACATGATAGGATATCCGGAAATATTTGAAAAATCGATTGCAAAATTTGTTCCGTGAAGAAAACTGTAATCCGTCCTCTTGAGACGGCCGCCATGGATCTAACAGTATAATGAGTATACCATATTGTCATCGGAACTGAAGTTGTGTGCAAAATTTCAGGGTGATCGGAAGTATTCAAAAAATCGATTGCAAGATATGTACCTGACAAACAGACAGACAAGAAAGCGAGCTAATAAAAACGTTTTAAAATATATTAAAGGATAAATATATACATATATCATATATTATTTTATTTTTTCATCGTTGGGTTCCGCCAAATTTTATACATTGTAGAAAGGTTCCGTACGAAATAAAGTTTGGGAACCACTGAGTTAGACTAAGCTAACCACCCTCGCCATCAGGAGGCGACGGATTGGTTTGGGCAGCATCACTGACATATAGTAATGGACTGCTAACTGAGCAAAATCTCATACAAATGGCACCAAAAACTATTGCTGTCTCGCTCCCACGTTAAATTCCTCTGAACTTTAATCGTCAGCGCATGTCAGCGATGTAAATATAATTAGAAAAAAATAGACAGGTATAGTTTTTGTTCTTCTGTCTCACTCTTGAGCTATTTTGAAAAGTTCATTAAACAGGGGAAATAACTGTCGCAGACCAGCCCTTTCAGGCCACGCTTTAATACCTCATATAGTTTCGTTCGCGCATAACTCGATCGCATTGTGGCGTAGCCTTAATAGTCCAATCAATCTACAAAAATCCATCTAATAATTGCCAACAGGAAACAAAAATTATAGTCATATAGGAAAAAATTCTATTTAATATTCTTTCTTTTTTTGAATTTAGAATGGCGAACCTAACTTAAAAAATCTCGGAAAGTGTAAAAAACGCTTTTTAGCGAATAAAAGAAAAACGCAACCTCCGATCCTAAAAAAATCAAATTGCAAAGTTGTAGGTATTCAAATTATCTTTGGATTGATGTATATTGAGTTATAGGTTAGGGCACAAAACATAGAGAAAAATGTGACAACGTCTATTAAATCGGTTTAAGATAGGACGCGCGTGTGAAAATGTCCCGCACAATGTCCCGCACACAAAAAAAAATCATATCTCCGCCCCCATACATGTTAGGGGGGTGGTTAATGGCTCAAAATTTTCGTTAATTTATCCTCTACACGGGAAAAATACATTCATTCACCTTATTGACGTGACAACGTCTATTAAATCGGTTTAAGATAGGACGCGCGTGTGAAAATGTCCCGCACAATGTCCCGCACACAAAAAAAAATCATATCTCCGCCCCCATACATGTTAGGAGGTGGTTAATGGCTCAAAATTTTCGTTAATTTATCCTCTACACGGGAAAAATACATTCATTCACCTTATTGACGTGACAACGTCTATTAAATCGGTTTAAGATAGGACGCGCGTGTGAAAATGTCCCGCACACAAAAAAAATTTGCTTCGAAATATATAATTTATTAATTGAGAAAATAATACAAAACGTAATAACAGACGTTGTCACGTTCAAATTAATAGACGTTGTCACGTTAAAATACGGACGTGATACTTCACATCCAAGACCATTAATTTTTTTAATTGGTTAATAAGAGGAGCGTTTTTAGAGGAACGTCTTTTTTTTACAAAAAGTAAAATATCAAGGAAACTGTTCAGTATTTCGCAACAAAAATAACACCATTTTTTCAGATATCAAGAAGCAATATTTGTACCAAATAACAAATTTGTAAGTGCCGTTAAACAAAAGTGGATTGACCAATCTAGCTCCAGTGAAAAAAAAGTTTTAGGAGGTCGTAACAAGTGTTCCACATCTCTCGTTCCGGAGCGTGAGAACCGAAACGGATGCCGACATTTTTTTTAATAATTATTTTAAAATGATAATTTATGTGGCACTTCTATTACTGCTGTGTTAATTAAATCTTGCGACAATTTAGTGTTTTCGTTGAGTTCTTTAAAATTTTCCTTGTGCTCAAATAACGTAGCCCTACTACTAATTTTTCCTCGTAGGGTATAGAATGTCTCAGTTTGTTATCTTGCCTGGAAATCCCATCTTCAAGAAGTGATAACAACCTGCGAAAGCAAACTTCATCTATTCTCAAGTAGCACGCGAATCAGTCGCCATCAACCGACTGTTCGAATTCTTAAAAAAATCTTAAGAATTCTTTAACCTAAGTCAGCAGATAAGTTAGCATAATATAACAAACATAATAAGCACAAAGCTTATCAGCAGCTGTAAGACAGAAGACAAATTTCCAGACGAAATTTGACGCTCGCATTCTGAGCAAGCCTGGAATCTTGTCTTCTTGTTTTGTTTTTCTTTTATTTTTCACGATTTTAAAATTCATAATCAGCAAAATTATTTCTCTCTATTAAGTTAAACTTTTATCTAGTTTTAAGTATTTTAATGTGTAAAGCTTTTGGTTAAAATAAAATAAATTCAGTCAGTCAACAGACTTCTCTGAGTAAACATTTAAAATCTTAATTTAATTTGCCTTAATCTACAATTTGTTTCTCGTGTGCGGTCATACAATCACCAAAATCTAGGTATCAAGTGCCTACGATTTACAAAAACATTATTTACACAAGTTATATTTTCAGTGTATCGGTATCAAGAGCCGCCTACACAAACGTCAAGATCAAGGTAACAAGTCAGTGGCGGTTCGTAAGGTTCAGAATAAGGGAAGCAATGCCCAAAGCGAACGATAAAAGTAAAAGTATCGAAGGCTTTATTAACTAAAAAAACTGAAAAATAACATAGTGGATTCAGATAAGCAAACATATGGAATTGTGTGCGATCTAAAAAAAAAATGTTTGGAACATCTTTACTTAATGGACATTTTCTACCTCTAGCAACCGCCGCAATGTAAGTTATCTGCCATTTTGTGAAAATTCCATCATTTTGGTCGTTCTTTCTAAATATAGATGCATATACCTCGGAATGTGTAGATCAGTAAAATGCAAAAAATAGAGGCTGTTCGTAATGATTTTGGCTATCAGTGGTTACAATATTAAATTTTTATCTGTACACCTAACGTCAAAAAAACTTAAAAAACTGTTAAATTTTAGCGTCTTCGCATTTTTTCAGTCAACTTACACAATAACTGGTTACAATTTCAGGTCAAAAAATCTTATTCAAGTACCAAAAATTGACTTCAAATTTGAAAACTAATTGTCCTTTAATTTTTGTGCATCGCATGAGGTTTTTCCTTTTTTTAATATGCAGTTTCTTTTATGATGGTAGACAAGAAAAATTATTTAAACTTAAAAAAAGTGAAAAAATCGAATTCAAAGTCGTGAATTTTTGCATTGCTAGCAGGCGTTTTGTGCCTTTTTTTTAATTCTGTTGAAAATTAAAGCGTCCAAAGAAAAGTTGTTAAACCATAATAAGCCAAAATCTAAAAAAGATAGTAAAAATAAATCCCTATTATAACATTCGCCTACCATCATTACATTCTTCTTGCAAAAAAGCACTTCAGGCAACCCGTACTCAAAAATGCATTTCATAAAAATATTCTCAATCCTTTAAATCATCATTAATATAAAGAGAATCATAAAAATATAATGGAATCAGAAAGTTATCAGCTTATATTCAATATACACCGCCTACCACCCCACTAGAATAAATAATTGACGAAGACAAACTTCACCTATCCTCGATCTCTTTTTTCTTGACTCAATCTACAAACGAAAACTCAAATTTAAGAAGAGTCAAAAACAAAAATACGAAGCAAAATTTTAAGAGAAAATTTAATATTGCTCGAAGCCAGAACAGATTACCAGAAAAAGAAACCAAGAAAACAAAGAGAATATGGTGGATACGAAAATTTCTCTATCTTCGATTTCTCAATTCTCGCTGTTCGGTTCCGAAGAAGCTGCGCTTAGCTCAGCTTCTGAGGATGCTGTATTAACGCAAACCTTTGCGTGAGTGTGGGTCCAATTACATTGAATGTGTTGGAGTTTTCACGTTGATTTTCTGTGGCAAAGAAGCTGGATATATTACAGCTTCCCCATGCTGTGTAAGGCCTCGACCACGATAAGAGCGGCGCCAGGAAAATTTAACGTCTCGAATTAGCGAAGAGAGGCACTTGAGTATTGTCACTCTGCCGCTCGCCGCTCATATCATGTTCGAGGCCTAACACAGCAATGGGAAGCTGTAATATCTCCAGCTTTAGTGTTTCCAGAGGGGAAAATATGTTAAGATTTTTGTTGTGATTAATATTGATATAAATTTAAATTTATTATTATTTATTATATATAAATTTATTTTTATGAAGTTGCCTATTTGGTCAAGGGAAGCAGTGCTTCCTTTGCTTCCAAAGAGGAACCGCCACTGTAACAAGTGCCTTCGATCACCACGTAGAATAAAAGAATTCTATACATTATCTGGTGACCCCGACGTGATTATACAAAATTGTATAATCACGTTCAGCATTAATTCACAAATTAATACTTGCGCTCAGGATTATTTATTTACATCAGTCAATTTATAAAAGCTGCCATGATTTCTCTGGACGAATTAACCAACAGACAACAGGCAAACGGCCAGGAAATCTTAAGGATTTGCCAAAACTACAATAAAGATGGTCCATCCCGGAAGACTGTGGACAAGCTCAAGGATAGGCTTCGTGCATTGGAGCAATTGTGGGAGGACTTCGAGAACACGGACAGCGCCATGCGTGTCAATTATCCTGACCACACCAGCCATAGCTATCACACTAAGGGCTACTATAAGGCAATTAGTAGTGTATTTGAAGGTGTGCGGCAGGATATTAAACAAAGATTGAACGCCGCGGAACTACCACAATTACCAGGGAAGACAGTAACACAACCTTCCTCAACTGTCACACCCACACAGGAAAAATCAAAGGACTTACCGACTGTCCCAATCAATACACAAGGCAATGTCACTAACACAAGAGTCTACTTCAGATTTTACCATAGCCAACAACGATGGCGCCAGGGGCCCCCTTTGGTGCAATCCCAAAGGGAGTTTATCAACCACCCAAGGTGGAAGACTCGGATCACCATCGTTCCAACATTACTGGCACTATCCGAAGGCAGAGATCACTAATACACAGTCTCGAACGACTACTTAATGGACTTCCGGCTGCTCTAAGGGAACAATCAACTGACTTCCTTCAAATAAAAATTAAGGCAATTGAGCAATATTGGTCTCAAATACAGCATCTCCATCACGTAGTTTGGGAATCAACAGAACAGCCTGACACATTCGGCTATGAAGAAGATACCTACTTCAGTCTGGAGGAACAAGTGCATTACAATCTCATTCAACTGCACGAGGCATCCAGATATAAAGGGAGCAGCATCCCAAGAAGCATCAATCCGCCAATTGAAACCAGTTCCATCGTTCCATCAATGAAATTGCCCAAGATAATACTTAGCAAATTTGACGGAGACTATCTGAAGTGGCGGCAATTTCGGGACCTCTTTACTGAGCTCGTTCATAACCAGCCGATTGCGGATTGCCAGAAAATCTGGTATTTGAAAACAAGTTTGTGCGGAGAGGCGGAAAGACTAGTAAGACATCTAACTACCTCTGACGCAAATTACGCTACCGCTTGGAGGATAATAAATGAGAGATACGAGAACATCCGGCTACTCGTCACCGCACTCCTCAATAAGCTACTAGGGCAGTGCCTGATCAACCACGAATCAGCCCACGCAATCAAGACCATGCATGACACTACGCACGAATGTCTCCTCGCTCTATCCGGTCTCGGGATTGCTACAGACCAATGGGATCCACTATTACTCCACATTCTCATAAGGAAAATAGACAAAAACACCCACACATTGTGGGAGCAGTCACTAAAGGACCCTAGGGGGCTGCAGTCTCTGAAGGAATTCCTCCGATTTCTAGAGAATCGCTTCCAATCTTTGGAAGCTCTTGGCGCAAAGGGCAAAACCTCAGAGGAAGCTATAAGAAGACCACAGGCAAGATCACTAACAACCACTGTCACCGCAGACGTGAAATGCCCAACATGCAAGGGTAATCATCAAGTGTTCAACTGTTCAGCCTTTCTACAAGCTTCGCCCTCAAAAAGATACAGCCGCATCAAGGCCATCAAGGCCTGCATAAACTGCCTAAGGTCAGGTCATACAGTAAACCAGTGTCCATCGTCAAGGAGATGTAGAGACTGCAACAAGCCTCACAACACTTTGCTCCACATACAAACAAAGCCAGAGATTGCAGGACCAAATCCGAGTAAACTAGACTCAACACAGAGAGTTGTCACCAACAGTCAACAGCTAGTTAAACCATTAGCTGACCCAATATCCTTGACAGCAAAAGCACACCATACCACAAATAAGCAGGTGCTATTGAGTACAGTCAGAGTCAATCTAATCGCGAGCAACGGCAACGTTGAAGAAAGAGGGGTATATGGGACAATGGATCGCAACCTAACATTATTACCGAAAAAATGGCAGGGATATTGGGCTTCACAGGAACGCCAGCATCCATGACTATTGAAGGAATTAACAGGCACCGACAGCCTTCGCGACGTCACATCAATCTCATCTTTTGCCAGAAATCACCTCTCCTCAACCAGCACAGGAAATAGACATTTCAGCATGGCCACTACCTAGAAATATACAACTCGCCGATCCAAGATTTAACTGTTCAGATTCAATTGACTTATTGATTGGTGCAGAATTGTTCTACTCATTGCTATGCGTTGGTCAGATCACGTTAGGAGACAATCTACCGGTCCTTCAAAATACAGTTTTTGGTTGGGTAGTAGGTGGTGGGTCCCAACAAGGAACCGAAAGTTCAGCAGTGTGCGGTATATGTAGTGAAGATGAAGCGTTGGACACACAAATTGAAAAATTTTGGCGACTAGAAACTCCAACTGAACAGACCAATCTGACCGCAGCAGAGCGAAGATGTGAGGCTTTCTTCGATCGGACAACTACCAGAGATTTATATTATATTTATATTTATTTATTAGCATATAGTACACAAGACATTAGTCTTATGATTGTACTTATAAAAAAGATACATAAATTAGCAATAAAAAAAAAAACAAAGTTAAAAACAAAGTTACAGCTATAAAGAGAAAAAAAAAAAAAAACCAGAACAAAGATACAAATTTTAGAAATTACTTAACAAAATAAGAAATATTAAAACAAAATAAAATTAAAATGAAGTGAAATTGTGTTCGAATTCTAATTTGCTATTCGGCCAACCAAGTATTCGATGAGACACCTTTTGAAAACGCTGCTCGATTCCGTCATTTGTATGCTAGCAGGAAGAGAATTCCATAGTTGAGCGACGCAAACAAAGTAAGAACGTTGTCCTGATAAGAGTCCAAAACGCGGAATAAGTACATTGAGGTTTCTAAGTGATTGGGACAACTGAATAAATTCAGAAAGGTAAGAAGGTTTACGTCCACGTAGAATATCATGAAAGAATTTTAATAGCCTAAAGTGCAAGTAGATATGAAAAGGACAACCTAGGACGTTAGATGAATAAGGTGAAATGTGATCATGCCTACGAAGATTATATATAAAGCGAACGCAATCGTTGAAAGCCACAGTAAGTTTCCGACCACAAGAAGAGTCCAGAGAAGGAAATACAACGTGGCCGTGCATTAGAAGAGGCAAGACTAGAGATTTAACTAATCTCAATCGGAGGACACAATTTGACAAGTTACCGTGCACACGCAGCTTCCGTAAGACTCCATAAACTTTGCCCAGTATTCCTTGTATATGGTCGCAACAGGTCATTCTGTCATTTAGAATAACCCCAAGGTTTTTTACTTTGTACACACGTCCAATGTGAGTGTGGCCCAGGGAAACATGTGGAAGGTCAAGGTCAGAGATATGGGAGTTGGAAAAAACTATAAACTGGGACTTAGCAGGGTTGAGGATCAAGAGATTAGAAGAAGACCAGTCATAGATGTTTTGCAGGTCTGCGGTTAATTTACTTAATCCAAACTCAAGCTTATCTTTAGGCATTGTGAGATAGAGCTGTACGTCGTCAGCGTACATATGAATATTAGAGTTCGTGACAACCGCTGGAAGATCATTAATGAATAAACTAAATAGAAGCGGGCCAAGTATCGACCCTTGGGGAACACCATCTAATAACTTAGCAGGAGAAGAAATAGAGTTTAGTAGTTTAACCTGTTGCGAGCGATTGGTTAAGAAACTATGCAAAAGCTTGAGAGCGGATGACGAAAAGCCAAAGCGAGCAAGCTTCACTAGAAGTAGGGAGTGGTTAACTTTATCAAAAGTTTTTGAAAAATCTAATAGAGCGAGCAAACATACGTCGCGATCATTTAGAGAGTGCCTTATATCAGTGGTAATTTTAAGAAGTGCCGTATCACAGCTATGAGATTTACGAAAGCCAGATTGGTAAGCATGAATCACCTGATTTCGTTCACAAAATTCGAGGATTTGAAGTGCAATTAGCTTTTCAAGCACCTTGGCGAGAAATGGGAGGATGCTGATAGGTCGAAAGTCCGCGGGACATGTCGGGGTTGCACATTTAGCAATCGGCAAGACAAACGCATGTTTCCAGGAATTGGGAAACTTGGATAGGGTAAGGCAGGAATTAAATAGATGAACTAGAGCAGGCAGGATACAAGGCATAAGCACTTTAAGGAATCTAGGCGGGATATTATCACTACCAGTAGCGTTCGATTTAATTGAGTATACTGCACTAATTACTTCAGACGAATCCACACAGCGGAAACTAAAATCATCCCTTAGAGCAGGAGGGAGTATAGCTGGTTGATTTGGGTAATGGTTGCCAGAGAATTAAGTGTTCAAGCTTTCTCCGTCAAAGTCAGGAGCAGTTGTCTCATTTTTGCAATGGACACTTAACTTCCGTAAATTTCTCCACAAAGTATTAGATGGTAGAGATGGATCAAGCTTACGCGAGTAAAAGTTGCGCTTGGCTTCTCTGATTTTGGTTGTGACTAAATTGCGAATACGTTTATACGAATTTCTAGCACTTGGGCTTTTTGTAGAGAAGTATCTTTGGTAAAGATATTCCCTCTCAGCGATTAAGGATTTCAACTCCGAACTAAACCAAGGTTTAGACTTATCAGTAAAAGTTTTGCAGCAGATAGGAACAAACTCCTCGTGCAGTTGGGAGATCAATTCCTCAAGGTGTGCAGCTTTTTCGTTCACATCAGTGAGAGTAAAAATATTCGCCCAGGGTAGAGATACACATCTAAGTTTAAGGTTGTTATGATCAATATTAGCATAATCACGGAAAAGTATGGTTTTAGGGGGCTTCGGGTCTACTGGGATATTACAGCAACAAAACAATAAATCATGGTCCAAGAAACTTGGAGCAGATATTTGGTTCTGAAAGCTGATCAGGTTCGGGTCACTAACGAGGAAAACATCAAGAAGTGAAGGATGCATCGTATTATAATAAGTGGGGAGATCATTGATTACATTTAACCCGAATTTATGCATAGAGTAGAGGAATAACTGTTGTTGATTGCTCGACCTCAATAAGTTGACATTGAAGTCGCCACCGACCAGAATATTGGCATATGTGCTGGATAAATTAGCCAAGACTACCTCAAATTCGAGAAAATTTTCATTATTAAAATTCCCAGGGGGGCAGTAAACACAGATAAGCAGGGTTTTAACGAGGTTACACAGAACTTCAACACATAAGAATTCCATCCCGGGAGAAGAAGAAAAACCTACAATCTTAGATTTAATATTGTCACTCAGATAGATAGCCACACCACCACCAGTGCGGATTCGTCTATCATTGCGGATTAACTTATAACCACTGAGAGAAACTAGCGAAGAAGGTATGGAATCATTTAACCATGTTTCGCTAACGAAAATCGCATGAACGCCGGTATTAAGGAACATTTCACCAAATTCATCAACTTTATTTCTTATGCTACGGGCATTGATAGAAACCGCTTTAAATCCTCTACACCTGGAACTGAAAATTTTGACAAGAGTTCTTACCCTGTTTTCGCCACTGAAATTCACAGACATAAAGATATCAAAACTGGAATCATCAAGCGTAGACAAAAAGGCACTGCAGTTACGAAATAGCTTAGACCAACACGCAATTTAGAAATCGAACACGATAAGAGATATATACAAAACATAACAAAGATAAAAAAAAGGGCTGTGGCACTCGAGGACTGCCGCGGTAAAGCTATTGCATAGCATTTTTTATCAACTCATGCAATTATAATTATTTATTTATTTTATTTATGCAGTATTTTTTTCACCGATATCAATTCAAGTTTTTTCTTTGATATTCACTCCTAAGTGGATGTTCACGTCATTATAAGGATGCACGGTCAAAACTAAAGCCCTTCAGCTTCAGCGGTGTGGGTTAACCCCATTTTACCCCCTTAGGGAAAGAATTTCAAAAAATCGCTTCTTAGTGGATGTCCAAGTGATTAAAGGGATGCACTGTCAAAATTTCAGCCCTATAGCTCCAGGGGTTTGGGTAAATCCCATTTCACCCCCTTAGGGGATGAATTTCGAGAAATCGCTTTATAGTGGATGTCCACGCCATTATAGGGATGCACTGTCAAAATTTCAGCCCTATAACTTTAGCGGTTTGGATAAACCCCATTTCAACCCCTTAGGGGATGAATTTCGAAAAATCGCTTTTTAGTTTATGTCCACGCCATTATAGGGATGCACTGTCAAAATGTCAGCCCTATAGCTTTAGCGGTTTGGCTAAACCCCATTTCACCCCCTTAGGGGATGAATTTCGAAAAATCGCTTTTTAGTGGATGTCCACGTCATTATAGAGATGCACTGTCAAAATTTGAGCCCTATAGCTCCTGCGGTTTGGGTAAACCCCATTTCACCCCCTTAGGGGATGAATTTCGAAAAATCGCTTTATAGTGGATGTCCATGCCATTATAGGGATGCACTGTCAAAATTTCAGCCCTATAGCATTAGCGGTTAGGATAAACCTCATTTCACCCCCTTAGGGGATGAATTTCGAAAAATCGCTTTTTAGTGGATGTCCACGCCATTATAGGGATGCACTGTCAAAATTTGAGCCCTATAGCTCCTGCGGTTTGGGTAAACCCCATTTCACCCCCTTAGGGGATGAATTTCGAAAAATCGCTTTATAGTGGATGTCCATGCCATTATAGGGATGCACTGTCAAAATTTCAGCCCTATAACTTTAGCGGTTTGGATAAACCCCATTTCAACCCCTTAGGGGATGAATTTCGAAAAATCGCTTTTTAGTTTATGTCCACGCCATTATAGGGATGCACTGTCAAAATGTCAGCCCTATAGCTTTAGCGGTTTGGCTAAACCCCATTTCACCCCCTTAGGGGATGAATTTCGAAAAATCGCTTTTTAGTGGATGTCCACGTCATTATAGGGATGCACTGTCAAAATTTTAGCCCTATAGCTCCTGCGGTTTGGGTAAACCCCATTTCACCCCCTTAGGGGATGAATTTCGAAAAATCGCTTTATAGTGGATGTCCATGCCATTATAGGGATGCACTGTCAAAATTTCAGCCCTATAGCATTAGCGGTTAGGATAAACCCCATTTCACCCCCTTAGGGGATGAATTTCGAAAAATCGCTTTTTAGTGGATGTCCACGCCATTATAGGGATGCACTGTCAAAATTTGAGCCCTATAGCTCCTGCGGTTTGGGTAAACCCCATTTCACCCCCTTAGGGGATGAATTTCGAAAAATCGCTTTATAGTGGATGTCCATGCCATTATAGGGATGCACTGTCAAAATTTCAGCCCTATAGCTTTAGCGGTTTGGGTAAACCCCATTCAATGACGCACCGTGTTAGGTTTTTTTTCGTTACGGAATTTCTCGATTCGGTCACCGCGCTCAAAGCCTGCGATAAAAGCTATGCAATAGCTTAAAAATAAAATAAAATTAAGATAAAATTAAGAAGTTAAATTAAAAAAAATTGTTGTCTGTAAAGAGGGTTTACGAACGATAGTTTAACGTGACAACGTCATGAGAAAACATTGATGAAATGATTGCATACTTTTATGAATAAAATTGAATCATTTATATTAAACTAGCAAAAACCCGCGTGCGTTGCAACGCCTTTCAATAAAATAAGATTATGGGGACACAGTCTGCGATAGGAAAAAGCTATAGTGAAAAAAGAACAAATCTGGGAAAATTGATTTTGGGATATGACCGCCATGTACCAAACGATATATTGAGTATACTATATTGGTTATGGTGTTCTACTTCTCATACTCTTTCATTTGATACCCATGTCGTAGGGGTTGTGAAGAAAATGGTAATCCGCCCGCTTGAGATGATCGCCATGGACCAAACGATATATTGAGTATACTATATTGCTTTTGGTGTTCTACTTACCATAACCTTTCATTTGATATCCATGTCGAGGGGTTGTAAAGAAAATGGTAATCCGCCCTCTTGAAATGGCTGCTATGGACCAAACGCCTGCTTTTCTTTTTGAAATTTTTTTGCTATAAACCTCACGGAGCCCGAGACCTTTCCAACGAATGCAAAACTGATGAAATCGGATCGTGCGTTCTGGAATTATAGAGTCAGGAAGGAAAATCCGACTTATTTTTATATTATAGACTAGCCAAAACCCGCGTGCGTTGCAACGCCTTTCAATAAAATAAGATTATGGGGACACAGGCTGCGATAGGAAAAAGCTATAGTGAAAAAAGAACAAATCTGGGAAAATTGATTTTGGGAGATGACCGCCATGGACCGAATGATAATGAGTATACTATATTGCCTATGGTATTCTACTTATCATACTCTTTCAATTGATACCCATGTCGAAGGGGTTGTAAAGAATATATTAATCCGCCCTCTTGAGATGGCCGCTATGGACCAAACGATATATTGAGTATACTATATTGCATATGGTGTTCTACTTATCATACTCTCTCATTTGATACCCACCTCGAAGGGGTTGTGAAGAAAATGGTAATCCGCCCTCTTGACATGACCGCCATGTACCAAACGATATATTGAGTATACTATATTGCTTATGGTGTTCTACTTATCATACTCTTTCATTTGATATCCATGTCGAAGGTGTTATGAAGAAAATGGTAATCCGCATTCTTAAGGTGGCCGCTATGGACCAAGCGACATATTGAGTATACTATATTGCTTATATTGTTCTACTTATCAGACTCTTTCATTGGATACCCATTTCGAAGGGGTTGTGAAGAAAATGGTCATCTGCTCTCTTGAGATGACTGCCATGGACCAAACGATATATTGAGTATACTATATTGCCTTTGGTGTTCTACTTACCATACCCTTTCATTTGATATCCATGTCGAGGGGTTGTAAAGAAAATGGTAATCCGCCCCCTTGAGATGGCTGCTGTGGACCAAACGCCTGCTTTTCTGTTGAATTTTTTTTGCTATAAACCTCACGGAGCCCCAGACCTTTCCAACAAATGCAAAGCAATGGAAATCGGAACGTGCGTTCTGGAATTATAGCGTCAGGCAGGAAAACCCGACTTATTTTTATATTATAGACTAGCAAAAACCCGCGTGCGTTGCAACGCCTTTCAATAAAATAAGATTATGGGGACACAGGCTGCGATAGGAAAAAGCTATAGTGAAAAAAGAACAAATCTGGGAAAATTGATTTTGGGCGATGACCGCCATGGACCAAATGATAATGAGTAAGTATACTATATTGCCTATGGTATTCTACTTATCATACTCTTTCATTTGATACCCATGTCGAAGGGGTTGTGAAGAATATATTAATCCGCCCTCTTGAGATGGCCGCTATGGACCAAACGATATATTGAGTATACTATATTGCATATGGTGTTCTACTTATCATACTCTCTCATTTGATACCCACCTCGAAGGGGTTGTGAAGAAAATGGTAATCCGCCCTCTTGACATAACCGCCATGTACCAAACGATATATTGAGTATACTATATTGCTTATGGTGTTCTACTTATCATACTCTTTCATTTGATACCCATGTCGTAGGGGTTGTGAAGAAAATGGTAATCCGCCTTCTCGAGATGGCAGCTTTGGACCAAACGATATATTGAGTATACTACATTGCTTATATTGTTCTACTTATCATACTATTTCATTTGATACCCATCTAGAAGGGGTTGTGAAGAAAATGGTAAACCGCCCTTTTGAGATGGCCGCCATGGACCAAATTATATATGGAGTATACTATATTGCTTATGGTGTTCCACTTTTCATGGCCTTTCATTTGATACCCATGTCTCCGTTGTTGTGAAGCAAATGGTAATCCGCCCTCTTGAGATGGCCGCCATGAATCTAAAGACATAGTCTATGGCATTTTTCTTATAATTCCCTTTCATTTGATACCAATGTCGAGGGGGTAGTGAAGAAAATGATCATCCTCCCTCTTGAGATGACCGCCATGGACCAAACGATATATTCAGTATACTATATTACTTATGGTGTTCTACTTATCATACCCTTTCATTTGAAATCCATATCGAGGGGTGTGAAGATAATGGTAATCCAACCTCTGGAGACGGCCGCTATGGACCAAACGATATATTGAGTATACTATATTGCTTATGAGTTCTACTTATCATACTCTCTCATTTGATACCCATCTCGAAGGGGTTGTGAAGAAAATGGTAATCCGCCCGCTTGAGATGATCGCCATGGACCAAACGATATATTGAGTATACTATATTGCCTATGGTGTTCTACTTATCATACTCTTTCATTTGATATCCATGTCGAAGGTGTTATGAAGAAAATGGTAATCCGCATTCTTAAGGTGGCCGCTATGGACCAAGCGACATATTGAGTATACTATATTGCTTATATTGTTCTACTTATCAGACTCTTTCATTGGATACCCATTTCGAAGGGGTTGTGAAGAAAATGGTCATCTGCTCTCTTGAGATGACTGCCATGGACCAAACGATATATTGAGTATACTATATTGCCTTTGGTGTTCTACTTACCATACCCTTTCATTTGATATTCATGTCGAGGGGTTGTAAAGAAAATGGTAATCCGCCCCCTTGAGATGGCTGCTGTGGACCAAACGCCTGCTTTTCTGTTGAATTTTTTTTGCTATAAACCTCACGGAGCCCCAGACCTTTCCAACAAATGCAAAGCCATGGAAATCGGATCGTGCGTTCTGGAAATATAGCGTCAGGAAGGAAAACCCGACTTATTTTTATATTATAGATAACAGTAAACGTCCCACCTTGCGACTTGTGAATGGTAATAGCACAAGCAGGAACGCAAGGAAACTGTTTTCGTTTGCATTTCACAGTTTTCGTCAGTGTAATGTTCACTATTTTCTTATACACCGGCACCCAGTTAGCGGGGACGTCCCGCTCGGACCGCCAGCTAACGGATCAAAGAAGAAGAAGAAGACCCAGTTAGGAGACAGAGTGTTTGGCTTGCTTTGCTTATTGTTGACAATTTGACAAATTTAATCTAATTAATATTGACAATTTTAATCAAATTTTTATGATTACTACGATCAAATTTTTAAAATTACTTCGGGAGATAACGGGACATAACGGGACAATGAGTCATCATTTTTCGTGCATGCAGCCGGCGTTCATCGTTTTAATAGACGTTATCACGTCAAAATTGAAATAATAATTGAAATTAAAAATAGAAATTAAAAATAAAAATAAAGATAGAAACAAAAAAAGCAAAAAAGAATAAATCGTACGAAAACAAAATAAAATAATTTAACATTAAACACTTGAACCTCTATGCTCCAGGGTATCCACCGACGGGCATTTTAATTCGCTGAAGTCTCGCACAATCATTTCCCGACTATCGCTCTTTTTTTGATGCGCACGAGTCCATCTTTCGTAGCAACAGCATGCAGCAGTCCCATTCTGCGTAAGTTTAAGGCCTCACGCAGCAGAAAATTGTTATATTGGGTGAGACTCTCGTTCACATAAACGGGAGAGTCTGCAGTATAGCCATCCAGCTCACATAGAGGAAATTTCGCTTTCCTATGTATTTTCAAGGCACGCATGAAAGCCTTGGCTTCACGCTGGCCCGAAAATTTAACTATAATAGAGCTGGAGGCGCCATTTCGCAAACGGAACGCATCAACGAACGGAGAGAGCTGGTGGTTAACTTTGTTGGCTATGTGAAGAGATGAAGATGGCAGATTCATTGTTAGATTACCGTTCCATGGTGAGCCGACTTCGCTTGGTGAATCAAAGGACATCGCATTTCAACGATTTATGTCAGTAGAACGAAGATTAGCGAGGCATGACGATTTGAGGGAGCAATATGTCAATTTCATGAACGAGTACATGCAGCTCGGGCATATGAAAGAAATCAACTTCAATGAAATAGAAGGGCCGTACTTTTTCTTACCCCACCACTGCGTTTCAAAGCCTGACAGCACTACGACGAAACTACGAGTCGTATTCGACGGTTCAGCGAAAACTTCGACAAACATTTCACTTAACGACCTCCTCTCAACTAGACCAACGGTGCAAGACGACGTCTTCTCCCATCTTCTCAGATTTCGAATGCCCCGATATGTGTTCACCTCTGATATAGAAAAGATGTATCGCCAAATACGGGTGAACGAAGAAGATCAGCGATATCAATTGATTTGGTGGAGAAGTGACCCAGAGCAACGTATCAAATGCTTCCAATTAACTACTGTCACATACGGCACAACAAGCGCCCCATACCTGGCAACAAAATCTTTACAAAGGTAAGCAGACGAAACGAAGGAGCAGTACCCACTAGGAGCAGAGGTGCTAAAGCGTGACTTCTATGTGGACGATGTCCTCACTGGTTCAGATAACATAAGCACAGCTGTTGAAATCCAAGCACAAATACAAACGATCCTTAAGTCAGCAGGCATGACATTGAGAAAGTGGTGCGCCAACAGCCCACGGTTACAAAACATCGATCCAAGGGATCAGGAATTGGCGCTGGACTTTGACAGCAAGAACGAAGACTCGATCAAAACGATTGGGTTAACTTGGTTACCAAAATCCGACCAATTTTCCATTAGAACATCAACGAAGAAACATGACCGGATAACGAAGAGAACCGCCTATTCTGACATTGCTCGCTTCTTCGACCCGTTAGGAATAATGGCACCAGTAATTGTTCTCGCAAAGCTATTCCTGCAGAGGCTTTGGTCTATAAAACTAGATTGGGATGCTGCTCTCCCTCAAGAAATGTACACTTACTGGATCAATTTTCGTGATGGGCTAGCTGCATTAAACAGCATCAAATTTGAGCGTCACATCTTCTGTTGAAATCTCGCCCCTCTAATTCCAACACCATGTAAACTACCACCAGCAAAGGAGAGAAGAGGCAATGCAGCTATCATAGGCAAAGAAACCTTTATCAGCTCTATAATACAATATCATCAGAAACAACTGTTATATTGATATAGAGTCTTATCACACCCAGGGAATATTTTACGGATCAGTCGTCACTTATCCAGCCCAGAGAAGAGAACGTCATCACAAAAACACAACCAGTCGGAATTCCAGTTATTTATATTTGAAATAAGCACCGTCATATACATACCGCCAAATAACTATCAGACATTAATTAAAATAAATCACATTGTGAATTAAAAGGTGATAGTGTGTTCTTCCTGAATTCCCCTTTTCAATTCCGGAAACCCCATTCGGAAACATCTTCAATCACAGAACACCAAAATCATACCAATATCATATCTTTGCAGACGCCTCCGAAAAGGCATATGGAGCAGCCGTTTACGTTAAATCGGTAGATAAAACCAACCTCATCACAGTACGACTATTATGTGCCAAATCACGGGTCGCACCAACGAAGCAAATAACCCTACCACGTTTAGAGCTATGCTCAGCTAAACTAGGAGCTGAACTGGCTGCTCGCATTTCTAAGGATTTAAATATCAAGCACAATTCTGTTTACTTATGGACAAATTCCGAAATTGTCCTGCACTGGATCAATTCGCAATCCTCATCATTCCAGGCAGATGGGGGGCAGATTAGAACAATCATCGTTGCCTTACAACGCTAAGCACCCAATGCTTTTACCGTATTCTCATCCATTGACAAAGTTGCTAATCAACGAAGTGCACAAGGAAAATCTGCACGTGGGGGCACAAACATTGTTGTCGATAGTACGACAAACTTATTGGCCAATCAAAGGAAAGATCCTGACCAGGTCAGTAGTCCAACACTGCGAGCCAAACCTAAACTGTCAAATCAGCTTATGGGAAATCTTCCCCGAGATCGAGTTGAACCTGCAAGGCCATTTGCAAACACTGGCATTGACTTTTGTGGCCCTGTATGGGTACACTTCAAGATAAGGGGAAAGAGACCAATGAAGGCATACATAGCAGTGTTCTGCTGCTTTGCGACCAAGGCCTCCCATTTGGAAGTGGTTACCGATCTTTCCACACAAGGATTTATCTGGGCACTGAAACGATTCATTGGACGTCGTGGCCACTGTAAGACCATCTACTGCGACAATGGCTCAAACTTTATCGGAGCAAGGAATCAATTAGAGGAGATAAAGAAAATGTTGGAATCAAAGGCAACCCAAGAAAACATTGCATCCTCTTGCACCTCAAGAGGCATAGAATTCAAGTTCATACCTCCTAGAGCTCCACACTTTGGCGGCTTATGGGAGGCCACAGTGAAATCTGCCAAACATTTACTACAAAAGACGTTATTATCTGCCTCCTTAACTCACGAAGAATTAGAAACAGCCGTTGTAGAAGCAGAAGCAATACTAAATTCTAGACCACTAACGCCGATGTCCAGCAATCCGAATGACTTGACGGCAATCACTCCTGCCCACTTCCTGATAGGAGAACCCTTGACCACTCCAATTGATGCTGATGTGGAACCATTGAGAGGTAATCTTCTGTCCCGATGGAAACTCATTGCCCACATAAAAGGCGAGTTCTGGCGACGCTGGTCACTAGAATATTTGAATCACCTGCAGCAACGGTATAAATGGAAAAATAAGGTTCAAAATAACCAACCAGGAAAGATGGTCATCCTTAAGGAGGACAACACTCCACCGTTAAAATGGGCCCTTGGGAGGATAATTAACAGTATCAAGGGAGCTGACGGCCTTGCAAGGGTCGTAGACGTACGCACAGCCTCCGGCATACTGAGAAGAGCTGTCCACAAGATAGCACCTCTTCCAATTGAAGAGATCCACACAAACGATGCATCCGAGGAGGTTAATCAAATCGCCGAAAACTTGGACTCCCTAGCTGAAGCAAGTTCCAACCCAACTACCATTGTCCACAAGCCTGTGAGCAACGACGCAACCACCGGGTCGAATAGCCTGAGAAACACTCCAAGGAAAAGACAACGACTATCATTAGGAGCAGCAGTGGTGACATTACTCCTAACCAGCGTGTTTCTTCCATCTGCAACAAGTTCACCAATTGATGTCAGCCCATTCACATCTCGGCCTGGAATTTTCTTCGAAAATCTAGGAATCGCCAATACAATGAAAGCAAATGGAATCTTGTGCTCTACTACGACATGGGACCCTATTGGAAAGAATATGCGTTCATCACAAACTGTACACAAACCCTCGACAAGTTATGTAGCATGATGGCGGATCAAGGACCTTGTTTACGAATTCTTGACAACATTAAGGCACTTCTTAATGAAATGGTGGACAACAATGAGATCCTGTTGCCTACACAGCAAGGTCAGCGTGTCAAAAGAGGGGCCATAAACATCATAGGGAACGTGGCAAGCTCTCTGTTTGGCATCCTAGACTCAGAGTACGCAGAACATATGGCACAGACCATTGAGAATATTCAGGGAAATGAAGATCATCTGCTTCACTTGATTAAAAATCAAACAATCATCATCGATGCAACCATGAACCTGATGAAGCACGACAGTGAAACAATAGAAAAACATTTTGGGCAGTTAGAAAATCATCTAAATGAGCTTTCCGAGCAAGTCAATAAGGTTCATGAGGAAAACCGCGACAGTAAAATACATCAATTATTCATAATGCTGAGCATGCAACTATTCTTGGCACTTTCTAAGTATCAGAAGGCACAAGGCGACATCATGAATGTTCTCGCTGACACTCAACATGGCAAGATAAATCCACAACTGATATCACCACGGCAACTCAGAGAAGAAGTGATAAAAATCAAGAGTACGCTGCCTTCATCACTGAAGATGCCACAATTCCAAGATGACATGCTAAAACTGTACAACCTGATGACCATTGAAGGTCGGCCCACCATCAATTATATAATTTTCCAATTCAAGCTACCACTTCTAGCTTTAGAAGACTTCGAACTCTACAAATTAACGCCAGTTCCAGTTCCAGTGAACAACACATTTATAGCAGTTAAACCGTCAGCGAACTTCTTCATCATAAACCTCCACAGAGATCAATATTATTTGTTGGATGATCTCTCAACTTGCGTATCAGTCGTTCATGATAACTACATCATCATGACGAATGAAGCTGTTGAATGAACATTGGACATGACATACTGGGCGCGAATGATCATTCATAGCCGAATGATACTGCAATGTTCATTCGATGCTGCAGTGTGTCAAGGGTATAAAGGCTTGAATGTTGGCGCCTGCGAAACAGTTACTTTAATCAGGCTCCTCAGCCATCAATGTGTGAAATCATGAATCTAGGCCCTGGACCTCACTGGATCCAGCTGCACACCCCCAACCAATGGATTTATTCAGTTCTTCAACTATCAGCCATCAATGTGGTTTGTGGAACCAACGTCACTCAATATACTCTTATACCCTTGACACACTGCAGCATCAAATGAACATTGAAGTATCATTCGGCTATGAATGATCATTCGTGCTCAGTGTGTCATGTCCAATGTTCATTCAACAACTTCATGCGTCATTCAATCGAATGAAGTCAAAATAACTTCATTCAGTTAAGATGGAAGTGAAGTTGGGAAATTATCGAACAACTTTCCATGTACTTTCCAGTAAAATTTCCAACTAAAATACATAACTGTCAAACTGTCATTCATATTTTAGATTTTTTTTTAAAAAGTAGGCTTTATTGTAAATAACTGTTGCTCTGCCTCAATTAATATTTTTTTATTAAATTTAAAAGTAAAAATCACTATGGAATCACTTTCAGATCATATATTTGGCAGTTTATTTATAGTTTATATTTTGACAGTTCTAATGAACTTTGAAAAATGCAGTGTCACTAATAAAACGAATGAACATTGAAAGCCAATGAAGTTGGAAGAATGTTCATTCGTTTTTGCAGTGTGTCAAGGGTATTATGGGGGCCGGTCGAATTACAATCCAATCAAAATGCGTCATCAAACAGCAATTTTTAACTATTCAATCACACAACATCTATTCATCAAGCTTCAGACGATCCTACTTACCATCGGGGAACCTCACGGACATGATAACACCTGAAGATCTTAGTCCAACTGTCCTGATCACCTCAAAAAATATCTCAAAACATGTATATCATCTCAGATAAGGGAGCTAGAGAACCTGAGGAGGGATCTATTCAACCTGCAAACTCAATTACCAAACAAAATTCAACCACATGATTACCATCAATTTGCCGTTGGATATACAGGACTAATCTTCACATCATTAATTTTTGGGTTCATCATATGGAAATATCGATCGATCTGCATGACAAGGAAGAAAGATGCTGCAATAAAGACCATACAGGAGTCAGAGGATCCAGAAGTTCCAGAAGAAGTTGTATCCAGATCATCATTTTCCATCCCTCAAGTTTGAATGTACATTCAAGGCGGGGAGAATGTTCCAATTCTTAAAAAAATCTTAAGAATTCTTTAACCTAAG
Source organism: Thereva unica (assembly GCA_949987705.1). Taxonomy (NCBI): domain Eukaryota; kingdom Metazoa; phylum Arthropoda; class Insecta; order Diptera; family Therevidae; genus Thereva; species Thereva unica. Next base: position 78,643,288 of record OX465283.1, on the reverse strand, counting down.
TCAGCAGATAAGTTAGCATAATATAACAAACATAATAAGCACAAAGCTTATCAGCAGCTGTAAGACAGAAGACAAATTTCCAGACGAAATTTGACGCTCGCATTCTGAGCAAACCTGGAATCTTGTCCTCTTGTTTTGTTTTTCTTTTATTTTTCACGATTTTAAAATTCATAATCAGCAAAATTATTTCTCTCTATTAAGTTAAACTTTTATCTAGTTTTAAGTATTTTAATGTGTAAAGCTTTTGGTTAAAATAAAATAAATTCAGTCAGTCAACAGACTTCTCTGAGTAAACATTTAAAATCTTAATTTAATTTGCCTTAATCTACAATTTGTTTCTCGTGTGCCGGTATCAAGAGCCGGTCATACAATCACCAAAATCTAGGTATCAAGTGCCTACGATTTACAAAAACATTATTTACACAAGTTATATTTTCAGTGTATCGGTATCAAGAGCCGCCTACACAAACGTCAAGATCAAGGTAACAAGTGCCTTCGATCACCACGTAGAATAAAAGAATTCTATACACCGATAAATTATATTCATTTAATAATGATTAAATATTATTGTTTAAAACAGTCATTTAATAATTTAATAATTATTTTTTTATTCGATTCAATAGCACAACAAACATAACAAAACTTCTTCGAAAATAACCATTTGACGTTATGCACACTCAGTTTCGCTGCTGCTGAACGAATAATAGTGTAGGTAGACTCCCACATTGAGACCAACTGCGTTCTTAAAGAAGGTGAGGCAGAGACGAATTCGTGCTATTTAGGTTGGATTAGATGTAGGGAGGCGCAATTAGCGCTTTCACGCGCCGTTTTGTTAAATCACAACTCCTGTACTTAAAGTTCAGTGGTTCTTTGGCCGACTGTAACGGATGTCTAAACTCTGTGGAATTTAAGAAGCTTATCAGTGATCTGGGGCGGGTTTGTGTATGGCGAACGACGATAGTCGAACGAAGTCGAAAAATTTTGGCGACGAAAATTTTAGCGTTCGCGTAGGTCGAAAGAAAATTGTTCGTGTCCTAATGCAAAAACTCGATAACCTAAAGGCCCAATTACAATGACCGGATCTACGCGGATTGAAATGTCAAAAGAACGCATCAGAACGGATAGGAAACTGCACTGATTACAATGAACGGATCAGTTCGCATTTAAACGTCAAAGTTTTTATATCCACTCTTTGCCTTGTTGTACAGTACTTCGTAATCTTTCACCTCTGCAATTAACTGCTCGTCCGAAAACATTTTTAAAAACATAACAAACCAAACAAAATAAAACCTTAAACATTCACAGCTTTTGTTTACCAAAATTTTGACAGCTCAATCCGGCGATTTCTAAACAAACTAAAACGAATCCGGCACAGATGCGATCAAATGCGTTTGAATCCGTTCATTGTAATCGGTTAAATGGAAAATGCATGCTTGGAAAACCACTTTGACAGTTCAATCCGATTCTGTTCCGCTCTAATCCGGTCATTGTAATTGGGCCTTAAGACCTTTCGAGTGCGTTTCGTCGGCTTCAGGCGAAAATTTTCAATTTTTTCGACTTACGCGAACCCGGGACGAAAAAAATTTTCGTTTTCGACATACCAGAAAAATCCCACCTTGCCTCTAAGGGCCCAGGGAGCTCCCCAAAAGGCTAAAAACAAAAAAAAAATCTACCGGCACGGCTTATTTCCACGTTTGAGGCTCCAAACTTTGAGAAGTTTATTTTTTTAGCATTTTGAACAAGATTTTGGGGTGAGAGCAAAAAAATTCGAACTTCGAATTTTTAACAACCACCCTACTGGTGATTGAGTTGGGTATAAGTTAACGATCATAAAGTGAACTGCGTTATTGGCTTGCTTTTCCGAAGCGTAAGAGTGATATAAAGTACCGCTAAAAACAAAGATATAAAGTTCCTTAAAAAGGACTGAGAAAGGGCATTTATACATAGAGGTTAAATATTCGCCAAATGCTAAAATAATCCCTTCGGAAAGCAGAAATTCACGACCAATGACTGCAAGAACTTATTCAGATATCTAATAGTGAGCCTACGACTTTGAACGATGATAAATTAAATTTGGTTACTGTTCAAAGATACTCTTTATGCAAAGCGTGGCATAACAGAAATTGACAAATTTATTCACATATTTAATTTAACAGTTTTTATTTATTTTTAATGTAATAATAGATTTCACGCCCAAACAATACTTTCTATCCAGTCAAGATATGCATACACTCGAGTATACACTCCAGGAACATTTATATTGCCACAAGCAATTCCAAACGAGGTTACCCCAACGATTGTATACATGCAGTAGTGTTCTCGATTATATACCTGGATGGGGCCACCGGAATCCCCTTGGCATGTGTCCTTTCTTGCTGTTTTAGATCCAGCGCACATTTGAGTTTCATATTGGATTCCGAAACGAAGGCGCCGATCAATTTCATATTGATATGTTTCGTTACATTCTGCTTGACTAAATTTCTCAAGTGTAACTTTGAGAAGATGACTTGAAGCATTCCCCGCAAAATCCGTATGGCCCCAGCCTGTGGCAATCACACGTTCCTCCGGTCCATCATACTCTGTTGGAAGGCATGCTGGCCTCTTGTAAGGCCCTAGTTCTACTTTTCTATTTAATTTTAGAAGTGCAATATCATGGTATTTCGAAGAGCGTTTATATTCTGGATGAGGAATAATTTCTACTACATCAAAATTTTCTGGTCGTGCATCATCTTCATCGCTAAGTATATTCAATTCTCCTAGACGAACATATTGCGGTTGACCACTATAATATTTAAATTTTAAATTAGGATTTGGCAGTTGGCTATTACTAACTTATTTTGATACTTACTAAAGTTTTGAATTCAAACAGTGCCCCGCAGTTAATACAAATTGATCACTTATTAGAGCGCCACCACAAGCCCATTGCACAGCTCCATTTCCAGTATCAAATCCGATTAAAGCCATATGTGGAAATTCTCGAGGTTTAGCGAATTCACCACCAACAATAAGTGGTATTGCTTTGTGTCCACATTTATTAACCTCTACTCTTGTTGGTTCAGCTCCAATGGCAAGAGATGTATAGTATACGTATTCATAAACTGCTGATTTATACTCTTCACATTCTACAAACAAGATGCATTATGGGAACAGTGCAACTGGTATTAATTTTAATTTCACTTACTTCTCGCACTTATCCTGGAAGAATGTTGCGGTGCAGGTGTTGTTGTTACTTCATTAGGACAGCAAACTATCAGATCTCTACCTTCAAAACCGCACCTCTGATATGGTTTATTCCTTACAGCATCGGCGTAAACCGTTGGACAATTTCTTAGAGACTGGCATATTCCAGGTCTTTGTAATCTTTCAATCATGCAACTGTTGCCTAAAAATATAGATTAATTCAATCAATTTTATATTGAAAATATTTCTTATTTGTAATAAGTAAGTATAAGAACAATAAGATGGCAAAAAATGTGAATTTTGATGAGCCTGAAGTTCCGAACGTTCGATCGAACGATTTTAGAAAAAAAAAAAATTTAAATTTTGAAACTGATGGTTGGACCTTAAAAAACAAGTAAATAATTGTTTTTTGATACGGGGAAGTCAGTGGAGGTCTTGAAAAATATCACCCCTAAATTATTAATCACGAATTATAAACCTACCCCTAACTCACCCCCTAGAAATGATTATTTCGAGAAAAATGGTTAGAGGCTTTAGACCCCGCCGCATTTTTGTACACTTATTAAGGGTGGTATTAGGAACTACCACAAAAAATTTCAAGTTCATAACATCCCCGGGTGACACCCTTAAACCACCCCCTAGAAATGATTATTTTGAGAAAAATAGTTAGAGGCTTTAGACCCCGCTGCATTTTTGCACACTTATTAAGGTTGATATTAGGAATTACCACAAAAAATTTCAAGTTCATAACATCCCCGGGTGGCACCCTTAAACCCCCCTTCCCCCCTAGAAATGATTATTTTGGGAAAAATAGTTAGAGGCTTTAGCCCCGCTGCATTTTTGCATACTTATTAAGGGTGATATTAGGAACTACCACAAAAAATTTCAAGTTCATAACGGGCTACTTTTGATATCAGCGAGGTATTTAATGAAGTACGGCCTAATACTTTTTCTTTTAGGAATATTGAAGGGGATGAAGTAATGAGAGCAATTTACTCCATCTCATCTAATGCTGTTGGTCTTGATAACGTTGAAATTCGTTTTCTTAAACTTATTGCCCCTTCGTGCGTTGCTGTTATCAGCCATGTTCTCAATTCGTGCATTACGCGCTCGTATTTTCCTCGTGGTTGGAAAATATCCAAAATTATACCGATTCCTAAAGTGAAAGCGCCCTCTAAAGTCGAAGACTTTAGACCGTTTAGCATTTTATCGTGCTTTTCTAAAGTACTTGAAAAGCTGATGTGTGAACAAATGTTATCGTACATAAGTGCAGGGAATCTTCTATTTCCAGTACAATCTGGCTTTCGTCCAAACCACAGCTGTACAACTGCATTAGTAAAAGTAATTGATGACATTCGAATAGCGCTTAATACTAATAATATCACAATTTTGTCGCTTTTGGACTTTTCCAAGGATTTTGACACAGTGGACCATGAATTGCTATGCAGTAAACTTTTTGATTACTTTGGGTTTCATCGTACTGCAGTTAGGTTTCTTTTTAGCTACCTCACTGATCGTCAGCAAACTGTGCAAACAGCACAGTCAGAACTAGTCAATGTCACTAGCGGTGTGCCTCAGGGTTCTATTCTTAGACCACTATTATTTTCGTTATTTATAAATTATATTGTAACTGACGTTCACTCTGCTAACATTCATATGTATGCTGATGATGTGCAACTTTATTGCTCAACCGCCAGCCATACGATTGATGATTGTGTTACCAAAATCAATGGTGACTTGGATAGGTTGGACAAATGGGCGAAAGAGAATAAGCTTAAACTAAATCCCGACAAATCTAAAAGTATTGTCATTTATAAAAGAGTGTTAAATGTGGCGATTTTTCCGAAGATTCACATCAATGGTGTAACGGTTCCATATGTTGATAGAGTTAGGTATCTTGGTGTAATTCTAAATCAAACTCTGTCGTGGAATGATTACATCTTTGATATAGCTTCCAAAATTTACTGTGGTTTACGAACTCTGCGGCATTCTTCGTCTTATGTTCCGCTGCTGTCAAAACAAAAGCTAGCTAAATCATTACTTATGCCTCTTATTCAATATGGTATTCTGGTGTTTGGCCGTTTGGATTATGCCTCTATGCGTATCTTATCAAATGCATTTCACTCTATTGACCGTTATGTTTACGGACTGAGGAAGTTCGATTATATTTCTTCATTTACTCGGAAATTTTTAGGGTTTTCGCTATTGTCTTATCTCGAATATAATATGTTAATTTTTATGCACCGAATTATTTTTTCTGATTACCCTACTTATCTGAAAACTAAAATTGCGTTCTCGACTTCCAATAGGACTCTTAATTTAAATATTCCTAGACATAATTTCCAAGTTAGCTCACGATTGTATTTTATCCATGGTGTTACGTTATGGAACGCACTACCAACTGATTTAAAGAGAGAAGGTCGCATCGGTAGATTTAAGTCTCAACTGTTCTCTTATATCATGGCTATCGAAGCCTTGTAAACTAAACTAAATTTTAAACTAAATTTTAGCATAATTCCCGTGAGCAGTATTAATTATTAATCTTATTATAAAATTGGTATATTTCTTTTGTTTTTTATCTTTGTTTTATTTTTACTTGTATTTTGCCTTTAATGTTTTCTTTGCTTCTTTTTTCCTATTTTTTTATCTTATTTCTTTGTTAATGCTTTATATTATAGTTAAGGAATAGTTTTTTTTTATATACATATTTTATTTTTATATTACTTATTATTTTTTTTTTCCTAATTGTTGTCAGTATGCGTACACTAAAGAAATTGTTCTTCTTTTGTACTCTTTGTTTTTTAAATAAATAGTAATAATAATAATAACATCCCCGGGTGACACCCTTAAACCACCCCTAGAAATGATTATTTTGGAAAAAATAGTCAGAGTCCCGTGAGCGTGCTATAAATTTGATTCTCTGTGCCCTACAAACGCTCTACATAATTTTAAATTTTCGAAAAGAAGATTTTACCAGCACTGATTTGGTTCTGAAAAGGACCATCGCTGTTTCTCGTTATTTTCTAATGATTGTTTGTGTTTATAATTTTTTTGTTTCTATGAAATTTGTTTAAATTTTTATTCTTAAATTATATATTATTCAGCTATATACCCCATCACGACCTGTCTGTCTTTGCTAAAAAAATATATTTTTTAATTGATTGAGAAATAGGCTCATATGTCCAGAAAATTATTTCTGGCAGAAATACTACCTCTTAAAGTCCTATAGAAATCGGATTACCCGTTTTCGAGATTATAAACATACAGAAAGGCAATCAATAAAAGTTGTTAACAGTCCGAGCTGTGACCGTCAAAAAGTGTGGGACTTTTCTGAAAGGATGAAAATTGCAGGAATGATAGTATTTGCGAAGACTATCTCCATTTCGAAAATCCGAGTAGAAAAAGTATGTCCATATTAGAGTGAAAACTTTCTTTATCAATACAATTGAAGTCCCCAAAAAGCTCTATTTAAATAAAATATTCAGCGTCAGCTAAGTATAAATAACATTATAGACAATCTTATCCACAAAATCGTGTTAAACGAATTGCCTATAGTACGGTGAGGATATATTTAGGCAAATATAGATATTGAGATTGAGCTTTCTGAGGTGTACAATTAGAATGATGAAAAAAGTTTTAACTCACTTTCCTTCAAGTTTTCGGACTGATCACATAGTGGGACCCGATAGTCGCATGAAAGTGAAAAAGTAGCCGCAAATACCTTCGCAGGCATTTTTACAGATAGCTAGGATAAATAAAAAATGGTTATCACATTTCATAAAATGTAGGGAACGGAAAATCGTCATATCGTCAGTATGTAAGTATGCATATTATTATTATTATTATAAGGAGTGAGGGGGCAACCCATGTGGTGAACACTGCGGCCAAGTTAGGCTTATTGTGTACGTACCCCACTAGCGGAACAGACTATCGGCCTTCCGAATGAAGGCAAGAAGGTCTTTAATTGATGAAGACCGGACTTGGGCAGGGCTCAAGAACTCTCTGATAAACGTTCTTCTTCTAAGCCAGATCAGAGCAGGACATTCACAAAGAATATGTGTGGAAGTCTCGTCGCCTTCCAAGCAGAGTCGGCATTCTGTCTCTTGAGACAGACCTAGGTTGTGGAGGTGGTACCGCAGTCCTACATGGCCAGTGAGATATCCCACCAGCAGCCTTAGATCCGCTCTGTTTAGAGTAATAGTGCCTCTTAAGGCAAAGGGTCTTATAAGATTTTTAGCCTGTCTAAGACCGGGGACTGACTCCCAATAGGCTAGGTTTATTCTATTAATCCACTCTTCTATCAAGGACTTGGAGGTGGACCAAGAGATGCCACAGAAGGGTTCTGGACCCTGGAACAAAGTCTCAGACCCTTCCCTCGCGAGCCTGTCTGCAGCCTCATTTCCCTCGATACCCCAGTGTCCGGGGACCCAGCAGAGCGAGACCTCGTTTCATCTGGTCAGGCTCTGGAGTACGTCAAAACACCCTGCTACTATTTTGGAAGAAAACTTCCACGTTGAGAGTGCCTTGATGGCAGCTTGGCAGTCAGAAAAGATCTTAATGTTGGCGCCTTTCAGACCTTTCTCAAGGTTGAGCCTAGCACAGGTCGCAATGGCATGTATTTCAGTCTGGAAAACAGAGGGCCACTTACCCATCGCAATCGAGACCTTGGAGTTGGGTCCTGCCACACCAGCCCCTGTGCCATGTTCCATCTTTGATCCGTCAGTAAACCAGTGGAGATGTTTTGGATCCCCAGGAAGAATAGTTTCCTCCCACTCAGAGCGATCCGGGATAATCGCTCTGAATTTTCTTTGGAATCGCAGTTGACTAACCATATGGTCGGATACGCGGCAGATTGAAATGCTTGGGATATTTTTAAAGATATCCATGTGTCCTTTGACCGTATGGGGCCAGTTGGATGAGATCTAAAGTCTCAAGGCACTTATGGCGGCGGATTTCCATATGAAGAGATGCAGTGGGGTCAATCCAATGATTGCTTCCATTGCAGCTGTGGGACAGGTCCGCATAGCTCCGGTAATGGAGAGGCAAGCAAGCCGTTGCAGCTTGCTGCACTTGAGGATCGACGTAACCTGTTTAGTCTTGGGCCACCAAACTATAGCAGCATAGGTGACAACAGGTTTAACGATCGTATTGTACATCCAGTACATCATTTGTGGTGTAAGACCCCATGTCTTACCCAGAAGCCTTTTGCAGGCCTATATGGCCCTTGTGGCTTTGCTGATGACGTAGTCAAGTTGAGCGTTCCAGTTCAGCCTCTTATCTAAAATTACTCCCAAATATTTGACTGAGTCTGAATACTCAACTGTGGTATCCTGGATACAGATAGGACCTAGGTCCACTTTGTAGCGTTTGGAAAAAGGTACCAGGACAGCCTTATTTGGGTTGATTGACAGACCCTCCTTGGTACACCATCTTTGAACTTCTCGCAGTGCCGTTCTCATGACCTCTGTAATGGTCAAGTCAAACTTCCCAGAGACAATGATGGCAAGATCATCTGCATAACCGATGACATCGAAACCAGATTCAGATAGTTTGATCAAGAGTTCATCCACAATTAGTGACCAGAGTAACGGGGATAAGACTCCACCTTGAGGGCAACCCTTAATAGCCTTAACACTAGTGGTGGAGACACCTAGGGCAGAAGAAATGTCACGATCTGCAAGCATGGCATTTATCCACTCAATCGTGTGAGGATCCAAATTTCTGAGAGCCAGTGCTCTAGAGATAGAATCATAGCCAGTGTTATCGAAAGCACCTTCGATGTCAAGGAACGCGCATAGGGCAGTTTCTTTAGCGAGGAAGGCTTTTTCGATTTTACTGACCAGGTGGTGTAAAGCAACCTCTGTTGATTTACCCTTAGAGTAAGCGAACTGGGAGCTATGTAGAGGGAGAGTGAGCTCCAGTTTGCACCTAATATGAAGGTCTAGCAGCCTTTCCATTGTTTTCAAGAGAAAAGAGGTTAAGCTGATAGGTCTGTACGATTTAGGCAGCTCGAGGGGTCTGTTGCCCTGTTTCGGGATAAAAACCACCACGACTTTCCTCCAGATGGTTGGAATGTATCCCCAATTGAAGCTGGCTCTAAAGAGGCAGACCAGGTTGTTGATGATCAGGTCAAGGCCCTTCTGAAGAAGTGCCGGAAAAATTCCGTCTCCTCCGGGGGACTTATAGGGTTGAAAAAAGGCCACTGCCCATTTAACCTTGTCACGGTCGAAGATATTCCCTGAAAGACTGCGGGAATAGCGGTCTGGGATAGTCCTATGACTACACCCAGCATCCAATGGATAAGCGGTCTGGAGGATTGACCCTGGAAAGTGCTCCCTGAGCAGGTACCTTACGGTTTCCTCATGGTTAGAGGTGTAGGAGCCATCCTCCTTTTTGAGAAGGCCCACTCCGTTGAAGGAGTCTTTAGAAAGTAGCTTTTGGAGTCTAGTCGCTTCTGGTAGAGTCTGAATGCTCTCACAGTGTTTCCGCCAGGCAATCCTTTTGGAACGTCTCAACTCCTTGTTGTAGGCTGTTAGGGTGAACCTATATTCATCCCAATGCCCGGTATGTTTTGCCCTATTGAACAATCTCCTAACATCTCTACGCATTGCAGCTAACCTGTCATTCCACCAGGGCACTTTTCGCGACGACTGAAAGGAAGAGACAGTGTTGCTGTCATGGTAGGAAGAGATCAGCACATCAGTAAGCTGCGTGGCCGCATTCTCCAGTTCATACACTGAGCTGATAGAAGCCGCAAGCTGGTCTGATTTCGAGGCCACAAGCCCCTGAAACTTAGACCAGTTGGTTTTCTTAGGAACCAAAGAGGAGGCGCGGATATGTGGAAGGCCTACAATGTCAAATCTAATGTGCAGATGATCGGACAGTGAGGCCTCGTCCAGAACACGCCAGTTTTCAATCCTGTCGGATAAAAGCCTGCTCGTGAAGGTGAGGTCCAGCACCTCCTTTCTACTAGCAGTGATAAAAGTGGGTTTGCATCCTCTATTTGCAATATCTATGTTATTCATAACAAGAAATTCTAGAAGACACTCACCCCTTTGGTTTACATCGGTACTCCCCCAGATGGAGTGGTGAGCATTTGCATCACAGCCGATGACGAATTGCCGGTTCGTCTTGCGACAGAACTCAATGAGATCTTGAACCTCCTGGGGTGGCACTATTGCTACATCCCCCGGAAAGTAAGCGGACGCAAGAACGATTTCTTGGAATCCGTTGGCGGTGGGAACCGCAACCGAGATCGCCACTAGATCTCTGGAAATAAAGTTAGTAATGGAGAGATGAGTGACACGATTGTCAATTAAAAGGGCAGCGCGAGGCGCCCCGCATCTCCGATCATATACTAGTTTACTTGAGCCAGTGGTAAGTCCTGTGACTTGACCATCGGTTACCCAAGGCTCCTGAATGAGAGCAAGGGTAAGGTGCCTCTCCGCGTAAGTCTTGCACAGGGTGGAGGATGCCCCTTTCGCATGGTGCAAGTTTGCTTGGAGTGCCCTTATGGCGCTCATTTTTTCTCCAAGGAGCGTTTGACAAGCCCGGTCTTCTTGGCTTGTCTAGGACCCTTTGTCCTACCGTCTTTGCCCTTGGGGGGTGCTGATTTGCCCCGTGCTCCGACTCCAGGTTCGGCAGGTGTGTTCTTTATTCGCCCAGCAGTTTGCTCTGCTACAGGCTCCCTGGCGCATGCTGCAGATGCGGGGGCCGGATTTGGAACACCGCCAGATGGACCTGGAGTCGTTGCGAGAGCAGCTCCGCCGTCAGATGGCCCTATGGCCTCGGCATTACTGCAGTCCTCGGTGACAGCAGAAGCATTTGGAGGTGCCAATTCAGACCCTGTGGTCTGAGTGTCACAGGACGAACCCTGCCCTTGTGGCTGCTTCTTCCAAGGATCTTTGTCCTTGAGAATTAGTCTGGTATGAGAAAACCGATAGGCGATTTTCCCTTTAAGACTAATTAACTTAGCCATGGAAGCGGTATCCACTACCATGACCAAGTGAAGGGTGTTTTCATTTACCCGCCTTTGGACCACTTTCCACTTGTCAGCGGGAACCGAGTTTTGTGCAGCGATAGTAGCCAGCACTTTCTCGTTGCTTAAGGTACCACTCTGGGGGAAATAGCCACGAATGACGTGGGTTTGAGGGAAATTACCCTCTTCCACCAGAGTGATATCAAGAGCACTTTTGCTCTTAATGAAGGAGACGTTACTCCTCACCCATTCTGCTGTATCAGGGTTTGAGCAGACCAGCAGCAGCCAGCCTCTTCTTGGGAAGCTCCCCTCGAAAGACGGCTTGACTTGACCGCCCGCTTTTTCAATAACGACGTCAATGATCGCCTCCTGCAACTGTGCCATTTGCTCAGGTGTCAGGGGGCAGTTGACCATGTCTGTCGAGATGAGGCCAAGCTTGACACTGCTTACCACCTGGCTAAAGGTGGGACGAGTGGGCCCCTTGGCCGTCTTGGTCCTCTTCTGTTCCGGACGTTCCGGAGTTTCCTCCTCTGAGCGAACTCTCTTCAGCTCAGTTTTTTTGGAGGGCTTTGTTAAAGCTTTTTCCAGGGCCGTATCCCTGGAGAGGCCTTTTGCCAGTGCTTCTTGGAAGCATTTCCTCTGGCGGTTGGAGAGTTTGACAAACCTGGGTTTGTCAAGCTCCATCTTATCTAAGTCTCGGCCAATGGTGGTTGCTCCGGAAATGACCGAACACACACTGACCGAGTCTGCGCTGCAGACGGATTCTGCGTCTAAAGACTCATCTTCAGCGACTGACGACCCGTCTGTAGAACCGGTGTGCCCAATGGCTCCACCGGTCGAGGTTGAAGGTTTTAAACTTGCGTGCCCAATGGCTCCGCTCGTTAAAGCAATTGATTCACAGCTAGCGTGCCCAATGGCTCCGCTAGTTGAGGCAATTGCTATCCCTTGTGTCCCTAAAGACACTTGAGATGAGGCCATCGTCACAATGCATATTAGTATGCATATTAGTTGATGTCAAATTTATGGACTCTTATAATTAAGTTGAAAAATTCTAGAAAAAAAATAGTTTTTCAATGCTTATATTATTAAATATACATTGAGTATAAACCCACCCTCTCGAAGACCCTTTTGTTAAAATTAATGACTTCTAGCTGAAGGACCGAGATTTTGCAAAAATATCTTGCATTTTCGGATTCAGCAGATCTAAATCTATAGAAATCATCCGGAAAATTCAAGCGACCCATGAATAACGAACCCCCCTCAACCGCGGACACCGTACTCCGAGTACTCCAGACGCTGTCTATTGCACATTTTTGTATTGTAAATACAGTGGCTCAAAGTTAATGGAACAAAGCAAAGAAAAATCTTCTATGAGAAAATAATAATTTATTTATATATTATATTTAATGCTGTTATATTTTCCTAAAAGCATTATAAATAAATAGTTAAAAAACAAAATTACCCCTAATTTCGTATATTTTCAATGCTTACATATGAGGGTCCAAAAATATATTTAATGCTTTCATAAAACTTAATTGTATTATAGCGTCTTCTAAACCTTAAACCTTTAGATCAGTTTGTTCCATTTTAACTTTGAGCCACTGTACATACAAAAAAAATTGTTGCATGGCTTTTTTCCCCCTGAAAACTTTTGCAAGTTAAAAGTGAAAATGATATTAGAGGAATTATGCCCAAAAATTTTATTTTTTAGGGTTTTTGAAATTCAGCCCCAATTGGTAAAATGTAACCCACTTGATATCTCTTACGGTCGCTTCTCCAGAAAAGAACTTTTGGCCACATGGCATTAGCGATTCATAAAATATTTAGTTCATCGGAACTAGAGATACCCAAAGTCTAGTAGAGGTTCCGCCAAAAGAGTTGATGCCGGAGCGCGCAGCTGGGGAAATTAAAGCTGCACACAAATAAAAATTGCGCACATATTGATAAGAAATGCGCTTATGTATTTTCAAACTTCCCCTTCGAAATTTGTTGCGACTAGGCTAAGGGACGGGAACGGCATGCGGGGATTCTACTGCGCATGGAAAACGCGACTTTCTCGGCATCAACTTGTAGTGACCGCGTAAACTTAATTACCAAGTTTACGCAAAGTCACAAAAATATCCTCCCACACGGTAAACACGATCAATCGGAACACTTCACCGATCACCGAAATCAAAGTTCAGTGATCTTGTCGTTTTCCCGTTCCATCCCGATCGTGTTATCAAGTATCCAATTTCCGGCATCTCCAACGAGACTCACTTTATATCATCGTGTCGTCGACAATACACAATCTCAGAAAAAGTCTAAAGTGCGAGCCGGGAGTAAATACCTAATATATATATATATATATATATATATATATATATATATATATATATATATATATATATATATATATATATATATATAAATAATAAAACCTAATATAAAATACCTAGTGAAATTATAACACTATAATAAGTTTAATTATAAAATAAAACATTATAACATAAAATAAAGATTAGTTTTGAATTGGGCTATTATAAGGGATTATAATCCTCGTGGCCAGAGAAACTACAGTGGTGACCCCGACGGCAACACGCGGTCCGCCGTCCAAACAAAGAAATTACAACGGCATTCGTTCAAGTGATGTGCATTTGAGTTTCACACAAAGAATAGAGAAATTACGATCTCTAGTCAATAAGTAAAATCATACATAAAAAAAACCTCCAGTTTTGTTTTTTTTTTGGTATAAAAGTGCAGAAAAATCGTGGCTTATTAAATTGCATGTTAATAACAGGAAAATCTAACTTATTTTTTTTATAATAATAAAACAAATAAATCAAACGCAATATTTAAATACTACAGATAATCCTTGAAGTCGCTTGTCTCCAAAAATTTTAAAAAAAATTGTAAAAAAAAATAATAGTACAATAGTTGAACGACGTACAACATAATTGTTTACATCAATACGAGCTTCTTTAATAGTACAGTGGGTTTTTGAATTGGTGAATACTTAAAATACCCAATTGCTGACTACGTTTAAAGAATTATTTAAAAAATCATTTATGGCCAAATTAGTGCTGTAATTGTAACTTTAGGGTGCTATATAGGATCGAAACTTTTGTATCGGCCGAGAGATATCACCGAAGTGGTTTGATATTATTGATATTGAATTGTGTGATTATAGAGCTTTACTTATTTTAACTTTGATTTTTCCTAAAATTTTAATATCCAAAAATATTCAAATACCCAAACTAACGATCCAAGAGTAACCGCTGGAATATTTGACAACAGTAAAAATATTGTATGAAAATATAAAATTTGATACAGCAGCTTTAATTGGGGCAGTGCTATTGCATCGTTCGGTATCTAATTTAATTATTAATGAGCATCGTTTATCATCCTCGTTTGAACAAGAAGGTGTTGATTGTCTTTCGCTGCTCCGCTACCCGGTCACATCGTTCGTACTAGCTGCAGCACCGGAATATTACTGAGTACCAGCGATAATTTGCAGATGTAACACGGCGCTGGCAACTCTTTTAGTTTTAAGAACTTATGTTTGTATTAGTTAGAGTTATAGAACTTTTGGGTATAAATAAAGGGCAGGACTTTGTTCAGGCAGACAGTAACATCTTGACTGCTTGGCTCTGAAGTCAAGATTGTCTATTAAGTAATATAGTAAACAGTGTGTTTTCTTTAAATATACCCAATACGCCCTACAAATTGGCGCCAAACTCGCGGCTATATATACAGCTAGATATATATATATATATATATATATATATATATATATATATATATATATATAAAAAAGTTTATTGACGATACACTGGAGCATCGTAAAATCGGACAAGTTCGCAGAAGTCAACGCTTGAATCGAAGG
This sequence comes from Thereva unica, assembly GCA_949987705.1. NCBI lineage: Eukaryota > Metazoa > Arthropoda > Insecta > Diptera > Therevidae > Thereva > Thereva unica. The sequence continues at coordinate 78,628,265 of OX465283.1, read as the reverse complement.
ATGCAGTTCAGCGAAGAACAGTTCGAGAGGCTACTTGCTACCATCCGCCCGTCATCATCCGCATCCTCATCAGTTCCTGATTCGTACACACGCAGTGGCAGTTTCACATCATGCAATGCATATTACGATGGAACACGCTCCACGGAAGCAGTAGACGAATTCATCACAAAGATAGAAACCTTCAAAACCTGCGAAAATATAAGTGAAGCTCACGCACTTCATGGTCTCTCGCTCCTCCTTAAAGGCATAGCTGCAACTTGGTGGAGCGGAATCAAGAACGAAGTATCTACATGGGATGATGCCATAAAACGAATACGCGACACATTCGCGCCTGCGAAACAACAGCGCCCAAACTGAAATGTTATGGTTGTGGAAACCCAGGGGTCGTGAAAAGTCAATGCAGCAATTGCAACAAAAATAATAAAGAAAATATTACTTAACTTTTATGCAATAGACGCAAAGGCAAATAGGTTACCACTTAGATGTAGACCAGCAATAGAAATTCAAGTTGCAAATATAAACGGTTGCGCCTACTTTGATTCAGGAGCAAGACTCAGCGTTGCCAGCCAAAGCCTATATAAAATTCTATTAAAAACAAAACATAAGTTTGAAACAATTTCTGCTTATATCGTGTTAGCTGACGGAATTCGAAGGAAAAAAGAAATCTGTTTCACGCGAACAAAAGTCACGTTAAAAAATCGAACAATCCCGACTAATCTGATAGTCCTCCCCGATTCGGATGACAATCGCACGCTGTTAGGAGTGGACTTCATCGAAGACGCTAACATTGTGCTCGACCTACCGCGACAAAGATGGCATTTTGGCGATAACCCCAAACAGAAATATAAACTCGAACAAAGGGAAACAACAAAACTCCCTGAACTCGTACAAGCAGCAAAAGAAAGTATCGAATTTTCCAGCATGAGTATATCTTCACAGCCAGCAACCCCCGACCACGAGATTAATTATGGGCCGGAGTTACCAAGTATGTCTCCAGACATAGCACAACTGAATACTTTGTGGACGACACCTCAACTCATCAGCCCAATTAAAGATACCCCCAAAAGGAGAAAAGTAAGAAGAGAGGAGAGGACCTACAACGCCGAAGATATAAATGCAATATTCAAAGATTGCCTTCCGATGGATTCAACAATTACTAAAAGCGAAGCTGACTTGATGGAGCTAAGGACATTCCACATAGGCACAATAGATTTCGATCACATTAATCTTCGCCCAGATGAAGGAATAGCCCTAACAAAGGCTCAAAGAGAAGAATTAAATAACGTGCTCGTAGACAACGCAGATATATTTAAACATCAGGGACCGCCAACACGACTAATAGAGCACAGAATCAATACTGGTAACCACCCGCCAATTTCGACACCCCCTTATCGCTTAAACAGTAAGCGCAAGGCTATACTGGAAAAAGAAATCGAAAGAATGTTGGAAATGGACATCATCGAGCCCTGCGAATCTCCTTGGTCGTCACCAGTAATAATGGTTCCCAAGAAGGATGGAGGTATAAGGCTATGCGTGGACTACCGACCCATAAACGCAATAACAGTAGCTGATCGTTACCCTTTACCGAGGATGGATGACTTATTGCATTCCACAGCTAAGTTCAAGTACATGTCTACACTCGACCTATTAGCCGGATACTGGCAGGTACCGATGCATAGGGACGATGTCGACAAAACCGCCTTCACTGTCCCGTTTGGCACTTATCGATTTAAACGAATGCCCTTCGGTCTTCGTAATGCCTCTGCTACATTTCAAAGGCTAATTGACCAATTGAAGAGCAAGTGTAAAGGTGTTCGTATACTTGCCTACCTGGATGATATATTAATCCTCTGCGAATCATTTGAGGAAATGATACAGGCATTGACAAAAGTATTTGCTAAACTTGCAGAGTTTCAACTTAGAGCAAACCGAAGCAAATGTCATTTTGGTTGCCCTGAAATTAAGTATCTCGGCCACATCATAAATGAGGACGGAATCAAAGTCGACCCTAACAAAGTTGCGACAATAACCAACATGCCACATCCAAAGAATTTGAAGCACTTGATATCATTCCTACAAATGTGTTCTTGGTACCGACGATTCATCCCGAATTTCGCAGACATAGCGCGACCATTGTCCAACTTGACGAAGAAGAAGTCTCAATGGACTTGGGGAGCGGAGCAAAACAAAGCTTTTTCTACACTCAAAAATAAACTCACTTCAGCTCCCATCTTGCAACAAGCCGATGAAAGCAAATCCTACACCCTACGAACTGACGCTAGCAGCTACGCTCTAGGAGCAGCTTTACTCCAAGGGGAGGGTTCTGAAGAAAGGCCAATCGAATACGCAAGCCGTCTTCTCACCCCCGCCGAAAGGAATTATAGCACAACCGAAAGAGAGGCATTAGCAGTCGTCTGGGCCGTGTCGAAGTTCAGAGGCTACATCGAAGGGAACGAAGTCAACATCGCATCCGACCACCAACCATTAAAGTGGCTTATGACGCTCAAGACGCCTAGTGGTCGTTTAGCCCGATGGGCATTGCAGTTGCAGCCTTACAATTTAAATATCCAGTATATTCCTGGGAAAGTCAACGTGCTAGCAGATGCCCTTTCCAGACCAATTTGCGACGAAGATAGGATGGAAACTTGCGGGATCTGCACTACCGCAATAAATATACCCCATCAAGATGCGCAAGAAGTCCGACAACAACAACTAGAAGACCCGGAAGTTAGGAAAATAATTAACTCTCTTGAGTCAGACAAATCGGTGGAAGATACTTCTCGATGGACTTCTCGCGGATACTTGTTATCAGGAGGTGTGCTTTATAGATACTCCCCAGACAACGACAGTGAAGAGGCTCAACAAGTTGTACCTAAACAAGGACGGTCGGAGATCCTTCATACTTACCATGATGCACCTACTGCAGGACATTACGGAGTCGAGAGAACTCTTCGAAGAATAGCAGCAAGATATTTCTGGCCTGGAATGCGTCACGACGTCACTCTACACTGTAAGAAATGTTTAGAATGCCAAAGATATAAAGTAAACAATCTGAAGCCAGCTGGCCTTGTACAGACACCTGTGTTACAACAAAGGTTTGAAGTCTTAGCCATGGATTTGTTTGGACCACTTCCCGAGACAGAAAACGGATTTAAATGGATATTATGTGGAAGATCTAGGAAGTAGATGGGTAGAACTATTTCCCTTAACAGAAGCCACCGCGTTGCAATGTGCCCAAACACTCATAAGCGAAGTTTTCTTTCGATACGGACTGCCCCGAAGAATAGTAAGTGACAACGGTACACAATTCATAAGTGCTATTATGCAACAGATAACCTACTGTTTGGATATCAAGCAGAATTTCACACCAGTATACCACCCACAGGCCAACCCTGTTGAACGAAAGAACCGTGATTTGAAAACTCAGTTGTCCATACTAGTTGGCGAGAGACATAATGAATGGTATCTTTACCTGCCCGCGATACGCTTCGCGATGAACACCGCCCTCTGCGACAGCACCGGATATAGCGCCGCTTACCTGACCTTCGGGAGGGAACTCAGGACACCTGATGATGTTAATCGGGACCTTCGCCTCATCATAAAATCCGATAATTTTATTCCTGAAATAACGCCATATCTGTCCGCACTAGCTAACATTTTGCAAAACGCTCGAGAAACAATGGAAAAGAAACAAGATCAAAGAAAAACATACACGGACCAACATAGAAGAGATGACCCTGACTATCAGCCTGGAGAAATGGTCTGGGTAACGTCACACTCCCGCAGTAAGCGCAGTCAACGCTTCACCTCCAAACTCGCCCCTAGAAGAGATGGTCCCTATGTCATATTGTGTCATAAAGGGCCTACTTCGTACGAACTAGCAGATCCGAGTAATCCTAAAAACATCATCGGGACATATCATACTTCAGCTCTGTCCAGATGCACCTTGAACGCTGACGCACCGCCACCAGCACCAGTCGCTCCTATCCGGAAACGTGGCCGGCCAAAAAGGAACGTATGAGGAGGATCATCCACGCTGTTCCATTCGCCGAGACGTCTTCACGAACAGAAGGGGAGACTGTAACACGGCGCTGGCAACTCTTTTAGTTTTAAGAACTTATGTTTGTATTAGTTAGAGTTATAGAACTTTTGGGTATAAATAAAGGGCCCGACTTTGTTCAGGCAGACAGTAACATCTTGACTGCTTGGCTCTGAAGTACCGCACTACGGACCGACACCAAGATTGTCTATTAAGTAATATAGTAAACAGTGTGTTTTCTTTAAATATACCCAATACGCCCTACACAGATAATTTTTTTTATTATTCTTATTTTTTTTATATACATACATAATACATATAATTTTATTTTATTTACCTTTTTTTTACATTATATTTTTATTTTTCTATTTTCTTTTATATATACATATACACATATATATTTTCTTTTTAAGTTTATTTTTTTTACTTCCTATAGATATTAGGACGTATTCTCTAAAGTAAAAATATAACAACATATTTGTTTATTTATGTCGCGTATAAAAAGGTAGTTGCGTGGAAAACCTCATAAAATCGATCAAAATTGCGATTTTTCAAAAATTCCAGCGGGATTTCATTTTCAATTGTTTCTTAAGTTTTCTAAATGATTTTCCCAATTATAAACTGATCTTGCAAAAAATGACAGCAATGTCAAAAAAAACAGAAGATCGTTAATTACTCAAAAAGTAATGGACCGATCTTGTTGAAATTTTTTGTACATTACCGGGACTACATAAACACCATCTGTGAGAATTTTCAGCCCTCTATGTGCAGTTGCTTTCGAGTAAACAAATAGTGAAAGTAACGTAATTTGAAAACTTTGGAAGCTGTTTGCAAGATCACACTTGCCCGTAGCGACTTCTAACAGGGCTCATTTTTTAGAGAATTTCATAACGAACAGCTTTCCCAAAGCATATGTTATACTAAAAGCTAGCAGGAACGGAGATATTGAAAGAAATATAAAAAAAGTGCCTATTTTATTCACAATAAGTTAATTAAAAAGTTATGCGGTCAACCAAATTTTGGGCAAACTTAGGGCGTTAAACTACACCCTAAAGCGAACCGATTCCAATAATAATCTCGCCTATGGGCCAAAATTACCATAAAAATGCCTCGCCGACTAGCCTATATATAGATATTTTAAATCGAACTTTCTTTAAATATATATTACTATATAACATAGACACACCTTAATCACTTACATATAATAAGTAATCAAATTCTGTACACGTCCCAATATACACATAAATACATTACGTTTGGGCTCGTTATTGCACCTATACATATATATATATATATATATATATATATATATATATATATATATATATATATATATATATATATATATATATATATATATAGGGCGGGTCAAATTTTTAATCGACCTTTTACACCCCCTAGTGATATTCTATGGGTAATTTTGAGCAACTTTGCCCAAGAAACCATAGTTCGAAAGTTGAATTTGAGCCTCCGGATTTTTAAAAATAGGTATTTTTATGATTTAATTAATTTAAAAAGATAAAAATACAAGTTTTTTTTCTCCAAGTACACATATATAGGGGTTTTTTGGGTCAAGGAATTTATTTCTGATGTTTATTTTTATTTACCAGTGCCGCTAGATGACGCTTTCGTACATTTTATCCATATTTCGTATGTTTTATCACTATTTTTCAAGAAAAATTATTATACCAACCCCAAATTATAAATGGCTTATGTTTCATGGAGTGGTTCATTCTTGTTTTAGCGCCATTTCAATGAAGTGTAAACAATATAAATATACTCATTCTCTAGGTAAACAAATTATAAACCATTAAAAGGCAGGTCTCAATTAAAACATTACTAATTTCAATAAATTTAAAATTAATAATAATAAAGAAAATTACATAAATCTAAAGTTAATAAGAAGAGAAAGTATTAAAATTCGTATAGGTGTAAAACAATGCAAGTCCAAGTGGAAAAAAATCAAACAAACAATATAGTGAACAAAAACAGGGAAATCCCACCCCTAGTTCACAGGAAGCAATATTGAGACAATCATGTTTTGCGGCGGTTAATAAAAGGGCCTTTCAGAAGAATTACCTACATATAAGTAGGTACGAAATATAGCAATAATTACGGGTAATAAATTGTAAGAAAGAGTAAAAAGTAGGCGACACATGTAATAAACATAAATATACTCCACAGAAATAGCCGATGGAAAATCAAAGCAGGACAATAAAAGTAAGATATTAAAATAGGTTATTAGGAGTTCCGCGAAATTACGATTTGTAAGGAATGTTAGGAAATAGATATAGGAACCTGAAAGTTCAGTTCGCTCCTAGGCATCGCCGTGAGTTAACGAATCTATTGTGAAAAAAGTAAAAGTAATTTTTGTATTTCTTATTTTTATAAGTATTTTTTATTTGATTTGTGTATATAAGAACATTTAGAACCTAATATACTATGGATCCAGTCCCGTCTACTTCGCAAGACCAAATAGCATCAACAAGCTCCGGAAGTTGTTTGACACTTATGCCTTCTCAAGATATTAGTGCTTTTGGTGTGTCTAGTGAATTAAGTGGTGTGAATCTGCCAAATAAAGTGGATATCTTAAGATATTATTTCTTGCTGGGCGATCGTGCTAAAGTTCAAAGTAAAATGTTCTCGTGTAAGACTTTAACTCCTTATGTAGTAGATAAATTGCTTGAAATTTGGGGTAAACTGAATATTAGAACTATTGCCAAAACCAGTATTGGTAGAAAATTGAATACTTTGCTTGACAGATATCGAACCGCGGATAAGAACAGAACGAAAGGCAGATCATATAGAGCATTCGTACAATCCACAAACGAATTATTTTATATCGGAAAATGTGAATGTGACTTAAAAACAAATTTATGTTCATGTGGCTTGATTCTAGAACACTTAAAAGAGTTTATGCTAGATCAACATAATGACAGAAAATGTATGATACCAGAATATACGACAGAAAATGTAGAGGAGGTACCTATATCTACAATAATAGCAGCAACTATAGAGAGCAGTAGGGAATTAAAATTCGCTGCGTGGAATGTACGAACAGGACATCACGTTGGTCAAAAGGAAATCATAGCAATAGAATTGTTGAAATGCAAAATATCAATTGCTGCGCTATCGGAACTACGGCTTACCGGATCCGGGATATTGACAATCGTCCCGCCAACAATCGACGAAACGATGATGCTTTACTATTCCGGTGGTGAGAAAAGAGAGGCCGGCGTCGGCTTTATGGTCGACCGACGGGCTGCCAGCAGCGTTATCGCATTCCAACCGATATCCGAGCGTTTGGCGGTTATAACCATCAGTGGAACGATCAAGACCCATATCATATCCGTTTATGCGCCAACCGAGACCAGCACGGACACGAACAAGGACGAATTTTACGATCAGCTTCAACAGACGCTGGATATGATACCTCAAACCGAATTAATAATTCTCGCGGGGGATTTCAATGCACATTCAGGAGTAGATCGAACCGGCTGGGAAGAAACCATGGGCAAATTCGGAAACGGAGTAATTAATGACAACGGCTTACGCCTGCTTTCATTCGCATCGTCAAACAACTTGATCGTTGGCAACAGCATTTTCCGCCATCCACTCAAACACCAACTCACCTGGCGAAATCCATCCGGCAAAGACTCGGCGATGTTAGACTACGTTTTGATCAACACAAGATTCCGATCGACGCTTAAAGACGTACGTGCAATGCGTGGACCCGATTGCGGATCGGACCATTATCTTGTTCGAGCGAAATTGCAGATGCGATTGCAAAGAGCGAAGAAAACGGAGCCACCACCAGCCAAGAAAAATTGGGCGTGCCTACGGGACCCGGCCATCGGGCGAGAGTTTCAAATGGCATTATCCAACAAATTCGCGGCGCTCGCAATACCGGACGATATCGATGTAGAAGAAAGGCAATTGTCGGAGTCTATTGTGGAGTGTGCAATGGAGTTGTGTCCAACTATCCGTAAACGGACGCAGCCATGGATCTCGGACAGCTGTCTGGACCTCGTCGATCAGCGGAAGCGCATGAAACACGTCGACTTTGAGGAATACAGAAGATTGAACAAAGAAGTTCGGCAGAAAATGAAATTGGAACGAGAAGCGTACTGGAATAACGTTGCGGCCGACATGGAAAAAGCGGCGTCGAGGCACGAGTACCGGACGCTGTACCAGACAATCCGCCGGTTAGGCGGCAAAACAACATCAACAAACGACAACATCAAAAAATCGGATGGAACTTTTGTGACTTCGGCCCATGAACGCCTGGCGCGGTGGAGAGCATTCTTCCACCAGCTGTATAACCACGATCCGCCGCAAGGTCCAGCACCCGAACCACCGATTATCGAACAGCCGATGAATCAGTCTCTCGATACCGAACCAACAATTATCGAGGTGAAGACAGCAATAAAATCGCTGAAAAATGGAAAAGCGCCGGGAATAGACCAAGTAACCGCCGAGATGATCAAAGCTGGAGGTGATGTCTTATCACAACGACTTCATGTCCTCATAACACACATATGGCATTCGGATCGTGTCCCTTCGGTATGGAAGAAAGCGATCGTTGTCCCAATTTTGAAGAAAGGCGACAGTCGGGAATGCAAGAATTATCGCGGTATTAGCCTTCTTTCGATTGTCGGTAAAGTATTTACGAAAATAATACAATCGAGGCTACAGAAACATCGAGAGCAAACGAGCCGGGAGGAACAAGCGGGATTTAGACCACATCGAGGATGCATTGATCAAATATTCGCCCTCCGTCAGTTAATGGAAGAAAGAATTCGTTGCGGCAAACGAATTGTCGTCGTTTTCATCGATTTCAAATCCGCTTTCGATTGCATCGATTGGAACAGCTTGTGGAGAGTCTTGGTAACCGAACACGTGCCATTGAGAATCATCCAACTTCTCCAAGCGTCGTACGATGGCTCAACCAGCAGCGTTCGTATTCGAAACGACTTATCCGAGGAGTTCCCGATTCAGACGGGTGTCCGACAGGGAGACGTCGCTTCGCCACTTCTCTTCAACGTTGTGATCGACGCGATTATGCGTGAAGCATTCGATGGACGACTCGGAGTTCAATACGACGACAACAACTTCGTAACAGACTTAATGTTCGCCGACGATAGCGCTGTTTTCGCCGACACGGATGCCGAAGCAACGGACATCTTATACGATATTTCCCGCATCGCCCAATCATACGGGTTAAAAATCAATGCGGAAAAGACCAAAGTGCTCACAACGGATGGATCAAGAGCCAGTGTTCACCTCGATGGAACCCAAATCGAACAAGTTCCAAGGTTCAAATATTTGGGATCATTGGTTGAGGAAACGAAAGTAGCATCGACGGCCGACGTTCACAGCCGTATCGGCCAGGCAACAGCAACATTCGCCTCGCTCAAGTGGTGCATATGGAAACGAGCAAATATCTCCATCAAAACAAAACTACGTCTTTACCGAACGTTGATTCTTCCGATTCTTCTTTATGGATCTGAAACGTGGACACTGCTCAAACCGGACGTTAAGAAGCTCGAGGTCTTCCAAATGCGATGTTTGAGGCAGATCCTCCGTGTCTCACTCCGTGACCGCCTTCGAAACGAGGTTGTCAGACAAAGATGCGATCAGCAAACACTGATCGAAGAAGAAATGCAAAAACGTCGACTACGGTGGTTTGGACATGTTTGCCGAATGGATGATAACCGCTTGCCACGTAAACTTCTCTGGCGAGACCGTCCTGCAGACTGGAGAATACAGCGATCGGCACCGAAGAAAACCTGGTTGAAGAATATCGAGGGTGACTTAAAGAATCAACGATTATCAGTTACCGAGGCTCGAGACACCGCCAAAAACCGAGAAGAATGGAAGCGAATCGTGAATAGAGTTCGGGACCCAGCGGCACCGACAGCAGCGTATCCGTTGCGGGGACGTCCCGCTCGGACCGCCAGCTAACGGATCAAAGAAGAAAGAAGAAGAATAGAGAGCAGCGATCAACCATACATACCTGATCGAACAAATATCCATGTTGATGATGAAGATAGTGCAGAAGATCTTTCTCCAACGAAACGAGGACCTTATACTCCTAGATACGATGCTTCGAAGTTTGCTATGATTTGTGACAGATTTGGTGTGCCTGACAGAATAGCTTCAGCTATGGCAACATGTCTTATGGAAGACATTAACGTAAGAGATGACCGTGGTAATTTTGTAATTATGGATAAAGCAAAAGTTCGTAGAGAAAAAATGAAATGTAGACAAGAAGTGCTTCGTAACCGGTATGACGCTTCCAGTTTAATAGCATTTTCGTTTGATGGCAGAAAAAATGATTCTTTAACGAGAGAGAAAATAGATCAAAAATTTCATCAAACGATGGTAAAAGAGCCTCATCTAGTTGTTTTGAAGGAGCCTAATTCCCAATTAATAGGCTACGTAAAATTGGAAAATGAAGATGCGGAAACTAAGGTCAAAAAATTGAACGAATTTTTCATCAACAAAGGAATGTCCTTTGATTCATTAATTGGCATATGCTGTGATGGTGAACCAGCAAATACTGGCATAAAAAATGGAATATTGCGACGATTCGAACTACAGTTACACAGACCACTGCATTGGTTTGTGTGCCTTATCCACTTTAACGAGCTTCCGCTGCGGCATTTGTTTGACACGTTAGAAAGATCATCCACCACTGGACCACGAACGACAACCGGAACGTTAAACAAACAAATTGAAACTTGTGAAAAACTTCCGGTACGTAATTGTTATAACTTTTTTCATACCATTTTTACTTCTATTACTTATTTATAATGTGTTTAAAATAATAAAATCGTATTTTAATTCATCGAATCTTTACAGGTTGTAGCTGATTTTGAAAAAATCCAACTAGAGAATATGCCTCCAGCAATGGAAGAAGAAGGTGAATTATCTACGGATTTAAAGTACTTGTACAAGTTGGCCAATGCGATTTCTAATGGTTTTATTCCGGAGGATTTGGCTAACATTAAACCAGGGCCAATTGCTCATTCTCGCTGGCTCACCAAGGCCAATAGGTTATTACGGTTATATGTGACAACGAATAAGCCATCTAAGAATTTGAAAACTCTAGTAGCCTACATAATGAAAGTTTATACGCCAATGTATTTCAATATTAAGTATTATAACTCTGTCGTGTATGGTAGCGCATTATTTTCGAAATTCATACGTTGGGCACAGTTTTTAGAGCCAAATTTACGCGACGTGATAAATAATGTAATTAAGGACAATTCATATTATGCACATTCGGAAAATGTTTTGTTATCAATGTTGTTTGATGACAGAAAAGACAAACGCGACAGTGCTATAAACATAATTTTACACTATCGAAATAAACTGGACGATCCGATGCGAGTTAGAGTTTATAGAAAACCTATTATTAACTTCAATTGCACAGATTATACGAATATGATTGACTTAAATGACGACAGTATTATTTTTGAGCCACCGTTTACAAAAACGATTCCGCATGATTATTTTGAGCAATACTTAGAATACGACGAGCCACCGCTGCCTGACCCAGGAATTCCGTTACACATCCAAGGTACGGAAAGACACATACAATTGCTGGCTAATGTTTCTAAACGCGCTTTAGACAAGAATCGAGAAGGAATAATGGCAGTGACATTAGAAAGCCGTAAGAAATTATCTCGACTTGAAAGCAAGCAAGACTTTCAAAAATAACTCCTCGATTCTTATCTATTACTGCAAAAAAATGTTTTCCTTTTTGAATTTAAATTTACTTTTATACTGTATTCTATAAATAAAAATAAATTTATAATAAAAATGTAAATGTGCGTTTGTTCTTAATCTAAAATCTCCGATCACTTTGAAATTTTGATACAACGTTGCATTCGAATATGCCTATGTTTTTATATACTATGAATGTGTTTCTGGAAGAGGTGTAGCGTGGCAACACCAAAACGACTATAGCGCACGTGTTTTAATATACTTGACCCATGCATTTATTTTAGGCCATTAATAATTTGGTTTTGCAAAACAAAACAATTCTTGAAAAATAGTGATAAAACCTACGAAATATAGATAAAATGTACGAAAGCGCCCTTTAGCGGGACCAGTAAATATAAGTAAACATTAGCAATAGATTGCTCGCCCACAGAAACTCCTAAATACGTGTGCCTGGAGAAATAACTTGTATTTTTATCTTCTTAAATAAATTAAATCATAAATATTGACAAAAAATATCTATTTTTAAAAATCCGGAGGCTCAAAATTGATTTTCGAACTATAGTTTCTTGGGCAAAGTTGCTCAAAATTACATATAGAATATCACTAGGGGGTGTAAAAGGTCGATTTTTTTTCATCCATACAAATTGACCCGCCCTAATATATATATATTTTCTCTCGCTCCCGTGCTTATTTTTTTTTGCATATTTTATTTTTTTTTCCTCTTTTTTTCTTGGTTTTGTTTGCCATCTATTATTCTTTTTTTTTAAAGAAAAAATTTTTCACTATGTCAAGGACCGAGGGTTCATCCAGTGAACAAGACGTTCACATGGAAACGTCACAAATAGAGGAGCCAAAGCCCGGAACTTCGGGTGTCGACGCCGTTAAAGTGTCAAAATACGACATCCCGAAATTCTGGGTACAGCAGCCCGCCTCCTGGTTCTATCAGGCTGACATTATGTTTCAACTGGCGGGCTGCAAATCGGATAGAATCAAAGTCTACAATGTTATAGCTGCATTGCCGGAAGAGGCGGTAACGGCAATGCGGCTTAGCACCGTAGACCCCTCTACCTCTTCATACGAGGAAATCAAAATACATCTCGAGAAGTACGGCACTTCGGAGAAGCGCCGCCTCGAGCAGCTTCTGTCAGTGCAAGAGCCTGGAGACAGAAAACCTTCTGAGTTTCTCCAGGCTCTCAAGGCACTAGCGGGCGGGTCATCGGCGGTCAACGATGATCTGATCCGGAACCTGTGGGAGCGGAGGCTTCCACAGGCCATCCAGATCACGTTGGCCACCTCCGCTGACCAAACACTAGCCGGGCTGGCTGCAACGGCGGACAAAGTATGGGAGGTGCTTCCACACGGAGGCGCCTCATACGCGTCCGCCGTCCGCGCAGCTCCAGCCAACGCGGAGCCCACATTGGTGGCGCTGCAAAGCGCCATCAATAAGCTGACGGCCCGGCTAGACAAGCTCGACCGTAGCCCGCGAAAACCGAGAAGCCGAACACCTGCCAATCGGCAGGGCGGCCCTCGACAGCCCTCGGCCAATCGGCCACAAGGGGCCAACCAAGCCAGGGGTAGCTTGTGCTATTTTCACTATCGTTATGGTAGTGAAGCTCGTACATGCAAGCCTCCCTGCAATTTTGGTGGTGGACAAGCCAAGTCGGCGAAGAAACCAACCAAAGCCCCTAAAAAAAACTAAAGGGGCAGGGGGTCGACATGAGCGAGCATATAACCGCTCATATCGTCTATTCGTCAGAGACACCAACAATCGGATGGACTTTCTGATTGATTCGGGCTCTGACGTTTCAATTGTTCCCGCCAAGGCGTTCCCGGCCCATAACGGTAGCCCGAACGTCCTTCTGTACGCGGCCAACGGATCACTGATCCGAACTTTCGGCACAAAGTTGCTTGAACTTGAACTCGGCTTACGCCGACGATATGTTTACAACTTTATTATAGCCGACACCACTAAAGCCATTATCGGGGCGGACTTCTTAACGAAGTTCAAATTGTCCGTCGATTTTGAATATCGGCATTTAGTCGACAAGCGCACGAAGTTTCGAATTAACGTGTGCGCTACCGTCGACTACAACCCCGAAATATTTCCATGCCGAATCATTGGCATATACAAAGAGCTATTAACGAAGTACGCTTCGTTAACAAAACCGCCCAATTTTAACCTTCCGGTTAAACACAATGTGCAACACCACATTGTAACTAAAGGGCAATTACCATTTGTCACCGCTCGGCGACTCCATCCGGAGAAACTGAAGGTGGCAAAATTAGAGTTCGACCATATGGTCGAATTGGGGATTTGTCGACCTTCGTCGTCCCCCGCAGCATCTCCGCTTCATCTAGTTCCTAAACGGGACTCACATGATTGGAGGCCATGCGGCGACTACCGTCGCCTTAATGCTGTCACTGTGCCGGATAGATATCCAATCCCGCACATACAGAACTTCTCCGTGAATCTTCACGGTTGCACAATTTTTTCAAAGGTTGATTTGGTACGTGCATACCATCACATACCAATCGCCCCAGAAGACGTGCATAAAACTGCACTCATTACGCCATTCGGCCTATATGAGTTTACACGTATGCCATTCGGCTTACGAAATGCAGCCCAAACCTTTCAAAGGTTCATAAATGAAGTTACGAGAGATCTCGACTTCGTTTATGTATACTTGGACGATATACTTATCGCCAGTAAAACCGAGGATGAGCATATCGTTCACCTCGAAGAGCTCTTTAAACGCCTCGATAGCTTCGGTTTAACCATTAAGCTAGAGAAGTGCGTTTTTGGTGCAACAGAGATTAAGTTTCTAAGCCACCGCATCACAAAGGATGGAATACTTCCATCCTCCGATCGGGTTCAGGCTATCGTTGATCTCGCACCTCCAACTTCTGTCAAATCGATCCAGAAGTTTTTGGGAATGGTGAATTTCTATCACCGATTTATCCCAAAATTGGCTGAACAGTTGGTGCCTATAAACGAGCATTTGAGACACCTTCTCAACCGCTCACGTGCCAATAAAGTTTTTGACTGGCCAGCAGAATGTCAGGCGGCATTCCTCAAGGTGAAAACCTCGATGGCTGAAGCAACTCTGCTGAACCATCCAATCGAGGATGCAAAATACAGTCTTACGACTGACGCCTCTGATTATGCAATCGGAGGCGTTTTGGAACAATTCAACGGTCATCGGTGGCAACCTCTAGCTTTTTATTCCAAAAAGCTGTCACCAACCGAACGGAAGTACTCTGCATTCGATCGCGAACTCCTCGCAATCTATGCAGCGATCAAACACTTCCGTTATTTCGTTGAAGGACGCAATTTCGTGGTCTATACTGATCACAAACCACTGGTTCGCGCCCTTCACACAAAGACCGAACGATCCCCTCGTCAGACCAGACATTTGGGTCTAATATCTCAGTTTACCACAGACATCAGACATGTGTCAGGTAAACAAAACGTTGTCGCCGACTACTTGTCGCGCTCACTAGCAACCGACAACGTCGACTCGGTCACCTTCGACCTGCCTACACTGGATCAGGCTCAACAAGGTGACACAGAGTTGAAGTCTCTACAAGAGCACCCCAGCAACGGCTCACGGGTAAAATTAGTTCTCACACCAATACCATTTACCGCCCATCAGGTATGGTGTGAAACTAGTACAGGCATTCCTAGGCCTTACATACCCACTTCCTTACGCAGACTAGCGTTCAACTCCGAACATAGTCTCTCTCATCCTGGTATTCGTGCTACAAGACGAGCCGTTACCAAGAAATACTTCTGGCCATCGATCAATAAAGACTGCAATGAGTGGTCTCGATCGTGCTTAGGTTGCCAAAAGTCCAAAGTTTCAAGGCATACCAAATCTCCATTGGAAGCTTTCAAGCTTCCAAATAATAGATTTGACCATATCCATATGGATATAGTGGGACCCCTACCCCCATCTCGTGGATACTCTTATATCTTAACGATAGTCGATAGATTCACGCGATGGCCTGAAGCATATCCAATTCGGGATATCTCAGCTTCAACAGTGGCAAAGAAATTCGTCACTGAATTTGTCCCACGATTCGGCGTACCACTCGAGATCACAACCGATCAAGGTACGCAATTCGAATCGAAACTGTTCAATGAAGTTGCCAAATTACTCGGCACTCATCGAATCCGGACCACCGCCTACCACCCGCAAGCAAACGGGATGGTTGAACGGTTTCACAGGCAACTAAAAGCAGCCTTAATGGCAAGGGACAACACTACTCATTGGAGTGAAGACTTGCCCTTTGTCATGTTAGGCATACGCACGGCAATTAAGACCGACTTACAATGCTCACCAGCCGAGCTCGTATATGGTCAGAATCTGAGACTTCCCAATTCGATTTCTATCCCAAGTGATGAGAATCCAATTGAAGAATCAGAATTCCTCTCTCGCCTTCGTTCTCATATGCAGAACATTAAGGCAATACATCCTCGGCAGCCCGTCCAAAAGGATGTCTATGTGCCAGAAGCCCTGGATAACGCCGACTACGTTTTCATACGTGTCGACAGAGTTCGAAAACCTTTCGAACCTCCATATGAAGGCCCATATGAAGTAATCAAACGATTACGAAAACACTTCGTCGTCAAATTGAACGGCACAACCAAGTCAATATCCATTGACAGGCTAAAGCCAGCCTTCGGTTGTGACTGCGACAACGAAGCTAAGCCGTCTAAAGCGGTAACATTTCGTTAACGCTACGCTGGGGGGGAGTATGTAGTGACCGCGTAAACTTAATTACCAAGTTTACGCAAAGTCACAAAAATATCCTCCCACACGGTAAACACGATCAATCGGAACACTTCATCGATCACCGAAATCAAAGTTCAGTGATCTTGCCGTTTTCCCGTTCCATCCCGATCGTGTTATCAAGTATCCAATTTCCGGCATCTCCAACGAGACTCACTTTATATCATCGTGTCGTCGACAATACACAATCAGAAAAAGTCTAAAGTGCGAGCCGGGAGTAAATACCTATATATATATATATATATATATATATATATATATATATATATATATATATATATATATATATATATATATATAATAAAACCTAATATAAAATACCTAGTGAAATTATAACACTATAATAAGTTTAATTATAAAATAAAACATTATAACATAAAATAAAGATTAGTTTTGAATTGGGCTATTATAAGGGATTATAATCCTCGTGGCCAGAGAAACTACAAACTCTTTTGGCGGAACCTCTAATAGCAAGTCTTTCATCTTCATACAAAATTCCCCCCCCCCCCCCCCGTTAGTTGTGTGCGTGCATATATGTATGAACATCACTGCTGAGCAAAAATCAACGCATACTTCGTGAATTCAGCGAGACAAAGCCAGATTCTCTCTTTACGATAAAGTATGCAGAACAGAAAAGGAAAGAAAATTGAATCTGTTTTCTTTCATAAATCAAAACAAACGAGCAAATATGCACCAATACATAAGGTTTATACCCATATAAACTCATAAAAGTTTAGCTGTTTAGTTGTATGCAAACGCGTATAAAAATGTTGCATTCTCTTTCTGATAGCCAGACATCGTCATTTGAAGAACTTTTGCATATAGCTGTTCGCCTTCCACTCATTACCTATATGAAGATGAAAGACTTGTTAATTTCTAGACTTTGGAGATACCGAGTATTCGGCCACGCTCTGGGCCGAAGCCCCGAATTCGCAAACATTTCGAGCATAGAAAAATTATCAGTGTAAATGCGATCTTAATACTACAATAATATTTCCGGTGTTAACACAATTGCGCGCAATTCCGTAAACGATTTCAAGCCACTCGATTTCGATTTTTTGTTTTTTATTGCTTTTCTCAAGAAATTTGTTCGCCGGTCCGGAGTCCCCTTTGATAATATTGTTGTTTTTGTTGTTGCTTTTCCGATGAAATTTGGATTCCTTTCATATAATTTTTAGTGATATGTGCGTTTTTTATGATTTGGTATTCAGCCGCATAACGTGGATTAACCCACAAAGAAATTTTAGGGGTGGCGGTGACATTTAAAATACATGGAACAACATTTCTTCCGTGCAAAGGACAAAATGACCTATATGCATTATAGGTCAAAATGGCTTTGTATGCTTTTTGACGTGACAACGTCTATTAAAACGATGAACGCCGGCTGCATGCACGAAAAATGATGACTCATTGTCCCGTTATGTCCCGTTATGTCCAGTAGTAATTTTAAAAATTTGATTGTAGTAATCTTAAAAATTTGATTAAAATTGTCAATATTTAATTAGATTAAATTTGTCAAATTGTCAACAATAATATTGTGCAAAGCAAGCCAAACCCTCTGTCTCCTAACTGGGTGCCGGTGTATAAGAAAATAGTGAACATTACACTGACGAAAACTGTGAAATGCAAACGAAAACAGTTTCCTTGCGTTCCTGCTTGTGCTATTACCATTCACAAGTCGCAAGGTGGGACGTTTACTGTTATTGTTTATAAATACTCCTCGAAGCAACCACAACAGTTGGTGTACGTGGCGCTGAGTCGGGTAACGAATATAGACGGCTTGCACATCATCACGGAAAAAGATGCGCCTTTTATCTTCAAACACGGACGGGATGGGAACGACTCACAGACTACGCGAGATGTCCATAACGAAAACATTCGACTCCGTGGACACGCCCTTCAAACAATCACTTCGAAAGCAGTGAAATTTTGTGATGGCGCTGGGCAAACTGTAGTGACAAACCTTAATGTTCAGAGTTTGTCGGCGCACTTCGCCGATATTGAAACGGATCCCGTGATACCAAGATCGGGTTATTTGGTATTGACTGAAACGTGGATGCGTGACAATTTTGATCCAGTTCCAATCAATAATTATGAATGTATAACCAGGCAGAATAATCGATCGGATTCTGATACAAACGCAGCTGGTGGAGTGGCAATCTATCGAAAATTAACATCAATATCCACGGCCAAAGTTCTCCACGTTGAATTGTCGGACACAACTCGTCTTATCGGAAACACAGGCGAGGTCTGCTTTTGCTTGGCTGAAATTACATGCTTCACTGCTGATACAACGTTTAAAATTGTACTTGGCGCAGTGTATATTCATCCTGGAGCAAGTGTCTCAAACATTAGTGTATTGCTGCACCAAGCACTCTTTCCGTATGTGCATAACAGGCAGTATGTGCATGCGATCATGCAAGTTGATACCAATGTACCAATTCTTCTTTGTGGCGACTTCAAAACAAACGTGAAAAATGATGATACATTCCTCAAATTCATGAAGGATATGTACAATCTCGAATGCACATCAGATGTTACTAAGTCAACAACGCTGAGAGGAACAACCCTCGATTTGACTTTTTCAAGGCACATTACACTTGCAACACTCCCATTCATTTCATACTTTTCCTATCATCGACCTATCCTTAACAGAATAACACAGATTGCAAGAAGTTAAATATCAGAAATGTATAAAAGGTGTAAATGAATTTGTTACTACACATTGTTACTTGTAAATAATCTGTTCATTAAAGTAATAAACATATTTGAATTCATTAGTGCAAATAAAAGCTAATTTATCAATCAAAATGAATATTTCATTTCACTCCTTTTTGTATCCATACAAAATAATGATAATTTAATATAAATGATTCAATTTTATTCATAAAAGTGTGCAATCATTTCATCAATGTTTTCTCATGACGTTGTCACGTTAAACTATCGTCCGTAAACCCTCTTTACAGACAACAAATTTTTTTTAATATGAAATATTCATATTTATCCTTAAAAAAATTTCAGACTGATTGTCCTTTTTAATTAAAAGTTATCAAAGTAAATGTTCACTTTATTTGCTTCGGTTTCATGTATTTTGAAAACTTTGATCTCGTTTTTCTCGAATCGAGGTTTTTGCATATCGGTCATTTCGCCTTTGCACGGCAGATTTTCACTGGCATTACATTAGGCGGCGCGGAGAAATTAAATCTATGGGGACTTCTGCCCCAGGCCGCCACCGACACCGTCGCCTGGCAAGTCGTGTGTTCATTTATTCGACCGAATACCGAACATTAAAAACGTGGCCGAAAAGCCGCCAAATATTTGTGGCATCTTTATAAACCATATCAAATTGATAATAAATTATCTTAGAAAAATAATAATTTATCATCTATTAAGTAATTAGTTCAAAAATTAGCTCATTACTAACAAAACAAAATTAATTCAACAATATTCTTCAAGACATAATGCTCAAAAGAGTGGCTTTCGTGGATACTAGGATGCTAGGGTGTTTATTATTTTTAAATACATAGGTATATTATTTCACATTTCATTGCATCACTTTTATTTAAATCTTTCGGCCAAATATTTCACGTCACATTACTTCATTGGAGTATTAGTTGATTCAATTACTGTTTTTAGTTAAATTAATTTATTATATCTAGTTAGCATTGAGGTAGTGGAGGAGTGGCCACTTCCGGAGTTGGACTTTTTTGTTATTTCTTAACAAGGGTGGTGTACAAGTACACAAAAACCCAGCGGGGCATAAAACATTTAACTATAGTTTCAAAAATAATATTTTCTAGGGGGTGAGTTAAGGGGTGAATTGTTATGGGCTTGAGATTTTTTGTATATTATTTAATACCACTCTTTTTAACGAGGGACCATATTGTGCAGCGGGATCTTCTACAGCCTTTAACTATATTTCCAAAAATATGTAGTAGTTCTTAATACCACCCTTAACAAGTATGCAAAAATGAAGCGGGGTTTAAAGCCTCTAACTATTTTTCTCAAAATAATCATTTCTAGGGGGTGGTTTAAGGGTGTCACCCAGGGATGTTTTGAACTTGAAATTTTTTGTGGTAGTTCTTAATACCATCCTCAATAAGTGGCAAAAATGCAGCGGGGTCTAAAGCCTCTAACTATTTTTCTCAAAATAATCATTTCTAGGGGGTGGTTTAAGAGTGTCACCCGGGGATGTTATGAACTTGAAATTTTTTGTGGTAGTTCCTAATACCATCCTTAATAAGTGGCAAAAATGCAGCGGGGTCTAAAGCCTCTAACTATTTTTCTTAAAATAGGGGGCCTCGGTAGTCTAGAGGTAAGGCGCATGACTACTATCCCAGAGGTCCCGGGTTCGAATCCCGGCCAGCCCCACGGTCGTTCGCCTTTTCCACTTTCTCATCTATATAACTTTCCTTCTTTCTTCTTCCCTCTTTACATTCCTGATTCCTTCTGTCATAGCCTTCCTTAGCCCTTCCCCGCTCCACCATAGCGCATGTAATCGGTTGGTTGATGAGATTAAACTCGTTTCAGGAGGCATAACACTCCAGCGAGTTGTTTCTCGATGCCCCGATGTCAAAAGTCGGGACAGTAATGGTTGGGAGTAAGTGGACTGAAAACTATCTCTGGTAGGTTGTGATAGCTCCTTCCTTCCCCGACTAGAGCTGTGTTCGACATTGCACTCTATATGAAGAAAATAGATTGTCGACACAGTATAAAGGGCGTTTCCTGAGACTCTAGTCTTTCACATAAAAAAAAAATCATTTCTAGGGGTTGGTTTAAGGGTGTCACCCGGGGATGTTATGAACTTGAAATTTTTTTTGTGGTAGTTCTTAATACCACCCTTAATAAGTGTGCAAAAATGCAGCGGGGTCTAAAGCCTCTAACTATTATTCTCAAAATAATCATTTCTAGGGGGTGGTTTAAGGGTGTCATCCGGGGATGTTATGAACTTGAAATTTTTTGTGGTAGTTCCTAATTCCATCCTTAATAAATGTGCAAAAATGCAGTTTGGTCTAAAGCCGCTAACTATTTTTCTCAAAATAATCATTTCTAGGGGGTGGTTTAACCCTAGGACCCTACACTGGGGTTCTTCAAACCCCACAAAGTTTTACCGGCCCTGGCGTTTCGGCTGTATTAGTGGTAGGGCCAAGCGATTTTTACCATTAGGAGGGGGACCTGTATAGAGAAGAGTGCTGCAGAGAAAATCTTTAGTTCTATTTTAGAAGTGACACAGTGAATATTTGTTTGAACGTTGGGGTTAGCGTAACCCCACTATTATGTAAATTTCCTGAAAATTGATAATATTCATCGGTTGCAAAAATTCTGATATCTTTCGAATTTTCGATTCATACATTTTTTACGTGTTATTTATACCTTTTTCTTTACTACTCAAGCCTAAAGTTATTTAAAAAACCACGAAAAAAAATTAATAATTTTTTCCTTAAATTTTAATAAAAATTGCAAAAATAATTTTGTTCATGTTTTTAATTGCACTTTTTTCGGGCAAAATTTTATCTAATGCTATTTTGCCATATACCACGCGATTCTGCACCTTCTGCTGATTAAAATTAAAAAAAAAATGCCTATCTACAATGAAAACTCACTTAACGGTATCGAGTTAAAATACTGGGGTGCACGTAACCCCTATGTAGGAGATTTGTTATATTTGAATAGTGTAGGGTCCTAGGGTTAAGGGTGTCACCCGGGGATGTTATGAACTTGAAATTTTTTGTGGTAGTTCTTAATACCACCCTTAATAAGTGTGCAAAAATGCAGCGGGGTCTAAAGCCTCTAACTATTTTTCTCAAAATAATCATTTCTAGGGGGTGGTTTAAGGGTGTCACCCGGGGATGTTATGAACTTGAAATTTTTTGTGGTAGTTCCTAATACCACCCTTAATAAGTGTGCAAAAATGCAGCGGGTCTAAAGCCTCTAACTATTTTTCTCAAAATAATCATTTCTAGGGGGTGGTTTAAGGGTGTCACCCGGGGATGTTATGAACTTGAAATTTTTGTGGTAGTTCTTAATACCATCCTTAATAAGTGTGAAAAAATTCAGCGGGGTCTAAAGCCTCTAACTATTTTTCTCAAAATAATCATTTCTAGGGGTTGGTTTAAGGGTGTCACCCGGAGATGTTATGAACTTGAAATTTTTTGTGGTAGTTCTTAATACCACCCTTAGTAAGTGTGCAAAAATGCAGTTTGGTCTAAAGCCGCTAACTATTTTTCTCAAAATAATCATTTCTAGGGGGTGGTTTAAAGGTGTCACCCGGGGATGTTATGAACTTGAAATTTGTTGTGGTAGTTCTTAATACCACCCTTAATAAGTGTGCAAAAATGCAGCGGGTCTAAAGCCTCTAACTATTTTTCTCAAAATAATCATTTCTAGGGGGTGGTTTAAGGGTGTCACCCGGGGATGTTATGAACTTGAAATTTTTGTGGTAGTTCTTAATACCATCCTTAATAAGTGTGAAAAAATTCAGCGGGGTCTAAAGCCCCTAACTATTTTCCCCAAAATAATCATTTCTAGGGGGTTGTTTAAGGGTGCCACCCGGGGATGTTATGAACTTGAAATTTTTTGTGGTAGTTCTTATCACCACCCTTAACAAGTGTACAAAATTTCGGCGGGGTCTAAAGCCCCTAACTATTTTCCCCAAAATAATCATTTCTAGGGGGTTGTTTAAGGGTGCCACCCGGGAATGTTATGAACTTGAAATTTTTTGGGGTAGTTCTTATCACCACCCTTAACAAGTGTACAAAATTTCAGCGGGGTCTAAAGCCCCTAACTATTTTTTCCCAAAATACTAATTTCTAGGGGGTGAGTTAGGGGTAGGTTTATAATTCGTGATTAATAATTTAGGGGTGATATTTTTCAAGACCTCCACTGACTTCCCCGTATCAAAAAACAATTATTTACTTGTTTTTTAAGGTCCAACTATCAGTTTCAAAATTAAAACGTTCGGAACTTCAGGCTCATAATTTTGTTAGATTCTTTAAGTCAAATATCTTTAGACTATCGGCAGTAATATTTCCTTTTTTGTCGAATATCGGTTATTTTGTTGCTATTGTGTGTGATTAGGCATAAGTAGGATAAGAAGAATAACGTGCATCTACACTGGTAAAAGTGCGATTATAACTTCCTAGCGATGAGTACCGGCAACTTTTCTAAAAGGGGTAATACAATCAGGCTATTATTATCGTTATTTATTGGACAGAGTAAACAAGATTACAATCTTTTAGAGTATTATATCCTGGTGAATAATCCTAAATTTTTACAACTAGCTTAAGATAGAAGCAAAGAAGTAAGGGGCCATCTATAAATTACATCGCACGTTAGGGGGGAGGAAGGGGGTCGACGAAGTGTGACATTGTGTGGCAAGGGGTGGGAGGGGTTCTGAATTTCGTTACGTCTTATTTAAAAATCTAATATATCTTAGTGCAATAATACCCCGCTTTACGCGAGGGATACGCTCCGCGAAAACTCTCGTTAAGTGAAATTCGCTTGTATAGGAGGTTGCGTTTAAGCATAGCCAAAAGTCAGTACAAAATGCAAATCAATACTCTAGGCATTTACAATACGCATTTGAAATATATTTTTGGTGGGCTTGGAAACACATTTTTTAGCAGTTATACAGGTTTTATGCGCCCCATGTTTTTATTTTAGTCTGTTAAATGTCCCAGAATATTACTTAATCCGTTGACGCAGCGACCCAAAGTGCCCCTTGGCATACAACATGAACCTTACCAGACGTCAGAATCTCAAGAAGTTTATGCTTGTGTTCTAATTATTTTCTAGATTTTGGGAGTTAAAATAAAACCATTTAACTTAAAAGATTTCTTACCTATTTTTTTATTTTCTAGTTTTTAGTTTGATCTTTGGCTCGTATCAATTTGACATTTGGCTCGCAAACTCCTCATCCTTTTCAACTCTTTCATTGCATCTTTATTGCACGGTTTCTTACAGGGAGACTATACAAGGAGTTAAAACTCTTATGGGGAAAATAACCGGAAACGGATGGGTAGCAGAAACTAAACTTCTAGTTCAATTTTGGCCACAGATGTCGCCTAAAGCTGGCGAGCCCTACATGAAATTAGCTGAATTTCACCCACTTCGACGATTTCTTCAAAATTAAATGGAGCAATGCAAAAAAATTCATTAGAAAATAATAAAAATTCATTGGAAAATCCATAAATTGGTTAAATATGAAAAATCGCATCGATATAAATCCAACTTAGAAGCTGGTTTTTCAAGTTAGGCAGGCGTAAACAAAAAATATCTCAATAGTTAACGAACTTAGCCATGAACCGGATGAATATAAGGCCATATTTTTGAGGTACATGTGACTGTGGCGCCCGAAAATTGACTACACGGAGTTTGTACTACTTGTATAGTCTACCTGGTTTCTTATCTGTAAATTTCTGACAATCAAGCTCCTCCCAAATACACTACAGCATGGGCAACAGTATAACCCTGCATTCTCTCGGCCGTTCCATAATTAAACTTTTTCAGAAATTGTATGGCTTTAGGATGGATAAGGTGTACGTCGTCCCTTTCAAAATCAATTTGAATAGAAGATATGTCCGTTTCATACATTTGCGTTCGAAGAAACTGAGGCCATACAATGCCTTTCGCCAATCCTTTCGAGACGTCCACATTACCACGTAACATAACTTCGGCTCCTAAAAATATTCTCAATCTTTCGCCACCACCAGATATCTGAGTTTGAATTGATTTGGTTACCATGGTAAATATTTCTATTTGATCAGCATTCATAGCAGGTTGAGCTATTTGGAATTGGTTTTCGTTCATGGACAATTCTGGTCCCTCTTCTTCTTTTTCTAGCTCAATAGGCTCAACTTGTTCTAATGTGTGGAGCGCGTATTAGTTATGCATACCTATTGCCAGCGCCATTTTAAATTTTTTAATTTTGACAACAGTTTCATTAATTCCCATTTTGGTTTTTTAAAATTTTTACCACAGATTCGTCATTTGTGACCTTAAAAACTCCCCGATACCGACTTTGAATGGATTCAGAACATATTTACAAAATTTATCCACCATTTTAAATTTTGAAATTTTTACCACAGAACCTAAAAACTCGAATCGGTTAAGTAGAAGTAATTGAACAAGCTGTCGCAAAATTTGAACCAAAGAAACAAACAATCAAATCTACGAGGTCACGCTAAATAACACCACAAAAAAATTGTTTCCTATAAAGACGGTATACGGGCGAAGTTTTTACGTGATAACGTCTTTTTTGTGTTATGTTTTTTTGGAACAAAGGATTAAATGAAGATTACACTTTTACATTCATAAATCACTGACATATTTCGTTTTATTTAGTTTTTCAGTTTTATTTACACTTTTGTTTACAAACTTTTTGTGTAAAATGACAAGTTCACTTATTAGTCTATTCGCATACATTTCTGTTCATACATACATATGTACATGAATACAAACATACCTACAATACAATACAATACATACATACATCAATTTACAATTTTCTCGAATATTGCGCGCGCATAGTGACGTGACCGGACGTTAGTCAGTGGCGGTTCGTAAGGTTTAGGATAAGGGAAGCAAGGCGCAAGGCGAACGACAAAAGTAAAAGTATCGAAGGCTTTAACTAAGCTAAGCTGAAAAATAACATAGTGAAATCAGATAAACAAAACATTAGGAATTATTATGAAATAAAGGCTGTTCGTCATAATATTGGCTATCAGCGGTAACAATATGTAGTTTTTATCTGTACATAAAAAAAAACTTAAAAAAACTTTTAGTTTTTTGGTTATAACTCCGGATTTTTTCAGTGAACTTTTATGGATTTTTCAGAAATTGTATTTTATAATGTGAACAATAACTGGTTAAAATTTCAAGTCGAAATATCTTATTTACATATGTACGTCCGAAAAATTGACTTCAAATTTGAAAATTAATTGCCCAATAAATTTTGTGCATCGCTTCGTGTGTGGTTCTTTCTTATTTTTAAATATAGGTTCTTTTATGCTTGAAAAAAGTGAAAAAAAGTGGAATCGAAAATCGTGAACTTTTGCACTTTTCCGTCCATTTTTTCGAAATAGTTTCGCCGGTAGAGGGCGTTTTGCGTTTTTTTCAGATTCTGTTGATAAAGCGTAAAAAAACCCGTTGAAAAATTGCAACTACTAATTTGATATCACTTAATTTTTCATACAAATCCATTATTTTACTATAAATCTAAAAAAAGATGGTAATAATAAAACCTACCCCCTATACCACCCACCAACCATCATTACATTCTCCTTGCAAAAAAACACTTCAGGCAACCCGTACTCGAAAATACAATTCATAAAAATATTCTCTAAAGGGTTCATCATTAAAGAGAATCTTAAAAAATATAATGGAAGCTACAAAGTTATCAGCTTATATTAATTATATATCGCCTGCCACCCCATAATAGATAAAGAGAAACTTAACCTATCTTCGATCTCATTTTTCTTGACTCAATATAAAATAACCAAAAATTCATATTTTAAGAAGAGTGAAAAACAAAATTTCGAAGCAAATTTTAAGAGTAAATTTAATATTGCTTGAAGCCAGAGTAGATTACCAGAAAACGAAACCAAGGAAACAAAGAGAATACGGTGGATACAGAAAATTCCTCTATCTTCGCTTGTCAATTCCCGCTATTCGGTTCCGAAGACGCTGCGTATACCTCAGCTTCTGAGGGTACCGTATCTACCAAAGCCTTCTATATTTACAAGGCATGCACAACAAAATCTCACACTCACATTCAAAGATTCATGGGACTTCAATTTCAAAGATTCATGGGACTTCGAAGTGTGGTTATGTGTTTTTTTGGGAATAAATTCGAAAAATTACTGCTGCCTTCACCTTTTTAACGGATTGTTGACATATTAAGTTGATAAATTGTAACCCTTTTTATCTCCAAAATAGAATTAATTAACACAAAATTAAGTTGAAAGAATTTTATTAGGCACTTAAATGAAATCTCGAATACGTCTTTCAAAATGTACACAAATAACATTTTGTTCTTTCTTATTTTGTTCCAACAACAAACAAAATAAATACAGCAATATTTTTCTATTTTCACAATAAAAACTTCGTAAAAAATATCTTATTTAATCAAACGCACTAAAAATGACTTAAATAGGACAATCTTAAAAAACATCTTATGGATGAGTTTCGCTTTCACTTTGGCAATGTTGCCTTAAATTCCATTTTACTTCCGTGATACTGTCTGTGATATGTTCTGCACCTGTTTCAAATATTTTTATATTCAGAAATAGTTTTTAATATAACAGAAAAACAAAATACCTTGCATAGCAACAGACAATGCCCTGGTGCTTGGATTTTCCAGGACTTCACGAGATAATTCTGCGTCTAGCCTTAAAGTGCATATTATTGTATTGCCTTAATTCTTTCCTCGCTTTGAATTGTGGTCTTGCCTAGTTCTGTTACTTATTTATGGAAACTTTCCTCGTAAATATCTTTAATTTAATTATCCAAATCCACTTGAAACACAGTAAAATACATACATATATCAGTATATTTTCTACTATGAAAATGAAGAATGTGCACCACGCACTTTATCATTATAACACTGCAGAGATAAATAATTTACTAATTCCTTTTTGAAGTCAAGTCCCTTTTAATATATTTTTATTAACTAAGCTAGTTGCAACATATCTCAGAAGACGTTTAGATATAAGCTGAGAACAAAACGGTCCTCCATGACTAACATAAATCCCGCAAACGATCAAACATATTATTTAAATTGCTAACTTATGACACTTATTTTGAGCACTTTTTTCATGTCTTTTATTTTGATGAAATAACTATAATTTTTAATAAAACCTCACTCGCGACAGCACTTTTCGCGGCACGAAACCATTTTCACCTTGTTTTTAATGGGATTTTGCAAGACCCTCTCAACTACAGGCCACGTAGATGAATTTTTCGTGGTGTTGGTCTTAGGCCCAAAAGTCACCGCACACCGGAGTAACATGGCGCGGAAGCCGTACGCGCAGAATTTTTGTGTTTATTTTTGCAGTAAAAAGTGAATAAAACATTGTATTTTATAACTTTTTACTACAAAAATTGAAAAGGATTACCAGTGATTTGTGATTTAGTGGTATAGTGTTTTAATTATAAAATATCAGTGAATAAGTGATTTTAGGTTAGGTTTTTTTGTGGCCCAAAATTTGACATTTGCTTAGAATTTAATGGCGCACAATACGTTCGGGACTGTTTTCGTTATAGTTTTGCAGTAAAAAGTGGTAAATTATTGAAATTTATTACTTTTAACTGCACATAGATAAGATGTGATTAGTTCGTTAGTGATTTAATTAAGAAAAATGAAAAAAAAAAAATACGAGTGTGCGTAGGACCACACTTTAGAAGTGTTAACTTCTATGGCTAGTCTAAATGTCCAAATCAATCTTATTACAAGACGATAAGGATTAATATATTTTATTTATGAATATTCTGTTAAAGTTTATTTAATTGTTACTTATATATGCACTCCCTCCAAAATGTGTTGCAATGTTTGGAAATTAAACAATTTATCTTAAACTTATCACACAAAGATCAGACGATGGATGGCTGGGATAATGTAGTTTTTAGTAAAAATAGTAGATAATACATATATAGGAATAAATACATAGTACATAGTTCATAGGAAAAATGTAGTACATAGTACTTGTCGTCGGGTTGATGCAATAGTCACGAAACAGAAATTTTTGCTATTTTAAACATTGTGCAAATATGCAAAAAAGTCATATTATATTCAGCCAAAGTCACGGATCTAAATTTTTATGGGAATCCACTGGATTCATTTTGAATTCTTTCAGAACATAGTACATAATATGCAGTACATTGTATATAGTACGTAATAGATAATATATAATACATAGAAAATAATATAACATAGGGAAGTTAGGGAATGGAATTACTGGAAAAACTACTTCTACAGAAGCAGTTCAGTACTTCCACCCAGTACAAAAAAGGCATTACATTAACACGGCGATGGCCTAGGCTGGGAAGTACTTCTTTTTTCCCTTCCATTTGGAAGTACTTATACTACATTTATTACTAAACTCATAATGCAAAGTTATTATACTGTAAATTTTTATAATGTAATTTAGTTGGCGTAGGCGTGAAGGGGTGGGGTAGCTTGAAGTAAAATTAAGCGATTTATATTTATATCATAAACATAAATTCAAATATACATATGTTTATACATTAAAGACATAAAACTTAATGGCTGAGACAACTGTGATGATTAACAAAGAAAACGAGCAGCTACGAAGTTTTTCAACACGCTTTTTGGGCGAAATCAAACGCTTGGTCACCAAACCCATTCTCCTCTGCATTACTTATAAGTCATTACAGAGAACACTAATTAAAGAAGTACTTCCAAATTGACTTCCCACAGTAAATACTTGCGATTTTCCCTACTGGGATACTACCTCAGATATGTACGTAAAATACAGATGCCCAGTCGAATAGGCGAAACGCCGAAACGTATTCCATGTCGCCGAAAGCGATTAATCCAAGCAAAAGATTTAAATATTGCAGCCATTTAGTTGGCTAGAGCATGGCAACTTTTAGTCGAGGTCCAGCAACAGACATCAGCGATGGTCACGCGCATTTTTGGTTCGCACCCGTTTCTGGGCACTTGTGCCTATGCAGCTGGCTAAAGCATGGCAACTTTTGGCTTAGCTCCACATAGAAACAGCAGCGTATAATTCTATGTGTGCGAGGAAAAATAGCCCGCGCTTGGTGAGAGGGATTCAAAATTCATGTCATATTCTCGCACGCCATCGCACGAATGTATGAATGTATGCAGACCCGCTCTCAAAATCCATGGCATATTCTCGCACCCATTCACTTCATATTTTCGCAATGCAGACGCCGCTCTTAGCATTCATTTCATCCTCTCGCATACATTCGCTGCTGTTTGCGATGGCGTGCGAGAATATGACATGAATTTTGAGAGCGGCGCGAGAATATAAAACGAATGCTGAGAGCAGCCTCTGTATTGCAACATTCAAACACACAATCCCTCTCACCAAGCGCGGGCTATTTTGCCTCACACACTTATAATTATACGCTGCTGTTTGTAAGTGGAGCTCAACTAAAAGTTTCCATGCTCTAGCCAGCTGCATAGGCACAAGTGCCCAGAAACGCGTGTAGCAACAAAATGCGCGTGTCGCCATCATTGCAGCAAGTGTCCAGAAACGCGTGTAGCAACAAAATGCGCGTGTCGCGAATTCTTTGTTTTACCCCCAACGAAAAAGTGCCAAACGCGCCTAAAGAAGTTAACACTTCAAAAAAAATAGTGATTAAGTGTCTTTTAAGAGTGTTAATTGTATCGTGATTTTTTTTTATTACATTCGCGGTGTTTTTCGTGTTCATTTAGGAAAAAAATGTTGAATATATAATGTTTTGTGCGGTGATAGAATTAAAACTGAATTTAAAGTGATTAATACGTATATTACGAAATTATTCCCAAAAATATAAGTGCAGAAAACCCTTTTCTTGTTCACTTTTCCTTTCACACTTTTCTGTACTTAAAGTTAAATAATAATTCCATAATATATATTCCTCACTTTAAAATCACTTTTAATTCTATCACCGCACAAAACATTATATATTCAACATTTTTTCCTAAATGAACACGAAAAACACCGCGAATGTAATAAAAAAATTATCACGATACAATTAACACTCTTAAAAGACACTTAATCACTAATTTTTTTTTTCATTTTTCTTAATTAAATCACTAACGAACTAATCACATCTTATCTACGTGCAGTTAAAAGTAATAAAATTCAATAATTTACCACGTTTAACTGCAAAACTATAACGAAAACACTCCCGAACGTACTCTGCGCCATTAAATTCTCAGCAACTGTCAAATTTTGAGACCATTCTCAGCTATGGTTGTATTGGTGCCAGATACAACTGCATGGCCTGTAGTTGAGAGGGTCTTGGATTTTGACATTTCACGAATTGAAGTTGGGACTTCATACAACTACATACACACACCTACAGCATGGCTTGTAAATGTAGAAGGCTTTGGTATCTACGCAAAGCTTTGCTTGAGTTTGAGTTCATTTCAATTGAATGTGTTGGAGTTTTCACATTGATTTTCTGTGGCAAAGAAGCTGACGATATTACAGCTTCCCCATGTGTAAGGCCTCGGCCACGATAAGAGCGGCGAGACACCACTCTGCCGCTCACCACTTGTATTGTGGCTAAGATTTTACTCTTTCTTTACAGTAGGATGATAAATTTGAATTGTACTGTATTTTATATAAAAAAAAGTCTGTACATTGCATCCTTAGTGTTTCCAGAGGAGAAAAATATTGAGATTTTAATATTGATATATTAAAATTTATTTTTATGAAGTTGCCTATTTCGTCAAGGGAAGCAGTGCTTCCTTTGCTTCCAAAGAAGAACCGCCACTGACGTTAGTGGCTCCGTTACAACTTTTTTGTGAATGCCCCCGAGCCGCATCGATTTATAAGACGTTATCACGTCAAAAATAATTTATATGGAAATAAATTTAATTTCGGAATTGCTGTTTGCCGGCCAAATGACATGACGGACTGATACATAGTACAAAGGGTGACTTTTTTTTATGTGGCAGTGCTAAGCTCAGGAGTCACCCTTTGTACTACTAATCCGTTATGTCATTTGTCACGTCAGGGTGCAATGTATAGCAGTAAGCTTAGTACGGGGGAGGAGTAGGGGGAATAGGTTAAGGATTAAAAGTTACGGGGGGAGGGGGGGGGGGGTATTGAAGAAGGTGGTGATGAACCCTGCGTTTGACCTCTTGGATGTTGTAGGAGCTCGAAAATACTGACTGCGAGAGATTATTCCACAGTCGAGTTGTTCTATTAACAAACGAATTCATATCTTGTTGAGTGCGTGAAAGGGGGAGTTGCAGGTGAAAGGAATGAGACGAGTGGGCTAATCTGGTGTTGCGGGTATAAGATTGCCGTGAAGGCAGGAGAGCGTTTAAATCGGAGGAACAGTCACTATGATAGTAGCGATAGAATTTTGTCAGTGCTGCTACATTCCTACGGTGGCTCAGGGGGTCGATGGTGGAGCAAGCGGTATCGTCATCAATTAATTTAAGGGCCCTTTTTTGGACCTTATCTAACCATGCCAAGGTGGTTAATGGAGCGCCGCCCCAAACGATGGAGTTATATTCGAGAAGATGCCGAATGTAGGATTTATAAATAACAGCACGGGCCGATGCCTGGAGGAGGAACGTGCACCTCTTACGAATTCCTAAGCACTGGGATCCTTGTTTGGCGATTTGGAGTATGTGGTCATTCCATCGCAAGTCTTTGGCTAATGTCACGACTAAGATGTGTGGGGATGGGTCGGCCATTAGTTGAACTTCACTCACTGTCAAGGGTGGAGAGGTGTTGAACTTCTTTTTGGATATAAGACAGTACTTTGTTTTGGTGGGGTTGAATTCAACACGATTCTTCTTTCTCCACTCTAAAATGAGATTAATGTCGTTATTACTAGACTTCTGAGCTTAGCATTGCCACATAAAAAAAACTGCCTCTTTGCTTTTTGCAGGGCTGCTCAAATCAAATTTTGGTTCCCCTACATCTTATACATATTCAACAAGTCGTTATCGACAGGAAAGCTCCCTAAAATATGGAAAAATCCTATCTCTCTCCATTCGACAAAACATAGAGTTTCGGTCAATAGCCCATTTGATATTTCAATGGCCGTATTTCTGATGTTTAGTACTACATTATCCTATGAGCAACCGTTAAGGAGATATTAAAAAGAAATCGCGTTATCAGTTATTCCAGGTACGTGCAGTGCGAACTTTGGAGTTGAATTGCTCGCAAACTATACAAGCGAGAATGACGAACAAGGGCTCATTCTAAAGGTAATTATTAGCACTTTCAGTTAGGTAATCGGTATTAACCCACACAAACTAATATCTTAAGAGTTAATCGCAAAAAACTGCATTCAATCCAAACCACACGATCAAGGTTGAACTTTGAGCGGCCATAACTTTGAGCCAAATTAACTCACAGACCTCGTTGAGGGCTCATTTTATAGATAATTTTATTCTCCAATACCTTGCTATTGATCATTTTCAGCTATCATTGCACGCAAACGAGTTATTTGTTATAAACGACCTCTCCCTCTTTTTCAAGATGGCGGCTTTTCCCAATATACTGCGACCCCACAAACTTGGTTTTTTTATTCTCAGATGTACCCGAACAAATTCCAAAAAAAAAAGAAAAAAAAATTTTAAGAAACTCTTTTCTTTACCTTAATATATTGATCAGTTGTGAACACAAAATTAATATAAATACTAAAAAAATCGACTAAAAGGTAAAAAATAAGAAGATTTTAAACAATATAAACTTTTAAATCAAAATGGAAAAAATCTCACACATTCCTTAAAGAAAAGCGTGGGGTGCGGTTTTATGAAACAAAATGCTCAATTAGTGAAAATTCGTAGCTGTCTGAAATGTTAAAATGTACTCACGGCAGCCATGTTTTTTTAAGTTCAGGTTGGTATGGGCGCCCCACGCTTTTCTTTAAGGAATGTGTGAGATTTTTTCCATTTTGATTTAAAAGTTTATATTGTTTAAAATCTTCTTATTTTTTACCTTTTAGTCGATTTTTTTAGTATTTATATTAATTTTGTGTTCACAACTGATCAATATATTAAGGTAAAGAAAAGAGTTTCTTAAAAATTTTTTTTTCTTTTTTTTATTTTTTACTTTTTAGTAACGAATAGCGTTAATTAATACATTACAATTTCCAAACTTTTAATTAGATTATCATGTTAAATAAGGAAACTTTTTTACATGTTTTGTATTTGTTTCTTTACAACAGTTCTCAAGTGCATCCCAAAAATGCACAATTTGATGACCCCTCAAAAATCTAATAGCGCTCTACGTTTTTTTTTACATTTTGAAAGGTAGTGTGCTCGCGTATACTGGCTGGAGCAATAAAAACTAAAAACTGGAAACATATTTTTTTGCATCTTTTTAAATCATATTTTTATTTGCTATTGGTAGCTATGTTATGTCTTCCGCCATTTTTTAGTGAACGCCATATTTGATTTAAAACGACGTCATACAGTTTACTTTCTTACTCACTTTAATACACTTTCATTTGATATCCATACCGAGAGCGAAGTAAATAAAAGGGTAAACCGTCATTTTGTGTTGGCCGCCATTTTGAATTGAAATGACGGGACACAGACAACAGTATTCTAATTGTCACTCCCTTCCATTTGATACCCATGCCGAGCGCGTTGTAAAGAAAAATTGATCCTCTGTTTTGTGTTGGCCGCCACTTTTATGCCGCCATTTTTCTACCGCCATTTTGAATTTAGGATGACGCTAATTGTATTCAACTTGTTAACCTTTCATTTGATACCCATATCGAACGAGTGGCTTGTAAAGAAAAATGTAATCCATCATATTTTTTTGGCCGCCATTTTTAATTTGGAACTATCATTTTCGTGTGTTTTCGTCGGAAATACACATGTCTGTTAATTTTTACCAATTTTTATTGAAGGGAAGTGAATTTTAAGACTCTACATTGAGTAGAACGAATAATTCCAAGCATTTTTATTAAAAATCGTTTTTTGTTACTCAACAACAAAATCAACAACAAAAAATGTAACAAAATGTCATATTCGTGTATTGTCATCGGGAATATGTATGCCTGCAAAGTTTCATCCATTTGCATTGAGTAAAAGGCGGTTAAATTAACGTTACAAGATTTGATGCTCCGAAGTGAAAGTAAAGAAAAGAGTTTAAAAAAATGTTGTACATCGTAAAATGCAATTTAATTTACTAATTGCACTGGACTATTTATGAAAATTTGAAATTTTATGCGATGCATTTCATGTCCTTCCGGGTCTTTTTTGTTGTTTAAAATTGTACAATTCGCTCTGCTTCTTGATGCACATAAATTTCAATTCTACCGAGCACATTGTGCGTTGTCCTAAATTGTTATTTTTCAACTAATAGTTTTTCTTTTTCTATTGCATTTTGCTCGTTCAGAAATGTAAAAAGTTTTGTGTAAAATTATTTCTGCTCTGCTCTAATTGGCACCACAACTCGTTTTTAATACAACAATAAATGAATTCGACGCCAAATCTGGCGTCGAGAAGATTAACGACACTTTTAAAACGACAAACATAAAACGTCGACTTACGTGAACCCAAAACGACATTTAACGCGTCGTTTTCAGTCGACGCCGAATTGCGTGAACTGGCCCCAGGTCTCTTGTCACACGAGCGATAATAAAACTAAATGAAGTAATCTGTGCAATTCGTGCGCCACCAATAATAATCAGTACAGCCCGCGGGGTCAGCTTTATCATTTAGGAAAATCTGAACTTCGGAAGCTAACTCTGGGTTTTTTTCAAGGGTATGAATAAATTTCATTCTTCCATGACTCAAAGCTGCCGATGTTGTGTGGCATCTAGAGAAAGCATGAATAAATAATATATTTTTAGCTATTACATATATCTCCGCGTCGGAAACTTGATTGAGAATACTTTTTTTCTGGTAAACATCCTTCTCCGGGCTTTAATAAAATGTATTTGGGTGGACACGGCTTAGCGCGATGAGCAAAACAAGGATATCAATATCCTCGGCTACGATAGTCACGGAATTAAAAAGGCGTGATTATTCAAGGGCGAAATTCAATTAAATTGGTGTGTCTGCATCTACTTCTGTTCACTCAATATGATAACAGGAGTGGTATTACGTAAGTTGTTTCAATCGACCTCTCCATGCCAAAATCTTGAATTTTTGTATGAAGAAGTTGATTGAAACAGCTTACGTAATACCACCCCAGGTTTCTTCAAAAAGTCGATAAAAGCTTTTTTGTTGTTTTGGTTACTACGAAATTTCGCCTGTGAAATTGTTGGAACACTATTGCGATTAAAAATTATATCAGTAGATATAACACACATTCGTTGAAAGAGAAGCAGGGGAGATTTCTCCACCTCGATTGAACTCGAGAAGGCACTCAAAGCAGGGTTGCCGCGAATGTCAGTTTTTGCATATTCGCAAATGCGAATATTGAAAACTAACATTCGCGAATGCGAATGCAAATACCAGAGAGCCGGTGTATTAAAAACTACAAAATCTTTATATTACGTTTATTATGTATTAACAAAAGTTATATAATCCAGTCGTCAGAGCAAAATTCGAATGCAGACCTCTAATTAAATGTCAACTCACGAAACTTTTTTTAAAAAATAGTTTTTAGTGAGTAGAATATGTTAAAAAAAAGTTTCGGAAAATTGGTTGTACGCTACCCCTAAAAACAGCCCCCTAAGAGCAGACAAATCCGTTTTTGGCTAATATCTCTTAAACGGCAAGCCCTATCAAAAAATATTGTTTACAAAGTTTGTATATCATGCGATTATCTACACAAAATGATGTAATGCATTTTCCCGTACGAGTTGTCCTTCATAAATATCGTCGTTCTAAAGATTTAAAATACTCATATCCCCCTAATTCGCAACTTGTATAGGTAATCAGACGTTTAATAAATCCTCTGTTGAACTACGTGGCTAATATTTTCAGGGGTAATTTCTGGACTAAAATACAGGGTGTTTACGAAAGAAAAAATACGAGTGTGCGTAGGACCACACTTTAGAAGTGTTAACTTCTATGGCTAGTCTAAATGTCCAAATCAATCTTATTACAAGACGATAAGGATTAATATATTTTATTTATGAATATTCTGTTAAAGTTTATTTAATTGTTACTTATATATGCACTCCCTCCAAAATGTGTTGCAATGTTTGGAAATTAAACAATTTATCTTAAACTTATCACACAAAGATCAGACGATGGATGGCTGGGATAATGTAGTTTTTAGTAAAAATAGTAGATAATACATATATAGGAATAAATACATAGTACATAGTTCATAGGAAAAATGTAGTACATAGTACTTGTCGTCGGGTTGATGCAATAGTCACGAAACAGAAATTTTTGCTATTTTAAACATTGTGCAAATATGCAAAAAAGTCATATTATATTCAGCCAAAGTCACGGATCTAAATTTTTATGGGAATCCACTGGATTCATTTTGAATTCTTTCAGAACATAGTACATAATATGCAGTACATTGTATATAGTACGTAATAGATAATATATAATACATAGAAAATAATATAACATAGGGAAGTTAGGGAATGGAATTACTGGAAAAACTACTTCTACAGAAGCAGTTCAGTACTTCCACCCAGTACAAAAAAGGCATTACATTAACACGGCGATGGCCTAGGCTGGGAAGTACTTCTTTTTTCCCTTCCATTTGGAAGTACTTATACTACATTTATTACTAAACTCATAATGCAAAGTTATTATACTGTAAATTTTTATAATGTAATTTAGTTGGCGTAGGCGTGAAGGGGTGGGGTAGCTTGAAGTAAAATTAAGCGATTTATATTTATATCATAAACATAAATTCAAATATACATATGTTTATACATTAAAGACATAAAACTTAATGGCTGAGACAACTGTGATGATTAACAAAGAAAACGAGCAGCTACGAAGTTTTTCAACACGCTTTTTGGGCGAAATCAAACGCTTGGTCACCAAACCCATTCTCCTCTGCATTACTTATAAGTCATTACAGAGAACACTAATTAAAGAAGTACTTCCAAATTGACTTCCCACAGTAAATACTTGCGATTTTCCCTACTGGGATACTACCTCAGATATGTACGTAAAATACAGATGCCCAGTCGAATAGGCGAAACGCCGAAACGTATTCCATGTCGCCGAAAGCGATTAATCCAAGCAAAAGATTTAAATATTGCAGCCATTTAGTTGGCTAGAGCATGGCAACTTTTAGTCGAGGTCCAGCAACAGACATCAGCGATGGTCACGCGCATTTTTGGTTCGCACCCGTTTCTGGGCACTTGTGCCTATGCAGCTGGCTAAAGCATGGCAACTTTTGGCTTAGCTCCACATAGAAACAGCAGCGTATAATTCTATGTGTGCGAGGAAAAATAGCCCGCGCTTGGTGAGAGGGATTCAAAATTCATGTCATATTCTCGCACGCCATCGCACGAATGTATGAATGTATGCAGACCCGCTCTCAAAATCCATGGCATATTCTCGCACCCATTCACTTCATATTTTCGCAATGCAGACGCCGCTCTTAGCATTCATTTCATCCTCTCGCATACATTCGCTGCTGTTTGCGATGGCGTGCGAGAATATGACATGAATTTTGAGAGCGGCGCGAGAATATAAAACGAATGCTGAGAGCAGCCTCTGTATTGCAACATTCAAACACACAATCCCTCTCACCAAGCGCGGGCTATTTTGCCTCACACACTTATAATTATACGCTGCTGTTTGTAAGTGGAGCTCAACTAAAAGTTTCCATGCTCTAGCCAGCTGCATAGGCACAAGTGCCCAGAAACGCGTGTAGCAACAAAATGCGCGTGTCGCCATCATTGCAGCAAGTGTCCAGAAACGCGTGTAGCAACAAAATGCGCGTGTCGCGAATTCTTTGTTTTACCCCCAACGAAAAAGTGCCAAACGCGCCTAAAGAAGTTAACACTTCAAAAAATGTATTTTTTAAATATTTACTTAAAGTTGAGTAACTCCCAGAAAAATTATCGTAGAATTAGACATTCGCATTACATGAATTATAATGCGAATATTCGCGAATGCGAGTGCGAATACGAATATTCGCGGAATCTCTGACTCAACAAAGAAAGCACTTTGTTCCTTCTCTTGTATGATAAAGCCGCGTTTACATCCCAAAGTCAACGGGAAAGTGCACTTTGAAGCTCTTTTATTGCACAGAAATTTATATGCTTTTTTCTCGAAAGAACTATTATAGTCAGCGTTGCCAACTTTACGTGGTTTTACCACTAGAACTGGTAGTTTAGACTTGCTTTTAGTGGGAAAATTTTCTATCTAGTGGCTAGTAGGGAAGGCTAGTTTACATCCCAGCCTCAAAGTGGAAGCGCAAATCTGAACTCCTTTATCGCATAGAAGATAGTATGGTTCTGTCTCTGTTTCACCAAAGTGGCAACAGAAAAGGGCAGTCTCAAAGTAGAGCTCTATTCTACTTTATGAATTCGAAAAAAAGCTTTTTGTTTCGTTTAATTTAAGTATTCTAATGCCTACTAGATGTCACTTTCGCGGTTTCTTGTGGTGTTGTTAGAAGTTTTTGCATATTTACTTTGTTTTCGACAGTTTGAAAAATCAAAAACGAAATGTGGAAATGTTTGAAACTAATAAAAAGGCTTTGCAGCTCATTAAATTGTTTTCTCTGCGACCGTGTAAAGAATTTTCCGTTTGACAGTTGTAAAAAGTTTCGAGCTTTCGACGAAACTTTGCGCTTGTATTTTGTACAGGGCCACTTTGTTCTTCCACTTTGAGTCTGGGATGTAAACTGGCCTTAGGCAAGGCGCAAATTGAGACGCGTATAGCGCGTGTGAGCTGACATGACGCGACAGGCATGACACGCACGTGTCACACGGGTAGCGCGGTGATCCGCATATTGAGACGCAGTTTCGATGTGACACTAGCTGCAATGTCTGGCTCGCGGAAGAAAAAATTGTTATTAAGGGGAGTTTACATCCCAGACTCAAATTGGAAGAACAAAGTGGCCCTGTACAAAATACAAGCGCAAAGTTTCGTCGAAAGCTCGAAACTTTTTACAACTGTCAAACGGAAATTTTTTAACACTATCGCAGAGAAAACAATTTAATTAGCTGAAAAGCCTTTTTATTAGTTTCAAACATTTTTACATTTCGTTTTTGATTTTTCAAGCTGTCGAAAACAAGGTAAATATGCAAAAACTTCTAACAAAATCACAAGAAACCGCGAAAGTGACATCTAGTAGGCCCTAGAATACTTAAATTTAACGAAACTAAAAGCTTTTTTCCGACAATCGCATTCGTAAAGTAGAATAGAACTCTACTTTGAGGCTGCCGTTTGCTGTTGCCACTTTGGTGAAACAGAGACAGAGCCATACTATCTTCTATGCGATAAAAGAGTTCAGGTTTGCGCTTCCACTTTGAGGCTGGGATGTAAACTCCCCTTTAGTTGTTAAGTTCAGAATCAGAATCAGATAATGATGCTGAGGACAAAATGTTTCTAAATTATTTAACGACAAAAAAATTGAAATCACCCAATAAATATATCCTATTAGAAAGGGAAAAATGTGGACAATTTAGAACCACAAGTAAGATGAGTGATGCTGATTTTTGTAATTACTTCCGAATGAGTCGACGCCAATTTACTGAAGTGCATGGAATGATCGAACATTCCATTGATGCAAATGGATGCAATGCCCAAAAACCGATTCCAACCGATTAAAAACTTGCGGTTTTCTTAAGGTAAGTTATAGTTGTTTTCAAACCTCGTGACATCCCGCGCATGTTCCCCAGCTAAGCTCTTAAAAATGTTTAAAAGTTCAGACAAAAGCTTCAGTTTACTCCTCCTATCAAATCACTTGTTGCCATGTAATCAGTAGCGACTGCGTATTGCTACCGGGAGGTGTATCTTTCTGGGACTTCAATGATTATTTAAAAAATTTACAAATTATGACTGAAAAACACCCGTTTTTATATATTTTTTTTATTTTAAGGTTATTATATTTTACACATATGCTACAGAAATAATTTGTAGTAATTTCTCCTAAAAAATACGAAAGGAGGTGGGTCACAGCCCATACAAAATTACCCCAGGCCCGGCGCAAAAGAAAAGTATCTCAGATTATCGGCTATAATAAGTATTGAATTTCTGTATAGTGGCTAACTGTGGCTAAGGTGTTAATAATGCTATTTATTTTTATTCGGGCAAAATGACTTATTAACCCTGTATTTTTGTAACGCCATCACATATCTTCATGAATAAGGTATCAGTGTACGCAGAATACTCCCACCTATCTAAAATTGTAAAAACGACGGTACCACAGCACCAACTTCCAGAGTTATGAGTCGTCAAAGTCAAAATTTTGTTTTTTTAACAAAAATTTCACTTTCAACCACCAAAATATTCATGGTCAACTAATGTTTTTTTTCCCAGAATCAGAAAGCTTGGAGTGTTTCCTATGAATAGTGTCGAGACAATTTATATGCTACGGCCTTTACTTTCGAAGATATAAGCAATTTTAATACTAAAATTGGCGCTATTTCGTACTTTTTTAGCACTCTTTTCTCCTAAGCTTATGTCGAAAAAAACCAAGTGACAATTTTCAGGTCAAAGTTGCCTGCAATTTCCCCAAATAAGGCCAGTTTTAGCATTTAAATTGCTTATAACTTCAAAAGTAAAGGCCGTAGCATACAAATTGTCTGGACATTATTCATAGGAAACACTCCAAGCTTTCTGATTCTGGGAAAAAAAACATTAGTTGACTATGAATATTTTGGAGAAAAAGGTGGTTGAAAGTGAAATTTTTGTTAAAAAAAACAAAATTTTGACTTTGACGACTCATAACTCTGGAAGTTGGTACTGTGGCACCGTCGTTTTTACAATTTTAGATAGGTACTGATACCTTATTCATGAAGATATGTGATGGCGTTACAAAAATACAGGGTTAATTAGTCATTTCGCCCGAA
The DNA here is from genome assembly GCA_949987705.1 of Thereva unica. Taxonomy (NCBI): domain Eukaryota; kingdom Metazoa; phylum Arthropoda; class Insecta; order Diptera; family Therevidae; genus Thereva; species Thereva unica. The sequence goes on along the minus strand of OX465283.1, from coordinate 78,586,076 downwards.
TAAAAAGAAATAGCATTATTAACACCTTAGCCACAGTTACGGGATATAACAACTATACAGAAATTCAATACTTATTATAGCCGATAATCTGAGATACTTTTCTTTTGCGCCGGGCCTGGGGCAATTTTGACCCACCTCCTTTGTGTTTTTATCACTTTGATTACTAGATTGTTGACATTTCTTGCCAGTCGCATACGCGCTTCTGCCCGGGGAGGTTGTGTTGCTTGCGACTGCGGGGAACTGTCGGTTTATGAATGAAAACGCTCATTTATTCAAAGGAATTTTTTTCATCATTTTTTTTAAATTATTTTAAATTTAGAAATGAGAAATATTTCGCATAATTAAAGTAAAATTATGCTTATTATGTTGAATAAACTGCCTTTGTTGAGCAGGGGCTTTACATGTATTTAAAAGCTCTGCTCAACACATAGAAAGATAAATTAACTTTATTCATTCGGCATGCGCGCATCCCTTCCCAAATTATTTTGTTGAGTTTTTTCAGTGTTTGTTGCCGTTTTAACTAAAAAGAAGGGAAATGATAGAACATTATTTATAAAATTTGGCAACGAGGTGCGCAGAACTGCTCAAATTTTTTGTGTCACGGAGTTTGAAAAATTCTATACACAAATTTTGCATTATTTAAGGATAAATGAAAATGCTGCATTATTTATTTTCATCATATTGTATTTTCCCATGTTTATTTAAATGTGCATGAATGTGAATAGTAAAACAAATTAGACAAAGAACAGAATGATTTTTACGCCGACGTTATATGTTTATAATATGAAGGTGTCCTTATACACAAACGTGACACGAAACGAAACATATAGCAGAAGACACCCATTTTAAGCGCTGGAGATGACGACAATAAACTGTTGAAACGTCGTCGAAAAAAATTTTTGTCCCCTTGCCACACAACCGGCTCTTGCTACAACACCTATGGCATTCATCCCTGAAAATTTGGAACAAAATTAGTCAGATCGTCAATATCAGAATCAGCTCTGCAGCCTGTTCCAAATTCATGTGGTGAATTCGAAAATGTTTGCGGAGATGGATATTGTGTATACTGGGAAGAGGACGATGACAACGTCGAAGACGGTCGGCTACTCTTGTTCATAATTTCTTCCTCTGCTTGTGACACAGCCTGGAAAAGTTGGCCTCTGATTTTATGCTGGTAATTGGAAGACATAGCCTTAGTAAGTTGGTACATCGATATAAAAAAAATTGTAAAGAGGGTCATCACTGCTTGCTTCTAGTGCTTTTCTTGTTTCGCTCGTTCTCGTGATCTATCTTCACGCGATTGCATTGATCGAAGTATTAAGTCACGGATATCGTCCTCTTTCTTTTTTTTTGCCGTTTACTGTATGCCACTTCAGTAGAATCAGAGGTATGAGGTACTGCAAACTTTGGTATACTACTGCATTCTTCGTCGTTACCTGTGGTATCTTCAACATACGATTTCTCGCGCCTCTCATTTATTACATTTGGCTCACTTCTTTCAAAGCCCTCGTTGCTTAAAATCTCCTCAAACGCTGTTGTTTGACTTTGTGAATCTTCATCACTTTCGAGAGTTATGTTTCCTTCACGCGGTCCTGCTGACATAAAAGAGTCCAGGAATGACATCTGCTTCTGAAATCTCCAAGCCTTAATATTTTCAGCAGCAGCGCCACTTTTCAGACTTTTCAGCTGCCGCCGTCGGGCATCACGATAGCTGCCCCTTAGTTTAAGCCACATAGTTTTGGCTAGTCTTGTGTAGTACATGTACTACGTACTAAAAAGAATTAGTTCCCAGCATTGTACTAGAACGAACTATTCCCCAAACAAATCGGTCTTAGTTCACTTAGTTCACAAGAATTTTCCCATTTAAAAATTTCATTATCACCTTCTCAGCAACTATAGACCCTAAAACATAATATAAAAAAAACGAAAAAGTCGTAAAAAGATAATAAAAAAGGCGGCGCGAGCCAGGCCGTAAAAACCACCCTTTGCATGGGCAGGCAAAAAAACTATTGCGTAATTCCTTCATAAAAAAATCCCTCAGCTCAGTCCCTGGTTCGGTTTGTTCGGTGTTGTGAACTAGTAAAAGACCGAGACCGAGTTTATTCTTGTGTAGTACATGTACTACGTACTATTAAGAGTTCATTTCTAGCACTGTACTAGAAATAACTATTCCCTGAACAAATCGGTCTTCGCTATTCTTGTGTAGTACATGTACTACGTACTATTAAGAGTTCATTTCTAGCACTGTACTAGAAATAACTATTCCCTGAACAAATCGGTCTTCGCTGAGTTAGTTCACTGGTTTACAAGACCGAACCGAACGAACTAGAAGAGAATGAGCAGAAAAGACCGAGACCGAATGAACTAGTAAAAGACCGAGACCGAGTTGATTCTTGTGTAGTACATGTACTACGTACTATTAAGAGTTCATTTCTAGCACTGTACTAGAAATAACTATTCCCTGAACAAATCGGTCTTCGCTGAGTTAGTTCACTGGTTTACAAGACCGAACCGAACGAACTAGAAGAGAATGAGCAGGGATTTTTATTAATGAACAAATTGCGAAGGCCTTTTTTTGGCTCTTTTCGATATGTAAATATATATGTACCTGTCGTGCTCGTGAGATGCGACAAGTTAATGGCTGAATTTAGGGAAATGGATTTTGTTTTTGGAAAGTCAGCTCCATGGTTAAGGGCATTTTCTATTATTTCTAGATTATGGCAACAAAGGCAATTTATGGGATTATGTGATTTTTTCTTAATTTTGTTTTCATGCAATTCCCTGATTATGTGTGATTTTTAAAAAAGTATTTGAAACAATCCGATCTATTCCCACTCGGAAATAGTAATTTCAGTTACAGTGTAAAGGGGTTCTATAAAGTGGTTGTAAAGTACCGGTATTGTTATCGTAATAACCGACTCAAGGGGCAAGAATCCAATTTATTGGAAAGAACAGACAGACTTATGAAGGAATGACGGAAATGACGCAAGAATCGAGAGAAGAATCGTGTCAAATTCAACCCCTCTAAAACCAAGTACTGTCTTATCTCAAAAAAGAAGTTCAACACCTCACCATCCTTGACAGTGGATGACGTTGAACTAAAGGCCGACCCATCCCTACACATCTTAGGCGTGACATTAGCCAAAGACCTTCGTTGGAATGATCACATATTCCAAATCGCCAAACAAGCATCCCAGTGCTTGGGATTTCTTAAGAGGTGCAAGTTCCTCCTCCAGCCATCGGCCCGCGCTGTCATTTATAAATCCTACATACGGCCTCTTCTCGAATATAACTCCCTCGTTTGGGGCGGCGCTCCAATAACCACCTTGGCATGGTTAGATAAGGTCCAAAAAAAGGCCCTTAAATTAATTGATGACGACACCGCTGGCTCCACCATCGACCCCCTCAGCCACCGTAGGAATGTAGCAGCATTGACTAAATTTTATCGCTACTATCATAATGACTGTTCCTCCGAGTTAAACGCTCTCCTGCCTCCACGGCAATCTTATAACCGCAACACCAGATTAGCCCACTCGTCTCATTCCCTTCACCTGCAACTCCCCCTTTCACGCACTCAACAAGATATGAATTCGTTTGTTAATAGAACAACTCGACTGTGGAATAGTCTCTCGCAGTCAGTATTTCCGAGCTCCTACAACATCCAAGAGTTCAAACGCAGGGTTCATCACCACCTTCTTCAATACCCCCCCGTTCCTTAACCCTTAACCTATACCCCCCTCCCCTCCCCGTACTAAGCTTACTGCTAGACCGAACTAGTACATTTGAACAATTGTACTAGTTCAGAACGCTCCTTTCAATGACCGAGCAAGCACAACACTAGTTTTGGCTTCTTCTCCTGCAACAACATTAACCATTATTAGGTGTGAAGTAAAGATAGTGTTATTAGATGTAAGTTTATTGTTGAACCTCACTAAGCGGATGCGTTTTGTTTCAGATATTTGGCCTCTGGAGACAGCTACAAAAGTATCGCTTATAACTATCTATTGGGGGACATAACGGTGTCAAACATTGTCAAAGAAGTTGCTGTCGCTATATGGAAGCACATGCAACCAATATATTTACCGGAACCTACAACACAAACATGGCAAGTAGTTGCCTCACGGTTTGAGCAAAGATGGCAATTCCCGCACTGTGTTGGGGCTCTCGATGGGAAACATGTTATGATTAAAAAACCTAGCAGAAGTGGATCGTCATACTTTAATTATAAACACACATTTTCCATTATTTTAATGGCTACAGTTGATGCAGATTATAAATTTATCACAGTTGATGTTGGCTCAATGGGTAGATTTAGTGATGGAAATATATTTTCTAGTAGTGTATTGGGGACAAAAATGATAGGACACACACACTTTATTACTTCCGACTCCTGAACGAATACCTAAGATTCCTGAACCAATGCCGTATGTTTTTGTAGGAGACGAGGCTTTTCCTTTGTCAGAAAATCTCATGAGACCATTTCCAAGGAGAAATGTTACTGGAAATTATGAACATCAAGTTTTTAACGCCCGTCTTTCTAGAGCAAGACAGACTGTAGAATGCGCTTTCGGTGTACTATCTTCACGGTTTCGTGTATTTAGGAAGCCTTTTGAAAGTAAAGTGGAAACGGTGAGGGATGTTGTAAAAGCAGCTTGCGTTGTTCAACCGTCATACGAGAAAATGAAAACGATATCGAGCAATTATCAGAAACTCAGTTACTTCCTATGCAAGGGAGCAGGTTGAGAAATTCATCAGCTGCCTTCAGAGTGAGGCAATATTTCACTGACTATTTTACTGGGTGGGGAGCAGTTCCCTGGCAACACCAGTCCGTCATTCTTGAAAAATATTGAAAATAAAGCACCTTTTACATTCTAAATTTTGTTCAATAAATTTTTTTTAAGTCAATTTACTTCCGAATGAGTCGACGCCAATTTACTGAAGTGCATGGAATGATCGAACATTCCATTGAAGCAAATGGATGCAATGCCCAAAAACCGATTCCAACCGATGAAAAACTTGCGGTTTTCTTAAGGTAAGTTACACAAATTTTGCATTAATTAAGGATAAATGAAAATGCTGCATTATTTATTTTCATCATATTGTATCTCCCCAAATCCTAGTTTTTAACTTTGTCTTCATGTAGTTCGGGTTTTTTAGGTCATAAAGCTCTCTGCGCCCCCTCACAGCCTCGATTAACCTTCCTTCAGCCATAGGTAGGTATTTAAAAACACAGTAATCAAAAACAAACTAAAATAGTAGAAGAGAAAGATCAAGAAAATAATTTCAAGAAGAAATTTAGAAATACACTTGTTACTTGTTGACACGACCGACACGAGAAACTGTGGTTCGACCACAAAGCCACGCGTGTCGTAGATGACGCGAGTCGCGCCGCCTCGCGTCCACTAGTTAATTTGCGCGGCTCTATTAGTTTCCCATGGTTACAGAAAATCGCGCTGTGCTGCGCCACTCCACACGCGCTATACGCGTCTCAATTTGCGCCTTGCCTTACAGTAGTGGATTGAGAGTTTCCTTTCCGGCCATTCAATCAAGGTAATATTGGATGACATCAAATCTGAATTTCACCCCATCTCTGCAGGGATCCCCCAGGGGTCAATTTTTTTCTTATTTTTATAAAAGACCTACTTTCAATCCCCTTCAACCCACTTCTCAGCTTTGCTGACGACGGTACTCGGCGTTACTCTTACAGCTTCGATACAAGACAGACCCATGCCAGATCTGGTCTTGATGATCGTGAACTAATGTCCAACTCTATTAAGGGCCTAATACACTCAATCGAGCAATTATAGGGTATCGCGCGCCCGCGAATATTAAGAAAACTATCCAACCAAATGAAATAATTTAAATTAGGTATTTTTAAGAAAACATAAATCTAGCTATTCATGGTGGAAAATTTTAATATTTTTTATTAGTATATTAGTTATAATGGTTCAAAGTTCCGTACCTGCGCCCGGAAAATACTCCTATTTAGGTGGAAAAATTTTAAAATTTTTTTAATGTACGATAAACTTAAATCGATTAACTAGCTATTCATGGTGGAAAATTTTTGAATTTTAGCCTTCTTTCATGAGTAAATTATGTTTTAAAAAATGTCCACAAAATTTAAGAACGAAAATTCCCTAAAATTCTTCAGTTTTAATACATCAAATTTCCGCTCCAAGCAAATCTCTGCGCTAGTTGTATGCTGTATAAAGCATTTGCGTAATCATACACGAGATGCGTTTGTATAAGTGAGAGCTTCTGCTTCGGCTTTTGCAGGGGAAATTTCAAACCTTTTTTGTTGCAGGCATGGATGGTGATCGTATTTTCGGGAAAAAATAAAATCTGAAGAAAAATCGGTTTGTTTGGCAAGAATTTTAATGACTTGCTTGATGGTGATTTCCTTGATTTGAGAATTTAGGGATTCTTGCCGGTGGTCAGGTAGTGATGAATCGGTGTTTATTATCTTGGCTTTATGAAAAACCCAAGAAAATATTTTAATGGCAAATACTACCTTTATGTAATAATTAAGTTTTATGACATCCTTGTTTTTCGTTATTGTCTTTTTAGCCGTAACAACTTCCCGGAACTAGATTCGCAAAAAAGCTGTATCCCTTGCACAGGTATTTTACAACATGAGTGTAGATAAATTTTGCGTAAATTCATTTTTTATGGTTTTTATTATTTTTGTATGTAAATATGGGCTTTGCTGGACCTCTGGGTTAATTTGGTAAGAGGTCCGGAAATTCGGAAAGTCGGGGGTGTTTTTCAGATTTTTTAGTAAAGGGGGTGGAAGCCAAACAAAAAAACTAGTATCTAGCACTTGCTAAATTTCAAATCAGCAAAAGCAGCGATATCAAAATTTCACATGAATGAAAAATTTAAATATCAAACAAAAAAGATCTATTCCATATCCCATGACAGGAACAAGTTCGTAGAGTGCATTACTGCGACATTAATTCAATTTCCATTCATAATTATGTAACACTGGCTTCAATTTCTAGCCGGCGACACCGCAGAAGAGATTTCTTGAAAGTCGCCAAAAAATTTACCTCGGGCACGCACTCATAAAGTAAAGCCCAACAAGACATACGAATGCAGCCGAACCCCTTTATTGTGCAAAGATTTCCCCTCCGGCGGCCGTGTTGTGCACTGCAAGCAGTGCACAACAGGTAATTTTGACTGTGTTAGGATGTTTTTGAGATTGGGTTAGTTTAATTTTGTGACTGTATTTTTTTTTAAGCTTCCCTTAATATTTTGTTGTTGGAACTGAATTTCATGTTGGACTTCGTCGCTGAGTGTATTAGGGCCTTAATATCGACATTCTAGAGTGGGGAAGCAAGAATCATGTCGAATTCAACCCCACCAAAATCAAGTACTGTGTTCTTTAAAAAAAAGTTCAACACCTCTTCATCCTTGAGATTGGGTGAAGTTGAACTAATTGCTGACCCATCCCTACTCATCTTAGGCGTGACATTAGCCAAGGACGTACGACGGAATGATTTGATATTTGACAGTAATTTTAACAGTTTTCAAAAACTATATCAAAAATTCATCTAGACAGATTAATAGCTAACTAAAAGACGAACATTTAAAAAAAACATGAGTACGGAAACTCAAATTTTTGGCCCGTTAGAATAAATTGAATAGAAAAAATAGTATTTTTTTGAAAAAATTAGACTTTTTGTTAAAAATTTTAAAATAACGAAAATGAAATTTCAAAATCCGGCTAGAGGGATCGATAGGTAAATTCAAGATGAACATTTAAAAAAAAAATTTGTCAATAACTTAAAAAAAATTACAACCTCTAGAGTAATTTGGGTGGAATATCAAATATCTCGCCACTGTGCGACGACGAGACGATAAAGAAACAAAACGAAATAACGAACCGAGACGAAAATACATTTCCTACTTCTGGGGATGATAATCACGTACTGCCTTGCGTTTGCTATTTTTGACCTATTATGTAAAATAAATTAAAGCTATCAAAATAATTAACAACCCCAACTTACATTTTCACGTCAAAACCTCTGACACACAACAAGCAATAACGTTTGAACGAAGACGATTACAAATATGTCATCGTTTGTTCAGATGAAAACGAGACGTTATCGTCTTGCCAGGTAGCATTTTAACAAAACAGTTTCGTTTTCGTTTCGTCTTTGGGAGTACAACTCCAAGTCGGCCAGCACGACTAAGCTTGACTCAGTCTAACTGAGGGGTGATACTTCAGGTATCCACCTGACAGGCCGTGGCATGCAGGTGAAGTCATGATTCCCTACAGACACAAAGGCGAAAGCGACAACTTAGCACAGCAGGTTATTAATTCAAGTGCAAAAATGTTCGTGGCCTCAACAAAAGATTCAAGGCGGTTCCAGACTCACACCGTGAACACCCGCGAACAAGCGTGAGCGCGAATGTGGTTGGGTTTCACGCGCCTTGTTTTCCGTTCCCAGGGGATACGGCGTGAATTCTTGCCGTAAACTTACGGCTCGAGAGTGAATAGAAGTTCAGATCTTTAGGCACGAACTAAAGATAAATGCGATTTTTGTCAGCTTTCTTGAACTGCAAGCGTAATACAGTTGGCGGCCGGAGAGTGTATGGTAATACTTGGCCTCAGGACACCCTTCAGACCACTGTCTGACAGCGTCCTATGTGTAAATTGCGGCCTTAAGATATGGGTAAATCCTATAAAAAAGTGAGTGGGAGTGGGATAGAGGAGGGCAAGAAGTCCAAATTATGAGTATCTCAAATGAAATCTTGCTGCCAACACCACCCCTTCCATCCAAATCAACTTTTTACACGTCTTTTACTCCGAATTCTAAGCAGCTGATGGTATTTCATCTTAATGTAAACAAAGCATAATACATAATTTGACACTCAACTAACCCAATTTGACAATCGACTGGCCCAGATGTCACTACGGTTACGTACAAGGATACGCGAGGGCCTTTCCTGCAGTCTTATATACTAACGAAAGGCCCACCTTGCTGTGGGTATGACCGTAAATACGTATTTTTTATTGTAAATTTTAAAATTTGAAAAATCTCGCGTGAGATTAGGGGAGAGAGGGGTCGACCCAAATCGAAAAATAGCGAAAATCACAATTTATGGACGACCCCTTTTCTCGCTCTTTCTTTTCTTTTCACTTCTTTTTTTCGCTTAAATTCTTCAGGCTATTTTTTCTCTATTTTATTTATCCGTTGATCTTGCTGGTTGTTCGGTGTGGATGCTTTCTCTTCGTCTATGATGGTGGTTAGTGTCTCCCCACTAGACAAGATAAGAACGATATTTAAGATATTTACATCGCGTGCAGATGGTTTCAATGTCTTCTGTATAAATACAAGAAGCCTTAGAAGCAAGAGTGATATGCTGCATGACTTATTTTGTAATACTTGTGTCCATGTTATTGTTGTCTGTGAAACCTGGCTCAATGACATTATCAACTCTAAGCTTGTAACAATTCCCGGCTATAAGATCTTTAGGAATGATCGTGTAGGGCGTACAGGTGGTGGCGCTGGAATTTATGTGCATCATAACATAAGATCTTCTGTTATAATCTCTGCCACGTGTTGACAAAATGCCCAATACTTGACTGTCGAATTAAATACTGGTGTAGAAAAGGCAGTTGTAATTGGTATTTACTGTCCACCTAGTATTTTTAGCCTTGATAAGGTAAATGAGCTCAATATCGCCCTTTCAACGCTCACCAGAAAGCACCGCCATGTTATTACCTGTGATGATTTTAATATGGATGCTTTAAAACCAAGTACCTCTCTAAGCAATTTAAATTATCTTTGCCAACTGCTTAATTTGGGAATCGTCAATAGCTTACCTACGTACTTCAATGCAATGGTTCCATCACAGTTGAATTATCTTCTGGTCGATGACATTCAGAAAATCTTGTTTCATAACCAAATTAGCTCACCTAGTAATTTTGATCATGATTTTCGTTTTTTTGTCCTACAAAATGCACCTTCGGCCTGTTTCTCAGTTCCAGACGATATCATTCTGTGACTTCAAACGCATCAATTTCCAGCAACTTGAGATTGCGTGTCGAGAGTTATCTTGGGATCCTATCTATTCAAGCTATGTATATAATATAAATCAAAAACTTCAAGCGTTTTATCACTCTATTAGATCCTTATATGAAATGTTTCTTCCTCTAAGGTTAATAAGGGTTTATCCACGATGGTGTCCTTGGCTTACGCGTGAAGTGCATATTTCAATAGCTGAAAGAGACTTCCTGTATCATCGCTATAAAAAAATGCGTAATGAGGAAGTGCGCAAGTTGTACAAACGAGCACGCAATAGGACAGTATCGTTAATTCGTTAAGCTAAACGGTCCTATTTTAATAACCTGCTGGATACAAGTTTACCTCCGAAGAGGCTATGGAGTAATCTCCGTAATCTTGGAGGTTTTGGTCAAAATTACCTAAAAGCAGAGTTAGATCCTGATGTCCTGAATACCTTATTTTCTTCCACCTCCGATGCAGTCTGTAATTTACCTTTTTTCGACTAAAATTATACTTCTCATGGCTTTGTATTTCGCTGCATTGGCGAGGATAAACTTACTTCAACACTATATCTACTCAATAAAATCTGAGGCGGTTGGCTCTGATGATTTTCCACCTAAATTTTTAAAAATCATCGCATCGTTTGTATCAAATGTGCTCACGCATATCTTCAACTACTGTCTTAGTGCCTGTTTAGACGGGTCACGCCCACCACCTTTCAACACGAAATTTGTCGATGCGGGGAGTGTTCGGGTGGGAGGGAAATGCGTCTCGATTTTAAAGCGACTCACGTTCGCCTTTTCTGATCAGCTGTTTGTTCTAATTCCATTCTGTATCAATTTAGTGTTCCATTTTATTTTTGTTTCAGCCGCCGTGATGAGCAGACGTGTTTTAATGAGGAAGGAGAATCTCTTAATTTATGTTCTTTAGGGTTGGCCAAAAATTGTTCTGTGGAAATAATTATTAAAACGAATGAGCTGAAGCAAAATGTTAAATTAAAAAATTAATTTAACAATTATTATAAGAAAATTGAAACAAAATAATAAAATCAACATTTTTATGCAAATGTTTTGACACCTGTAAAAAATTATAGAAAACACTGTACAAAAATTAACTTAGCAAAACATTTCCAAAAATGAACAAGTGAGCAATGAAAAACAAACTTATTAGAAAAATGTAAATTGTCATTAATATGTAATTATATCTCACGGTAGAACGTTGATTTTTAGCTTTTTCAAAAAAAAAAGCTTATACAGAGGCTCTGTCCGTCTGTCCGTCTGAAGCCTACTTTCATCTCTGAAAGTACTGCAGCTACAGACTTGGGAAATATCTCAAAATGTAGCTCTTTGTCAAAAGACCAAAAACTGAGAAAATGGTCTGGAAATTTCAACCAGAAGTATATTTAACAACAAAAAAGAGATTTCTACTAAAGTCCATATATCGGTAGCCTAGAGGTAAGGCACTGTAGTCCTATCCCAGGAGAACCAAGTTCAATCCTCGGCCGCAAAATGGTGAAATACAATTTTTTTTTTACTTCGGTGTAACATGTTTTAATTCTATTTCTCACTAAATTATATTATTTAATAATGAGACTCAGGAGAACATAAACATTTACTTAATTAAAAGTGCAAAAATATCATTTTTTTGATAACTTTCATACACCGAACAAATTACTTTATTGTTGTAAATCTGGCAGCAGGCCGATGGTGGAGTGGGTAGAGCGTCGGATCCTCGGTTCAGCGGCGTGTAGCGTTGAAGGTTCGAGCCTGATCGGGGGCAGCATTTTTGTTTTCTTTTTCTCTTTTTCTTCTTTCTGAAATGATTTATTAGCATATTAGTCAACCACCGGTAGTGTGTGCCATGGCGCAAGGGCTACGGAAAAGTCCTTCGTCTGTGGGGCGCGGGTTCGATTCTTCGGCTCGCGGTGCTTTTTTTTCGTCATAATAATTTATTTTTTATAATTTCCTTCGGGGAATTTTGTTTCATTTTTTTTATGGCATATAGTAGCCGTGTTTTTTTAATGAACTATATGGTTCTTTCATCGAGTTCATTAAAAAAAAGCTAAAACGACAAGGGAAATTTCATGTAGCGCCTACTTCGATGCTTAAAAATGCACTGTGCTTTTTTGCACTGTTACACGAACTCCTCGCTAGAAAATAATAAATCTGCTTCTAAAAAATTAATTATTTGTGATAAATTTGCTGTCATCACTTTCCTGTTGTTTTTATTTTTAAATTACGTCTTTCCGACCCCCGAAAGTATGCAACATGCCAATCCCCGAAACAACATGCCAACACCCGAACGTATGCAATAAGAAAATTAAGAAATTTCCCAAAACCTCCATAGAAACCCCGATAAAACCGGGGTTTTCAGATTTGTATGGGAAAGAACTATATAGTTCATTAAAAAAAACACGGCTAGTGTAGTATAGTATAAACTATTGTTTATATTAAATAAAGAAATACACCATGACGTGGGCGAAGAATCAAAAAATTTTATTGTTTACATTTGATTTCTCCGATATCAATGGCAATTAAGCTTATATTTCCTAGATTTGTATGTGTGTGCAGTGTAAACAAATCTTGCAACTTGATTTTGACCCACTTCCATATAAGCGATCAGCTGCCAGGGTTGCCACTAAACAAAAAATTTTGGAGCCAAATTTTCCGAGAAAAAGAGCCAAAGCTGATAAAAAAGAGCCAAATTCAAACACAACAGAAATTACATTGAAAACCGCGAACAATAAGATGTCAAAAACAAATCTTCTTCTTTACCATACGAGTAGGAGGCATGGTCGACCAGAGAAATTAGTTGTAGGATAGTTCTAAAATCTTCAAATCTTGAAATCAAATATTGAATTTTTATCCAGTAACAGTAATGGTAAATTCTTTGCGAGTATGTAATTAGGAAAAACCAAATCAGTTAAAATTCAAGATCAAGTTGAAAGAAAAAGGCAAAAGAGCCATTTAAGTTGAAAAAGAGCCAAAGAGCCAATTTTAAAAGTTTTTTTTATAAAGAGCCACAAATGGCTCTATAGAGCCAAAGTGGCACCCCTGTCAGCTGCAAATTTTACACATGCGCATAATGACGAGTATAGTACAGTAGATAAGCTATTTCTTTTAATTTTCCCCGGAGAATTTTGTTTCATATTAAATAAGTTTTTGTCCGAAAATATGCAAAGACTTTACTATTTAGCTGCTGCTTTGATTTTTTTCAGTGGCGCGCGGCGTGTTATAGTTCTCAGAATGGATTTAAAAAGAAGAATCACTTTGGAAGACGGTGCTAACATCTGTGAGTGATGTATTAAGGGCATAAGCCTAACAAAGAAATGAAAACAATTCCCCAAGCAAGAGTTAGTGCAATCAAAGTCAACTACTACCTGGCACCATCTTCAAAAGTGATTCTTCTTTCTAGATCCATTCTGATTGGATTAATGTTGTTAAGAATTACAAATAATTATTTCATCCTTTTTTGTGCATCGCGGGATTGGTTTTTTTTCTGAAGGCGGTTTTTAAATTTTTTTTTATTTCGTACTTTTTAGTCCATTCATTTTTTCTCGGGGGCAATATAAAAAAAATTATTAAGGTAGGTCTACACGGCACAAATAGATCGTTGTGTGTGAACTCAACTGTTTGGCTTGGACAATTTAAAATGTTTGGATTGTACCAAATATATGTATCTCGGTGATGTTCGACCACTTACTCCTCCGACCTTATCACAATCAATGTAACATAATATAACGCGTAGATAAGTATAAATATAATGAGCAATAACTAATGGAGGCAATTTTCACTCGTCTTTTGCACTCAGCTAATTTACACAATTCGACTTGCGCCAGACAATTTAAAAAATTAAATCGTTGCGTATAAACCTAGCTTTACGATAAGTGTATCGTTTAATCGACGACGCAGCGTACGTATTGCGAGAATGATTCTTCTTTTTAAATCCATTCTGAGAAGTATAACCGACGCTGCGCCATTGAAAAAAATCGAAACAGCAGTTAAATAGTTTTTGCAGTAAAGTCTTTGCATATTTTCGGACAAATTTAAAAAAAAAAACTTATTTAATATGAAACAAAATTCTCTGGGGAAAATTAAAAGTAATAGCTTATCTACTGTACTATACTCGTCATTATACGCATGTGTAAAATTTGCAGCTGATCGCTTATATGGAAGTGGGTCAAAATCAAGTTGCAAGATTTGTTTACACTGCACACACATACAAATCTAGGAAATATAAGCTTAATTGCCATTGATATCGGAGAAATCAAATGTAAACAATAAAATTTTTTGATTCTTCGCCCACGTCATGGTGTATTTCTTTATTTAATATACAATAGTTTATACTATACTACACTATATGCCATAAAAAAAATGAAACAAAATTCCCCGAAGGAAATTATAAAAAATAAATTATTATGACGAAAAAAAAGCACCGCGAGCCGAAGAATCGAACCCGCAGCCCCACAGACGAAGGACTTTTCCGTAGCCCTTGCGCCATGGCAGATACTACCGGTGGTTGACTAATATGCTAATAAATCATTTCAGAAAGAAGAAAAAGAGAAAAAGAAAACAAAAATGCTGCCCCCGATCAGGCTCGAACCTTCAACGCTACACGCCGCTGAACCGAGGATCCGACGCTCTACCCGCTCCACCATCGCCCTGCTGCCGGATTTACAACAATAAAGTAATTTGTTCGGTGCCTATGAAATGTTTAGGTTAAACTAATTTTAACAGTTTTTTATGCCTAACTTCGAACTCCTTTATCAGAATTTCGAAAAAATTTAACGGGACCACCGTGGGAAACTCCCCCTTCAAATGAACCAAAAAGTCATTGGGTTACAAAGTTATGCGTGAACAGGACTACAAAATACCTACACGTCGAATCGAGTAACCACCTCGTTTTTTGAAGTCGGTTAACAAAAGGTGCGGTAAGCCGAAATTTTAACAATATTATATGTAGTTGTATTTGTATGTGTTGTAGTTGTTGGATTGTTTTCGTGAATCTTCACAATCTCCACTTAATATGTATATTGTCATCCAGTCTGAAGTGTTATTCAACAGAAAGAATACCATGAAAAAGCGTAATTAGTGGCTAGTCTCTAGGCACAACATCCCACTAGTTTTAATTATACCGATTGTAAATTGAATCGAGTTTTAATTTTATTTAACACCTTTGGTAGAAAGTGTGATAATTTTTTTTAGAAATGAATTTTGATTGCGTATAAGCTATTGAATTTAGCGAAATCATAAGCTTAGTATCCTGATCGTGCGGAATTCAGACTCCCCTTTAAAATACATGTAAAACAGTGTGCGGAATTCAGGTTAGACAACGGTCTGACCTAGTATCCTGTTCGTGCGAAATTCAGATCCGTAAATGAACTTTGTACTCTAGAAAACAGATGGCGTTTTTTTTAATGGAGACTTCTCGTTCCTTTTTCGCAGTATACTTAGCTTCAATAAATGTATTTTGTATTTTTATGAGCGGCAATTTTGACGTTTACTTTTCGAAGTCACACATGATTGAAAAGTGTAACATTAATAAATGTTCGCGTCAAATAAAAATCATATTTTAAATGCAAAATCTTCTCTTGATTCTTTTTACTCTCTCTTAATTTATAATGCTTTATACCATGTTTCCATCGCACTCGAAATCTTCCGATTTCGGCAAAAATGAGGATTTCGGACGAAATCTCGTTTGAAATCTCATGTTTTAGCATATAAAATGAAATCGCCTTTCGGAGGAGATTTCAATGAAATCTCGATCGAAATCTTGGTAATGACTATTCAGCCTATTCAGCAAGTGGGAAATTTTGGGGAAATTTCTCAGCTGTAAAAAATTTTGACAGTACGAATTTGTCATTTTTAAATTTTCTATCTTTAACGTTTAAAATGGAGCTTAAATGAATGTTTATATTTTTTCCTTTATTTTACAGCCTATTCTTTCCAAATTCCTCAGTTTTGTTGATATAATTAGGTTTTTAAAATTTGATGTGCAAGTTTGTTATGACAAGCGAAAACTGCCTGGTGCGATGGAAACACATTTGGATTTCGCCAAATCTTTTTATCAAAACCCGCGGATTTCGAGTGCGATGGAAACATGGTATTAGCTAGTCCAATTTATTAGTACGAGGATATACATATGTATAGAACCTGCATCTTTGATAAAATTTCCTTTCAATCTTCTTTTCTCCAAATAATGGATTTACTCGATATGCAGGCAATTTTCTCAACTTGTTATATGCCGCAGAAGCGCGAGTAAAGTACAATAATTATTACCTTTGGACGCATTTTCAAATTGCCCAACTGTCAGGTGTACATTGTCTATATAACTCCCAGGTAAGCGGAATTCAGACTGGTTATATGGATTCTATACAGAGCGGAATTCTGCGCGAACAGGATACTAGGCTATAATAAGGACTTTTTTGTAGAGCATACGATTCTCTACAAAACTGTTATGAAGACATATTCGCGTTCTCTATGTATTGACAGTGTATTCTCAATTTATAGTTTTGTTATTACAGTAGCATTGCTTTTTAATTTAAAGTCAATAAAATATATTTTTTTCTATTGGATGTTATAATTTTTCTTTATACAAGAATAGAAGATATTTATTTAATTTGAAATCCTTGGAGCCAACCAACACTTGCTGCTAAGGTCCTTCTAATACTATGTTGTTCTTATGAAAAATCTAAATGCTCTCCAAATTTATTTTTTCTATTGATGTTAGCATTTTTTTAGTTATTTGTACAATTTAAAAAAAAACACTCGAGTTTCGCTGAAAAAGAAATATTTCTCTTTTTGTCCAGCCCTAGTTCTCATTCCGTTTGTATCAACTGTCTTAAAATCGACTGGACTCAAAGCGAACCGTCTAAACAAATTTTCGCTTTGGGGCGCCCCAAAAGGAGAGACAAAGCGAACCGTCTAAACAGGCACTTACGTGTTCACAATTTCCAACATAATGGAAGCTAGCGTTGGTGGTACCTATTCCAAAAACAATTTCCCCTTTGCAACCCTCTGATTTCCGTACAATTAGTCGAAAGTATTTGAAAAAGTAAGTAAGTAAAGTGATGTTTGTTGTCGAAAGTATTTGAAAAAGTAATTTTTAAGCAACTTATTTCGCATATTGAAGAAAACTGTCTTCTTTCTGAATGGCAATCTGGCTTTAGATGTGGACATAGTTGTGAAACGGCACTACTAAAAGACTCTTCTGATATCTATGATGCCTTGGACAACCGTAAAGTAACTTTCTTGACTTTACTCAACTTCTCGAAGGCATTTGATTCGGTTGATCATGTAAAGCTCTTACAGAAATTAGGTAGTAATTTCGGTCTTGATTCTGCTGCTGTGAAATTGATTCTAAGCTACTTGTCTGGTCGTTCTCAAATAGTTAAAATCCGAGCCCATACTTCTACGCTGTGGAGTGCCACAAGGCTCTATTCTAGGTCCCTTGCTGTTTAGCATTTACATTAATGACCTTCCTCTTGTAATTAAAAGCACATCTATACACTTATATGCTGATGTTGAGTGTATTCGTAGACTTACGATGATTTGAGGAGTATTTCTGATTGGACTGTTACTAATAAACTGCCCCTAAACCCTAGGAAATCTTCATGGCTGGTGGTTAGTAAGACTCCCTTTGTATTAAGCACACCCGCAAAAATTATAATAAATGATGTCATTTTGCCTTATGTTGAGTCAGTCAGAAACCTAAGTGTTGTGTGTAACTCTAAATTTAGTTATTGTAATCATACGAGCAGAGTTCTTCAAAAAGTCTATGGATGCTTACGTCAACTATGGGTAAGCTCTAGCCTTCTCACACCTGATATGCGTAAAATGCTTGTGATTGCTCTAATTATGCCCCACTTGAGGTATGGTAATCTAAATTTCCCCAAAGTTGATTCGGTTTGTATGAGAAAAATGGAAGTTGCATTTAAAGATTGTCTTCGTTTTGTCTATAAGCTAAGACGGCATGATCATATTACACCATACGCATATTGGGTCTTACTTTTGCAAACTATCGCTCGTACCACGAATTATAATTTATCTTTAAGCTTATGAATAAAATGTGTCCACGTTATTTGTTTGAGAAACTATGTTTCTTACAACCCAATAGGCAGCTAACATTATTGATTCCTATGTGTAACTCGTCATTTGGTGATCGTTCTTAATTTGTCCAAGTTGCGCGTAAATGGAATGCCTTGCCTTGGGGTATTCGGAGTGCGACATCTAGCCGAACTTTCAGCAAGCTTTAAAAAGACCATTATAGTTGATTCTTTCTTTCTTTCTTTTCACTCTTTCTCTTTCTTTCTCTCTTATCTTCTCCTCTCATTCTTTTCTCTTTTATCAATTATTCAAATATATTTTATTTTCTCTGCTTTTATGTACAGTTAAGATGTTTAATCTTTGTGCTATACCAATAAATATTATTATTATTAAAAAATGATCATTAACAGTAAATACAGCCTTGGCACAATCAAATCGTTCATATATAAATTGGAGCGGGAATAAAATAAAACCAAAAAGGAGAGTTCTTCCGAAATTGAGTGCATTCCTATCAAATTCTAAAAAATATCAAAATAATAAGAGAAACATTATTCAGAAATGTATTTCAAAGAATTTCATGGAAATCCCCGTTCTAACGATGATTGGGTTCAATGTCTTACCTGTACAGAATGTGTTCGCAAGGGTTGCACAGGCTAGGAACCAGAAAATCTGGATAAGTTTACATACTTCCGTGGATATTCATTTTTATACTATTATATGGGTAAAACCGTAATATGGTTGTGCTTTTAATTAATCTAATATTATTTTTTATTTGCAGTAAAAAGAATATATTAATTTAGCTTTTTATTACTCAGGAATCACCGTTCCTAAAAATATTAAAATATTTTGCTGCAGAATAATATTGCCAAATCCAGCACTAAAAGTATATGAATGAGTTATTTGGGAATTTGGAATTTTTTTTAGCTTTATGTTAACTAAAAGTGGTATTTTCGATTGGTCCTTATCTTTAACCTTTGTATGTGGGTTTAATTTCATTTTGTTTGTTAAATTCAGAATCAATACGAAGTTTCACATATATTTTCTAAAATTATAAATCAAAAAAACACTTATTGCTTATTAATATTTGCAAATTAACAGATTACAAAAATCAAGAAAAAATATTATGAGTAACTCTACCCTTGTATTGGGAAAATTTTCAACTTACAATATGAAAAGAATTGCATTAGATTAGTACCAAGCTTTCGTAAAAATTGTTGGAATGTACTTATACTTATTAAAAACCAGAATTTAAAGAATAAAAAAATCTGAACTTTTTAGCATAGCCATAAATCGTTTTTAGAGGAATATACACAATTATTTTAATGACGATCATCGTTGACCTCTACTATCTTTTGCGTTCGCGTTAAATCACCATGAAGAGAAAAAAAAACAAACAAAAACAAAGAAGATCGATATGATTTTTATTTGAAAATGGTATTTTCATATTTATTTTAAACTGTACACCAGTCCTGTTAACAAAGTAATATTTACTTACCAGTATATTGCCCGTAAGCTGCAGGTAACAAGCTATAAGCTGCAAATATAATTAAATAACAACCAAACAACTGGAACATCGTTGATATCTGTTTCATAAATTTTAACTTCGCGGAATTTCTGCTATCACCGAACCGCTCTCTGCACTGACTAAATAACACTGAAGAGAAGACCAAACTTGTTGTGGGGAGCAGGGCTATGGGGCCTAGCCCCTGTCCGTGTATCACATGTTTAAGTGACACGGTAGTAGACGGAGTATTCTTTTACACTTCAGGTTTCAATGCTCGGTTGATGCACTTCAGATTTTTTGAGATTACACATCGAACTTTATTTAACACTGAACCTGTTCTGAAATTCTAATAATTCGCACTTTAATTATTTCATCTCGGCTTTAACTTGGATTCATCTCAGCTTTAACTTGGATTAACGCCACTATATCTCCACTGTTCTATACTAAATTAACCTGAAAAAGCTTCCAGCTATAAGATATAAATTCTATGTAAATGCGAAGGTATAATTAAGTAGTTTTATTTGAAAACTTGTTTTTTTGTTTGTAACGTTGTTATCTATAGCTACCAATCAAAATCTGATTCACAGAATTATTGCTTTTTTTGTGTCGTATTTGATTGTTTAATTATAAAGAATGAAAGCCGGAACGAAGAAGATGTACATATGTATATGTAATAGCGGGGACTTTCATTCCTGCATGCTATCAATACGAAAGAGCCCTTACTTGTGGAGATTCGTCATTGCTGCGCAATCAACACAGGTTTTTATTTCAAGGAGTACCTACCTAAACTCTAAAAACATATTATATGCCATATTGCACATGACTTGGGCAGTAGTAAAAAACTATTTGTTCTTCCCCACAAATTCTGCGAAATTAATAATGCTAGTCATTGTTTCTGGTTCAATGCATTAAAAATGAATGTTACTTATACTGCAGTAATCATAATTCCTTAGTTAAAACAAGAATTATAACGAACACTTTCACATACTTTTTTAAGTATATATATGGAAAAGAAAGTAGCAGATTACCAAGCAGAATTCAGAAATAGCAGATTGACCACAGAGCAAATTTGCATAATGAGACAAATGCTTGGAAAAAACTGCGAAGAAAGATTGATATTGTTGGAAATTATGAAGATATTTTCTTTGTTTTTATCAGTTAATTTATTCAAATTATTTAACAGAATGAGAGTTGGAAATGAACAAAAAAAGTAATAGGTAGGTGTAGCTGGTAAATAATGAGTAAAAACTGCCTCAACTAATTACAACTCATATAAAATTATAATAATTACAAAATGTTTTTCGCAAGGATACAAGAATGGGAGTCTGCTGATTTTAATACTTCATCTCAACCACCATAGACTTGAATATTTGCTTTACAGTATTTGAATACAGTTGAACCGAAAAATATACACGTTACAAAAACCCATAGACTACTTGAAAGTACATTAAATTTCCTAGCAGACACGTTTCTAAAATTTTCTCACTCATAAATGACCTCGGCGCGGCGCCCAGATGAACTCTTCTACCATGTCCGATCTCAGGCGCTTTTTTTTAACTTCCCAGTATAGGAAGTTATTGTAATCGGTCCGAAAATCGAAATTTTTCAACGTATTTTCAGTTTTCAAGGTCCCAAGAGCATTTCAAGGAAAAATGTTGGAGGAAATATGTGTGTGGGTGTGTGTGCGTACGTACGTACGTGGTCATTTTTTCCTGCACGCTATCGCGCGATCCAAAAAAGATAACCACTTCGTTGAGGTGTCGTTCGCGTATTAACGGAAATATGATCTGAAAAGATTTTTATAAAATTTAGTCGGTCCGTTATTTGGTTTAAACGACATAAGTGATTTTTGTACCTGCACGATATCGACCAAACCATAAAAGATATCGACTTCGTTGAGGTACCGTTCGAAGAGAATTAACCGAAATATGATCTGAAAAAATTTTCATAAAATTCGGTTGAACCGTTTTTTGAAGTGTTAACTTCTTTAGGCGCGTTTGGCACTTTTTCGCTGGGGGTAAAACAAAGAATTCGCGACACGCGCACTTTGTTGCACACCCGTTTCTGGACACTTGCTGCAATGATGGTGACACGCGCACTTTGTTGCACACCCGTTTCTGGCTACTTGTGCCTATGCAGCTTTCTCTAGAGCATGGAAACTTTTGGTTGAGAATATGACATGAATTTTGAGAGCGACGTCTGCATTGCGAGAATATGAAACGAATGCTGAGAGCAGCTTCTGCATTGCAACATTCAAACCCAATCCCTCCCATCAAGCGCGGGCTATTTTGCCTCGCACACATAGAATTACACGCTTCTGTTTGTAAGTGGAGCTCAACCAAAATTTTCCATGCTCTAGCCAGCTGCATAGGCACAAGTGCCCAGAAACGGGTGCGAACCAAAAATGCGCGTCAACATCGCTGCTGTCTGTTGCTGGACCACGACTAAAAGTTGCCATGCTCTAGCCAGCTAAATGGCTGCAATATTTAAATATTTTGTTTGGATTGATCACTTTCGGCGACATGGAATACGTTTCGGCGTTTCGCCTATTCGACTGGGCGTCTGTATTTTACTTACATAACTGGGGTAGTATCCCAGTAGGGAAAATCGCAAGTATTTACTGTGGGAAGTCAATTTGGAAGTACTTCTTTATTTAGTGTTTTCTGTAATGACTCATAAGTAATGCAGAGGAGAATGGGTTTGGTGACCAAGCGTTTGATTTCGCGCAAAAAGCGTGTTGATAAACTTCATAGCTGGTCGTTTTCTTTGTTAATCATCTCAGTTATCTCAGCCATTAAGTTTTTTATCTTTAATGTATAAACATATGTATATTTGAATTTATGTTTATGATATAAATATAAATCGCTTAATTTTACTTCAAGCTACCCCACCTCTTCACGCCTACCCCAACTAAATTACCTACATTACAAAAATTTACAGTAATCTAACTTTGTATTATGAGTTTAATAGTAACTACATTTATTATAAGTACTTCCAAGACACATTCTATGGAAAGGAAAAAAGAAGTACTTCCCAGCCTAAGCCATCGCCGTGTTAATGTAATGCCTTTTTTGTACTGGGTGGAAGTACTAAACTGCTTCTGTAGAAGTAGTTTTTCCAGTACTTCCATTCCCTAATGGTATGTTATATTATTTTCTATGTATTATATATTATCTATTACGTACTATATACAATGTACTGCATATTATGTACTATGTTCTGAAAAAATTCAAATTGAATCCAGTAGATTCCCATAAAAATTTAGATCCGTGACTTTGGCTGAATATAATATGACTTTTTTGCATATTTGCACAATGTTTAAAATAGCAAAAATTTCTGGTTCGTGACTATTGCATCAACCCGACGATAAGTACTGTGTACTATGTACTACATATTTCCTATGAACTATGTACTATGTATTTATTACTATATATTATCTACTATTTTTACTAAAAACTACATTATCCCAGTCATCCATCGTCCGATCTTTGTGTGATAAGTTTAAGACAAATAGTTTAATTTCCAAAACATTGCAACACATTTTGGAGTGAGTGCATATAAGCAACGGAAGTGATGCCAGAAGACTGGAGAAAAGGCATCCTCTGTCCGGTACACAAAAAAGGAGATATCACAGCGTGCACTAATTATCGCCGTATAACGTTGTTGAGTACCGTGTATAAGATATTCTCCGCTATCCTACAAAACAGGATGGCCCCATACGCCAGAAACATCATAGGCCATTACCAGTGTGGCTTCAGCCCAGGCAAATCAACGACTGATTAGATTTTCACCTTAACTAATTCAACACCTCTTCATAGACTTTAAAGCCGCCTATGTGGGGTGCTACACGGGGACTCAAGAAGTACGAAAAAAACCGGTTTTACAGGCAAGAAACGAGGGAAGAGAAGGGAAAGAAGGCGCGCTTGACGAATCTTTAACGAAAGAATTTTCATCCAGAAATTCCCTGGGTGAAAACTAACACAAATGCTCATTTCTTTCTCTTCTCTTTCTGACAAATGAAAATAAAGAAACGCCGCTTACTACGCACACAGTCAAGGCTTTCATATATAAGTAATTATCTAAGCTGAAGACAGCCTCGTGTAGCATTAAATAACGAGACTCAAATCTGAGTTCGGCCGACTTCTTGAGTCTCCGTGTAGCACCCCCCTATGATAGCATAGCCAGGGTAGAACTCTACAAAGCCATGAGAGAATTCGGCATCCCCAACAAACTGACAAGACTATGTAGGCTGACCATGATCAATGTGTCAAGCCAAGTAAAGGTATCCGGAACACTGTCCAGACCAATCAACATCTATAATGGACTCCGACAAGGGGACGGTCTGGCCTGCCTCCTTTTCAACCTGGCGTTGGAGAAAGTGATCCGAGATTCGGGCGTGACATCAAGGGGTATAATCCTCCACAAGTTCACCCAATTACTGGCTTACGCAGACGACATTGACATCATTGGAAGAACAACAACAGCTGTACAAGAAGCTTTCACTCAGATTGAGCAAGCGGCAGGAAATCTGGGACTGCACATTAACGAAAGCAAAACAAAGTACATGGTGGCCTCGTCTGGAAGAGCACCTAACATTGGTCCCACAATCAAGGTAGCGGAACACGAGTTTGACGTCGTAAAATCATTTACCTTGGGTCAATAGTAGCAGCCGACAATATCATGGCACCAGAAATACGCGCATGACTGCTAAATGCCAACAAAGCCTACTATAGTCTGTCAAGGCTCTTCAAATCAAAATATCTAACCATAACGTCTATACGTTTACTATATAAGACGATGGTCTTACCCGTTCTCACATATGCATCCGAAACGTGGGTGCTTAGCAAAAAGCACTCAAACCTCTTGGGCGTGTTTGAGAGGAAAATACTTCGGAGGATTGTTGGCCCCGTATGTGAGGAAGGACGATTCCGGAGACTCTACAATGACGAGATCTACGAGCGCTATCGCGACATAGATGTTGTGAAGAAAATAAAGCTCGGTAGGCTCCGGTGGGCAGGGCATCTAGCTCGTATGAGTGAAGATGAGCCTGCTCGGAAAGTTCTCTGCGGTAAGACCTATGGGGTGCGACAGCGAGGGAGGCCCAACCTTCGCTGGAAGGATGGCGTGGACCAGGACGCTCAGAGTTTAGGGATGCCAAACTGGATGACATCGGCTCAGAATCGGGACCGGTGGAGAGAAAAGTTGCGCGAGGCCAGGACCGGATCCCGGTTGTAGAGCCGCTAAAGAAGAAGAAGAAGCATATAAGTAACAATTAAATAAGCTTTAACAGAATATTCTTAAATAAAATATATTAATCCTTATCGTCCTGCATTAAGATGGATTTGGAAATTTAGACTAGCCATAGAAGTTAACACTTCTAAAGTGTGGTCCTACGCACACTCGTTTTTTTTGTTTAAACGACGTTCGTGATTTTTGTACCTGCACGATACTGCGCGAACCAAAAACTATATCGACTCCTTTGAGGTGCCGAAAGAATAATATTAAGGAAAAAATGCCCTGAAAAAAAAATTTCATAACATTCGGTCGGGCCTTTTTTGTTTAAATGGAAAAACTTCGGATAAGTGTCAGAATAGATAAGTTTTGCTAAATTCTAATAACCTCGATGGAATGAAACACGTTATAAACGATGCGATCTTTTTTGGATTTTGCACAGCGATAGCCTTACAAAAAACATCACTTGTCAAAATTAGACAATCTTTAAAAATTGTGCAAAAATTTCGTTCCTCTATACAATCACAAATTTTTCCAACTTTGAATCAGCACTTTTTTGACGAGGAATTGTTTTCTTACGCGTGATACTGTTTCAGGAAATTGCGGTTCATCCCGGGATTCCCAGTAGTTACCGAAAAATTGGTTCTTTTTGCTCAAGTCTGAAAAGTACTATCTTCGGAAAGCTTTGGAGTTTCCAAATGAAGTCATTCTTTTCCAGTTTATCAGCGGCGCTTCAATACGCTCAGTAAGAATTCGAACACCCGCTTGAGTGTAGCGAACGAAGTACGAAGGTAAAATCAAATTGTCTAGAAAAATATTTACGATTAACCACTATTATAGTCATTTGAACTAGCTTCTCTCAGGATTACTTTGTCACCAGTTCTGATACTAGTCAATTTCCCACTAGTGCTAAACTTATTATGTACTATTTTGTAAGAAGACAGTTTATTCCGTCTACGTTCATCATACTGGGAAGTTGATCGTGTGGACCGAAGGTCAAACCCACTGGTTTTAATTTCATTCACTATGAAGGGTTTTACATTGCCCCGAAAGTATCAAAGAGATAGATTTTCTGAATTATTTTTTTTATTAATCAATCAAAAGTGTCTCTAAATCGACAACGAAGTGTCTGTAATGTACGTAAAAATTCATTTAAAAATGTGGGTTTGACTTTATTAAATCGTATTTCAGGTCGTCGTTTAAAAAAAAGTGCCATGGCTTCTCGATGGCACAGTGGACATGAATATCTCTTATATAACAAATGAAACGAAAGATTTAAATGGTTTTATGTTTTTTTTTCGATCTGTTATATACACTATGTATAGAAGTTTTCAAACGCCGTGACACAAATAATTTGAAGGGTTCTGCACACCTCGTTGCCCAATTTCATAAATTTTGTTCTATCATTTCCCCTCTTTTAATTTAAAAAGGCAACAAACGCAGAAAAAACTCAACAAAATAATTTGGGAAGGGATGCGCGCATGCCGAATGAATAAAGTTAATTAATCTTTATAAGTATGTGTTGAGCAGAGCTTTTAAATACATGTAAGACTCCTGCTCAACCAAGTCAGTTTATCCATCGTAATAAGCATAATTTTACTATAATTATGCTAAATATTTCTCATCCCTAAATTTAAAATAAATTAAAAGAATTGCTGGAAAAATTTCTTCTAAAGTTATGAGCATTTTCATTCATAAATTGAGAGTTCTCCGCAGCCGCAAGCAACACAACCTCCCCAGGCAGAAGCGCGCTTGCGACTGGCGGAAAATGTCAAAAATCTAGTAATCGAAGTGATAAAAACACAAATATCGTATTCTTTAGTAGAAATTACTACAAATTATTTCTGTGGCATATGTGTAAAATATAAAAACCTTAAAATAAAAAAAATATATAAAAACGGGTGTTTTTCAGTCATAATTTGTAAATTTTTTAAATAATCATTGAAGTCCCAGAAAGATACACCTCCCGGTAGCAATACGCAGTCGGCAACAAGTGATTTGATAGGAGGAGTTAACTGAAGCTTTTGCCTGAACTTTTAAACATTTTTAAGAGCTTAGCTGGGGAACATGCGCGGGATGTCACGAGGTTTGAAAACAACTATACATTCAAACATATACATACAAACATACAACAACGATCAACAAATCCACATCACACAACTTTTTTTAAAAAATACTTACACAGTATTCGTGCTCATAAGTGAAAACCGCTACGTAATGAAACTTTTAAAAATGCAGTGAATGATAAATAAATGCTGATGATTTGAGACCACGTGCATACATCTGCGCATAATTACCGCCCAGGCGCAACCAATATCATGCCATAGAGTGAGTCATCGTTAATGATTCATTAGTGTCAGCCTTAGTTAGGCGCACTGCTATCCCCACTACGCCCTCCTCTACATACCTAAACTATATCCCAACTCAGCCCCCAAACTCAGTAATGAGTCGTGGTAACGATTTTTGTTCCACACATTCTTTTAAATAGACCCCAGGGATAAGACATATTCATGCCAAAAGTCCAAAATTTAGCTCTTGATAGAACTAAATATCATTTCGATGGCAGCATACTGTTGTGCTTAAAAAATAAACAAAACATAAAAACACGGAAATATGACATAGATGAAGCCATGGAATTCTGGAATTAAATTGAATCTGGATTAAAATGTTCCACCGTGTTCGAAAATTGCTCTGGTAAGACTTGTAGCAATGTAATGGAAATCACAAAATTAATAGTTTAAAGCGAGATGGAAAAAGAGTCTCCAACCTTGACGCTATTGCACTCTACTATAACTCTCAGCAAATCAAAAATACCCAACAATTGATCATGAACGGCAGCACGGCCCTTCAAAAGTACCAAGAACGGAGTAGCTAGAAAAGCAGCATCATGAATTAGGCATTTTGGGGATACCTCTTAACAAACGCGTCGACAAACTATACCTCGCAGGTGGTGTGGAAATGTGTTGTAAGACTAGCAAACGCTTATCACAAAATGAATATGTCCGTATTTTGCTAGACAGTTATAACAACTGAACTAAGCACTCTTTTGTGCAGCCCATTATTCCATTTGTGCCTGTTATTATTAAAAGAAATTTCATTTTAAACCAGCTCGTACCTTTTAAAACATACCATAAAAATAATAAAAAACCACAATAAATTGCCAAACAATTTTATTACATTACTCAAACATCGGCATTTCTTACAACGTAAAGTATTTCATTCTTTATTATTACTTGCTACATGTTATTATTGAGAATTATCTAGGGAGAGGAGGAGGTGAAATCACAAAAAAAATAATTCAGAAAATGTCACTTTAATACTTTTGGGGCGTTGTAAAATCCTTCATAGTGAATGAAATTTAAAAAATAATGAATGAAAATTTCTTGTTTTTCTTTATTTTTTTGTTAAAATTGAAGGAAACAAAGTTATAGCCTTTAAAAGAAAATATTGTGGCTAATTTTTGTATTCCAAAGCTTATAACTTCTTAACTATTAAATTTACGACAAAACAACTTACATAATAAGTTGTAGATAATTTATTTCTAAACAAAAAATCTCTTTACAAATTTTCTGTAAGATGTTCTATTACTGAGATATAGTGGAAAAACCATTTGTACATCTGTTCCAAGATGGCGGCCAAATGGAGGGCAGCGGATCTCGAAAACTCAAATGAAAACTCAAATAAAACCTTGTCCTGTATTTTTGTAATGTTAAAATGGACTAATTCCACACATCGAAATAGAGAACTTCGGCAATAAAACGAAAATACTGAGTAGTCCAGTCAAAATAGACGAAAAAACGCCATAATTGGAAGATAATTCGGAAGTTGCTGAAAATTGGAACAGCCCTTAAAAACATTATTATACATAAGCTTTAGAGACTGCCACGCGATTGGACGACTGCAAACTTTTTTATTCAAGGTCAAAGGGTCAAAATATCAGTTTTTTGCAAATATATGCTAAACCGTACGTCTTATCAGAAAATTGTGTTTACAACGTTTGTAGATTAGGCGATTATCTACAAAAAAATATATCATACATTTTCTCGTAGGAATTGCCATTTCTGAGATATTGTCGTTTTAATAAGTTAAAATACTCATATTCTATCATTCCCGACTTGTAAAGGTCATCAGAAATTTAATAAATCCTTTGTTGGAGTACGCGGCTAATATTTTCAGGGGTGATTCCTGGATATCTTTTTTTTTAAATTTACTGAAATTTGAATAACTCCTAAAGTAATTAAAGTAGCCTAATTAGGCTCATCTTTTAGGTAAATGTGTATTCTTTTATTTGGTATAAAGCACAGCAGCCTGAGTGACTCCGTTCAAAAAATATGTAGGCTTAAAGACTATCGATGCACAAGGAAACAAGCTCACCAGTTGCAGGTTTGTTTTTCGGGAAGTGTGAGGTACGTGTTGGGCTGTGATTTCTATTTTAGTGGGAAATTTTCTTATTTAACCGCTCGAAAAAAAACAAGACTAAGGTACAAAATGCTGTATAGTTAATTTATATTTTGTCAGCTTAAGTCTATGGTCAATTCATGGTAATTGTGATGTCAAGAGGAGTATACATTTTTGGTTTAAAGGTTTATTTTGTTGGGTGACTCGTTCTTTGCATACTCTGTCCGATGAGGGTATTCCTTAAGCATTTGTATATGCCTATTGCATCGAACTTGATTTGATCGGACAGGAACTGTAACTTAACGGTATCGTTTAGGTGTGCCCAAAGTAAAGCAAGAGATAAGCACTTGCTTCCTATGTGACAGCGGTATGAATTCCAACTCCTTGATTCTCCCTTCTTTAGGGCGGTAAGCTGCAAAAATCGGAGCGAAGAGAAATTTGTTTTATTCTGATCACAATCTACCGTTACTTAGGTACGTGAAATATAGGGAACCGATCAGGCAAGCATATTCCAGGATTGGCCAGACGAGCAAACAACCGAACTTTATCGAATTGAAGGCTTCTTTCCCTATAAGCTTTTGCCTCTAGAAGAAATATTATCGTAGTGCAAGTTGAAATTTAATTTGTTGCTTAGAAAAATACCTAGATCTAGAACCTGATCGACACGGTCTGAGGCCATAAAGTCTGTAGTAGTCGATCGTCCCTTTCTGAAACCATGTTGCTGTTCATTAAGAAATGGGTCAATTAGGGGAGCAATTTATCACAAACAAGTTTCTCGAATAATTGTTGATAAGATGACAATACTCGAAACTGAACACAATAGTTGCAAAAAACGTATAATAAAGCGCCCTTACCAGATATCTTTTACGTTTTTTCAAACACCAGCTTTGTTTACTTCCTGTGCATATCCGGCGTTGTGTCTTGTATTGTGTAGGTGTTATTATTTACCCAGCAGGAAATGTAGTGGTTACCGGACCGATTCTGCAAGATGTTACTGGTAAGGTCAACCGATTACTTTCCTTATTACAGAACCGATTACTTTTACATGTATGTACATGTCCTACTACTGTCTCCATTACAGGTAAGGACTTACTTCAGACAGGAAATATATAACTGCTGAAAACAGCAATTACTACGTTGTGATGATGTATGTAAGTATAGATTTTTTCAAACGCCGTGACACAAATAATTTGAAGGGTTCTGCGCACCTCGTTGCCCAATTTCATAAATTTTGTTCTATCATTTCCCCTCTTTTAACTTAAAAAGGCAACAAACGCAGAAAAAACTCAACAAAATAATTTGGGAAGGGATGTGCCAAGACCCTCTCAACTACAGGCCATGCAGTTGTTTCGGGCACTAATACAACAATTGCTGAGAATGGTCCCAAAATTTGACAGTTGCTGAGAATTTAATGGCGCAGAGTACGTTCGCGAGTGTTTTCGTTATAGTTTTGTGGTAAAAAGTGGTAAATTATTGAAATTTATCGCTTTAAACCATACAAGGATTATCAGTGATTATTTCTTTAGTGATTTAATAAAAAAATATATAAAAAAATAGTGATTTAGTGTATTTTTGGTGTCTTAATTGTTAAGGTGATAAATTTATTTTACATTCGCGGTGTTTTTTTCGTGTATATTAAGGGAAAATATGCTGAATATTTAATTAAAAGTGATTTTAAAGTCATTAATTAATTTATTTTGCAATTATTACTAAACATATAAGTACAGAAAAGTGCGAATGGAAAAGTGAATAAGAGAAGTGTTTTTCGGCACCTATATTTTTAATAATAATATCATAATATACATATGTATTAATCACTTTAAAATCACTTTTAATTCCATAACTACACAAAACATTAAATATTCAACATTTTTTTCGTAAATAAACATGAAAAAACACCGTGAATGTGAAAAAAAAGTTGATCGCCTAAACAATTTGAACACTTAAACACACTTAATCACCAAATTTGTTTTATTTTTTTTAATGAAATCACTAAAAAACTATTCACTGATAAATCCAAGTGCAGTTAAAAGTGTTAAAATACAATATTTTATCACTTTTTACTGCAAAATAAACACAAAAATTCTGCGCGTACGGCTTCCGCGCCATGTTATTCCGGTGTGCGGTGACTTTTGGGACTATTACCATCACCACGAAAAATACATCTACAAGGCCTGTAGTTGAGAGGGTCTTGGATGTGCGCATGCCGGATGAATAAAGTTAAGTAATCTTTATATGTATTGAAAAGAGCTTTTAAATACATGTAAAACCGTGCTCAACATCAACCGTGCTCAAAGTTTATTCATCATCATAATATGAATAGTTTTACTATAATTATTCGAAATTTTTTTCATCCCTAAGTTGAAAATAATTTAAAAACTATGCTGAAAAAATTTCTTTTAAGTTCATAAGCATTTTCATTCATAAATTGAAAGTTGTCCGCAGCCGCAAGCAGCACAACCTCCCCAGGCAGAAGAGCGCATACCACTGGCGGAAAACGTCAAGAATCTAGTAATGACAGCGTTAGAAACACAAATTTCATATTTCGTAATAAAAATTACTAAAAATTATTTCTGTGGCAAATGCCTAATATACAAAAACCTGAATATTAAAAAATATATAAAAAAGGACGTTTTTCATTCATAATTTGTAAATTTTTTAAGTTATCATTAACCCGCCAGGAAAATGCACCTCACCCAAGCAATACGCAGGCGAGACTGATTAGATGACTGCAATGGATTTGATAAGAAGGAGGAGGAGTCAATTCTCGCTCACTTTTTGAAATATACAATGGATCACAAAATTAAGCAAAAATAAAAAGAATAAAAGATAAAGAGTAAAATTGAAAATGTGCAAGTTACACAAACATTGTTTTCTGTTTCTTGAAAAAGTGAGTTTATTCTTGTTAAAAATTATTTTATTTGCGGTTCTGTTCTACCAAATTTCTACAAATTATTCCAAATGTAAAACATAATTTTCGTTTTCTGGTTAAGATTTTTTAAGTCACTGTGGGATGTACGGAAGCTCTTATCAAAAAACAGAGTCGCCGTAAAATATCCCACATGGTGTCAGAAATTATATGTGAATTGCTGATAATTCTTTTGCGGGCGCCTTTGGCCTTCATTTATAGAGCTTTATTTCTCAATTAGAGAGGAAGAGAAATTATCTTAAGCTTTTGAGCATTTTTAAGAAATTTTTTCCCCAATATGCGCCAGATGTCACGAGGTTTGAAAAACTCTATACTTACTACCCACCAATTATGATCAAAGGCGGCTTTAGCAGTATAAAGACACTAAAGGGATAATAAGAATATAAAGTGTCCAAAAAGAGAAAACTTACATATTATTGAACTTCGGGTAAGAATATACATAGTTGAGGCATTACCGTAAGTAATGAGCAGTAAATGAAAGGGTAATGATACAGATGTTGTAAAATTTAAATAAAACTGAAATACCTACAATGAGAGCATCCATATTATTACATTTTCGATAACTCAACATTACTTTAGGTAAGACCTTACAATTTTAGGCTTTTCAGACAAGAAACAATCAATTACCATGTAAGGGCTGACAAATTTTCCTACTGGGTAATAACTACATGACACATTATTGGGTGGCGGCGACGCCCCTTGGAACATGGCGCCCTCGGGCGGTCGCCCGGGTTCGCCCACCCCTAAAGCCGGTACTGACAAAGGCAAATTTTTCCTACATAATCAATTTTCGCCTTAACTAAAAACCCCAAAATGGTTGTTTGGGTTGGAAACAAAACAACATCTCGCTTATACTAAAATTTTCCCCACTGAACCATCTTTTGCCTTAACTAAAACCCAAAAGTGGGTTCAGCAACAAAACCACCTATAAGTCCTACCCAAACATAACCAGTCTCTAACTAAAAATGATACTAATGTTACTGATTAATTAATTAAAAACACTAATTAAAATTTTGTAAAACGGATCCATGCATCTACAAAATCAGATTTCTATCTCTTCTAGTTTGGCTCCAACGCGCGACGGTACACACGAGCAGATACATAGGCAGACATCTTCTTTTATTAATATAAATTAATAATAATAATAATAAGATAGATAGATAGATAGAAGATGTAATAATAGATATCACCCCCAAACAACACTTTCTATCCAGTCAAGATATGAATATACCCGGGTATATACTCCAGGAGTATTTATGTTGCCACAACCATTTCCAAACGACGTTACCCCAACAATTGTATACATGCAGTAGTGTTCTTTATTGTATACCTGGAGAGGACCACCGGAATCCCCTTGGCATGTGTCCTTTCTTGCTGTTTTAGATCCAGCGCATATTTGAGTTTCATATTGGATTCCGAAACGAAGGCGACGGTTAATTTCATTTTGATATGTTTCATTACATTCTGCTTGATTAAATTTTTCAAGTACAACTTGGAGAAGAAGACTTGAAGCATCTCCGGCATATTCCGTGTCGCCCTGTGATACCCTGTCGCAATCATATTTTTCTCCGGTCCATCATATTCTGTTGCAAGACATGCTGGCCTCTTGTAAGGTCCTATTTCGACTTTTCTATTTAATTTTAGAAGTGCAATATCATGGTATTTCGAAGAGCGTTTATATTCTGGATGAGGAATAACTTCTACTACATTAAAATTTTCTGGTTGTGCATCATCTTTATCGCTAAGTATATTCAATTCTCCTAGACGAACATATTGCAGTTGACCACTATAATATTTAAGTTTTAAATTAGGATTTGGCAGTTGGCTATTACTAACTTATTTTGATACTTACTAAAGTTTATGTCTTAAACAATGCCCCGCAGTTAATACAAATTGATCACTTATTAGAGCGCCACCACAAGCCCATTGCACAGCTCCATTTCAGTGCCGGATTTACCAACAAGCAAAACAAGCAATTGCTTGAGGCCCCTACCCTCAGGGGGCCCCGCGCCCCTTATATTTTGTTTGGTCTTTAGATAAAAGGGAAGTAAAAAAATTGTACTTTCAAAGCAGAAAAGAAATAAAAGAGTAGCAGCGTACCGTGCGCTTAGGAAAGGGGGCCCCATCACGAGGTTGTGCTTGGGGCCCCACAATATATAAATCCGGCCCTGCTCCATTTCCAGTATCAAATCCGATTAAAGCCATATGTGGAAATTCTCGAGGTTTAGCGAATTCACCACCAACAATAAGTGGTATTGCTGTCTGTCCACATTTAGGAACCGCTATTCTTGTTGGTTTAGCACCAATGGCAAGAGGTGTGTAGTATTCGTATTCATAAACTGCTGATTTATACTCTTCACATTCTACAAACAAGATTCATTATGGGAAATAGTACAACTGGTATATTCATTTTAATTTCACTTACTTCTCGCGCTTATCCTGGAAGAATGTTGCGGTGCAGGTGTTGTGGTTACTTCATTAGGACAGCAAACTATCTGATCTCTACCTTCAAAACCGCACCTCTGATATGGTTTATTCCTTACAACATCGGAGAAAACCGTTGGACAATTTCTTAGAGGCTGGCATATTCCAGGTAATCCTTCGACCATGCAACTGTTGCCTAAAAATATAGATTAATTCAATTAATTTTATATTGAAAATATTTCTTATAGTCCGGGGAAATAGCAAAAAATACGCACTAAAGGAGACAAAACTGCAAAATTGCTGAAAATCCACAGATTCCTTGTGACTAAGAAAACAATTTTGGAATTCAAAAGAAAAAAACATGGCCGCCTGAGATATAGAGGGTTTCCCGATTTTTTCATGTATCTTAAGGGCGCTTCGGTAGGTTAGGAAATAAGGCGTCTGGGTACCATCCCAGAGGTCCCGGGTTCGAATCCTGGCCAGCCCCACGGTCCTTCGCGTTTTCTACTTTCCCACCTACATAAGTTTCCATCTTTCTTCTTCCCTCTTTACATTCCTAATTCCTCCTGTTATAGCCTTGGTTGATGAGACTCAATTCGTTTCAGGAGGCATAACACTCCAGCGAGTTGTTTCTCGATGCCCCGATGTCAAAGTCGCGATAGTAATGGTTGGGAGTAGGTGGACTGAAAAATATCGCGGGTAGGTTGTGGCAATTCCGTTTTCCCCGACTAGAGCTGCTGTTCGACATTGCACTTCTATATATAGTCCAGTAAATAGGTACTTTTTCTTTGCAAAAAATACCGCACGCGATTTTTTTTTAGCAAATGTTTTTCCATATTTTTATGAGTTTAAATTCAAAATGGCGTCATCCCCACCCTTATGCTTCACTTACAATGAAGGGAAACGCGTTTAATTCTATATCTCAGAAACCATGCGTTTTACGACAAAAATGTATATAATCTTTTTTGTAGATAAATAAGTGATTTAACTTTTTTGTTCAGAATTTTTTTTTGTAAAGTCAATATGTTCGGAGTTATAGTGCTTCAAACTTTATACATCACTTTCTTTGCACTATATTTCGTTAACGGTTAGCCCGCCATAAAAAAGTTCTTCCTAAGACTTATAGAACACATGATTATCTATGACTTTTGCTTTTATTGTTTTTAAATAGGGCAAATATTTCACGAGTTATAGCGCTTTAAATGTCGAAAAATGTAAATTCAATAAAAAAATAATTTCCTAATATCTTTTTCTTTGCCCGTTACATTTAAACTGATTATATCGTGTGTTGAGCTCATCATTGCCCACAATTGCTGCCTTTACTTTTTTCTATAAAGTTGATATTTATGGATTTATTACACCTCAAAAGTTTATTAAAAATGGTTTTTTGCAAATATCTAGTCAACTATTTATTTACGATGACAAGTTATACCAACAAATTTGTTTGTTATAAAATTCCGTTGAAATTTTACTTTAAACATTTTTTTCTAGCATTTATACTTTAGCCGCAATTCAGCGCCGATTGTTTCATTAATGTTAATAATTAAGAAACTTCGTTGGCGTGCAAACCCTTTTCCACACCACCTTGGGGGTCGAGTTTTTGGCGCGTTTTTTTATTGTGGTTTCCCCAGGAGGCCTAATCCACAAGAAAACGAAACAATGATGCTATAAGATGTTATTTAGCCTCATATGTTTCGAAGATGTCGGTTGACAATCGGATATACCAATGAAGCGGCCATCTAATGACTTGACGCTGTCTTCGTCGAATGATATATCTGGGAGACTTGAAAACTCACAAATGTTCTCATTTATTTCATTGTTTTCAAGGAGGTTTGCATCCTTCGTCACATTTTCGCAATTTCCTCCACTGCAGTTAGAGCAAATTATGGTACATTTGAGACCGGCCTTGCGGCATCCCCAGGAACCGCCACATTTTTTCCTACATTTGCAGGATATTAATTTTAATAAATTTGCTGGTGCCGGAGCAATTGTCATTGGGACTGGTTGTAAGCCAAATCTTGTTCGCTTCCAGTCCCATTCCTCCGGGTCTTGATAACTACCAAGTCAAGTTTGCACTTGATGATATACTCGAAATGAGTGAAGTCGAGCAGCATCTTTATTTGGAGGCAGAGCTGATAAGTTCACTTTGGTTTTTGTAGACGATTTTCCAAAACATTTGAACCTTAGTGAATGCTTAAACAAACGAATTTCCGGACGATTTTCCTTGTCGATTAATGCTAGCATCTCAGAAACTCTAAATTGACATTCCTCACTGTCCGTTATAAAGATACTAATAACTTGCATCACCTCGGACATTTCTTTATCAGGACAACCCCCTTTTCCCCCTGTAGATGGTGTGGTTTTCAAATTTCGCATACAGGAATGATGATACCTAGCACCTGTAGCTTTGGTATCAGAAACATTTGCAATACGTTGCACAATGTCCAAACTTCTTTTATCATTCCGATTCTGCAAACGTACGCCAACAAAATTTCTTAATTATATGTATGTATGAACATTAGCTAAAGTATAAATGCTAGAAAAAAATGTTTAAAGTAAAATTTCTACGGAATTTTATAACAAACAAATTTGTTGGTATAACTTGTCTTCGTAAATAAATAGTCGACTAGATATTTGCAAAAAACCATTTTTAATAAACTTTTGAGGTGTAATAAATCCATAAATATCAACTTTATAGAAAAAAGTAAAGGCAACGAATGTGGGCAATGATGAGCTCAACACACGATATAATCAGTTTGGAAATGAAACGGGGAAAGAAAAAGATAGGATTTTTTTTTTTTTAATTTACTTTTTGCGACATTTAAAGCGCTATAACTCGTGAAATATTAGCCCTATGTAAAAATGATAAAAGCAAAAATTATAGATAATCGTGTGTTCTATAAGTCTTAGGAAGGACTTTTTTATGGCGAGCTAACCGTTAACGAATTATAGTGCAAAGAAAGTGATATATAAAGTTTGAAGCACTATAACTCCGAACATATTGACTTTACAAAAAAAATTTCTGAACAAAAAAGTTAAATCACTTAATTATCTACAAAAAAGATTATATACATTTTTGTCGTAAAATGCATAGTTTCTGAGATATAGAATTAAACGCGTTTCCCTTCATTGTAAGTGAAGCATAAGGGTGGGGATGACGCCATTTTGAATTTAAGCTCATAAAAATATGTCAAAACATTTGGTAAAAAAAAATCGCGTGCGGTATTTTTTGCATTACGAAGGCCTTTTTTTCGACCTATTTACTGGACTAATACTCTAAATTGTCAACAGTATAAAGGGCCTTTCCCGAGAAAGGTCTTAACACATAAAAATAAATCTCGGTTTCTATGTCTTAACACATAAAAATAAATCTCGGTTTCTATAGGTTATATAACTCCGTGTGTGGGCGAGAAGGAAATTCTCTACAACTTTAGTTCTTACAAAAAAGTTTGACCCGATTCACTCTTTGAAAGTTACTCAAGGTTACTCAAGGCTCGAAAATCACTTTTTGGCCAAAATTTTACTCAAACCATGGAATTTTTGTAATTTTTTTTATCAGTCAATACAAAACGTTATTGCCTACAAAAAGTCTTCTTGTCAGTTTTTCGAATTCACTCAAAAACTGTTTTTTTTTCTTCGAAATTGGGTTAGGCATCCCGCCCGGAACCGCCCCGAACCGCCTTAACCGGTTAATATCAGGGAACCATTGTTCCGCTTAGGTCAGGTCTTCATCTAGCGGACGGGGCATCTCTTTGTTTACCTGCTACTCTGGTACAGCCTGCGTCACAGCCTTATTGGGCTGGTTAACAGGACTCTCTTCTTTCAAGAGGCACAACACTGCGACACTTAGTCCATTCAAAACGCGCGCTATGGTGTTCCAAAATAACGCCGTTAAGAAAATCGAACCCTAAAGGTTTTTGGGGTCGCTGATCACGAAAATCGAGGTCCCGCGGTCCTAAAATTAGGGCGTCACCCCTAAAAATGCAAAAAACACCCCTTTTTAAGGGGTTTTCGCGATTATTTCAGTAATAACGAAAACTAATGCGATGAAGTGCACGTTTTTTTAATATTTATTTGCGAAGGTGGTTGATTTATACTAAATTAAGGCGAACTAAATGGTAAGGGGTGCTCCTGAAAGGTTGAAATTGGCGAAAAATGGCAAAAATTGTAAATTTTTTTTTTGTAAGTTTATGCTTCAAATTCCATTGTGGGCGTACTGTCAGGCAAAAATAAATTATTTTGAACCCTTAAGGGGTTAAAACTACCGCTACTATAATAAAAACAACTTAATATAAAAAAAATTGCAACAATTTTTTTTGCTTTTTGTTTGAAATTTGGTTCAAATGGTATTATCAGCAAAAAAATTAATTTTTTCAACGCCTAAGGGGGTACAGCTACCCCCACAATTAAATTGTAATTGAAACAAATTAAAATTTATTGTTTTACATTTAAATTTTATTTTCCATTTGTAATCGTTACAACATTTAGAACATTTCACTATAACTCCTTTGTACAGAGGTTAAACCCCCCTAAAAAGAAAAAAAAATAAAAAATATATTGAGAAATATTTCATTTCGTGGAATCTTTAAATAAACTCTGCATTTTTGTAGAAATGACAATCACACAATAATTGCGAAATATGTACCCTAAAAAGGGTGTTTTTTGCATTTTTAGGGGTGACGCCCTAGTTTTAGGACCGCGGAACCTCGATTTTCGTGATCAGCGACCTCAAAAACCTTTAGGGTTCGATTTTCTTAACGGTGCTAATTTGGAACACCCCCCCCCCTAGTTTTCAATTAACTATATTGTAGGGGTAATTTTATCCCCTTAAGGGCTGAAAATAATTTATTTTTGCCTGACAGTACGCCCACAATCGAATTTGAAGCATAAACTTTAAAAAATTTTGTTTACAATTTTTGCCATTTTTCGCCAATTTAGGGGTAGTTTCATCCCTTTAGGAGTACCCCTTACCATTGAGTTCGCCTTAATTTTGTAAAAATCAACCACCTTCGCAAATAAATATTAAAATAAAATAAATGGTTAAAAAAAAATTTTTAAAAAAAATTCTTTTCATTAACTAAAAAATGTACTGAAAAGTAATAAAATAAATGGTTAAAAAAAAATTCTTTTCATTAACTAAAAAAATGTACTGAAAAGTAAAAAATAAAAAATATTTTAAAGAAAGCGTGAAATTTCAATTTTAATGAAAAAGTTAATTAAAAGAATGGCGCATTTTTCATAAAAAAATTTTGTTAGAATTTGAAATTAACAAAGCAAAAAATTGAGGGTTATTGTAAATCTCACGCGATTTACAGTTATATTTTCAATTTTTGATGAAAAATGCGCCATTCTTTTAATTAACTTTTTCATTAAAATTGAAATTTCACGCTTTCTTTAAAATATTTTTTATTTTTTACTTTTCAGTACATTTTTT
Organism: Thereva unica; assembly: GCA_949987705.1. Classification (NCBI taxonomy): domain Eukaryota; kingdom Metazoa; phylum Arthropoda; class Insecta; order Diptera; family Therevidae; genus Thereva; species Thereva unica. The sequence goes on along the minus strand of OX465283.1, from coordinate 78,546,097 downwards.
TAGTTAATGAAAAGAATTTTTTTTAAAAATTTTTTTTTAACCATTTATTTTATTACTTTTCAGTACATTTTTTAGTTAATGAAAAGAATTTTTTTTAAAAATTTTTTTTTAACCATTTATTTTATTTTCTACTTTTTAGTTTATTATATGTATTCCGCCATTTTATGATGGCAATTCTATTAGATTTAACATTACGTCACACAGTTTACTGTATTCATTTGATACCCATGTCGTGGGCTCGGTGGAACATAATTGCAAAAACGGCCGCCATCTCGGAACCGTCTTCTTGATTTTTTTACAAAAAGGTCAGATTGCATTTAGTACTTATACATGATGAGTTGAACTCAAGTTGAACCCAAGTCTAACTACATGTAAACGGGAGTCGAGTTGGGTTAAGGTTGACTGAACTCGACTCAGCTCTGCTACCTGGGTTTAGTTGAAATTATGCATACGGACATGAGTTCAGTATTTGAGTAGTTGAATTTAGTTGACAGCAGCATCTCTGTGTTTGTTTGTGATTTTTTGTAAAGTGTATTGCTTCTTTATTATCAACTCACCCTTAACTCAACTATTCATCTCATCATTCATACACATTAACCACCCGAACTACGAGTGTGTGCAAAATTGGAAGTTGATCGGTTATATTTTCTACTTTTTAGTCTATTATAAGCTTTCCGCAATTTAGTGTTGGCCGCCATTTTGAATTTGGAATGACGCCACATAGCTTATTGTGTTCTACCTGTCATATCCTTTCATTTGATACCCATGTCAGAGGGCCGCGGAGCACAATTTCAAAAATCGGGCGCCATTTTGGAACCGCCATCTTGATATTTTTACAAAATGGCCAGATTGCATTGTCACCCAAACTAAACGTGTATGCAAAATTTCAGCTCTATCCGAAACCGGGAAGTGGGTCAAATTTAACTTCCAAGATTTGACGACAAACAGTGTAAGTAAAATAAAAGCGGGCGCCATTTTGGAACCGCTATCTTGATATTTTTACAAACTGGCCAGATTGCATTGTCATCCAAACTAAACGTGTATGCAAAATTTCAGGTCTATCCGAAACCGGGAAGTGGGTCAAATTTAACTTCCAAGATTTGACGACAAACAGTGCAAGTTAAATAAAAGAATTTAAAAACGTGCACTTCATCGCATTAGTTTTCGTTATTACTGAAATAATCGCGAAAACCCCTTAAAAAGGGGTGTTTTTTGCATTTTTAGGGGTGACGCCCTAATTTTAGGACCGCGGGACCTCGATTTTCGTGATCAGCGACCCCAAAAACCTTTAGGGTTCGATTTTCTTAACGGTGTTATTTTGGAACACCCCCCCCCGCGTTTTGAATGGACTAACTGGCTCAGCCGGCTGTTACAAAAATTGACGCAACGCCCAATGGCTCCTCATGCATCCCCCAGACTACCCTTAACCTATTATCAAAAATTACCCACAAAGATACGACACTCTCAAAATTTCCCATAAGCTCCCTTGCGAGTGAATATATCAATCGACAAGGTGCAAGCGAGACCAAATTCAATTTAAAAACAAAACAAAAATCGAAGAAAGAGAGGGTAAATAAAGAAATGTTATTTCACGAAGTGCGAAAGAGACGCACTGATTTCTCTTCTCCGCAATTTTTTGTGCCGTCTGGACTTTTATTTTGCTTGTGTGAATTCATGTACCATCTTCGGGTACTTCCTGCTCTGCATGTGTTTGTGTAGTTTGCCGTTGTTCCGCCCTCTCGCCATTCCGGAGCGTGTATATAAATAGATTAGAATGAATAGATTTTTACTTTCCTTTTTCTTCGCACAGAAAGGATTACAGTGTCGTATCTTTCTGAGTAATTTTTGCTATTATATTCTTTTTCTAGCTAAGCTTACTACAAGACATTGCAGCATGAAGTAAACGACATGACGGACTGGTAGGGTAACACCTAAGCTTAGACTCTTCCATATAAAAAAAGCATAACTATACTTTTAGAGGATAAGAGGAAATCATGGAGGGCCTATACCACACCAATTAGTACTGTTTGTATAATAGTCCAGGAGAGATAGCGGAAAAATATTTAAAAGTTGAAATAAATCTACCCTGCGATTTCTTGACGCTATAATTAAGAGAAAAATCGTAGGAATTCAATGAATGTGTTTTGGATTGGTCCAGGGGAACAGGTGGTAAAATCTTAATAAAAGTAGCGAAAATACGCTTTTTCGCGATTTAGGTACGAAATAAATTTTGTTTTGGAAAACAAAAAATAGTACATAATAGTGTTTAAAACGACGAAAAATATGAGTTTTGGACCATTGAAATCGGTCAACAGGTTTTTGCCGAAAAATTCAAAAACCGTTAAAAATGGCCATTTTTTAACATTTAATTATAGGGAGTGTGATTATCGTAGAGCCTTGTGTCAAGAAATAAATTGTGGCTTCTGATGGTGCCTACCTACAATAAAAATTTCATGGAAAAATAATGCCAACTTTTCGAGTAAATCTCAAAAATGTAAAAACACCTGTTTCACAAAAAAAGGTTGAACACCTCCCACCATGGTCCTAGAAGTTTTTTGATTGACCATTTGGCTCGCAAAGGGTTGCCCTACAACCCCATTTTTATGAAAAGTATGTAAGGTTTGATTTAACACCTTAAAACTCGTTTAAAAACCACCCTTTTTCCAATTTTTTGCATTAAAAGCTCTTCTTTTGAGTTTTCTTTGTAAGCTTTTTCTTAAAAACAAAAAAAACTGCGATTTTTCAACACTATAATTAAGAGAAAAATCGTAGGAATTATATGAATATATTTCGAATAAAATCGGACCTGTAGAACAGGTAAAAACAAATTAATAAAACTGTCGAAGAACGATTTTCAAGAAAAAGCTCAAAAGTTTTTAATTCAAAAAACTAGAAAAAGGGTGATTTTCAAACGGGCTTTTAAGGTTTTAAATCAAACCTTACATACATTTCATGAAAATGGGGCTGTACAGCAACCCTTTGCGAGCCAAATGGTCAATCAAAAAACTTCTAGGACCATGGTGGGCCTTGTTCAACTTTTTTTTGTGAAACAGGTGCTTTTACATTTTTGAGATTTACTCGAAAAGTTACCATTATTTTTCCATGAAATTTTTATTGTAGGTGGGCACCATCAGAAACCACAATTTAATTCTTGACACAAGGTTCTACGATAATCACACTCCCAATAATTAAATGTCAAAAAATGGCCATTTTTAACGGTTTTTGAATTTTTCTGCAAAAACCTGTTGACCGATTTCAATGGTTCAATTGGCTGGGGCTTATTCATTTTTTTTCAATCCGCTGACTGGGACCGCTGTTTCCTAAACACAGAGGTCAACTCTGCCGCTATCCGTATCACCAGGATCATACAGGCAGGAATGCATTTGTTCATTCCCCATTCTACCAAATCTATGAAGCCAAGACAGAACAGATGGTTTAATCGAGAATGCACAAATGCAATCAAAACTAAAGAAGCGGCCTACAGTGTTTACAAGAATTTCCCTACCGAATCGCTCCGTCTAAGAAATTCCTGCAAGTCCACCAGTCCAGGAAAGTCAATACCTCATTTGACAACAAGTTCTTCTGCTTCTGAAGCAAGCTCATTAGTGCACGCGGTGGTAGCAAAAATTTCTTGTCCTTGGTAAGTTCCATCAAGAAGAATTTTACTAGATCCACAACTCTTTCATTTATCCACGATGGAAAGGTGATAACAGACAGCAAATCCAAGGCCGATTTATTAGCATCTCTGTTTGCCTCAAATTCTTCTCTACCCGAAACTGAAACGCTACCCCCGATTCTAGAGCTCAATGCTCATTTAATGCCCAGGGTATTCTTCAGGCCTCGCGAGGTGTACAGGTGTCTCAAAGAACTCGAGGCCAACAAATCCACTGGACCCGATAATATTCCCCCCATCGTCTTAAAACAATGCGCCTCACCTTTGGCTAAACCTCTGCGCAAACTTTTTGCCCTATCTTACTCCTCCGGAGTTTTCCCAGACTCTTGGAAACTTGCTCATGTTCAGCCAATACCGAAAGAAGGTGACTCCAGCCTTCCCTCCAACTACCGCCCAATAGCAATTACTTTCTCTCCAAAACCATGGAGACGATAATCAATAAAAAGCTTTATGTGATATCTAGAATCCAAACGACTTGTAAACGACACACAGTACGGCTTCCGACAAAAAAGACCCACTGGCGATCTTTTAGTTTGTCTTACTGAACACCTCAACCGAAGTTTACGTCGCTTTGGTGAATCTAGTCTGGTTGCTCTAAATATTTCTAAGGCTTTTGATAGAGTATTGCACTCAGCTTTGCTAACCAAACTCAAAGCTATTGGTGTTGACCCACTTCTACAGAATTGGATTGAGAGTTTCTTTTCTGGCCGTTCAATCGAAGTAGTATTGGATGGCATCAAATCCGAACCCCACCCGATCTCTGCGGGAGTCCCCCACGGAGCAATTTTATCTCCTGCTTTATTCCTTATCTTTATAAATGACCTTCTTTCAATCCCCTCCAACCCCCTTCCTAGTTCTGCTGACGACTGTACTCTGCGTTACTCTTACGGCTTCGATAAAGCAAGTTAAGCATGCGCCAGATCCTGTCTTGATGATCGTGAGCGAATGTCTAGCTCCATAAATAAAGACACTGAACTCATTCTAGGTTGGGGAAAGAAGAATCGTGTGGAATTCAACCCCACCAAAACAAAGTATTGTCTTATCTCCAATAAAAAGTGTAACCGCTCTCTATCCGTGTTAGTGGATCGTTTTGAACTAATGGCCGACCCATCCCTTAACATTTTAGGCGTGACATTAACCAAAGACTTGCGTTGGAACGACCACATATTCCAAATCGCCAGCCTCTTCCAGCCATCACCCCGTGCTGTAATATACAAATCCTACCTTCGGCCGCTTCTCGAATACAACTCTCTCATTTGGGGCGGCGTTCCGAAAACCACTTTGGCGTGGTTAGATAAAGTACAAAAAAGGGCCTTCAAACTTATCGGTGACGACGCCGTTTGCTCCATCATCGACCCCTTGAGCCACCGTAGGAATGTAGCAGCACTGACAAAATTATATCGTTACTATCATAGTGACTGTTCCTCCGAAATAAACGCTCTCCTGCCTCCACGGCAATCTTATGCGTGCAACACCAGATTGGCCCACTTGTCTCATTCCCTCCACCTGGAACTCCCCCGTTCACGCACTCTACAAACTAGTAATTCATTTCGAAATAGAACAACTCGACTGTGGAACAGCCTTTTGCATTCAGTTTTTCCGAACTCCTACAACATCCAAGAGTTCAAATGCAGGGTAACTTCCTCGCCATCTTCTTCAACACCCTCCCGAACCCCCATAACCCTTAACGTATTTCCCTCCTGTACTAAGCTTACTGCTAGACATTGCACCATGACGTGACAAACGACATAACGGACTAGTAGTACAAAGGGAGACTCCTGAACTTAGAACTGCCACATAAAAAAACCATGCTCGGGAGCGGCGAGAGTTAAGAAGAAGAAGAAAAACTACTCCAAGTTAAATACTCATGAACAAATTAAAGTGGACTTTGTGAGATTTTTGTATATAAATAATGGACACATACGAAATAAGTGAAGCAAATAGCAGAGATTATCTTATAGATTTTTTTTCAATTTCTTTAAATTGTAGTTAACCAAGGTGCCTTTAAAAACCTCTATGGTTAAACATATACTTTCGTGGTTAAGTGAAATGATGCAGCATAACAACAGCTTACCTCGTGGTTTACCATAGAACGGGTTTTGAACGCGCTTCAGATGGAGGTATGCTCTCGTAACTCACCTCCCCACGTTCTCTCGTGATCCATCCCTCCACGTTTGTTATGGGTAGACTTATTCTACTTCCTTTGCCTGAAATAAACATCACTTCTAAATTATGTTCACTTCCTCAATTGAATTGAGCGGGTTAGGGTAACTGAACTATGATACGAAGAGCTTCATGTTAAGGACATTAACCTATCGGGCAAATACAGCATCAATGGTGGTGCCGTGTCTTGGTTTTGAAACCTATCGATCATTATTCATTGTTACATGATCTTGGAGACAGTTAATAGGTGGACCCGAATCTTCGCCTCTGCCAAGAAATTCTCCTCAGTCTTTTGTGAATGGCCATAATACTTATTTCAGAAATTAGACTTTTGATTTGGAATAATGTATACTGCTGTCACAACTTGTAAATTGAGACTGTTACACAGAGCTAGTCTCTCAACCGTTCAAAATTGAATCTGGAGTCCCCCAAGGCTCCATTCTAGGCACTTGTTTGGGATACAAGTGTCTCACCTATTAAAGCTACGGAAGAACTCCAAACACACGCCAACAAAATAATATATTACCTAGATAAATGGAACACAGAAATTAATCAGGGAAAAAGTTTAATAAAATGCTCCAGGAATCCCTCAGATAAAGGACATAGAAACGCGCCGCGGAATCAAAACTCTGCAAAATAACCATTAATGGTCACACAATTTCACACAAATATTTTATGAAGTACCTCGGAGTCCAGATGCATCACAAGTTCAAGTAGAACCCAAACGTAAGACTCAAACTAAACAACGCCCGTATAAAAGTAGTAGCCCTAAAGCCATTAATTAATTCTAAGACGGTTCCAAGAGAAACTAAACCCTTGCCTTATAAGACAATGTATTTTGATAATATTTTTTGCAGTCAGCTGCGTAACTTGAACGCAGCCAAAACAATATATGAATTGGCTAATGCAAAACAGACTTCGCAAACTAATCTTGCACCCGAATGAATAGGTAAGAAAATTAGCCAGTGAAGGCATTAAGCAGCAGCGAGCAAACTCAAAACGAAATACTATACAAATGAATAGCAAAAGAAAATGATGTAAGTGGTTTCTTGAAATCTGGAACTTGCCCTTTAAATGAGAATATTTAAAAGACTAAAGAACACCATTTATAACAGTTTAGTCATCAATATTTCGAAGAACAAGAATGCTTTTAAATAATAGAGCAAATAGAGTTTTGGTATAAAGTGGCAACCAAGAACTTCAAGGAAGTCAGTCTGACCAAACAGCAACAGCTGTCTGATATTATGCCAAAACCTCATGTTATAGCAGAGGCAAAATCTCGATTATCACATCATAAATTGAAATTGGAATAAAAAAACGAAGTGGTATTTTCGATTGGTCTTTATCTTTAACCTTTGTATATGAGCTTAATTTGATTTTATGAAATTCAAACAAAGATTCACATTTATGTATGCGCTACAAGTATCAATCAAAAACAGTTTTATTGCTTTTTCGTATTTGAAAATTAACAGATTACGAAAATCAATAAAAACTAATATAAGTTGATAACACTATCCGTGGATTGGGAAAATTAATCTTCAACTTACAATATAAATTATTATGCATTAGATTAGTACCAAGCTTTCGTAAAAACTGTTGGAATGTACTAGTACTTATTTAACAGCATCTTCCTGGAATCTGGATAGCGTAGCTATAAATCGTTTTTAGAACAATACACAATTAATTTAATAACGAACTTTACTACTTTACTTTAAATTGCCATGAAGAAAAAAACAAACCAGCTGTGTGGTAGGTTTGACCCTTTAGGTCCACACTACTAACTTCCAGCTTGATGAATGTTGAATATTATGAAAGCCTCGACACACGAACATCGTTAAGACGAAAACCAATGACGCTAATTACGACGAAAGCTCAAATAGGGGGCATCTATCAGTTGATAGATTATCACAAAAGGATGACGTTTATATTGTATATGTACGGGGCCACATTGTTCTTCCATTTTGAGTCTTGAGTCTGGCCTTTAACGTGGTCCATAAAATCTATTTTTCTTAAATTTTATTCTAAATTTGAGATAGGCCGAACACCATTCAAATCGCATTTTTTGAAGTTATTCTTCTTTAGGCGCGTTATGAAAATATTATGAGGGTAAATTTTGAGAAATTCGCAACACAGGAGTGCGGTGTGCGAAACACAGCAATGCGCAACACAGGGGTGGAGGCAATGGAGGGCAAGTATTTCAACTCCTATTTTTCATGCGCACTGGGATTATCATTATTATGGGCATATGAAAATTTGTAGCCGATGCCAGTTCACGATGTCGATGGGTGAAGGGGTTTTTATGCCGAGGCTATGGAGGGAAATAAATTTTATGTTTGATTCATCAGCTAAGCCTAAGTTGGGTTTTTCGTGGGCATAGGAAGATTCGTAGTGTTTATTGTATGCTGTATATGGGTGAGGAGTTTTACTGGATGCAGGCCTCGTAGTGCAATATCATAGAGGCGACAAGTTTTTAACTTTATTTTTGCAGTAAAAAGCAGAGTTGAGCCGGACTTACAAGAGGCAGTTCATTTGTCCCGTACACGATAGTAAATTGTACTGAGGCCTCAACTTTTTTAAATGTCCCGGTTCAAAAATAATGTACTAATGAGATATGAGCGTGTATCGTGCGTTTGTAAATTACGAAGTGGCGAGACATTTCTTACTTCTTTTGCAGCAGCAAAATATCCAATCTGAACTGCGCCGAGGTGAGATTGTAAACACGAACTGGAACAACATTTTCTTATTTCTTTTGCGACAATAAAATATCCAATTCGAATTGCGGCGAGGTGAGATTGTAAACACGAACTGCATAGATATTTTCTTACTGTTTTTGCCGCAGTCAAATATCCAATTTAAGCCGAGCCGTGGTGAGATTGTAAATACGAACTGGAGAGAAATCTCTTACATTTTTGAAGGAGTGAAATTTTATACTAAAGAGACAATTCTTACATTTTACGAGGGAGGTGAATTTTGTGCTGAAGAGATAGTTCTTACATTTTTCGAGGGAGGTAACAATTCTTACATTTTTCGAGGGAGGTGAATTTTGTACTGAAGAGACAATTCTTACATTTTTCGAAGGAGGTAACAATTCTTACATTTTTCGAGGGAGGTGAATTTTGTACTGAAGAGACAATTCTTACATTTTTCGAGGGAGGCAAATTTTGTACTGAAGAGATAATTCTTACATTTTTCGAGGGAGGTAACAATTCTTACATTTTTCGAGGGAGGTAAATTTTGTACTGAAGAGAAAATTCTTACATTTTTTAGAGGGAGTGAAGTTGGAGAGATATTTCTTACATTTATCGAGGGAGGTAAAATTTTATTTTTATTTTTTAATCTCTATCTGTAACAATAAAATATTTTCGTGTTATTTTCAATTTTAGGGAGTTTCATTTTAAATCTGTAAATATGTTTTTCTTTATACAGTTAACAAAAATTTTAAAGAATATTTTTGTAATCAACATTCATAGGCACGATAATTAATATTTCCATTCATGCATTTATCATTTATCGTATCCTCTCTTTCGCAAACGCAATAGATCTCCCCCATCGCAACGTTTGAGCCATTCACTACGTGACCAAAGTCTAGTAATAACAAGTCTTTCATCTTCATACAAAAATTTCCGACCGTTGATTGTGTGCGTGCATATATGAACATCACTGCTGAGCAAAATTCAACGCATACTTCGTGAACTCAGCGAGACAAAGCCAGATTCTCTCTTTACGATAAAGTATGCAAAACAGAAAAGGAAAGAAAATTGAAACAGCTGTTTTCTTTCATAAATCAAAACAAACGAGCAAATATGCACCAATACATCCCCATATAAACTCATAAAATTTTCCGACTTATGGTTGTATTCCAGCGCGTATAAAAATGTTGCATTCTCTCTCTGATAGCCTGACATCGTCATTTGAAAAACTTGTGCATGCAGCTGTTCGCCTTTCACTCGTTAACCATATGAAGATGAAAGACTTGTTAATTTCTAGACTTTGTACGTGACGTGCTAGCACAATACAATGGCACCTCGCCTCATTTGAAGTGAGACATTGTACTGGTTCAAAAGGAAAAAGAGGCTCCTCTTACAAACTCATTTTATTATCGTGTCCTACCCAACACTAGTAAAAAGTGGCAAAATATTGTATTTTAACCCTTTTTACTGCACGTGGATTACCAGTGTTAAGTTAGTTAGTGATCTGAGTGAATAAATTAAAATAAATTGATAAGGTGGCCATTTTTGTTTACATTCGTGGTGGTTTTTTCATTTTAATTTAGGGAAAAAATGTTGGATGTGGTAGTGAAATTAAAAGTGAATTTAAAATGGTTAAAAATTATTATGGAATAGTTATTAAAACATAAGTACAAGTACCACCACACAACATGAATTACAATAATTTTTCAACTTTTTCCTACATATTTTTCTGCCCTAATATTTTTAAAAATTATTCTTTTTTTTTAAAGATTTTTACTTAAGTCATTTCAATTTCACTTTTAACTCAATAGCCCCTCAAATTCAACATTTTTTCCCTAAATTAACTTAACAAAACCACCGCGAATGGAAACAAAATTGGCACCTTCACAATTAAATCATTAAAACATATTGATTCACTTAAGTTTTTGAAATCGTTTTAATTCAATCACTGAAACACTAATCACTGGTAATCCATGTGCAGAAAAAAGTGATAAAATACAACATTTTACTACTTTTTACTGCAAAAATAAACTTAAAAATTTGGCTCCACTATGCTATTACACGAGAAATGTCATCCATTCAAGCAAATGTAGGACCGGCCCCGGTTGCTTTCAGGCCTGTCGCTGCCATGGGCTTGCTGGAGGCCCTATCAGAACCTAAAATAATCAGCGTGCTGCAAATTTAAGAAATGATATGAAATGCGGCACGCTGCTCTGATGCTACGTTGCTGGTGCACCAATTCGTTCCATAAGTGACAAACACGTCAGTAACTTTTGTAAATAAAAATTTCTTAAATTAGTATTTGGAAGGTGGAAACTAAATCAATTTTTGCTAAAAAAAATAAGAAAGGAAATTTCAATGATTTTACCCTTTTTAAACCCTTCTTTTCATTAACTATAAATTATTACGTTTAACAAGGCGATGTACTCTACCTCTGTTTCAACATATTCCGGGGTTTATAGAGAAACAAATAAAAAATCACTATACCCATCTATTTTTTGTAAATATTTTGACATTATTCCAAAGAAAAAAAAATTAAATCAGGTATAGCAACTTTAATATGGTGCAAACCGTGCAACCGTTTTGACGGTTTTTTTAAAATTTCGCTTAAATTCATTTCAGAATCGGTTAAAATCATTATTAGGATTCCTGTTTTTACTGCAAAAATGGAAAAGTTGTATTTTGTAGTTTATTGAAAGTCAAGAGTAAAAATATTAAAAAAAATGTCTTAAATCACGTAAAAGAAGTATAACATCTAACGAGGTGAGGTTTTTCAAAAGTCGATTTCGAAGCGGAAATTTGAAAATGCATAAGCACATGTCTTATTCATATGTGCGCAATGTTAATTTGTGTGTAATTTTCACTTCCCCACATGCGCGAAGGAAGAAAAAATATTTGGATGACTACGTATAAAAAAAGTATAGGGGGGGGGGGGAGAAGGAGGGGTCTCATTTACACTGATCATTATTATGATTCTTACAAACTACCCACCTCGCCGCGCGAGGCAAGTTATATATTTACTTACCAGTAAATTGCCCATAACCTGCAGGGAACAGGCAATAAACCGTAAATATAACTAAATAACCACCAATACACTGGAACATCGTTGATATCTGATTAATAAATTTTATATTCGCGGAATTTGTTCTATCACCGAACAGCTGTTTCGGTGCGTTTCTCTGCACTGACTAAATAACACTGAAAACTAAACTCGTTGTAAAGAGCAGGGCTGTGGGGCCTATACACTTCAAGTTGCAATCTTCTATCGGTGCACTTCAGATTGCTTGAGATTACACATCGAACTTTGACACTGAACCTGTTCTGAAATATTAATAATTCACACTTCAGTTATTTTACCCCAGCTTTAACCTAGATTAACGTTACTTCATCTCCTGTTCTGTAAATTCTATGTAAAGCTAAGATATAATTAAGTAGTTTTATTTAAAAACTTGCTCTTTGTAATGTTGTTGTCTATCTACATCTACTAATCAAAATCTGCTTCACAGAATTACTACTTTTGTTTGTTTTATATAAGAATGAAAGCTGGGACAAAGAAGGTGTAATAGAAGAGGCTTTTGTTCCTGCATACTATCGAGGAAGAGAGAAAACATATATTGCACATGACTTGGACAATAGTAAAAAATTAGTTTTTTTCCCAAACAAATTTTGCGTATTTAATAATGGAATTTATTGTTATTGCTTCAATGCATTCAAAAAGAAGATTACTTATACTGCAGTCAGTGGAGTAGGAACGCTCCTCAGTATGCTGTTTATTCGAATAGAATTGAATCGGTGCAAAAATCCATAACTAGATTTAAGCTTAATTTATTTAAGGAACATGTTCCTCCTAATGCATCCAGACGCAGCACCGGCCCTAGCCCTTGTTGAGGGTAGAGCAAGATTATCTTTCGACGCCCTTTGTTCGGCGCTTACACTTCACATAAATTGTATTTCCAGTTGTCCTAGGTAACACTTTTTTCGAGTACTGCCTCCCTGCCATTTCTTTACGAGATTATGGGCCTTTTCATAAATGCAGGTTGCGTGCGCAATTGACTTATTCAGCAATTGAGAATGTGTAGCTGAATAAGTCAATTGCGCACGCAACCTGCATTTATGAAAACGCCCTATATCTCCCCTTTTTGCAAGCGTTCATGGGCTGGGGGCCCCATAAGTAAGTATGTTTTTTCAGAGTTGCTTCCCGGACGTTTCGCCAACAGCGCCACCTTCTTTGGAGGCTATTTGGTTGTTTGTACTCCATGGTTGGGCATTAGGGTTTGCCCCAGATAGTAAGGTTGAGATGGTGGAGAGTCACCTTCTCGTTAAAAGAGGCTTCTCCTGCCATCAGTCCAAAATTGAAGTGTTCGCGCCTACACCCTTAGGGTCTTCTTTTGGACCCCTATCCTTTCAACATGCCAGTGGGGTCTTCTGCTGCTGCCGGAAAGTATCCGATTACAAAAAGGCTGCGCGGCATCTTGTTCCCCTCTACAGCAACAAGGCTTGCTCCTACCAAGGCTTAAGGCGGCCCATCATAGAGAGCGCACCGACCCTACTGACCTCTTCAGGCTGTTCTGAGCCCTGAGTCAATTCTGCTACCGCCTCCAGAAGACTCCCTTCATGGTAACTAGTTGTTTCGTGGTCAGAAGAGTCTCCGGATTGTCAGTCGCAAGCACGCCAATTCTAACACTTTCCGCTATTTGACAGAAGGTCGGCTTTGGAGTCGTTCTAGACTTCATTATGGGTGCGTCCGACTTTTCTGAAGGTTTTTCAAACCATAGGGCCAAAGCCTTCTCCCTTTTCGCCGGGTTATTATGCCCTTGAGAACATCCAGATGATCTAACCCTCTTCTTATTAAGAAAATCGATATCCCTTTCTTCCTCGGGGGCCACGCAGACTCTACCAGCCGCTACACGGGAGTAGCCAACTTCCAGATATCGCATAAAACGTTTTCGTTCTGCGCCACCCCGACTTCTGAAAGCAGTCGTTTTTTCGAGTCGCTTCTCCGATTGGGTGCCTTTACTTCCGCAAGAGATCTCCCGATGAGGGAGTGATCTCCACGTACTCCATCCCTGGTTTACGGGCTCAGACTGTCCTGCCTGAAGAAGAATCCCGAAAACTTTCCTTCACTGGGACCACATTCGACACCTTGAAGCAAGGATCCAAAAATATCTAACTGGCCTTGTAGGTCGTTCTTTTGGGAACTGTGGGAACCCCAGAAATGTGTGGAGCGTTAAGAAGTGTTCCATCTTCAAAAGTTTTTTTAAGGTAATTTTTTTATTGATCCCACGAGCTCGGCGAGAAAAGACGATCGCCCATGACAGAGCTCCGTATCACGAATGGAAGGCTTATTCAAACCGAAGTTTGCCTGATATCTTACTCGTTAGTAGTACATTCACGCAGTACCATTCATAGCTTCAGCATGATTGTTTACACATTAGGGACTGCGGTTAGTTTAGTTTAGATCCACCGTATTCAGTCTGCTTCATAGATCTCCAGCAGAATGTGGCCTAAGGCCATGTACGATCAGTCTTGTAGTCAGTGCTCCCTGCTTGTGCCGTGTTCGAGTCATATTGATGAGTACATAGACTTGGCTAGCTACAAACCACGCCATCAAAAAGTGCCATCAAAATTTTATTTTTTGCTCGAAATTGTTTTCCGCATTCCGCGGCGGAAAGTCAAAAATAACAACAACAAAAAACGTATGGTGTGTATACATGGCGCATTAGAAGTTATACTTCTTTGGCGTAATTTTTATATTACTTTTTAATTTGCATACAAATAATTTATTGGATTCATTTTATTTTCGTGGGTTTGAAAGTGGAAGCATCATGATGCCGACACGCTCCAGCTTGTCGGTTATACCAGATTCTAATCCTAACTAAAATATCCTACTAGTCGACTCATTAACTATTATCTCAATGGCATAATGTGGAATCAGGTTGACCATATCGTAGATCTAGGCGTCGTCCTAGACAAAAAAAAAACTCAATTTCAACCTGCATTACGATAATATAATTGCCAGAGCCAACAAACTTCTTAGTTTCATCAAGAGGAGAGCCAAAGAATTCGGTAATGTATGGGTCACAAAAACACTCTTCTGTTCTTTAGTCCGCCCTATCCTGGAATATGCATGTCCTATCTGGGATCCTATATTCCAAGTGAGCAGCAGGAGGATCGAATCCATTCAAAAGAGATTTCTGTTTTTGCCCTGACACAACTACACAACCCCCATGACTACCACACCCTGCCGCACTACTTGGACAGGCTCAAAGTGCTTGAGCTCATGCCGCTGTCTAGCAGGAGGAAACTGCTCATATCTTGCGTTGTCTTTGACGTTCTAAGTGGAAAGCTTAAAGTGCAGTTTCTGTCGGACAGGAATTGAAACTGGAATACAATAGGTTAGCCTCAGAATTTAATCTTAGATCACGTGAGGCCTATACCGCATACATCAATTCCTTTGGAGATAGTATTACATGTTTGTTGATAGGTTCAGCGAAAAAAGGTCATGGACCTGACAATCTGCCCCCTAGTTTTTTGCAACGATGCTCAAATCATATCTCATTCCCTCTGTATCTCATCTTTATCAGGTCGTTATCGTTAGGAAAGTTTCCTACGTTGTGGAAGAAATCCTACCTCATACCAATCCATAAGGCGTCTGATAAGCATTTAGTGGATAACTACAAAGGTATTGCTATTTTATCAACACTCCCCAAACTATTCGAAAAACTCATCCACGACAAAATTTCCCCTTTAATCGACCCACACTTAAATGAACAACAACACGGCTTCAGAAAAGGGCGTTCGACTACTTCAAACCTCATGGTCTTAATCTCTGAACTCCTCTGTATCATGGAGAAGGGCTATCAAATCGATGCTATTTACACTGACTTCAGCAAGGCCTTTGATAAGGTAGACCATCATATTTTACTTGTTAAACTCTCAAAATTTGGAATAACAGGTTCTGCTCTTGAATGGTTAAGATCATATCTCAACGGAAGAACACAGGTTATCAGATTTCAAGGATTCCTTTCAAAGGAAATCGATGTAACTTCCGGTGTTCCTCAGGGCAGTCATCTTGGCCCTCTTCTGTTCAATATATTCATCGCTGACCTCTCCAAGAAATTAGAGAATATCCCGCATCTCTTTTACGCGGACGATCTCAAAATATATAGTGTCATTAAGTCCCAAACCGACTTATCCTTTATTCAGTCGAATCTTAATGCATTACAAGACTGGTGCACCACTAATAAGTTGCATCTTAACATCAACAAATGTCAAGCAATTACCTTCTCTCGTAAACATAACACACAGCAGTATTATTATCATCTCAACGACACGGTGTTGAATCAAGTCGATCACATTGTCGATCTAGGTGTCGTTCTGGACAAAAAACTTAATTTTAATTTGCACTATGATAATATTACTGCCAGAGCCAACAAACTTCTTGGCTTTATAAAGAGAAGAGCTAAAGAATTCGACAACATTTGGGTCACAAAAACCCTTTTCTGTTCTCTAGTCCGCCCTATCCTGGAATATGCATGTCCCATCTGGGATCCCATATTTCTCATAAGTAGCAACAGGATGGAATCAATTCAAAAGAAGTTTATCCTCTTTGCTCTGAGAAGTCTACACGATCCGCGAGACTTTCTAAGCCTACCACCCTACATGGAGAGGCTTAAAGTGTTGGACCTAACGGCAACCTTAAAGTGCAGTTTTTGTCGGATATGATCAAGTTCAATGAAAATACCCGACTTACAAGACATACGAAACTGCTCAAGGAATACCCACATCGGACCAAGTATGCAAGGAATGAGCCCGTTAACAGATGCTGCGTGGTCTTTAACAATTATAGATCATGTTACTCCCCTTCAATAGATAAAGCATCCTATAAAAAAAGACTTAAATCCTTCCTGACAACCTAATTACAATCACTCCTTAGAATTAACTAATTATATATGCCAGTGTTTGTCTATAAGAACTCTCTGTGTATTTAGTTTAAATATGCCTTGTTTGGCAAATAAATAAATAAATAGAATCAAATTGAATGATGTGGTCCGACACACACGACACACTAAACTACTTAGGGAATATCCACACCGCACCGATTACGCAAGGAACGAGCCCGTCAACAGATGCTGTATGGTTTTTAATAACCATAGCTCGTCTTTCTCCCCTTCCCTCAACAAGGCATCCTATAAAAAAATACTCAAATCCCTACTAACATAACCCCCTCTCTGACAATAGTAAGTTTTTAGTAGCTATCAGTAGTTATAGTAATATATTATAAAAGACTGTACACTATGTTTTTTAATCTAAGTATAGTATATGTATACCTCGTTTAAGTGTGCCTTGTTTGGCGAATTAATAAATAAATAATATTTTCCAAATCGACATAAATGTCGCCTATCAAAATTTCCGCGTCTTTCAGCTCACCATCATGATTCTCATTAATCTCAGAACATTTTCTATATCCTATGTTGAAGAGAATAGTACTGAATTCTGAGTTTTCCGATTGTGCTCTAATCTTTTGCTTTAAACGATTTTTTAATCTGTTCCTAAATGAGTGATCATTTCAGACATGCATCAATATCGTCGGCACGCATATTTGTCGGGACAGCTGGCAACATTTCTCCCAAATCTATGCCAATAAAACAGTTTCTCCCCAAAATAATTCGTTTTTACATCTTAAATCTCGCGGCTTTCTGTTAATATATACTTTATTTGCCATGGTACATTCATCCCATTCCCAGACAACCATCATGCAGTCTTAATTTTAGATTTCTTCCACGCAGGATTTTCCATATGACCTTCTTCGATCGGTATCTTAAACATAGAATGAGCTGTTTTTCCTAATGTGAGTAAAGTTGCTGCAATCTCTGACTCTGCTACTGTCCTAATCTCATATGGGTCAAACAACCTACCTTGTGAAATGTAAAACGTGAGGCTTTACCTATGTTCTTAATTTATTAGCACTGAAACTCTTCGCTAGGGCCCCATATATGTATTATATACTGGCTGGAGCAATAAAAAATTAACGTTCAACATTATTTTTTTACTTTTTGTTCATTTCAAAATAAAAACATATTTTTAAGTTTTTTAAACTATATTGTTTGTTTTCTACCCCCCTTTAGACTATAATATGTCTTCAGCTATTTTGTGGTGACCGATATTTAAAATGAGGTCTCCCAGCTTACTGTACTATACTCATCATACACTTTCATTTGGTATCCATACGGAGAGCGTTGTAAAAAGCAGCGTTGTTGGCTGCCATTTTGAATTTGGAATTACGCTACCCAGCATTAGTATTCTACTTATCATACCCTTTCAATTGATACCATACCGATCGCGATATAAATAAAAAAAGTAATCCGCCAATTTGTTTCGGCCGCCATTTTGAATTTGGAATGACACCAAGCAGCAAGTTATATTCTACTTATCATTTCCTTTCATTTTCATATGATACCCATGTCGAGGGCCATCTTGACTTGTCTGACTTATGGTCAGATTGCATTATCACGTGAACTGTACATGTGTGCAAAATTTGAAGTTGATCGGTTATATGGAAGTGGGTCAAAATCAAGTTTCAAGATTTGTCTGCATACATACAATCACACATACTTTCATACATACATAAAGGTAGAGCTAATATATAGTGTATAGAAATAGCCTAATATATGCCCGCAAAAATACTGAATCGTCGTATTAACTGAAATAAGATCTGAAAAGATTTTCATGAAATTCAGCCGAGCCGTGTTTATGTTTAAACGACGCACATGATTTTTGTACCTGCACGATATGGCGCAAACTAAAAATGATTTCGACTTCTATTCGTTGATATGCCGATCGAAGCAAATTAACGAAAACGTGCCCTGAAAAAAAATTTCATTTCCTTCGGTCCAGCCCTTTTTTTATTAAATTAAAATGCTTGGTTTTCTAATTATCTAATAAACTCGTTTGGATGAAACCCAGTTGCCTTTTCTGGATTCAGCAGAGCGATAGCTTCCCAACAAAGACATCATTTGTTAAAATCCGAGCACTCTTCGAAAACTGCAAAAATTACGTTACTCTTTACAAACATAACCAATTTTTCAAACCTTAGATCAGCACTTTTTGGTCGGGGAACTGTTTTCCACGTCCCTATTGTCCCTGGAAATTGAAGTTTATCCTGGAATTTGGTTTGTTGGTTACGAAACATTTCGACTTTTAGGTCAAGCCTGACTACGCTTAGTACTAGAACTATTACTAGTTTCGAACTAGTTTTATTCATGATATTATTTCATATTATAAAATGTTTGATATTGGGTATAGGAGTTGTGTTAGTTTGAAGAGTCAGATGTGTGAATTTTGTCTGTTTTTTTTTGCCAATTTTTGTTATAATTATTTATTTATTATTGAAATATCCTTTCATAATATTCAACTTTCATCATTGTTGTGTGGACCGCAAAGGTCAACCCTATAAGTTTGCAAATACCTTTAAAACTTTCAAGTTTTATCATACTTACCTGTTAAATTAATTTTGCGGTTAACATGAAATCGGCGCTTGCTGAGGTTTAGAGTCATTGTTTTTTTTGCTTTTAAATAAGCTATTTGTTTCTTGAGCACTTACCTAAGCTTAGGTGCTGATATAGACATTCAGTGGCTGGAATCTTCATAGTGCACTTTAATTTTAGTTTTAGCTTTAAAACTAGCAACTTGTTAGTAACAAAAAAGCAATGGATGGCGATAGTTATTCGGAAATATCATAGATCAATCGAATCATATTTTAAAAAGAGGAGAATAACACCGATTTAACGAATTAGAGCTCTGCAATTAAGAATGATAAAGATTCCAGTGGGGCGACCTGCGGTAAAATTGCTCATAGCTGATTACATTACTCCTCGCGGCCTGCTGTTTGTGTTGGTGGTCCGTATATTTTAAGTTTTTCCCGTCACTTGTGACGGCCAACGTAATCAGACGGAATAGCTTGTAGTAGTGGCCACTACACTTGCGAGCTAGTATAGATCTTTTCAAACTCCGTGACACAAAAATTTGAACAGTTCAGCGCACCATGCTGCCAAAATTTATAAATATTGTTATATCATTTCCCCTCTTTTTAGTTTAAACGGAAATAAACGCAGAAAAACTCAACAAAATAATTTGGGAAGGGATGCGCGCATGACGATTGAATAAAGTTAATTTATCTTTATATAGGTATGTAGAGCAAAGCTTTTAAATACATGTAAAGAACCTGTTCAACCAAGGCAGTTTATGCGAAATATTTCTCATCCCTAAATTTAAAATAATTTAAAAAAAAATGCTGAAAAATGTTCTTTTGAATACATGAGCTTTTTCATTCATAAAACGATAGTTGTCCGCAGTCGCAAGCAGCACAACCTCCCCAGGCAGAAGCGCGCATGCGTTTGGCGGAAAACGTAAACAATCTAGTAATCAAAGTGATAAAAACACAAATTGTTTCTGTAGCAAATGTGTAAGATACAAAAACCTTAAAATAAAAAAATATATAAAAAGGGGCACAAATATATATAATCATTGAAGTCCCAGAAAAATACACCTCCCTCCAGCAATACGCAGTGGTGACTGATTAAATAGTAGCAAGTGAGATAAATGAAGCTTTGTCCGAGCTTTTAAACATTTTTAAGAGCTTTGCTGGGGTACATGCGCGGAATGTCATGACATTAGAAAAGATCTATACCTCATTAAACGAAGAAAAGATCTATACCTAACGCTTTCTTAGAAGTTAGTGGAAATTATGTATCCCAAAGAATGCAATGGATAAAGTTGTTTAGTTTTCAAACTGTCAGACTACCTACATATCTAAAAAAAATCTTAAATAAATATCTAAAATAAAAACAGACTTAAAACCGCTTATAAAATAACTGTAGCAATTTTTATTAAAAATGTAGTTATTTTATTCTAGTTCAAACAGAAAACAATGTCTACAGACTATAAAACAATTGCGTTTTTGCATTTTTTCAGAACACTTTTAAACTTCTGATGATTTACACCACAAATAAATCTCTCTCACACTTCATCCCCAGACAACACTTTCTATCCAGTCAAGAAAACCATATACTCTTGTATAAACACCAGGATAACCTATATTGCCACAGGTAGCACCAAATGATGTTACTCCAACAATTGTGTACATACAGTAATGTTCTCGATGATACACCTGAATGGGACCACCAGAATCACCCTGGCAAGCATCTTTCTTTTCTGTCTTAGATCCAGCACATATTTGAGTTTCATACTGAATTCCAAAACGTAATCGGCGATTAATATCATGTCGATAAGTTTCATTACAATCAGCTTGATTAAATTTATCAAGCACAACTTTAAGAAGATGATCGGAAGCATTTCCAGCCCACTCAGTATGACCCCATCCTGTAGCAATGACTCTTTCCACTGGCTCATCATAGTGTAATGGTAAACATGCAGGTCTCTTGTAAGGGTTTATTTCAACTTTCCTGCTTAATTTTAGAAGAGCAATGTCATTATATTTTGAAGAGCGCTTATATTCTGGATGCTTAATTATTTCTGCAACATCAAAATCTTCCGGTCTGGCATCATCGTCTTCGCTATTCAAGGTTAGTTCTCCTAGGCGAACGTATCGAGGGTCTCCACTTTGAAAATTGTTGTTTTTAAAATTTCCATTAACTATTAGGCAACGAAGGAAGAATGGAGGAAAAAATACATACCCAAGCCAAATTTGGTACAGTTGAGGTGCGCTTACCAAAATACTAAAAATATATGGTGGGGTGGAGCTAACGGAGTGGGGGTTCTAAAGGTCTCTTTTTTCAGTTTTTAATACGCTTTTATTAGCTTCACTTTGTAACTTATGTAATAAAATCTTGAAAGTTAAATTTGACCCACTTCCCGGTTTCCGATTGAGCTAAAATTTTGCATACACGTTCAGTTTGGATGACAATGTAATCTGAAAATTTTGTAAAAAATAATCCAGATGGCGTTTCCAAAATGCCAGCCAATTTCTTGCAATTGTGTTCCGTGGCCCCCTGGCCTAGGTATCCAATGAGAGGATGTGACAGATAGAATACAATTAGCTGTGTTGCGTCATTCCATTCAAAAGGGCGGCCAACACAATATTGCGAAGACTTACATATAATAGACTAATAAATATAACCGATGAACTTCAAATCTGGCACACATCTGTAGTTCGCGAGATAATTAGAATGTGATGTGTTCAATAGTTGAATTGAATAGTTGAGTTGAAAATAAAACAGGATCACACGTTGCCAAAAATTACAAACAAAACGCAGAGATGGTACGTCAACTAAATTCAACTACTTGTAGTGGAGCTGAGTCCAGCTCGGTCGACCCTAACTCAACTCGACTCCCGTTTACATGTAATTGGTCTCGGGTTCAACCTGAGTTCAACTTAT
The DNA here is from genome assembly GCA_949987705.1 of Thereva unica. Lineage (NCBI taxonomy): Eukaryota > Metazoa > Arthropoda > Insecta > Diptera > Therevidae > Thereva > Thereva unica. The sequence goes on along the minus strand of OX465283.1, from coordinate 78,524,174 downwards.
CATATATAAATTCTAAATGCAATCTGACCATGTAAAAAAATAAAGAAGGTATTTCCAAGATGGCGGCCGATTTCTGCAATTGTGTTCCACCAAACCCACGACATGGATATCAAATGAAAGAGTACGACAGGTAAGTACGGATACAGGCCCCTGCTCTGAAGGTCGTATTTGTTATCATAAAAAGTGACGCTAGTACAGCGGTTTGCTGATAGTCGATTCTTGTCGTATAAAATCTGCTGACATAAACGACAGCTTATTTGGTGTGCTGACAGTCGTTTTTATTGTAACATTGTTGTCACTTTAGGGAGAAAAGATGGAAAATTTGAAAGTGTGAAGTAAAATTGTTACATATAAACTAGATAATACATATTTGTTATCTTGGAGTAATAATTTTAAGTTTTTAGTAATTTCAGAATAAAAATTACAAATTAAATGGAAAACAATTCGAAACATTAGTTCGAATCTTAGAAAACCATCCAGATGTGGTTAAAGGACATAGATATGCTGATAATTGAATCGCGACAAATTACATAAATGTTTAGGAAGAAAATAACTTAAAAATTAAATAGTTTAGGTCCACCCGTACGTGATCTAGTTTTAAATCTAAAAAATGGCGGAAGACATATAATAAACTAAAAAGTTGAAAATAAAAATAAATAGTTTAAAAAAATTAAAAACTACGTTTTTATTTTAATTTAAAATTAACCAAAAAGTAAAAAATAATTTTGAATGTAAAATTTTTATTGCTGCAGCCACTTACTTAAATTTAAAAAAACGTGGGCGCTAACGAAAAGTTCCAGTATTAATAAAATAAGAATATAGGTAAAGAGCGATTCACGCTTTTTTTATATTTAAGTAAGTGGCTGCAGCAATAAAAACTTTACATTCAAAATTATTTTATACTTTTTGGTTCATTTTAAAATAAAAGCGTAGTTTTTAGTTTTTTTAAACTAGTATTTATTTTTCCGCCAATAACTAGAAAATTACGGCCTCTAGCGAAAAAATTAATTAAATTTTCTACAAAAAAGGTGGTATACACTTTTCGCTAGGATCAATACTTAATAGACGGAGAAATAGAGACGAGTTTTGCATGCGATCATATCCCTTCCAATTTTGTTTTTAATATATAAATGGGATGTGGGGGGAGGCATTTTCACAAAATCGTGGATTACCTATTTCTTCACAACCCCCTCTAGGGGTATTCAAATTAGAACAGGGATTTTAATATATCAGGGCCTTCTACTTCTTATTGGTCGAATAACAAAATATAGTTCCTTCTATTCAAAATAAAATTCTATGCGTCAATTTTGTTTTATGAAACAAATTTTTCATTGACGCAAATGGAAATGTCAAAAGAGAGAATGCTCCACATTTCAGGTGCTTTGACCACGAAAAAGCTGACAATAAATAATTTATCATCACATATGTATATCAACTTCAGGAAAAACGTTGTATAATTATAAAATGCTCTGATACCACCATTTGAATAATAATGTTGAGTAATATGCACCATTTAAAAAGCAAATCGAAAATTTGAATTGAACCTGGAGCTGCAGGGAATAAGTATTATATCGAAAAACCAAATTCAAGAAAATCTTGGAGATTCAGTATGTAAAGCATTACATACTTGGTTTTCCTGCTCTTACCGGGTGTGAATACAATCCAAATTTTTACAGAAAAGCAAAGAAGAGACCTTTTCATGTGATGTGCAAGTTTGATCAGTATCAAAAAGCATTTATTGCTCTTGGTGATGCGAATGTTAAAATTGATTATGGTTTTGAAGTTGTGTGAGGCAGATGACGATGAAGATGATAAAGTTGATGGAACTAAGAGCGATCAAAATTGTTTTTGTGAAAGTGTTTTTGAAAATTATATAGGTACATATTATGTATAAACATTATTGTAAGAAATTATTATGCTCTTCTATATATAGTTAATTTTTTAATGAAATTGTGAACAAATGCTTTATGTTTTTCAATTTTCTTCACTACTTTCATTTTAAGTTTTCATTTTTCAATTCGTGTTTTTCACAGGCACGGAACAGCACTCCTTGCTGGCCCAGACCAAACGTCTATTTTATGAAGATGATGTAGATTCTAATTTAATATGATTAGAGGGGCTGTAAAGAAATAAGGTAATACACGATTTCGTTGGGGCCGTCATTTTAAATTTAAATGTCATCATATAGGTTACTGTATTCTACTCGTAAAACTCTTTCATTTGATACCAATGTCGGAGGTTGTAAAAAACAGGCAATCCGCCATCTTGTGGTGGTCGCCATATTGGATTTAGAATAACATCACAAAATCGATCGCAAGATCAATCCCCCACAGAGAACGAAGTTAATATACAGTTTATACGATATCGTTTATTGTCTACATATTGGTATACCAGTCTGTTTTCCAGCGCTTTGGCAAGACGTAGTTATCCGTCCACTTGGATTTGAGATGACTTTGGATTGGAGATGACTTTTAATTTCCTAGGTGAAAAGGTAAAAGGTTACATTTCACGAACAGAATTTCTCTTTCACCTTCGCACTTCAGCCCTAGCACCAAGTAGGTTATCCGCCATTAGAGAAGGGTTACAGTACAGAGCATTTACAAAACTTGTCTCTATCTCTTGGTCTATAAAAACATATGGATGGAGGAAAATGGTAAATATTTAAAAAAATATTTTATTGTGAAAAGTTAACGAATTAACGCACCATATACGGGTGCACGGGCAAATTCACACGTGTCACAACCGGAGCTACTGTTGTATCTGGAGATATACTCTGAGCCAGTGTTCCTTCGTAGCTTCTCTGATGGGACCATTCCTGATCTGGGCATCGTTGATGCTTTCAAAAATGCCTAGTACCGATGTTTGTTCAGGTTGTCGTCGTATGGTATAAAAGCTTCTCGCCGGGGTTTTCAATACGCTCAGGTGGTGTTGCGCGATCTGTGAATATTGCTGAGATTTCATGGGTGAGGCCAAGATTTGCATTAATGCGCTTAGCTATTCCCACTTTGCTCGTCCCATGTATCGCCGAGGTGGTGCCGCATCCAGAGACGCTGTAGAAGGAGGATCGTCTTGATAAATGAGAGAGCTGGTGGTGCCAAGCCAATGAAAAGAACTATCAGGTCCACAGCCTCCCCAACTATTGCTACCATTAGATTTACAGCAGCTTTTCCTAAACCGCACCTCACCATAGAGCAATCAGCATCCCTTGTAGCAACAGTTATTTCAATCCCTCCTGCTGTCATTTTCTCGATGAGCAAGTGGATCAGTCTTGTTTTGTTCCTTTCATTAGTAAAACAATGCTCCTGTTAAACTGTGATCATCGTGCTTTTATTAAAGTTGATTTCAACCGAAGTTTTTGTTAGCCTTCACTTCTGCTCTGCTCATTGTGCTGTTCACATCCCTGTATCTATCAAAAACCACCGTTCACTTTCCACCGCCACAATATCTGCACTTAGGCAATGTACTGATGGCAAGAAGAAATGTAGGCGAACTCCTTCCACTTCATGCGGTGGAGAAGGAGACCACAGCCTACCACTTTTTTGCTTTGGACTAGATCGAGAGTTCGTAGAGGGATATCTTCTTTCAGGCCAGGTGAAATGAAGTTTATTCATAAGCTCTACAACAACTTCGTCGCTATTTTTGCTATGCCAGTTATTTGGAAAATTGTCCAGAGGGTTGACATTGATTTTAATGATACTGCTTATACCGGCTAGTGGCAAAACCTCATTTTTATTAAGCTGCTTCATGAAACCAAATCTTTTTTTATGTGGAAGACTAGAGGCTCAGGAAAGTATAAACTGCTAATCAATCTATTATCAATATATCGACAATCTATTTTTTCGTATAGAGTGCAATGTTGAACACCAAGTCTAGTCGGGAAGGAAGGAACTGACACAACTTAGCCACGATATTTTTATTCCACCTACTCGCAACCATTAATATCGCGATTCTGACATCGGGGCATCGAGAAACAACTCGCTGGAATGTTATGCCTCCTAAAACGAGTTGAATCTTATCAACATGCGCATTGGTGGAGCGGGGAGGGCTAACGAAGGCTATGACAAGAGAAATCAGGAATGTAAAGAGGGAAGAAGAAAGATGGAAAGCTATGTAGGTGGGAAAGTGGGAAAGGCGAAGGACCGTTGGGCTGCCGGTATTCAAACCCGGGACCTCTGGGATGGTATCCAGGCGTCTTATTCCCTAGGCTACCGAGGCCCTCAATCAAATGAAACTTTGCATGGTTTTGGTTCCAGTGTCCAGGGCTTGGTGGCAGTTTGCTTTGGAGTTTGTCAGGATTCCCGTTGACAGCGACATGAGCGAATTCAACTTTGGGAATTTGGGAGGGTCAATGAACCACTCGAGAATCTTAGCTCGGTATCGTGAATCTCTCGTTTGCCCTGATACAAAGGAATCAATGTGCTGATCGTCACTTGCAAAAACCACTCCCGATGGCGGGGATATTCGTTTTGCCTGAGTGGGAGGAAGTCATAAACTTAATGAGTTTACGTCGAAAGGTACCGCAGAATCGCTCTTTTTATACCTGAGCTCATCCTATCATCAGGCAACTTGATTTTTAACAATTAAAATATTTTTTTTTAAAAATGTACCATTTTCCTCCAGGATCGATTCTTATCCTAGTGAAAAAGTGTATGAAACCATTTTTATAGAGAATTCTAAGTAAATTAATTTTTTCGCTAAGGTCGTAGTTTTTGAGTTATTAACGAAAAACTGAAGAAAGGGGCCTTTAGAGCCCTCACTCCATTAGCTCCACTCGATATTTTTAGTATGTTGTTACGGACACCTTCCTCTACAACTGTGCCAAAATTGGCGTAGGTATGTATTTTCCCCCTATTGAGCATTTTTTTGTCTTCATTGCTTAAACCATATGTATATACTCACTAAAGTCTAGAAATTAGACAATGTGCTGCTGTTAAGACATATTGTTCACTGATTAAACTTCCGCCGCAAGCCCACTCTATTGTATTTGTGATATTGAATCCCAACAGGGCCATATGTGGAAATTCTTTAGGCTTGGCAAGTGCCCCACCAACAATAAGAGGTATTGATTTATGTCCGCACTTATCGACTTTTACCTTTATGGGTTCGTCTCCAGATATAAGTAATACAGGTGTAACATACTCATACATCGCTGATTTATATTCTTCACATTCTAAAAGTAAAAGTTAAATTTAGCAAGTAAGATAAACAAACACATATTTTGATTTAATTTCATACTTTGTGCGCTTATTCTGTTACTAAATGGAGACGGTGTTGTCGTTGTCGTCACTTGTTCATCGGGGCAGCAAACAATAAGATCTGTGCCTTCAAATCCGCATCTTTCGAATGGTTTATTTCTTTGAGCATCGTTAAAAACTGATGGGCAGTTTTTAAGTGATTTGCATACTCCAGGCTTTTGCAACCTCTCAATAGTGCAAGTGGTATCTGTAGAAGTATTTGATCTTTGTTTAGGTAATGATTTAATTGTAAATTTCTACGTCTATTTTATCTATATATGTATATGTATATAAAAATGAATCCCTATTTCACTTGGTCACGCCATAACTTAAGAACCACTTCACCGATTTCATTCATCTTTTTTTTAAGTTCTCTAATCTAATACTTTACTTATAGTTATGGAAAGAAAAATTAAGAAAATTGTGCAGTAAGTGCAGTACCTAGGGGTTTTAAGGTCGCAAATAACGAATTTGATGGTCAAAACTCATAAATTAAAAATGGTCGCGCTAATGTGGCCGATTCTAATGAATGTTGGTATCTGGGGTTTTCTAAGGATAACGAACTTATGATCAAAACTTATGAATTCAAAATTGCGAGGCCAATATGGCTGACGAATTTTGCCAAATAAGTGTCATTTTCCGGTTATCTGGTTGTTCAAGATTTGGAAAACCAGAAAATCTTGACATCCTAACTACAAATGGAAAAACATTGTACGTAGTATATCCTAAAGTTCTCCAAGCAATCGGTTAAGTATTGATCAACAAAGTCTTTTTTTGGAAAGATGGTACCGTATGTATGTAATTGAACTTCTCCTAAACGGCTAGACTGATTTTTATGAAATTTTGTGTGTGATAAAATTGATTTGAGAATGGCTTAGACTCACAATTTGAACCGATACCTAAGGGGCTGGACTGATTTTTACAGGCTTATTCGTTCTCTTGTGAGAGAGAAATCTTGCGATAGACATTTCGACTACTTCCAGATATCCGGTGATGCTCAAATTTGGCACACACCTTTTGTTCTGAAGGCTCTTTTTTATGGTGTATCTAATATAGCGGCCACCATAAAATGGCGAGTTATCTTTTTATTTACACCCCGGCTTGGGTCTCAAATGAAAGAGTATGACGAGTAGAATGCAATAAGCTATGTGGCGTCATTTTGAATCCAATATGACGGCCCCCACCAAATGGCGGATTACCTTTTTCTTTACAACCTCTCGGCATGGGCATCAAATGGAAGAGTATGACGAGTAGAATGCAATAAGCTATGTGGCGTCATTTTAAATCTAATATGAAGGCCCCACGAAATGGCGCATTACTTTTTTCTGTACCACCCCTCGATATGGGTGGCACTATCTTCAATAGAAAGGCGGTTAGGTAATTATCATGCTGCGAAACATCAATCAACCAAGACTTTGAAATGGCACCTGATTGTCTGTGAAAAAGCTTATGAACAATGTGATCGAAGCTACCATTATCAAGGGAAAGTACCAATGCGAAGATTTTTTGATTCCGATAATTTCAATGATTACGAATGATCGCCTTTTGAATTTAGACGCCATCAATTTCCAATTCGACTTGCCTTCGCAATGACAATTAACAAGGCAAGTTATTGGAAATTTTTGCGAAATTATCCAAGCTTTCCGATTTTGCAAAAAAAAGTATTGATTAATTAGATTAATTATTTTTGGAGAAAAGGGTGGTTGAAGTTGAAATTTTAGTTTAAAAAAATTTTTTTTGATGACTCATTACTCTGGACGTTGGTGGGTTGACCCCTTGTCTTTTACAGTTTTAGATAGATGGGAGTATTCTGCGTAGATTGCTGCCTTATTCATGAAAATATCTAATAGGCAGGCACGTAGGAACCGGGTGGGCTGCCCACCCAGAAATTTGTTATCATAGAAAAAATAAATTTTTTACATTAATACACTGTTTTTTACTACCTTACCTATCTCAAACAATTTAGAAAAAGAGGGGGAGGGGAGAGTATGTTGATTTCAAGTTGGCCCACCCAGAAAAAATGTCGTTCCTACGTGCCTGCTAATAGGGTTATAAAAGTACAAGGTAATATGTAAACTTCTATCAAAAAGTTTCAAAACACCCTAGCGGCTATGATTCCCCCCCATACGATTTTTTTCGTCTATCCAAGACCTATCCACAGCCAGGGGTTTCGACATTTTAACTGATACACCCTGTACACTCGTATATTTTTTTAAATTTTAAGATTTTAAACTATTAAAACTATGTTAAGAAGAAATATTTTATGATTTTTTTTAGTTTACAAAATATTTAATATATATCTTTTGAAAGCACTTGTTTGTTTATGGTTTTTTTTACAATTTTTATCCCGCCCACCAAAGAAAATTAATAAGGAGCTCTTCGATACAAAGTCGCGACCAAAGCGATTCGCTATAGCATTCCGTTTTCGTCGTTTACAAATCGTTCTCGATTTCGAGATCGACTCTCGTCTCGAAGTCTTCTCGAAGATTTCTCGACTCGTTTGCAATTCGATCTCAACTCATGTTTGTAGGAGATTGTTTATTTGAAAAATAATTGTATTGGTTTAAGAAAAAATTACAATCGAATATAATGCATGAAGCGATCTCTTTCATTGGATTAATACAAACAATACATTAAAAAGCCGAATCTATGTTTGTAATAACACGTTATTCTTAGAATTTACAGTATTACCATAAAATATTCACGAGTTCTAATTAATAGCAGACTAGTAAAATATAAATTCCATGTTTCATTTGAAAAAAGCTAAAATCACAATTCATTTGAAGTTGTCAAATTTTTTTTGTAAACAAAACGATAACAAATTAAGTATTTCCATTTTAAACAATTAAAAACATTAGAATATGACAAATTAAACTATATTGTAATTTGTAAATTTAAAAAAAAAACACTATTTTAATTTTCACATGCCTGTATATTGTCCACTAGTTGCAGATAACAGACAAAGTTGTATCCAAAACAATATATTTCCAATCATTTTAATTCCGTATAAATACTTTAATTTCGCGGAATTTATGTTGTTATCACCAGCTCGAAATCTCGAATCCCGACAGCGATACGGTCTAAGTAACACTGAAGATGAAATTTATTATCGCGTTGGGTTGATTTTCTTGTATCTGATGTGTGGTCTAAAAATTAATAATAGCTAAACTTTTATTAATAAAGCAGAGTATTAAACTTTTTGTTATCAGCATAATGGCGAAAAACTTTTCTGATATGGTAGGTATGCTTGCTTTGCTATGTTTCAGTAGCGTTTTATGTTTGAACATATAAAGGTACGAATCCACCAAGAAAGATGAAGATTTGCTCGCGAGCAAAATGACCACCAATCAAGTGCACATCGCAGCTATGCACAGCTGAAACATAGTCTTTTACCCGCCGAGAAAATGTTTTTGTTCGCCTTGAATACTGTGGATGCTAGTAAGACGGGCTAAAACCTGATTGGATGCTTTTCTACTGTACTGCTGGTATTCGTGACAGTGAAGCCTGGAAAATCTATTAAACTGCATTTTTATGCATTTGCTCACATTTTATTTCAACATTTTTTGTGTGCTTGTTTTTAACCATTTACATTGTTTTATCTTTATAAAGGACCCCGCACAAATTATATGGAAACGTGCTTTCGGTCAAATTGGCTGGAATTTTACTATGTTGTAGCTGACATCGTCCTGATCAAAAGTGTTCATGGGCACGAAACCCAAAAATTAGATCTTTTGGGTTTTTCAGGTACTTTTTGGATTTACCTCTCTTTTGCCTCCCACGGCCCCAAAACAAGTCGTAGGAGGCTCCAAGACCCCTCAATATTTTTGTAACGGTACCTACTATTAGTAAAAAATACCAGAAAATCCCCCCTTGCCTCTAAGGGGGCCAGGGGGCGGTCCATATGGCTGCAACAGGTAAAATGCAGTTATGCTTGTGTTTTATTATTTTTTGATGCACCTACAAATCGATGTAATTAGAGCCCCAGGTGAGGTGCAATGACTTTTTTGATTGATTATGAATTATTACAATGTAATTAACTAGTTTTATAATTTAGACATGGGTGGCGTGCATAGGGTGCATATGGGAGGGGGCAAACTTTCAGGACCCTTTTTGACCCCCTTAGAGGGAAATGCGGATTTTTATATTATTTTTGCGTAATTGTACGATTAATTACGAAAATTTTCCGGGGTCTCCGAGCTTCCTAAGATTTTTTTTTGGGGCCGTGGGAGGTAAAAGTATAAAGTGCATAAGTGCATTTTACCTGTTGCAGCCATACGGACCGCCCCCTGGCCACCTAAGAGGCAAGGGGGGATTTTTCTGGTATTTTTTACTAATAGTAGGCACCGTTGCGAAAATATTGAGGGGTCTTGGAGCCTCCTACGACTTGTTTTGGGGCCGTAGGAGGCAAAAGAGAGGTAAACCCTAAAAGTACCTGAAAAACCCAAAAGATCTAATTTTTGGGTTTCGTGCCCATGAACACTTTTGATCAGGACGATGTCAGCTACAACATAGTAAAATTCCAGCCAATTTGACCGAAAGCACGTTTCCATATAATTTGTGCGGTGTCCTTTGCAGTGAATTAAATAAATTATTAATAAATTAATTTAGAACAAGGGCAAGGTATTTTGAATCTTTAAAATGGCGATATCTCATGATTCATACAATTTTATGATAAGACCTACCGAGTAAAAGATATTAGCTAAAAACGGATTCTAGGGGGTGTTTTTTGGGGGGGTTCCCCTCCTCCGGCGAGTGATAACTTTTCGGGTGGTTAGAGTACGCTTTTCAATTAACAAATTGAATTGGCCTACAGGGGCGTGCCTGGGTAGATGGCCTCCTCTAAGGTAACATCATAAATCCCGCTCTCCGAGGAACTCGAAGATCACCTGTTAAACAATAGTGCAACCTCCTATACCAGAGATAACATTATAAACAACAACAACTACGAGAACAACTTCACTTTTGGTCCTCCTAATCTTACGGAAAATCTCCATGTTCAAACTATATTGATTTCATCGAGCCCATCTCGCCATATACCACTGCACTGCAAAGTTAATTTAATCGAAAGCTCTACTAAACCAAAACCCAGTAAAATTAGGATTAGTTCTAACTTAATTGCAAGCTCCACTAATCCACCCAATGCTTTACCCATTTTCGCGTCACACGCACTTTTTTGCACACCCGTTTCTGGGCACTTGAGGCTATGTAGCTGGCTAGAGTATGGAAACTTTTGGTTGAGCTCCACCTATAAACAGCAGCTACAATAATTAGACTTTTTGCTTGGATTAATCGCTTTCGGCAACATGTAATACGTTTGGGTGTTTCGCCTATTCGACTGGACATCTGTATTTTACCTAGGGTCTGTTCAAGATTTCTGCTATAGCAGCTTTTAGCAGCTATTGTTATGCTTTTCCTGTTCAAAACAGCAAAAAAGCTGCTAACGAAGCTGCTATTTTTGTGTTCAAGATTCGAGAAAAGCTGCTAATGTAGCTGCTTTTTGTTGCTCGCAGTTTCAACTGCAAGCAAGAAAGCAGCTTCGTAAATCATACATGTGTGTGTAAATGTCATTGGTCGTTTTGCCAAAATGACTGACTTTGAGTGAGGTTTTGTTGACATTAATACATATTAAATAATAAATTTAGGGATTGCAACTGCACGGCCAGGCTTTTTTCTAATTGTAGGGAGAGGAATAGTTCACTGCAAGAAATACTCATACACATACATTAACACAAAGCTATGCTAGCAGCTTTTTTGCGTTCAAGATATCATAGCAGCTTTTTCTTGCTTTGCTGTAATTTGACATTTTAAAAATTCTGCTAGTAAAGCTGCTATAGCAGAAATCTTGAACAGACCCCTACATATCAGGGGTAGTATGTTACGGGACTTCGTAAATGCCAACAAGCTGTGTCAGAAAACAGTATTAATGGAGTCAAGTCAACGTTCAAAAAAAGCCTAGACAAAGTTGTGCAGTTTTAAGTTTGACAATAGAAGTGTATTCATGATGCCGAAGTCACCTTTCAGTGTTGGGCATAATCGACTAATTTTTCAATCAGACTAATAATCATGAAAAACCAATCATGATTTAATCAATCATGATTAAATCAATCACAAATCAAGATTACATGGAGTAATCTTGGATCTAATCTAATCATCAGAAGGATTGATGATTATGAAATCTAATCTTAATCATGATAGAATTATTCACTCTTTAGTGAAGATTGATGATGATGATTATGAGTTTTATGAATTTTTTTGGAAGAAATTTTGCAACTGGATTTACACTTACTTTCGCATAACTGATAAATCTCAAATTTGGCATATATGTATGTATAGTTCGCGTGACAATACAATCTGGACTAGTGATGAGCAAACGCAAGAACAAGACAAGACTAGTCTAGTCTTGTTCTTATTCAGTCTGTCTTGTTTTTGTTCTTGCCACTGACATATAATAATGGACTGCTCATCTGAAATTATTCCATACAAATCGATGGCACCCAAAAGTATAGTTGACTCACTCATCCATAGACCCCCAAACTGACAGAAGCACTCAGACGTTGTTTATATCTTTTGCTTTAACTTTCAAGTGATGTTTATATCTTTTGCTCTTTTCCCCATAGACCCCCGGACTTTGACATACAGAATGTCAGTTGCTAAAACAGGCGTTAAGAACTTAAATCAGATACACATAAAATTTGGAAATTAATGAAAAAAAGGCATTTTAAAAGGTGAAAAAGTGAAAATAGTGTTTATCAATTTTTTTAAACAAAATATTTGTGTTGTTTTAATGTTTTAAGTACGTATTTAAAAAAATGTAAATTGCAAAAGTGATTCCGGTGTTTACATAGAGTGAAAAAAGGTTTGTAGCCTATGTAACAAATTGGTGCCATGAAAAATTCCTCATGAGCAGTCCATTCTATATGTCAGTGGTTCTTGCAAGCATAACTAAGTCTTGTTCTTGTTCGTGGTCTTGATAAATGTGCAAGAACAAGACAAGATTGCAAGAACAAGACAATTTTTGCTCATCACTAGTTTGCGCACAATGCATGCAAAGTCATTATGTACTTATGTACAAATGCTTTTACAATTATACTAAAAAGTAAATATACACACATGTATTTATATCATAATAACTTCAACATAATAATCAATTTTATATTTTTGTTTTTAAAAGAATGAGTTTAGGTGAAAATTTTACAAGAATCTTTCTCAATTCTTGCTCTGGGTCTTGTTCTTGCACAGTTAATCTTGTTCTTGTTCTCGCAGGCATAACTAATGCCTAATCTCCAATGGCAAAACCAACCACGAACCAACCAACCAAAATGCTGCTTCCTATTCCTTCTCATTGTAAATTGAATTATCTGTCTCGCTCGTGTTTTGGTCGACATGAGGTCCCCATACACTACAAGGTTTTATGCGTACAAACATGTCCCACAATCTTTCTGACAAACTTGTTTGAACGCCGAGCTTACCCATACACTATTATGGTTTTCATTTTCCTTTAAAGATTTCAAATCGAAATGAGTTCTTTAACTAGGAATAAATTGTAATCAATAGCCTTTGAAATTTTATGTTATGCACAGAACTGTCAGATAAAACCACGAAAAAATCAAACCATTTTGATATTTGGGACAAACTTGTGACAAACATAAAACCAAAAACCAAATTCACCACACACTGTCAATCTTTGTTTGAACGCCTTGTTTGTACGCATAAAACCTTGTAGTGTATGGGCCCCTATGGGTTAATAGTCCATTCAAAACGCGGGGGGGGTGTTCCAAAATAACACCGTTAAGAAAATCGAACCCTAAAGGTTTTTGTGGTCGCTGATCACGAAAATCGAGGTCCCGCGGTTCTAAAATTAGGGCGTCATCCCTAAAAATGCAAAAACACCCCTTTTTAGGGGGTTTTCGCGATTATTTCAGTAATAATGAAAACTAATTCAATGGAATGCACTTTTTTTAATATTTATTTGCGAAGGTGGTTGATTTATACTAAATTAAGGCGAACTTAATGGTAAGGGGTACTCCTAAAGGGTTGAAAGTAAGCATAAACTTGGAAAAAAATTTTTTTTACAATTTTTGCCATTTTTCGCCAATTTAGGGGTAGTTTCAACCCTTTAGGACTACCCCTTATCATACAGTTCGCCTTAATTTAGTACAAATCAACCACCTTCGCAAATAAATATTAAAAAAAGTGCATTTCATCGCATTAGTTTTCATTATTATTGAAATAATCGCGAAAACCCCCTAAAAAGGGGTGTTTTTTGCATTTTTAGGAGTGACGCCCTAATTTTAGGACCGCGGGACCTCGATTTTCGTGATCAGCGACCCCGAAAACGTTTAGGGTTCGATTTTCTTAACGGTGTTATTTTGGAACACCATAACGCGCGTTTTGAATGGACTATAAGCCTTGTTCTTGTCCTTGCGAAATGTGCAAGAACAAAACAAGGCTGCAAGAACAAGACCATTTTTGCTCATCACTAAACTGGACATTAACAAATTCATTTTTGAAATTGTGTTTCGATTGTAGTGAAAATCAGAATCAGGGGGTTTTAAGGGTTCCAAATGACGGATTTTTGATCAAAATTTTAAAATTAAAAATGGCGGACTAATTTTGGAAAAATTGTTCCAATTGTACTGAAAATCAAAATAGGGGGGTTTTAATGGTTCATTATAACGAAGGTGTGGTCAAAATTGTAAAATTCAAAATAGCGGATTGGCAAAGGTATTCCGATTGTACTGAAAAATGGTTTGGGGGTTTTAAAGACACAAAGAACGAATTTGGGGTCAAAATTTATGAATTCGAAAAGGTTGTGCCAACATGGCGGATAGTTGTATCCGATTCTGATTCGGTCAAAAAGTTCAATTTGTGTCAAATTCAATCCAACATAATGTAATGCTAAAAAGTAGGTATGCATGGTATGGGTGCACTTGTTCCTAATTATATTTTTGTTAAATTTCGGAAAGAGTCTCATTTTAATCTAGATATTTCGTCTTTAAGATTCAGAGACCCATTGTGTTTAGATTACTTGAAGAAATTAAATTATTTTAACTAAACCACTAATATTAGTTTGATTGTTTAACTAATCTGCAAATTAAATCTTTCAAGTGTGTGATTGGTTTCACAATTATACAGTTCTAAGAAAACTAGAACTAACTCTAACAATATAGTAGTAAATTAGTAAATATATTTTATTTTTCTTGAAGTACAGGGTGATATGTAAACCAGTATCAGAAAAAATTCAAAACGCCCTAGTAGCTAAACCGTTACAACAGAGTACATAGTACCTATTCATAGTATATAGAACATAGTTCATAGTATAAAGTTCATAATATATAGTGCATAGTACATAGTACATAAGTCATAGTACATAGAACGTAGAACATAGTACATAGTATATAGCACATAGTATATAGTGCATAGTTCATAAGTACATAGTTCATAATATATAGCGCATAGTACATAGAACATAGTTCATAGTATATAGCCCACGGGTAAAAGTGATCTGCTATCAAGCCTTGGTCAGACCAATTTTAACATATGGTTGCCCAGTATGGTTCAACATATCCCCTTTTTATATGGAAAAGCTTCGGGTTTTCGAAAGATAATGCTTACGGGCGTGCTTAAGGTTGTATCGAACACCCGAATCAGGCTTCACTAAGTTTCACGCCAACAATGTCCTCTATAATAAGGCATTTGTTAATAGGATCGACAACTTCTTAATCAAGTTGATTCGAAGACACATTGCTAGAGCGATGGAAAGCGACAATCCTCTCATTCGGGGAGCGTTCTACCCGAACGCAAGATATCACAAAACAGCTTGTGAACGCGGCTTTATTCCTCCAGAGGGATTTGTGTACCTGGACTCAAAAAGACTACTGCAGGATGGATCGGGAGTGCCTCTCTTCTACCACAGGTTTCGCAGGGCATGTGACAAGCAATTCACTTTTAGCGAAGAGGATATAAATGTTCAGGATCTCTTGAAATTCAGCACAAGAATTTCGAAAAGAGATAAAAAAAGATGCGTCCAATGCCAGCACTTGGTTCTGGTGGTTGGAAGACGAGTAATTATTGCGTAAATTCATTTTTAATCTAAAATTATCAATCATTTAATCATGATTGCAGTTAAAATTTATCAATCATCAATCAATGATTACTGCGCTGATTAGTTATATCGATTGCAGACTACAAATCATTAGTCATCAATCAGATTGAATTTTGCCCAACATTGCACGTTATCTTTTGGTTTTCTTCAGCGTGGAAGATGTCAGCTGAGCAATTATTATTATTACACTTGTTCATTATGAAATTTTGAGCGGTTATAAAATTAATTAAAAGTTCAAAGTCCAATTAAACTTGTAACGAAATGTTTTATGTATAAACTTAGCACTTGTACATATATCACTCGCGGAAGAAGAACTAATTTTAATAGATTAAAAGATTAATCACAGGGAGGAAAGGGCGAAAGAATTTTTAAATTAATCAGAATAAAAGCTTTTCTTTTGGTTATTTTTTGGTTTTCTTAGGTCTAAGAACATTTTGTATTTGAAGTTTTGCATGTGAAATTAATCGTTTAAACCGCTGATTCTTTCCGCATAGTTAAAAAGGTTGCTCCATAGATTTTAAGATATTTTTATTAATAAAATAACAAATTTCAAGATTTACCAAACCCTCCCATTAAATTACTTAAACCACCCGCAGCACCCTGCTGTAGTTGCCTCATCATATTTTGTAATCCAGACATGCCACCCATCTAAAATATGAAAAAAATAACAGAAAAAATCATATTTTAACAAAAATCTATATCAAACCTGTTGTAACATCCTTGGATCAATCATTTTAGCCATTTGTTGATTTAGTTTAGCCATTTGTGTGGGATTAACATTCTTTGCCATATCGCCAGCCTTAAACAAACCCTTAACACCTCCCATTTTCTTAACCACAGCCGCAAATTTTGTATAGTGTGAAATTAGTTCTTTGACTTCCTTTTCTGTGATTCCTGATCCTTGAGCAACCCTTACTATTCTTCCAGGTTGTTTACTAAACAATTTTGCACCATCTCGACTGTCCAGTTCGCCATCTGACATACTATCCATCATAGTCATCATCCGCTTTATTCTAGCCATTGACTCTTGTTCACCTCCTTTTGTCATGAAGTCTTGAGAAAATCCAGGTATCATACCCTGATATAAAGTAGGTCTTGACACTATTTAAAAAAATGCAATAAACTAAGCTTACCATTATTTGAGAGAATGGGCCCATTTTCATAATATTTTGGAACTGTTCATACATATCACGAATAGTAAATTGACCATGTTTAATTTTTTCAAGCAATTCTTCGTTGTCGTCTAGTTTTAATTCATTTACTTTATCTATGAGACCCTCGATATCGCCCATACCAAGTAATTTGCTAACAAACGGTTTAGTTTTAAATGGTTCCAAATCATCTATATGCTCTCCAGTGCCAATGAATATTATAGGAGATTTTGTAGCTGCCACGCTGAAATAAGAGTGTAAAACCAAGCTTCATTTATAATTCTATGAACTTACGCAGACAAGGCGCCACCTCCCTTGGCATGGCCATCGAGTTTCGTAATTATAACTGAACCAATGTCTACTTTATCTTTAAATGCTCTGGCTTGAGCCTCGCAAGCTTGACCGATAGTTGCATCCATCACGAATATAATATTATCGGGTTTCTATAACTAGATGTTAATTTGAGAAATATAAAAAATGTATTTAAGCTTACGATGGCTGTTGCAACTGCCAACATCTCTTCGAAAAGTGATTCCTCTTGTTTATGTCTTCCGCTAGTATCAACAATTATCATTTCGAAACCTTCCTTCTTGAACATTTCAACGCCATCTTGAGCTATTACTACTGGATCAACTTCTGTGTAACTACCATAAAATGGAATCCTTGCCTTTGTTGCATTTTGCTTGATTTGATCATAGGCACCAGCTCTGAATGTGTCGGCGCATACAAGGCAAGATTTCCAGTTCTTCTTCTGATAGTGATAAGCAAGCTTGGTGCAAGTCGTTGTCTTTCCCGAACCTTGTAAACCAACAAACATAATAATATTATGGCGGCCTTTCACTGGTTGATATGGTTTTACTCCTGGATCTACAAGCTGTAATGAATAAATTAATGCAGATTGCTACATTCTCGGCAGCAGAAAATGTTCCTACTTTAACTAGTTCTTTAAAAACAGCAGATTGGATCATCCTCCTTTTATTAAGGCCACCAGCCATCTCCTCAAAGTCGATAACAGCGCGAACATTTTCTCTCAATTGCTTTACTAAGCGAATATTAACATCTGCCTCTAATAATGCAGCACAGATTTCTTTGAGCATAGAATTTAAAACCTTCAAATTGAGAAAAATTAATAATATACATAAATTACTCCAAATTGAAGACGTACTTCCTCATTGATAACTGTTGCTTTGCTTAACGAATGCAAGGCGGTCGTTATTTTACGCCCTAAGTCCGCTAAAACCATTTTTGTTTATTATATATTATTTTAGGTTTAAATGGAAGCAAATTTTTAAGAAATAATGTAAAATAAAACACGTCGCTGAATTTCCTGTCAAGTATTTCAACTATTTTGACAATTGACAACGATGTGACATGGCATTCCACTTTCTCTGCGAAGATATAAGCGCCATCTTCTGGAAGGGGTAAAAAACTAAAAAAAAGCATTATTTATTTCGATATGAAAGTTTTATGTTTAATATTAGAATAACTAGTAGTTTATTTAAAAATGCTATAATAACATTGTAAAAAGTTTGCTTTTATAAATAAATTATTAGTGCCTCATACTTTTTCGTAACTTTAACCAAAATTTTGCTAGTTTATAACGTGAAATTTTATATAAATTTTTCGTAATTAAATTTGGTTTTATTTGTTAATTTCCACAAACTATAAAAACAGTCTGAATAAAGTAAATTAATAATCATAATACCGAAACAAATCAAAACGATCGAAAATCGTTATGTTTGCCTACTTTGCAGAATACTTGTGAAAGCTATCGAACATTTATAAGGTTAAATTTTGACATTTCTTTTACATTGTTGTTAGTTGCTGAGGAATTTCTTCTGAGTTGCCACACACAGGTAGTGCCACGCTTGGTGTGCCCTGTATTGTCCGGTAGTTTTTTTAATAAGCTGAACTTGTTTAAATTAGAAATTACTTAAATAAAATATGGCAACCAAATTAATAGTTAGTACAAAAAATCCGCCAATAGGTAAATAACATTGAATTTTCAAAAAGACTGAATTTTAGGTTATGCTGCAATGCAATTCTTTAATCTCGAAATCGTTTCAGGTGGAATAGCGACAGCTCTATTAATAAATAAGACACACTCAATTGAAATTATTTGGGGCAATGAAACTTCTATGATATTTCCGGATAAGACTGAGTTAATCTGCTTTTCAAACAACGATGTCCTTAGGGCTTTGGCCCGACTTGCACCCCAATATAAATTATATGGGGAAACGGCGATTGAAAAGTGCCAAATTGATCACTGGCTAACATTCAGTTTAACATGTGGCAATGAAATGGCCTCATCGATGTCCTATCTGGAGAAATCAATCGCTCCTGTGACTTATTTAGTAGCCAACAAGCTAACTATAGCTGATTTTGCATTGTTCAGCGAAATACACTTGAAGTATAAAGCACTATCCAAAAATGGTATTCCAGCAAATGTTCAAAGGTGGTACAATCTTATTTTGTCCCAACCACAAATTCAGGAAGCTCTTAAGTCATTGCCGGAGAGTGCCGTTGCGCCTCCATCCAAAAGAAGTGCCTCCAAGGAACCAGAACCTAAGTCATCAGAGCGTAAGCAGGAAGGCAAGTTTGTTGACTTGCCGGGAGCTGAAATGGGTAAAGTTATAGTGCGTTTCCCACCGGAAGCTTCTGGATACTTGCATATTGGCCATGCTAAGGCGGCGCTACTCAATCAATACTATCAGCAAGCGTTTCAAGGAAAACTTATAATGCGTTTTGATGACACGAATCCGGCAAAGGAAACTGTTGAATTTGAGAAAGTCATTCTGGAAGATTTAGAAATGCTTGAAATTAAGCCGGATTTATTTACTCATACATCGCAATATTTTGACTTAATGCTGGACTATTGCAAGCAATTGTTGGATCAGGGTAAAGCTTATGTAGACGATACTGATCCAGAAACTATGAAGAAAGAAAGGGAACAAAGAATTGAGTCGAAGAATCGCAATAATCGTTAGTAATTACATATTTTGTGAATAAATTGAAAGTTATTTTAATCTTTAGCTATTGAAAAAAATCTTGAACTCTGGAATGAAATGCTGCAGGGTAGTCCTAAAGGCCAATCATGCTGCGTGAGAGCTAAGATTGACATGTCTTCACACAACGGTTGTATGAGAGATCCAACCATTTACAGATGTAAAAATGAACCACATCCAAGGACAGGAACAAAATACAAGTAAGTTAATGCTTAGTTATATTTTTTCAAAACGGACTCATGGCTTTCCTTTGCGAATTCCATAGACGTCCGAACCAATCTTAAGGAGGCTTGGGTGCGGTTTCCGTTGGTCCATCCACTAGGCTAATATCGAATGTTCATTCAGATGGTGTAAATTTTACCAGCTCTCCCGAAATTGCCAAAGAGTTTGCAACCGTTTGGTCGAGCTACTCAGCAGACAGTGACTTCGCTACTGACAGGCAAAATAAAGTAAATATAGCCTCTGATATGCAGCAGCCGTTACACTTTCTCGTCGCATTACCTTAAGCGAATTTCAAAATGTTCTAAATTCTTTCTAGGGCACAACCTCCGGGCTCCTACGAATTTATCAGGAAATCCCCCATTTCCTTCCAATTTCGTCTTCTCAACCTATATAATTTTATCCTCTTGCAAAAATCTTTCCCCCGCCCCATATCCATGGTCTAGTGCCTATCAAAAATTCTAGAAAAAAATTCTCAAATAAAATAAATGCTATCCTGCGTAACTTCTTCTCGAACTCCCAACATGCTTATATTCCTCAGAAAGGCACGCATACTCTCCTACACCATCTAGACACTGACATCTGCGATAGTCGGTTTCGACGAAAACACACTTCCATCCTTTCCCTTGATCTGACAAAGGCATACAACAGATTGAGTGCTCGTTTTCTCGCTAACCAGCTCGCAAAATTAGAGCTGATTAAAATTTAAAATTCCTTGGATTAATGGTTTCCTTTCGCCAGTTATGCCGCTACAGAATGGAACTCCATAAGGCTCTCCGCTTTCATGTGCGCTTTTAAATTTGTACACCATCTTCCTTTACTCCAGCTTAAATAAAACTAATAATACATCTCTTATCTTTATGTTGACTACCTCCTGATTTTCAGCACAAGTAATCCCGAAACAGTTTAAAAAAAACCTAACTGTCGGTACAATATTCTCGAAGGACGAAGGAAGCAAACCTACTTCACATCTGCCGAAAATGGAACTTTGTGGTACCCACCATCTCAAAGATTACCGCCTTACCCCTCTTAACCAATTAAAAATTTTAGGCCTCATTCTCTTGAAAAATCTTAAATGGAACCTGCATATTACGTCAGTGATTAATAAAATGGACAATATTAATAATTTGGTGAAATGTTTAGCTTGTCCGCCTCTTACACATCTGTAAGTCCCTTATCCTGGACACTACTGGTTATTGCTTGTCAATATATGGTAACTCTGCCACCGTTCTCCAAACTCTTCAAAAACTCAATAAGCAATGTCTTTAGGTCAGCTGCTGGTGCTCTTCGCTCTTCCCATTTTGTCACGGATGCCGAGCTCCACAAGAAGAAAGATACCCCTTCTATTTTTTACCGCCAACTCCACCAAGAAATATTGGCGCGTTTCCCTGACTTTACAGTCTTATACACTCATGCCAGTAAATCCAAGCATAAGGTTGCTTTCGCTGTGGTAAAGGTAATAAATCAATAGGTGTCCTTGCTACAATCATCTTTTTACTAAATCCGACATCTTTTAACTGAATACCTAAAAACTGCAATTTTTTTCGGTAAATATCCGGCACTTTAATCCTTACTAGAACCAGTGGCGGTTCCTCTTTGGAAGCAAAGGAAGCACTGCTTCCGTTGACCAAATAGGCAACTCAATAAAAATTAATTTTAATATATCAAGATTATTAGAAGAAAAATCTTAATATATTTCCTCCTCTGAAAACACTAAAGATGCAATGTACAGATTTTTTTTTATATAAAATGTACAATTGAAATTTATCATCCAACTGTATACAAAGAGTAAAGCCGTAGCCGCGATACGATACAAGAGGCGAGCGGTGAGCGGCAGAGTGGCAAATACTAAAGTGCCTCTCACCGCTCTTATGGTGGCCAAGGCCTTACACAACATGGGGAAGCTGTAATATCGTCAGCTTCTTTGCCACAGAAAAACAACGTGAAAACTCCAACACATTAAATTAAATTGAACTCACACTCACGCAAAGGTTTGCGTTGATACAGTGCCCTCAGAAGCTGAGCTAAATTCAGCTTCTTCGGAGCCGAATAGCGGGAATGGCTAATTCGAAGATAGAGAAATTTTCCGTATCCACCATATACTCTTTGTTTTCTTTGTTTCTTTTTCTGGTAATCTGTTCTATGGCTTCGAGCAATATTAAATTTGCTCTTAAAATTTTGCTTCGAAATTTTGTTTTTGACTCTTCTTAAAATATGAATTTTCGTTTGTATATTGAGTCAAGAAAAAAGAGATCGAAGATAGGTGAAGTTTCTCTTTATCTTTTGTGGGGTGGCACACGGTGTATATTAAATATAAGCTGATAACTTTGTAGCTTCCATTATATTTTTTAAGATTCTCTTCAATGATGATCCCTTTCGAGAATATTTTTATGAATTGTATTTTCAAGTATGGGTTGCCTGAAGTGTTTTTCTTGCTAGGAGAAGTAATGTCGGTCAGCGGTGGGGTTGTATGCGAGGTATTCAGGGTTTTATTATTAGTATCTTTTTTAGATTTTGAACGAAATTATGGATTTATATGAAAAATTAAACGAGATTAAGGTGTAGTTGCAGTTTTTCAACTGTTTTTTTGACGCTTTATATCAACAGAATCTGAAAAAAGGCGCAAAACGTCCTCTAGCAGCGAAACTATTTCAAAAAAATTAACGTAAAAATGAAAAAAATCACGATTTTTGATTCCTTTTTTTCTCACTTTTTTCAAGGTTAAAAAATTTTCTTGTTCATAAAAATGCACAAAAGAACCTATATTTAAAAATAAGAAAGAACCGCTGATAGCCAATATTATGACGAGCTGCTTTTATTTTTTTCGCAACTTTCGTACCCCTAGACATACCGAGGTATACGCATCTTTAGTTAGAAAGAACGACCAAAATGGTAAAATTTTCACAAAATGGCCGATAACTTACGTAGCGGCGTTGCTAGAGGTAGAAAATGACCATTTCGTATACCGTTCGACGTAACTAGCATGTTCCATAAAAAAAATTTGAGGCTGGGAACAATTCCTTATGTTTTGTTTATCTAATTACACTATAGATTATTTTTCATTTTTTTAGGTAAAGCCTTCGATACTTTTCCTTTTATCGTTCGCCTTGCGCATTGCTTCCCTTATCCTAAACCTTACGAACCGCCACTGGCTAGAACCCGGTCAGAACCATAATAGCTCCCTTTTTAGACTTCTCAGATCTCTAGACATCACTGACTCAATTTAATTATCCTCGCGCCTCAGCGCCTTTTGGATCTATAGTCCGTGTGCGCTAAACCTTGGGTTGTACCTTCAGGCATTCCAGCCTCTTGTAATAAAAATAATAATATTTCAATTTTGCAAAATTTCAGTATTTTCATTTTTTCATGTTTGCGAGAAAAATGAAAAGCTCAATAACTTATAAACTTGTTATTATTCGGGTTTAATCTAATACTATAGCAATAACAATCCCATGATTTGGTGCCAAGCTGTCTATATTTAATATAACTTTGTTGATTATTTTCATCATCTCTAACAGACATCAATTTTAAATTGCAGTATTTATATAAAGCGTCGTTTTCTACATTTGAATTTGACCTACTAAGTTCTCTTGACATATTCGATAAATACAGACTTTTTCTTAAATAGCGCTACAATTCATGTACACCTCTTGAAACCTCTTTATCAAGTCGTGTCTACGTCTTGCTAGTACTCTGTAGTCCTAACTAGTCCATCCATCTATTTCTTAATTGTCCTACGTTTATTTCGTCACACAGATAAATACAATCACCTTTAATAATTATAGCCTCACAAGTTTTTGCTGCAGAAGAGAAGAGTCCAAAGTAAAAATGTTTCATTTACTATTAATTTTTTTACGTAAGACACCGTTCGTAACTTTGATTTAACTTAAGTATTGGTTTTCCTTTTTTTTTGTTTTTTTTTTTTTTTTATAATTAGGTTAGTTAAAAAAACAAGAAACAAAACTGAAAAGAAAAAGGTGTTCGGTGACGGTGACCTCCATATTCGATGTGCCATAAAATTGCATTGTCTTCAAAACCTAAGGTGTATACCAAATTCCAACATCGCCGGATATCGAAGACTAGTCGAAAAATCGATCGCAAGATTGTTTCCACACAGAGAACGAAGTACTTAGGCGTACTTATGAGACTCATTAGGAAAAGTATCGTCCAAATAGAAGTCGGTTATTCATTTCAGTTAAACTCACCACATTGAAGACAAAACATGTTCTATAGAGGGGGCTATCCCAACCAGGATTTCTATGAAGAAAGAAATGATTTTTTTAAATTTACTTAAACTTGAATAACTCCTACACTAATCATCGTAGAGTAACGTAATTGGAGAAAGCCTCCCTCTCTAGAGCAATTACTTTCTCCAAATATATGCAGGAATCACTCACTTATTGATAGTCTGATGACCTATACAAATACAAGTCGCGACTGAGTGCATATGAGTATTTAAAATCTTTAAAACGGCGATATCTTATGAATGGCAATTTTGAAGTCTGGACTGAGCCAAGGTGAAGTGCGGGCGTGTGAGTTTTCACCAGTCCCATTAAATCGATCAAAAGCAAAACAACAACAATAAACATACAAAATAATTAACCAATCTAAATATTACAAACGAAAATCACCAACCACAAAACAATAACATAAAAAAAATAATAAACATAAAATAAAAACCCAAACGATGATCATCAACAGGACAACTACCGAAGGACTGACGGACAACAACTCTCCTCCACGCGCTTCCTACCGGCCGCATCGGTGCTGCAGCCTTAATTGCCGGTGCAGCCGGCTACAAATGCGGTCGTGAACCTCACGCAAAACAGACCCCAGTTCGACAATAACTTTATGATTAATTTTTGTAACATTCGGGGACTGAATGCGGACTTTATGGCCGTTACGTGCGAATTATTACTTCATGCCCCGATATTCCCGCACTGAGTGAAACTCAAATGTTACCAGATCTCGATTTAAGTCGATTTCAGGTGACGGGGTATCACTTAATGCACAACTTTTCCGCCCATAGGAGATTAGCCATATATATATTTGGAATGAAATGGCGTTTCAGAAAGTGCGTTTCTGATTTTAACAATCTTTGGATTAAAATAATTATCCGTAGCCACGGCATATTCTTTCGTTTTTATATAGGAATCCTAATATTAATGAAGCAGTAAAGTCAAATAATCATTTGATGATAGATTGAGAAATAAGATTCTTAACTCTACTACAGGCAGTAACTTCCATCAAGAATAATTTTACTTCCTCCTCAACAGATCCTTTTATTCACAACAAGGAAGTGATAACAGAAAGCAAACCCAAGGCGGACTTATTGGCGTCTCTGTTCGCTTCGAACTCTTCTTTGAACGATTCTGCTATGTCACCTCCATCGAACCTTTCGAGAATACCACCCACTCAATGGACGGGTGCTCGTCAACTGGATTAAGAGCTTCGTTTCAGGCCTTTCAATCAAAGTAAGTAGTGGATGGAGTCGAATCCTACCCCCACACCAATTCGGCCGATGTTCCGCCGGGGTTTATTCTATCACCCGCACTTTTATTAATCTTCAATAAGGACTTGCTCTCAATCCCCTCCAGCACACTTCGCTGCTTCGCTGATGGCGGTAGTTTGCATTTCTCTTACTCCTTCGACAATATAAGACAAGCACGTGCCAGATCTTGTCTTTACCACCGTGAACTGATGTCCCCTTCGATCAACCGGGATATCACATCGATTCTTACATGGGGCCACTTGAATCGTGTTAAATTTAACGCCACCAAATGAAGTATTGTCTGATCTTCAACAAAAATTTGCACAGACCTATGTATTTATCCTATCTAATGGTAAAGAGAATCTAACGGCTGACTTTAACGGAGGATCTGCGATGGAATAATGACATATTCCAAATCGCCAAAAAAGCCTCCCAATGACTTGTGTTTCTCAAGAGATGCAATGTCCTCGTTATAAGTAAGTAGCAAGACTACTCGGCTCACTCCCGTACCCTACCCTTAAATTTTTCTCTGAAAATCGGGCTAATTTTATCATAATAAAATAATAATAAATCCATTTACAGTGACAGTGACTTACATTGAAAGTCGGGCAAGTACTTCTGTCATTTTTGAGTAGTTTTTAAAAGTTTTTTTTACAATAAATATTATATATTTTAAAAAACATAATTTAAAAAAAAAAAAATCAACAATTACTTTCATAACAATAAAAATAAAAATTCAAATGAAGACCAAAAATGTGTTCACACTGTAAATCGGGCAATTATAACAATCGAAGTAGGTACAATAAAATAAACTGTTATCCAAAACGGGCATTTTTACGATGCACAACTACCATAAACAAAGGGCATCAGTTTTACTTTCAAATTATAAAGGAAAACAAGTGTGATAGCTGCCAGACGAAGATCTACTCTAAGTGATCGAGAAATTATAATGGATAATTTAAAAAAAAGGAAAAACGCAGCGGGAAATCGCTGAGATAGTTAACAAAAGCAAATCTACAGTCCACGACATTATTAAACGCTATAAAGAAAAAGGAAGAATTGTAGATAAGGCAAGAACCAGTACAAACAAAAAATTAACAGAAAAGGAAGAAAAATTTATCGTGCGTAAAATTAAGAAAGATCCCGAGTCGTTCGGAAAGAATGTCCATCTTGAATATCCAGGAGCGTGCATCCCAAGAGCAAAATTAAACGGCCGAATAGCGAGAGAAAATCCTTGCATAACAGAAAAAAATAGGAAAGCAAGTCTAAAATTTGCTCGTGAATACATTGAAAAGGAGTTTGACTTCTGGAGTAAGGTAATTGGTACTGATTGAATGATACGAAATTTCCCCTATTGTTTTGAATAAAACCTTTACGATGAGAGCAAATTTAACCTTTTTGGCTTCGATGGAAAACGATATGTGTGGCGCAAACCAGGGGACGAATTTTTAAATAAACATGTCAAAAAGACTGTAAAGCACGGAGGGGGTGCTGTGATGGTATGGGGGTGTTTGTCTGCCGCCGGAGGTCAACGACATTGGGTTGTTTCATTAAAAGCTAATGGAAATGTCAAATGCTCAGACCGAAGGAATTGGTTCTGTTTCAGGTTTTACTTCTCAAACAAAAATGAACACGCATATCGCATTTTTCATGAAATCAAGGCCGACCGTATACCAAAGGTTCGCATGCTTATTAGCGACATTTCGCTCTTTTTTTATATCATATCGTCAC
Source organism: Thereva unica (assembly GCA_949987705.1). Classification (NCBI taxonomy): domain Eukaryota; kingdom Metazoa; phylum Arthropoda; class Insecta; order Diptera; family Therevidae; genus Thereva; species Thereva unica. Next base: position 78,497,238 of record OX465283.1, on the reverse strand, counting down.
ATGCCGCTTTCTACATTTATCTTCATACAAAAGTGACGCAAAGCTGCATATGACGCATATGCAGCTTTGGTATACGGCCCGGCTAAGTATACCATTTTGTCTAACACCGAAGGACACAGAGCAACACGTTATGTCGAACACAGCTTCTCGCTGTATTGTAAATGGAAGCATCCTTTGTATGGAAGAATTGTCAATTTGCTCAAATAAATAATAAATTTAGAAGTCAATTAAGTATTTGTATAAATTATTTTAATAAGTTTTAAAAACGGCAGAACACAACAAAAATCTTAAAAATAAGTTTCCAAACCCGTTTTGCGCTTTTCGCATTTTTGTGAAAGTTACAGCGCTTCAAAGTGTAGCGTGCATTGTTTAGAGCGGAGTAGAACGGAGCGACCGCAAGCGGAAAATGATCTCCAGGACATAGTCAGACAGCGGAGAATTCAGAAACGACAAGGAGAATTGCAGCTAACCGAGGATTATGAAGAAGAGGAAGGCATCGTGTATGGTCCTGGCATTGCTGATTAACGTCAGCAACCAGAATCTCGTGAGAATCACTTTTTTACTTGACGAAAATCCGGCTTAAAACTTTCCCAACTTCAAACTGGATTTTCTCTGGATTCTATATTTCAGTACGCGGTGTACTATAACTTCAAAAACTACTGAACCGATTCATTTCAAATTAGAAAATTCCGAAAGATAAATTGAATTATCTTATATAAATTATTTATTCAAAAATTTAAACAAAACAAAAAAAATAGCTGAAAAATCTAAAAAAAATCAAATCTAATTTTTGTTCCTTTTTTTTGTCGAATTACTTCAATTTTTTATATAAGACCCTCCAAATTTATTTAACTAACTTATATTTCAATTTCACGCATTTGAGAGACCTGGAGGACCGTGGGGAGTGCACCCCGTAGATGAGTTTGCTACGCACACGGACTCGCAAGGGTTTGGCTGGAGCCGCCATTTTGAATTTTCGAAAATAAAAAATATATTTAAAAACTTTAGTGGTCCATCTACAACCACAAAAAACCGCTTGTTTTTATTCGAGTTCCTTCTATCCTAAAAAAATGACAAAAACGATTGACTTTCTCGAGCCGTTGACTAGAACCTTCCCTTAAAAACCTAAATTTCTTCCGCGATTCAACCCGTTCTTTTGTTGCTCGGCTGATCTGATCTTGATCACTTTGTATAAAGGACGCACCTGATGTTATTTACTATCTTTCTTGTTTTGCTTTGCCTGCATTTTTTATAAAATTGCAACTGCTTCATATTTATTTTTTATTTCAGAGTCTATCCCACGTACGATTTTGCTTGTCCAATTGTTGATGCCATCGAGAACGTTACGCATACATTACGTACTATGGAATATCACGATCGAGATGATCAGTTTTATTGGTTTATAGATGCATTAAATCTACGAAAGCCCTATATTTGGGAATACAGCCGCTTGAACATGACTAATACAGTTCTGTCAAAACGTAAACTCACTTGGTTTGTAGATGAAGGTCATGTGGATGGATGGTATGCAAGAAAAATAAGTTCTTAAATCAAAGTTGTATTATATTTTTCTTTTTAAAGGGACGATCCACGTTTTCCAACAGTTCGAGGAGTATTGAGACGTGGTATGACAGTAGAAGGTCTTAAAGAATTTATAATAGCTCAAGGGTCTAGTAAATCTGTTGTGTTTATGAATTGGGACAAAATATGGGCATTTAATAAAAAAGTTATTGATCCCATAGCACCACGATATACTGCTTTAGAAAAAGAAAATCAAGTAGTTGTAAACGTTGCTGGGGCTAAAAAGGAAGCAATTGAAGTTCCAGCACATCCCAAAAATGAAAGTGTTGGAAAGAAGATTATTTGGCTTGGACCCCGCATTTTAATTGATTATGCTGACGCCGAAGCCCTAAAGGAAGGTGAAAATGCAACCTTCATAAATTGGGGAAATCTCATGATCAATAAAATTCATAAACAAAACGAAAAAATTACCTCAATTGATGCATCGCTAAATTTAGATAATAAAGATTTCAAGAAGACTCTGAAGCTTACGTGGTTGTGTGAACTGGATAAAGAGGAATATCCACCAACATTCTGTGTATATTTTGATCATATCATAAGCAAAGCAGTATTGGCTAAGGATGAAGATTTTAAGCAGTATATAGGTCACAAAACCCGGGTATTTTTCTTTTGCCCTTTACTAATATAAAATGTATCCTATTTTTTTTATTTAAGGATGAAATTGAAATGTTGGGTGATCCTGAATTGAAGAAATGTAAAAAGGGTGATATAATACAGCTTCAGAGGCGAGGTTTCTTTAAGGTTGATAATGCGTATTCACCTCCAAGCCTACAATCCGGTGTTAGTTCTCCTGTTGTACTATTCTTTATTCCAGACGGTCATACAAAAGAGGCGCCGACCTCTGGTTTGAAAAAGGCTAGTACACCAGAAGAGGTTAAAACAGTAAGTACCAATATTATTATTTCGTTATAATTCGAGAAATTCTATAAAGCGTAAGCTGAATTTGTTTTAGGTACTTAGAAATATCAAAATTAAACGAAACGTGAGTGTCAGTTGATATTCTAGATACAGCGTTCTGTAATTCTTGGGTGTGGGTGTTATCCTAAATTGTTAATTAATATTTATGAGCTAAACTTTCCACTGGACATTGTACCAAGTGACGAACGTGGAACGGAACAAAGGGTTAAGAGTCAAAAACACATAGTTGTTATTTTGGGTAATTCAAATATTTTGCTGGTGGGTAAAAAAACGTTGGACCATCATGGTTTTACTAGAAATTGTCATTCTAAAGTGATTTCCACTGCTACTCCATTTGCAAAAGTTCAACGACGCAGATTACTTATGCGCTGAATGAGTTTTCTTAAGAAATCGCAAAGGCTAACCATATTCAATCAATTAGGCTATTAGAATGCCCGACAAGAATTCCAACTTCCAACCTTTAATAAAAAATTAAGTTAAATATAATTTAAAACAATACTTTAGCATTTTTTACCCATTTAGCGACAGTAGCCTAAAAACTGCCCAATTGCTTTGAAATTTCGTGTAGGGCTCAAAAATCGATTAGCAAAAAATAAACTTTTCTATGGGGGCGGCTGCGCGAGGTGCTTATACATATTTGTATGTAATGTTGGTCAAAAGTCATGGAAGAAAAAAATAAAAATAAAATGTGTTTTAGTTCTTTTTATTATAAAAACTAATTTTATTTGTATTATAAAAAAGAAAAGAAAAGGTTTTTAATAACCTGAATAAAATTATTATAATGTTATAAAATAATAAGGAAAGGTGTTTCTGTACCTGACTAAAATAAAAATAAATGAAAGAATATAAGACATTCTAATTTATAGGAATAAAGTGATAAGGCCCAATTACAATGACCGGATTAGAGCGGAACAGAATCGGATTGAACTGTCAAAGTGGTTTTCCAAGCATGCGTTTTCCTTTTAACCGATTACAATGAACGGATTCAAACGCATTTGATCGCATCTGTGCCGGATTCGTTTTAGTTTGTTTAGAAATCGCCGGATTGAGCTGTCAAATTTTTGGTAAACAAAAGCTGTGAATGTTTAAGGTTTGGTTTGTTATGTTTTTAAAAATGTTTTCGGACGAGCAGTTAATCGCAGAGGTGAAAGATTACGAAGTACTGTACAACAAGGCAAAGAGTGGATATAAAAACTTTGACGTTTAAATGCGAACTGATCCGTTCATTGTAATCGGTGCAGTTTCCTATCCGTTCTGATGCGTTCTTTTGACATTTCAATCCGCGTAGATCCGGTCATTGTAATTGGGCCTATAGGGCCTTTTCGTAAACGTCAAAGCAACAGAGCAATTGAGCAACAACGCATAGGCAACAAAGCAGCGCAAACTTCTTTTCGCATACGTATGCATACATTCGAAATTGGCTGCGCTGTTGCATTGACTGTTGCGCAACAAACTTGAATCTTGTACGTTTCCGAACGAATGACTTTGGATCATCTGCGTTTACGAACTCGTTGCAGCGTTGCAAAGCATACGTATGCGTTTACGAAAAGGCCCATATTGTTAGAAATATTCAACACACAATTCAACATCGCATTTCACACATTCTGTTGTAACGCTCTTTTTTCAGTCTGTTGCCGGCGTCTTTTTTCGTCGGAATCTTTGCTATGAAGTGTGCGACGCAGTCGAATCTTGACTTAGCAAATTCAATATCTTTCTTAGGGCGGCGATATCGATGTTGTCAGAGAATTTTTCAAAAAACACGTGTGATGGGAGTTCATGTATGTACATCTGGATATATCAGATAAGCAAAAACTTTTCATGGTCTGGGATATTGGTCTTGCTTCATATCTTTGTTTCCGGGAGGTGTTCGCAATTGTTTTCTTATAACAGCTGATACTGAGTTCTTTTTCGTTTTGCTGTTGGATTTTCTTTTTCTGGTGGCGTACAGAATGGTGGTGTATGAAGTGGTCGTTTCAGTAGAGTCAACTACATATAAACTTGGGGAAATTTTTTTGGAGTAATATCTGGTGTTGTATCATCACAAGCCTCACACTCCAAAAACATACGATCATCATACGATCCTTCTCCTGATTCTTCTGGGGTTTTTTGAACGGTAGAACGAAGCACATCATCGACAGAAAGCTGAATATCTTGTACTGATGATTGCACAGCAGAAGGCGGAGTTTGGCATGCTGTTACCTCTTGTGCACAAACTGCAATTTCTTCAGATGAAGATAAACTAAGTTGTAAAATATACAAACATTGTGAAAATCAAAATACAATGAACAAAATTAAAATCAATAATACAAGCGTAGATTCTGTATGCAGTAAAGGTTCAAGCTCGGGTGTAGTTACCACTAGTACAGAGCGGAGTGTAATTTGTGGAGAAGTTGACTGCAATGATGACCTGTAGAAATGGAATGTTGACAAGCCTTTTTTCAAATGGGAAGGCGTAGGTTCAAGTAAATGTAGGCGAAGGTGCCACCGTGGATAGATAACTTGTTTGTAATGATCGTGAATTAGATTAAATAAAGGCGATACAATCGAATCGTTTCGAATTCAACGCAACCAAAACAAAGTACTGTCTTTTCTTTACAAAAACCTGCACCACCTGTCCCTCTATGTCAGAGGGCAAAAAGAATGAAATGGCTGACTCATCTCTTAACATCCTAGGCGTAACCTTATCTTCAGATCTGCGATGGAATAATCACATTGTCCAAATCGCCAAACAAACTTACAAATGCCTGGTACTCCTCAAGAGATGCAAGTTCCTCCTTCAGCCAACTGCCCTGGCTACAATATACAAGTTCTACATTCGGCCCCGCCTTGAATACAACTCGTATATCTGGGCAGGCGCCCCAAAAACAATCTTGGCTTGGCTGGAGAAGGTGAAAAATCGTGCCATCAAACTCATTGGCGATAGCACCCTTTGCTCTTCCATCGACCTTTTAAGCCACCGTAGGAATGTAGCAAATTTTACCGCTTAGCAAATTTTACCGCTATTACCATAGCGACTGTTCCACTGAAATTAGAAACCTCCTGCCTACACGGCAACTTTTTTCCCGCAACACAAGACTAGCCAGCTCGGTTCACCCCCACACGCTACAGCCCTCCTCTTCGCGCACATTACGTTTTAGTAGTAGTTATTTTTTCTTCCACAGTCGGTGTGTCCGGACTCATATTATATGTATCTCAGACTTCAAACGCAAGTTTCATCGACATCTACTCACGCCCCCTCCAGACCCCTAACCTATCTTTTCTCCTCTATCCTTCAAATCAAGCTTACTACTAGGCAAATAGCTTTATTTAATAATTTTTGTACCATAAAAAATCTTAGAACAAAAATTTCTTAAATTCATCAAAACAATACACGACATATTTTGAAGATTCGTTGGATGATATTTGAGAACTATTTTAGTTGGTTAAATTTAAAAATTTTATTTCGATATATGTATGTATATGTAATAAACTTCATCAAAAATTAATTGCCTAAAAAATTTGAAAATATAAATTTTGAAAATCTTTGATTTTTGAGGAAAATTACAAACATGTGAAATTCCAGGTTTCCAGTAATCCTGCGGAATTAGATGGGAAAATTAGAAGCCAAGGGGATATAGTACGAGATCTTAAATCGAAGAAAGCACCAAAAGATCTTCTTGATAAGGAAGTCAAAACTCTCCTTACTTTAAAAGCAGAATATAAATCCATGACTGGAAAAGATTGGAAACCATCGTCTGACCCTCCAGCCAATGGCACCCAACCTGCTAAGCCAGCAGAAATTACTGGTAAAAACATAAAACAATATCACAGCAAGAACTCTCATATATAATTCATTTTGCTCTGTTTTACAGGTGATGGCAATCAATTGAATGAAGAAATAAAAAAACAAGGTGAGTTAGTAAGAGATTTAAAAGCCAAAAAAGCTCCAAAGGCAGATATCGACGCACAAGTTAAGGTGCTTCTTTCACTGAAAACGCAGTTCAAGGAAAAAACAGGGCAAGATTGGAAGCCTCCAGTTGAAGTAAAAAATGTCGCTGATAAGACAATACCAGATAAAACCGCGTCAAAAAGTGATAGTTCAGAAGCTGATATTTTGAAGAACATTTCCGATCAAGGAGACAAAATCCGTCAGCTGAAATCAGAAAAATCAGATAAATCGATTATTGATAGGGAAGTAAAGGTGCTACTTGCTTTTAAAAACGAATACAAGGCTTTAACTGGAAAAGATTGGAAACCAGGTGCAGTTGTTAATAATCCTGTAGCTGCAGGGACTCCTCTTACTCCTCCTACTAATACTGGTGATACCAGCAAAGCAAGTGTAGCAGAAGTATTACAAAATATCAAAGAACAAGGTGATAAAATACGAAAACTTAAAAGTGAGAAAGCCCAAAAATCTACAATAGATTCAGAAGTAAAAGCACTGCTTTCGTTAAAAGCAAATTATAAAGATCTTACTGGAAAGGATTGGACTCCTGATGCTCAAGTTGATTCTTCATCAAAATCAGAAATGGCTTCAGGAAATGCAAATGATGAAGTTGCAGAGTTGACGAGACGAATAACTGCTCAAGGAGACAAGGTTAGGCAGCTTAAAGGCAACAAAGCTGCAAAGGAACAAATAGATGCAGAAGTGAAGCTTTTACTAGATTTAAAAGTCCAGTATAAAACTTTAACAGGAACTGATTTTCCCGTAGCAACACGTGGAGGTTCAAAAGAAAAATCTGTCCCTAAAGAAAAGCCGACTTCGAAGGAAAATGTAAAGCAGAAAACTTTGAAACAGGAAGCCACTAAATCCCCTACAGAATCCGCAAAATCTTCAGGATCAGGAGTTAAAAAACAAACTAGACTTGGTTTAGAGGCTACTAAAGAGGATAACCTTCCAGAGTGGTACGCACAGGTAAATCTGTTATTTAAAAATTATGTATTTTTTTAAAATAAATTCCTTTAGGTCATAACAAAAGGAGAACTAATTGAATATTATGATGTATCTGGTTGTTATATCTTAAGGCACTGGTCGTTTGCTATTTGGAAGATAATTAAAAATTGGTTTGATGCTGAAATAACTAAACTAGGAGTCAAGGAATGCTATTTCCCAATCTTCGTTTCTCGTGCAGCTCTTGAAAAGGAAAAAACACATATTGCTGATTTTGCTCCTGAGGTTGCTTGGGTTACAAAGTCAGGAGAATCGGACTTAGCAGAACCAATTGCTGTACGTCCAACCTCGGAAACTGTAATGTATCCAGCCTATGCGAAATGGATTCAGTCATACAGAGACTTGCCAATTAAGTTGAATCAATGGAATAACGTTGTGGTAAGTAACATTTTTAAAATAAGAAACGATTCTTATCCTAAATTTGTGTGGTTTTTTTTATCAATGCTGTACAATTACTTGTGGAAGCATTTAATAAGCGTTTATTGAAGAATATATTGGTACAAGAAAGGCATTGCGTTGGCGGAAAATGTAAATGTGTCTGTTACATTTCGTACACTATTCAGTCAGAGATACAACACGGACTCAAAAGTGTGTTGCATGTTTTGGAAATTAAATTATTTTTCCTAAGCATATCACACAAATATCCGAAGATGTAGGACTGGGATAATGTAGTGTTTACTAAAAACTACATTATTCCAGTCATCCCGCGCCCAAGCTTTGTGAAATAAGTTAAGGACAAACAAATTAATTTCCAAACATTGCAACACATTTTGTATATTTGTGAGTGTATATTAAGGAATATTAAATAGATGGAAGTCATTTTCACTTAAAACCAGCAGGCAATGCTGTGATATGCTGTGCGAGTTTATGATATTTACGGGAGATGTTCACCGCAATGCAACTGGAAACATCTCAGTGTCTGCTGGAGACTTAGAATATTGATGTATATATCTTTAAGATTCAAATACCAAATAAATTCAATAAAGAGAAACATTTAAACTAATCGATATTTGATCTAAAGTTATTCCACGCGATGCTTATGTATTTATTTGATGCATCCAACTAAATAAAAAAATTCTTTGAATATTTCTAGAGATGGGAATTCAAGCATCCACAACCGTTCTTACGTACTCGTGAATTTTTATGGCAAGAAGGACATACTGCTTTTGCAAATAAGAAAGAAGCTGAGGAAGAGGTACTCGCCATTCTAGATTTATATTATCAAGTTTACACACATCTGCTGGCCGTGCCAGTTGTGAAAGGTCGTAAAACAGAAAAGGAGAAATTTGCTGGTGGGGATTACACTACCACAGTAGAAGGATTCATTTCTGCAAGTGGACGTGCCATTCAAGGGGGTACCAGTCATCATTTAGGGCAAAACTTCTCCAAAATGTTTGATATCGTGTTCGAGGATCCAGAAACGCAAACAAAGCAATATGTGTATCAAAACTCATGGGGCTTAACAACTAGAACAATAGGTGTCATGATAATGGTGCATGCTGATAATCAAGGCTTAGTACTGCCGCCTCATGTAGCATGCATTCAAGTTATCATTGTTCCTTGCGGGATTACCGTAAATATGAAAGATGATGAAAAAGAACAACTGTTGCAATGTTGCAAGAATTTAGAAAAACTTTTATTAGGTAATGGAATTCGTGTAGAAGGCGACTATCGGTAACAGAGAAATTATTTAGATTTAAACAAAACTCATATATCGTTACTTTTAGCGACAATTATTCTCCTGGATGGAAATTCAATCACTGGGAGTTAAAGGGTGTTCCAATTAGAGTTGAAATTGGACCAAAAGATATGAAAACAAATCAACTAGTTGCCGTACGTCGTGACACTGGAGAAAAACTCATCCTCTCTTGTGAAGACGTAGATAAAAAGATATCCCAACTGCTGGAAACTATTCATGAAAGTATGTACGCAAAGGCTAAAAAGGATTTAACTGATCATACCAAGACAACAAAAAATTGGAATGATTTTTGCAAGTTCTTGGATACTAAAAATATTATTTTATCACCATTTTGCGGAGAAATACCGTGCGAGGATAAAATCAAAGCGGATAGTGCAAGGTAAATATCTGCACATATTTTAAATTTTGTGCAATAAAATTTCATTCCTTTGATTATTTTTTTAGAGATGAAGATGCAGAACCAGGAGCTCCAGCAATGGGTGCAAAGGGTCTCTGTATACCCTTTGATCAACCAGCTACAATCGCTGCCACCGATAAGTGCATTCATCCTGCGTGTCGCAATAAGCCTAAGTTTTACACTTTGTTTGGTCGAAGTTACTAAGATAAATAATTAACTCCCAGATATTGCAGTGAAAATTATATCGCGAATAAATTATTTTACTTTTCTATTTTGAATTGTCTAATGAACTTAGTTCCTTTGCTTTTAATGAATTAAAATGATATACTTTCTTACTTAAATTTTGTTGATTTTTTAATATATAGATATACATACATATTTAACCATTGGAATTTTATTGGTTTGATTGTTCCCCAAGCTATTCAAAACGTTGTTTTATTTTCGCGTTCTTTGGGCAGGTGAAGGGCTGCCTCCAGTGCAACCGGAGGCTCAATTAGCGCTTGGTGCACCGTCTTGTTGCTTCGCTTTCGTTAGAATATTTTTTCTTTTAAATTTAATTCATCGTGTTTCATTAGAGTCTGGAGGGTAAGTCCGGGTATTGTGGTTGATTTGAGTTGGGTTTGATTTTGGTACTTGGAACGTCAGAACGCTCAACAGGACGGGCGCTTTGCGTTCGCTTTTATGATTATTGGAAAAATTCGGCATAGCAATCACTCACAGTGGCATAATGGATCTCAGAACCCACACGATACTCTGCGGTGGTTCATCGAAAGGAAGAAAAGAGTTCGGAGTTACCTTCATAGTGGAAAATAAAATGAAATCCCTGATTCTGGACTTCAAGCCAGTAAATAATAGAATATGTACGCTTCATATTAAACCAAGATTACATATCATTTGTCTCATAAACGTCCATGCGCCCACAGAAGACAAGACGGGTGAGGAGAAAGAGGAATTAGAAGTAGATTGATCGATCTTGCTAGCTTGAACTCAATGGTAGTAAGTTAAACAACGTCCCCCAAAAAAAAAAATTCATAAGGAGCGTGCTGTGACGCGGACCACTATTTCCTCAAAGTGAAATTTAGAACCCGGATAACGACCAAAACTCACCGAGAGGAAACACAACTAAGGTACGATATAGACAAGCAAAAACTTGAAGAAAGAAGAGATGCCTATCAGAATGCTATCGTACAAAACACGAGAGAAGAAGTAGGAGAACAGACCTAGGCTGGGCCTCCAGACAGACTAGAATTGACTGGTTCGATCAGGATTGTAGATCAGCAATAGAAGAAAGAAACCAGAGCCACGGGGAGTACCTCGAGAGGCCCACAAGAGCAAGGATGGAAGTCTTTAAGCTAAAAAGATGAAGAGAGAGTATCTAAACAGGAGGATCATACAGATACAGGAAGACTTCAACGAAAGAAGAATTAGGTAAGCCTACAAAGGAGCATGCCAGATCAGCAATAAGTTTCAGCCAAGAACGGATATCTGCAGGGACATAAAAGGGAACCTATTAGCAGACCCGGATAGGAAAGATGGAGACAATATTTTCAAAACTTATTGAATCCAACCCAAAGAATAAACGAAGACTGACAGGCGGAGGTAATTGTATTCCCTCAAGATAGTATTCCAATAGAACCGCCAACAGTGGATGAGGTACGGGGAGCTGTGAAAAGGCAAAAAAGCAACAAATCCCCGGGCATCGATGGAATCGCGGCTGAGCTATTAAAGGAAGGAGGACCGCAACTTTTAAGAAACTTACACGAACTTATATGCAACATCTTTGAGGAAGAAGTTATACCAAATGACTGAAGAAAGCGATTATATGTCCAATTTACAAGGAGATAAATTAACCAGTAAAAACTACAGAGGCGTCTCACTCCTCAGCACCAGCTACAAAACCTTCACAATCCTTGTGAAACAAAAACTAGAACCTATAGCGGAAGGCCTTATAAGAGAATATTAAGCTGGTTTTAGGACGAACAAGTCACCATCGGGCCAGTTGCTGGCCTTAAAACAAATTTTGGAGAAAACCTGGGAAAGGAATATAGATATTTGTCGACTTTCAACAGGCATATAACTCGATAAACAGAGAGAGGCTGTACTGTACAGGATCCTATTGGAATTAGGAATCCCCTCAAAGCTGGTACAACTCACAAAATGCGCTACGAATAGCTCATAGCCTTATGACACTGGCTTTATCGTAGGCTGAAAATGCTGCCTTGGCTAGGCTGAAAATGACGAAATCTGTTATACTGTGGGACAGAGATAGCATGTGAGAGTAAGAACGATTATCTGATTATTATAACAGATAGTTGTGAGGGGAGAAGATATCCGTTGGAAATATTTGAAGTTTTAAAATTTATTATGATTAAAATTAAATTAATTTAAATTTATTGTATTTAATATTAAACATGGTGAACATCAGGTAAAGTAAAATTCTTTGTTCTCTTCCTTTCAATTTGCTACTTCCTCATTTAAAAATCTTATTTGACCTGAGTCCTTGTTTCACACCGTTGGGTTTCCCGACTATTAAATCCTTTCATACATGGAGACTTTTCACTTTACTCTTGTAAAATTTTTTATTGTCAGTTCAATTATATTTATGATAAATGTTTAGAATTGGGACTCTGTACAGAGATGTGCATCCATAGTACAGTACAGAAATGTGCATCTATAGTAACGCAGTCTGTACAACTACTTGGTTATGTTGATGACGTGAACAACGTGGGAAGGTCCTTTCTGGCAGCAAAAGAAGCCTTTGTCGAATTAAGAGAGGCGGCCAAGAACACTGCTGAACAACAACGAACAGGAAACAAAGGTAATGCAACAATTCAGAGCTGGAAGGTTTAGAATGGGAAGAAATATAACTATCGAACACTATCTATAAGTAGTCGATAAAACAGTCTACCCAATTACAAAAAGAAACGATGAAAAGGAAGCAATAACTAAACGAATGCTACTGGCTAATAGAATAATCCTACACTCAAGATTTGTGCACAGAAAAACGAAAATAATAGGCCCAACGAGAGAGGATGGAATATGGCGAAGGAGGTACAACAACGAGTTGTATGAAATTTTTGACGACCCACAACTCTCAACGTTTATAAAAATCAACAGACTAAGACTAGCCGGCCACGTAATCAGGATGGACGTATTCCAAAACGGCTTATGGTGGCAGAAATTTTAGGAAGTAGTCCAGTAGGTAGACCCAGGAGGAGATAGATCGACTCTGTAACGGCTGAAGCAGAGACAATGCTCAACATTCGGAACTGGAGAACTGCTGCAAGGAACCGTTAAACTTGGAGAAACGCCCTTGAGGAGGCCAAAGCTCGATTGGGGCTGTAGCGCCATTGGATGGATGGTTTTTCGCTGAAGTAATGGCTCCAACATTCTATTTAGTCAAATAACTGGCCATTAAAAATATATTGTAAAAAACTGACTTCATCTCAAAAGTGTCATTTTGGAAAAAATGCGGATATTTCGGTACAAAGTATTCTAATGTGGTCTACTATACCACATTACCAGTTAATGCTATCTTTCAGCCTAAGTTTTCTGAAAATGTTTAGATAAACAAGAATTTTTTTTAATTAAAAATATCAAAAATCGGAAAACACTCGGTTAAACAAATAACAAAAAAAAAAACTTTAATAAACAGTGTTCTCTTTCTCTTTTTTTAAGTTAATAATAAAAAAAGCCCTTTAGGCTTACGCTTAGATATTAAAAACACGAATATAAAATTCTTATAAGCAAGACTGGCACAGACATATAGCGTTTTTATTTGGTACACAGTTTCGTGAACCCAGATTATTTCACATTTTAGGCATGAAATCCAAGCGATAACTGTTGCATCCTCATTCCAACGTTTATTGCAAAAAAGGGAAAATGTTTCTTTAAATGGCGGACAGTCAGTTGACACCGCACGGTGTACATGTGCATGTGTGCGTGTACACCGGTCGCCTGCGCAGGTCGCGCTAGTTGTTTTCTAGTCTCTCCGGAAACGTCGTCTTCACTAAATGACATTACAAAACGAACCGAAGACCACTACGGTACACTGGATCGTCCCCATACACACTACCGGTAAACCTGCACAGGTGACCTCTCCGATATACCCGAGCATGTATGCCTTACATTAGGAAACCAAGTTATTGTCTATCAACTTGGTTCGCGCAACCCTTGCATCTACTGCGTCCATTTGGGGTGTAATTATGAACAAATCCCAGGAAATTTCTTCCCGGGCTGAAACGATCCTTGACTCGATCGACAACATACTTTCGGCAATTCTTAATCCTGTTGCCACTTCTTCCTCGACTTCTAGCTCCTCGCCCTCTCTTTATCCTTTTTTGAATGATATTAAAAGGAGCACAAAGCGTATTCGGACAGATATTGAATCGCTGTCAATAGCAGTGGTTCAAAATCACAAGCGTCTATCATAAGTTAAAGTCCCCCTCAAGGGTGGCAATATCTGATGACGTCCCGCAACCGCAGCCTCCATCTTCACCATGCACCATGGCTGCTTCTCTTACGAAGAATAATGCTTCACTCAAATTGTCGTCATCGCGTCGAACAAGTCGTAAGAATGGTCGAAATCGCCAAGCCGCCACTGGCGACGGTGTCACCGTGAGTTCCTGGGCCGGCGTCCCAAAGCTAGAGTTGACCTCTATGCCAGTTTTGGTATTAACGTCTGCGCCTCTAATAGTGGATGACCCGGTAACTGAAGTTTCAGGTCCTATTGAGATACTGTACCTCTGGTAGACTACGCGCCAACTGAGTTGATGCCGAGAAAGTCGCGTTTTCCATGCGCAGTAGAATCCCCGCATGCCGTTCCCGTCCCTTTGCTCTAGTCGCAACAAATTTCGAAGGGGAAATTTGAAAATACATAAGCGCATTTCTTATCGATATGTGCGCAATTTTTATTTGTGTGCAGCTTTAATTTCCCCAGCTGCGCGCTCCGGCATCAACTCAGTTGGCGCGACCCATAACGATACCGAAACCTTTAAAAATCTTCATCTCTCTATTCTCTCCCGAAACTAAGGCGGATACTATCTGTGAATATTTAAAGATAAAATATATAAACCCTGGAATCGTTGTTTTTTTGCATAAAAGTCAGCATGGCTTCAAAGCCTGCTGCTTTATTTGTTTTGTCTGCCTGCTACTGTCACGACACTTTTAGACCCTGGGTTTTGGCCTGCTGGTACCCTTACCAAGTTTTTTGTTCTGTGGCGTGCCCGTGCTCGAACTGCTCATGCTAATTCTTCCACTCTGAGAGCTCCACAAATGTCAAAAAACTCGAGACGCTTTCCATCTGCTAGCAGAATGTTATGGGGGCCAGGGTCTAAAACAAATGACATCTTTCAGGCATCGAAGGCAAGTGGTCTCGATGCCATAACATTCACTGAAAACTGGCTCCATGAAGGCATTCTTAATTTTTTAATTTGTTAAAAAGTTATAACAATAAATGTGGCTAAAAAATAGACGAAAAACGACTTTTTTTTCAAAAGTCCGCCATTTTGTTATTTTTTCAAATTTTGAAAAACCATTTCCGTCAGTCAGTAGGTAGTAGGGTGTAGAGCTTTTTTTAATATAGTCGAAAGATGAATAAAAGTTATAAAAAAAGAATTTTGTAGATTACTCTATTAGTTTTCTTTAAAAAGAATCTTAAAAATTGGTCTATTTTCGAGCCAACAAAGGGAAATGCTGCCTTAAGTCCTATTCTCCACTGAAAACCCTTTTTAAAAAATCCCTGAATAAAGAGTATTTCCCTACTCTATGGAAGAATTCGTACATAATCCCTATTCATAAAAGCAGGAGTAAGAATGAAATATCGAATTACAGACCAGTTGCGAAGCAGTCTGTCATACCGAAACTTTTTGAATCAATCATTTATTCTGCAATTGCGCCTATCTGCAAAAAAAACATCTCAACGAATCAACATGGGTTTTATGCAGCTCGTTCCACCACCACCAATCTACTCGGGTTCGCTTCTCATGCTGTCGAGTGCTTCGTTATAATTCTCAAGCTAATAAAGTTAGGTTTTCTGCAAGCCCTTCTAGTATGATTCCAGTCTTACCTAGCTGACAGGACTTACCAAGTTCTTTTCCGTGGATCCAAATCTGCAATCATAGAAGTGTCATCCGGTGTCCCTCAAGACAGTCATCTCGGTCCTCTTCTCTTTATTCTATCAATTGATGACATTGTTCTCTTGCTAAGACATTGTAGAATCTTGATTCACGCTGACAACATCAAATTGTACCGTCACATAAAAAGAATGGAGGATTGCAAACTTTTGCAAGTCGACCTTGACACATTCCACGCTTGGTGTGATAACAACAGTCTGGTTCTTAAGATCAGTAAATGCGAAGTCATGACTTTTTGTAGAAGATGTAGTCCTATAATTTATAACTTTCTTAATGAGGGTGCCTCTCGTGTTAATTTTGTTAAAGATCTCAAGGTTAGATTTGATAATAAGCTGGATTTTTCCGCTCATATTAACTATATTTCCTCCAAGGGTAGTTTAGTCCTGGGTTTTATTAAAAGGTGGTCCAAGGAATTTAACAACCCCTTGATCACTAAACATCTATATATTTCTCTACTCAGACCATTACTTGAATATGCGTCCCAGGTTTAGTCTCCTTACTACTTTTCGCACGTTGGAAAAAATGAAATGTTCAGCGAAGGTTCGTTCGATTCTCACTGAGTCATCTTCCGTGGGAAGATCCATTAGTTCTTCCATCATATGAATACCGTCTTAAGTTGCTGAACTTAAGCTCTCTCCACAATCGTCGTGAGGTGGCCGACGTTGTATTCGTTTATCACGTCCTCAATGGAAAGGTTGACTCAAATTTTCTAAGGCGTCGTGCGTGGTTCAAAGAGAGCAGCTATAATTTGAGAGGCCACCTCTCTTACACATCAACTCCTCTAACACCAATTACGGTAAATTTGTACCCGTCAATCGCATGTTCATTTATGTGAACAAAAATATTAACGTTTTTAGCGTAACTGTAAGTAAGGATCGGGTGACTGCTTTCTTTTTGTGTTTTTTTTCTTGATTTTTATATGCTGTATGTTTTCAAAGCCGGCAGATAATGTGGGTATGGTGAGTAGTAGTACCCACCCAGTAAATTCCGAGTGGGTAAAATACCCACCCCCACCCTGAGTAACTGAGCGTGTTTTATGAAGAATGTCTCTGGGGCTCAGCCCATATTACCTGAAACTCATAGAATAAAAGTTATTGGGTTACAAAGTTATGCGTGAACAGGACCACAAAATACCTACACGTCGAATTGAGTAACCTCCTCTTTTTTTGAAGTCGGTTAAAAAGAAGACTTGCCCTTATTTTGGATACCCAGTCGTCAGTCACAGCGCTGAGCCATCGTGCTTGAAACGAGGGAGGTATTTTCCATATCCTCTATTTCCACTCAAGGACAGCATGAGATCGTAACTTAGTTCCCAACCCTCCATTCTAAACCAATTCCCTGTAATAACTTAAGGCTTTTTTATCATAACTGCAGTGGGATGAGAGGCAAACTAAAGGACCTTTTTATCGACTCCAAATCATGTGACTTCAATGTACTAGTTAACTGAGACCTGTTGAATGACACTTTTCTTAACGAGTAGCTGGATGGTAGCTGGTCAATTCATACATGCGATAGAGACTATATAACTACCGGTCTCTCAAAAGGTGGTGGTGTCCTCATAGCTGTCAAAAACTCTTTAAATAGTGAACTGATCGCGACATCTTCACAATCTTTTGAACACTTCTTAGTACGGGTAAAATTCGGAAAGAAACACATAGTCATCGGTTCTTTTTACATACCTCCAAACTCTGACGAATCTATATATGATAATGTGATTCATATAATAGATGAAACATCTAACGCTAACAAAGATATATTAATCATAGTCGATTTCAACCGGCCTAATATATCTTTTATTCGCGACGAGGAAGACAGTTATTTACTTCCGATTAATGGATCAAACCCCGTCGATATAAAGTGTATCGACAATCTTTACAACAACGACCTACAACAGGTAATTAGCCAAGGGGCTGTCCATAAATTACGTAATCAAGTTTTTCTTGATTTAAGACCCCCCCTCCACACAGTGTAAGCAACAGTAATATTAAGGAAACCCCCCCCCCTAAATAGTAATCATAATCATTTTAAAATTAGACATTTATTTTTATATTAAAATGTGATAATTCACAACCGTTGCGATCAAACATTCTCCTTGGCTACGAGACGAGTAAAATTGACTACATTTGTCGATAATTCAGAATCCTACTTTTGCGATTTCAATTTCTGCAGTGCCAACGTAAGGAGATAAGAATATCAAAATGCATGTTTGAAAAAATTTAATTTCAATTGATTACGTAATTTATAACGTTTACCCCCCGTCCCTCCTACCGTAATAAAACGTAAGAAATCAGCATACCCCCCTCCCCCCTAAGATGATTACGTAATTTATGGACAGCCCCCAACCAAATTCAACCAAATGGTAAATGGTTGGATTGAATCTTCACCAACCTCTATGAGGATTTGAAAGTACTTCCTGCCTCTGAAGAGGAGAATCTTTTTAAAGATACTACCTATCATTCCGCGTGGGTCGTTGAGGTCAGTTCTTCAATAACTAATTATTTTGCCTCCTTTAACAACTCTGTAGTCTTCGATTCTAGGAATGCTAATAATGTAAGAATTAGCACTGAATTATCCCTTATTAACTGGGAGGATCTACTCGATGGTGATGATATTGACGAGCTAGATTCTACGATGTTATCTTCAACACCATTGGCAGATTCATACCCAAAATCAAAAAAAGGGATAAATTGACGGAGCCATGGCTTGACAAAAACATTCGGTCTCTTCGTAATAAGAGAAATAAATTGTACCACGTAGTGAAAAATAACAAAAATGTTGCTGAGCTGAAATCTGAATACGCCAGATTAGCCTCAGAATTTAATTATAGGTCGAAATATTATACGTAATCCAAAAAAATTCTTTGATTTCGTTAATCTAAAACAAAAAACATCAGGTTATCCGACAACAATGACAAACGGTGTTCAACACTTCTCACTCCCTCAAGATATTTCCAACATGTTTGCGGACAGGTTCAGAGAAATCTTCTGCCCCATTTCTTCAACTGCGTCCACTGTCCCAAAAGAGAACTCAGAAACTGCGGTCCTTATAGACAATATATCTCTATCGTATGAAGATATAACGACTGGTCTAAAAAATCTGGAGGTCAATAAAGGTCAAGGTCCGGACTGTCTACCTGCAAGTTTTTTGCAGAACCACGCCCAACTCATTCTTTTCCTTCTTCACCTAATTTTTAACAAGTCCCTATCTGCCGGTAAGTTTCCTTCGGTATGGAAGAAATCCTTTCTTACACCAATCTTTAAATCAGGTGTAGTACAGTTTGTAGAGTAAAAAAAATCGCTAAAACTGCAAACAAAATTGGAGTTGAATGAAATTTGGAATGGTGGGAGTTTAGCAATTGGAGAAAAGGTAACCGTTGAGTTTCGGGCCGTACTTCGTGAGAAGCACGAGTAAATCCGATTGAAAGAATTTTCCGACGCTTTCCCGACCGTAGCTCGGAAAAACGTCGAAATTGGAAAAATGTTAAGAAGACAAAATTAAAGCTATGGAAATTCTCAGCAAAAAAGGTTATATAAGCTTTTCCCGGAAAAACTCACGTTTGGTCGGAAAATGGAAACTAAAGAAAAAAAATATGAAAAATTATTTTGGTTTTATATTATTTTCTTTATGCAGGGTGTCCCACCTCAAGTTACAAAGTGGCGGGCTGTAGATAGGCTTTGGATAGACGAACAAAAAATCATATGGGAGGGGGGCAGAAATCGTAACGGTTTGGTCACTAGGGCGTTTTGAAATTTTTTGATAGACGTTTACATAATATCACCCTGTATTTTGGTAACCCGATGACCTACTTCCATGAATTAGGTAGCAGTATACGCAGAATACTCCCGCCTATCTAAACTGTAAAAGCGAAGGTTCTACACCACCAACTTCCAGAGTTATGAGTCAAAATATCATTTTTTTCACAGAAAAACTATTTCGAATATACATTAGTATATTAGAAAAATTGACAAAGTTCTTCGGAAATAACTTAGAGCATTTCTTGATCTATCTCCAGTCCAGTTAATTTTCTGCAAGTGCATAAAGGGTGCACGAAAAGCTGTTCCTGTCGAAAAGCGGGGTTATTGTGCACCTCAGTATGTGCTCATTGTTACAGCAATCGCTGCAGTAATATCCCCGTAATGAATGATGCTGAAGAGAACTTAGACGAAGAAAATGAAGGTGAAGTGGACAGCTCCGGTGAACCAGACCCCGAGACATCCAGCGATGAAGAATAAATGGAAATAAATATAAGAACTTTGTCAATTTTTCTTGTATGTATATTCGAAATAGTTTTTCTGTGAAAAATAATGATATTTTGACTCATAACTCTGGAAGTTGGTGGTGTAGAACCTTCGCTTTTACAGTTTAGATAGGCGGGAGTATTCTGCGTATACTGCTACCTAATTCATGGAAGTAGGTCATCGGGTTACCAAAATACAGGGTGATATGTAAACGTCTATCAAAAAAATTTCAAAACGCCCTAGTGACCAAACCGTTACGATTTCTGCCCCTCTCCCATATGATTTTTTGTTCGTCTATCCAAAGCCTATCTACAGCCCGCCACTTTGTAACTTGAGGTGGGACACCCTGCATAAAGAAAATAATATAAAACCAAAATAATTTTTCATATTTTTTTTCTTTAGCTTCCATTTTCCGACCAAACGTGAGTTTTTCCGGGAAAAGCTTATATAACCTTTTTTGCTGAGAATTTCCATAGCTTTAATTTTGTCTTCTTAACATTTTTCCAATTTCGACGTTTTTCCGAGCTACGGTCGGGAAAGCGTCGGAAAATTCTTTCAATCGGATTTACTCGTGATTTTCACGAAGTACGGCCCGGAACTCAACGGTTACCTTTTCTCCAATTGCTAAACTCCCACCATTCCAAATTTCATTCAACTACAATTTTTTTTGCAGAAGAAATCTCTAGGAGCTGTACTAGTGATAAACATGCGGTGGACAACTATAGGGGCATTGCTATTCTGTCTGTTATCCCTAAACTATTTGAAAAACTTATCTATGAAAAGATTGCCCCTCTAATTATTGCGAACCTAAACGATCAGCAACATGGTTTTAGAAAAGGTCGTTCCACCACATCCAATCTTATGATATTGACCTCCGAACTGTTATGCGGTACGGAACAAGGCCACAACCTAGGACCACTTCTATTTAACATATTCATTTCCGATCTATCTGAAAAATTAAATGGCATTCCGCACCTCTTTTGCGCCGATGTTTAAAAATTTATAGTGGTATAAAGACTCCAACTGATGTATCCTTTTTACAGTCGAAACTTAATGCACTGCAAAACTGGTGCACCACTAGTATCTTCTTCTTAACACTAATAAGTGCCATGTAATTGCCTTCTCCAGGAAAAGAAACAAACAGCTGCAAAATTATTATCTCAATGACAATGCCTTGGATCATGTCGATCACATTGTTGATTTAGGCGTTGTCCTCGACAGCAAGTTAAACTTTAACTTACATTATGATAAAATTATTGCCAGATCCAACAAGCTGCTAGGCTTTGTTAAGAGAAGAGCTAAACAGTTCAACAATGTATGGGTTACTAAAGCCCTGTTTTGTCCTATTCTTGAATATGCGTGCCAGATCTGGGACCCCATATTTCAAGTTAGCACTAACCGAATAGAATCCGTCCAAAAGAAGTTCCTTCTTTTTGCGCTTAGGAACCTCTATAATCCTTCGGATTTTCACAACAAAACAGGCTCAAAATCCTTCAAGTCTTGCCACTATCCCTTAGGCGGAAATTACTCATATCTTGTTTTACCCTTGATGTCCTGCACAATAACCTCAAGGTGCAGTTCTTGTCGGACACCATCAAATTTAACGATATTCGACAAACAAGACATTGCAAGGTACTTAAAGAGTACCCGCATCGCACTGAATATGCTAGAAACGAGCCAGTTAACAGGTGTTGCACTATCTTCAATACCTACACAGCGTGTTTCTCTCCGTCCATTAACAAAATGTCCTACAAAAGAAGACTAACTTCTCTACTGTCCTCCTGATGCCTTACTAATACTTTAGATCTAGATATTAGTTTAATACTTAAATACTCACATTGTTCCTTTTACGTTAATTATTACGCATTTTTTGTATTTAATTTGTAATCCATTTGTTTTAAGTGCCTTGCTTGGCAATAAATAAATAACCCATCTACGTTTGGGATAGGTCTGAGGTCCACCGACTCCTGACTGACTTGTTTCATTTGCCTTTACTTAACAGACTCGCAGCGCTACACTGAATTCGTCTTCGCTCTAACATTGGAGCTCAGCGACGCATACCTTCTCTCGCCAATATCTCAAATATAATCCCCACGCACGCTACATCGTTGAATATGGTCCTCTATGTGCAGCAAGCGGATGAAGGATGCTTAAGCTGGATGCAGATACATGCTGATATAATAGAAGAGCATGCATTTAAATGCAAACAGACATATAGTTACGTAAATGAAACGCACGCAACGCAAATTTGGTCTACTTCCAACGCAACTTTTCCGCCTTGCCGTATTCGCTATAGTCTCAAATACCCAAATACACAGCACACACAACAGATCCATGCCCTGGTCGCTTAAATTTGTTGGCTGTTTGTAAACGACTAGCACTAGACGGAATCCAAGCACGCAAGTGATTGTCAGCGATAATTTGTGGCATACTCCGCACGCACGTATCTTTTTCAATCGGTATGCGGTCCTCCATTTTCTGATGTTATCCCTCGAGTTCCAGACGCTGAAGGTCACGGAGCCCATCTGCTTGACCTATTTCTTACTTCCCATCCAACACGATACTCCGTCGAAGTTACCCCTTGGTAACTCGGACCACAAACTAGTCAGCGCTAATTTCCCATATCCATCTTTTACTCCTACCAACGCAATTCCTAAAAAACTGTCGGGCACTATGGGAAAGCCAACAACTGGTTGGGACTTATTCGCTTTTTCCAAGCCACCGACTGGAATTTGTGTTTCCGCAGTGCCAGTGCGAACTATGCCGCTTCCTATATTACTAAAATAATACGGGCAGGAATGTGTTTGTTCATTCCTCATTCTACCATATCTATAAAGCCTAGGCTAAACAGATGGTTCAATGGGGAATGTAGGAACGCAATTCAAGCTAAGGAAGCCGCTTATAGAGCGTACAGACGTTCCCCAAACGAGTCACTTCGGCGTGAGTATATCAAGTCGAGAAACTCCTATCAAGAAGGTCAAAGCATAATTTGACGACAAATTGAGAAGTAAGATCCTCAACACCCACGTAGACAGCAAAAACTTCTGGTCCTTGGTAACTTCCATTAAGAAGAATTCTACCTTTCCTCAACCCCTCCATTCATTAATGGAAACGAGGTGATAACAGAAAGCAAATCCAGCCGATTTATCGGCATCTCTGTTCGCCTCAAATTCTCCAATGGGCGGAATTTTCTTCAGGACACGAGAGGTGTATAAATGTCTCAAATAGCTTGACGTCAATAAATCCACTAGCCCCGATAATATTCCCCCTATGGCACTCAAAAAATGTGCCTTACCCTTTGCGCAAACTTATGAAATATCTAGAATCTAACCAAATTATTCACGACAGGCAGTACGGCTTTAGACCAAAAAGGTCTACTGGCGACCTTCTTGCGTGCATGACCGAACACATCAACCAAAGCATTCATGGCTCCGGTGAGTCTGGTCTGGTTGCTCTGGATATCTCCAAGGCCTTCGACAGAGTATGGCATCCCGCTCCGCTGTCGAAACTCCAAGCTATTGGTATTGACTCAGTTCTAAGGAACTAGCTTGAGAGCTTTCTTTCTGGCCGTTCAATCAAGGTAGTATTGGATGGCGTTGAATCCAGCCCTCACTGCATATCCGCCGGCGTTCCCCAAGGGGCGATTATCTCACCTACTCTCTTTCTTATATTCATTAATGATCTGCTCTCAATCCCCTCCAAAATCCACTTCATAGTTTTGCCGAAAACGGTACTTTTCGTTACCCTCCGACAACATAAGACAAGCAAGTGCCAGACCTTGTCTCTTACAACGTGAACTCATGTCCAACTCTCTTAACGCGGACATTCAACTCTTTCTTGATTGGGGCCTCAAGAATCGTGTCGAGTTCAATGAAACCAAAACCAAGTACTGTCTATTCTCCACTAAAACCTTCATCAACCTTCCCCCCATTTCAGTGAGCGTCTGAGCGAGGATAATAAAACAGCTGATCCATATCTTAACATTCTCGGCGTAACTTTATCGAACGATCTGCGATGGAATGATCACATACTCCACGTCACCAAACAAACGTATCAATGCCTCGGATCCCTCAAGAGATGCAAGTTTCTACTTCATCCAGCTGCCTTGGCTACAATCTACAAGTCCTACATTCAGCAATTTTTCTCCCGCAACACAAGACTAGCCAACTCGGCTAACCCCTTCACGCTACAGCCCTCTTCTTCACGCGCATTACGGTTTAGCAGTTTGTTTATAAATAGAACAACTTGATTGTGGAACTCTCTTCCGCATTCGATGTTTCCGAGCTCATATAACATCTCAGAGTTCAAACTCAAGGTTCATCGACATCTACTCATACACCCTCCAGACTCCTAACCTTTCCTATTTCAGCTTTCCCTCAGATCAAGCTTACTACTATACATTGCAGCACGACTTGTAAGACATGACGGACTAGTACTACAAAGGGTGACTCCTAAGCTTCATCTTACCACAAAAAAAAAATGCTGCTGGCCAACCTAGTACTGCGTAAAGCTAGACTGAGCCATCAAAGGGAGACGGATCGTTTGGAGCCCCATTTTGGACAGCATTCTTGAAAATGTTGCACAAATAGCAGAAGTTTTATCTGCCATGCCCTTCAGGGCTTCAAGTGTATTATAATATTAAACCTCTTGTTGGTCATCACTTCCCGGTGCCTTAACGCGAGCTGTGAGTCAATGATCTGTTCCATATCTTGATTCTTAAGCATACTTCCCAGGTCTGAAAAAAAGTTGGGTTCAAGGTATGTTTAAATAAAAACAAACTATTTTGCCTTTTATAATCTGACCAAAAATTTTTATTTAATAACCATTAAAACAAAAAAACCTCAAAAAGAACCTGCATTCGATAAAAGAAACTATTTTCTATGTATTATGTATTTCTTTTTTCTTATTTGGCTTTTATATATATCAATTATTATTCTTTTTATAATGAAGTATGAATTGTATACCAAAAAAACTACACTTTATATTTAGGTTAAGATGTTTTTTTTAAATAGTAACCATGACTTCTATAATAAAAAATAGTTGAATAAAAAAAGCAAAAGAAAATTATCATGAGTTAAAAATAAATTACAAAAAAAAAGAATACATTATGTGTTTTTGTACATTTTAAAAATAATGAGTAAAATATTGCATTTAAGAATTATTTTATCTTATTCAAAAATTAAAAAGAAAAAACAAAACAAAAAAGTAAAATATTCGAACTGAAATTACATAAGGATTATAAAAAAAGGGCATTTTCGGAGCTTTAAATTATTATGTATAGTGAATCTTTTATTTGATTTTTCTGAGATTTAAATTGTACTTAAGGCATAATTTGTAATTTACAGGGTAATTTGAAAACTAAACGCAACCTTCCTATTTAAAAAAAAAACAAAAACAAAAATGAATTGAAAAACTAAGGCAAATTCATTAAATTATTGTCGCGAAACAAAATAAAAAAAATTATTTTTATGTAATGGCACCAAAAATTTCATTTTCTATATTTCAAGTGTTTAAAAGGATGCGTGTCCAAAATATTTATTTTTCGGGAGATTTAAAAAAACATCAATTATTTATGAAAAAATATGCCCGCAAACATTAAAAACTAAAGAAAAAGAAAAACAGTATTCAATGTAACAAATGTTGCTAAAATAAAATTTAAAAAATAAAAAATAAAATTAAGAAAAATTAAAATTTCCGTCACCATTATTAAATTATTAAAAAATCTACAAAACAAGATTGAGTCCTATTACAAAAAAAAGTGTAATATTATTGGCATATAGTTTGCTTAAGGATCCGATTATATTTTTTTTACTATATTCAATTTTGCATCTGTGGTATGCGTTAGTCAAAAATAAAAGTTCGTTACATATTTTAGGGGCAGCACAGTTTTCTTTTTTAAATCTTTTTACTAAAAACTATTTCTATTAGATTTACTTTGTTTTATACCAGTTGTTGTATTCATTTTCATATTTTCTTAATAAATCGGCATTTTTAATATATTTTTATTAATTTTTTGAATGTATATATCAATATATATTTTTTTTATTTATTTTTTTTTTAAATAATTACAGAAATATCAGGACTTATTCATTCTATACAATCTCAAAATACCCAAATATTTCTCATTTTTCTTTTGTTATTAAACAACATTTTTTAAATGCATTAAATTAAAAAAAAAAACAAAAAAATAATCATTTTAGTATAGTACAGCCATGAAAACCTTAATGGTTTTTTGTTTTTTAAAATAGTTTTTTTTTCTTGATTTTTATATTTAAATTGAATAAGTTCTGATTTTTATTTATTCATTTTATTTAGTTTTTTTATATTTTTTTATATTTTTTTTTCATTTTTTTTATTTGATATAAAGTAAAAATTACTTAAAATGTAAGATCTACATACGAATAAGACATTTATGTTCGTCATTATGTTTTTTTTAGAAACATGCATGTATGAAAATATGAATTTGTTTACATATGTATACATTATGTCATTTCATAGGTCCATTCAGTAAGGACCTTTGTTAGTTCATTATCCTGCAGAAAATCGGCATTGATCGATTCATTCATTTCATAATCATCATTGCCAAGCTCCATTAGAAATGGTGAACATAAAGGATTTTGATCGTCCAAAAATGAGAACGACATCTTCCTGCTTTCGGATGGCGTGGGCGGTGGCTCTTCAGTTCCGCTCTTTGATGTTTTCATAACTGGAGATCTGTTGCCCATATTCGTTCCTGTAGTACTGATGCAGCCTCCCGGCTCTGATGAAACATTTGATGCCGGATAATTGGTCGAAAATTTTGAATTCCTTTCGTTTATATAGCTATTTTGAATATTACATTCAATGCCGCTGTCACTACTAGAATCACAATCGTTAATTGATATTAGTCCCGGTGGCGATAAATCATCGATTGGTGTTGGAATTGGCGGTGATGGGAGCATGCCAACTCCTCCTATTAGAGGATTAGAACCAAAATGTCGAATTAGCTGTACAGTTGAGGTTTTGCAATGTAACGGCTGAGTGAAATATCCTGATCCTGGGGACATCTGTAGTGGGTCTTGTATAGAATCCCGACTGCTCTCATCAGACATTACAATATCTGGTGGGCGTGAGGAAAGTGAAACCTAAGAAGAAAAATAGATTAGTTGATATAGTAGCAAAATTTTGAAAATATAAAATTAACTGCTTTAAAAATCTGAGGCTAAAAATCTTGTTAATTTTTCTGTTTTGAACGTTATATATAAATGGATCGATTTTTAATTTACAATAATACAATAATAATCGGGTTACATATTTGTCATTATATTAATTATATATTGATTGCAATTCGGTTCTTATAATACTTAAAGCAAAATTCTAGCTAATTCTAGCTATTCAATATTAAAAATAACATTTTTTTATTATAAATTATTCTATGCTAATTTTCTTACTAAATTTTACGCTTAACATTAGTTGTTGATTAAAATAATCTTATCTAATTTAAAATATATTTGAATATCTTCATACACACGTATAAATCATCATATACAAAGAGTATATAATTGTTGAAAAATCAACTATGAAACAATTCCTGATTGCTTTATACCCTTGACACACATGTGGTATCGATATTACAATATTCCAAATATTACGTTTATACTACATGTATGTCACTTAATACTAGCTGTATACCAGGTTAACAATCTCATTTATACTTAGTATGAGTTTTGTTAAATTTAGGTGGTATTAAGGTAAAGCCCAGGGCAGACGTGTGATTTCGATATCATAATACGGAGATCATGATATGAAAATAAACTAAGTAGCGACAGACATAATATTATGATATTTGTAGCAGTTGTATATTCTACTTTAATAAATAGTTCCTGTAGTAACTATACAAAACTAAACAAATATAAAAATTTTAAAGGTAACTTGATATTTCCAAAGCCCCCTTTTAAGGCCGGGACACACATAACCGCACCGTGTCCAGGCAAAAACAAAACTCAAGTAATTTGACCCGGTGCGGACACGGAAATGTGGGGACTGCCCACAAGGAAAATTGAGAATGCTTCCTATTGGTAGGAATAAGGAAGCCTTCCTGTTCGTTGCCCAGAGAAGGTATAGAGAATTTTTTGAATTTTATTTCCGCAAAAGCTTCATTCTTAGTCTTCCATCCAATGACATGGATGGATAAAAAGAATATGAACTACTCCAAACTCGAGAATGCTTCCTTGGAAGGTTTCCAGCATTCATGATTGCATGTTTCCTTTTCCTTGTGGGTGACTAGTAAAATTGTACTTGTTTACTTTCTCTCCGCGGGTCGTTCGACACACGGTGCGGATATGTGTGTCCCGGCCTTTAGACGGGCAGACACTGAACAGACACGGAGCAGACAAAACGAACGAACGAACAGCAAGCCATGAAGTTTTTATAAAAGCGGCAACAAAACCCATTCATTTTTGACATTTTTCGTTAGTTTGTCCGTTCGTTGGTGTCTGCTTTGTCTTCTCAACATTTTTATGTTCTGATTATTTTGATTAAAGAACTTGACAATATCCATTTTTGCTGCTTACTACTCCAAATGTCAAATGAAAAAAAAAGTGAAAGCAAACTATTTCGATACTAGGTTTATATATGTCACGGGTCTGGCGATATTAGCTGCGTTCCTTTTCTTTATTTAGTACTTCTGAGCAGAGCAGAAAAGGAACGCAAAATTTTCTGATTTGAGTAAAATCTCAGTTGAAATTTTTGACGTTACTTTTAAACTTTACAAATAAAAAATTCTTAAAAGAAGAATTTGTAACACAATGGAGAAATTAATGCGATAATTTCTAAAGTAAAACGAAATATAAAATTTTCGATAATTATACGACTGAAGTTTTATTTATGGACGTTTTTATATGAGCAAATCATCTCGACACAAATAAAAGCCATCTAGCGGGTAATGGCGTAAGTGAAAATAATTCACAATAGACTCGAAATGGCCGCTTTCCCCCTAGCGGATTTAAATTGTTTAATTGCAAGTGCTATCTACTCGTTTATAAGAGCAAGTGTAGTTGCTAGTACGCAAGTGTAAAAAATAGTAAAAATTAGCAGAAAAGGAACGCAGCTAATGTAATTTATACGTAGTATGAAATTTACTAAATTTAGGTGGTATTAAGGTAATATACACCATTTTTACGGAAAATTGCAGGAAAATTTTCTCCACAAAACAGTTGTCAATTGCAGTCGCTGGTTTTGAAAAATTTTGTGTTTATAGTGTTTTATCACTACAGTCGCGTGCTTTGTTTATGTTCTGATTATTTTACGTTTGCATATTAAAAACAAACAGGTGTACATATTCCATTTAAGTTCCAAAATAAAATAAGGTATAGTATGTACCGGCATATTGCAATATTAATTTTTGCCGCTTGCTACTGTATTATCAGATCTAATAGTACATGAAAATAGCTGTTAATTCGATAAATTGCCATTAAGCCGTATCCACTCAGAACGAAAAGCAAGGCGCGAAAACCATCCACAATCGTGTTCGCGCTTGTTCATAAGTGTTCACGGCGTGAGTCTGGCGGCCGCTTGCGAGAGAATTTCCCATACATTTAATTTCTCCGCACCGCCTGCCAATTGTATTAGCGAAAATGATGGTCCATGTATTTTAAACGTTTTTTCTGTTACCGTTGCCCCCTTCGCCAGCCAACGTGTGTGCATTTAAAGTTTTCCTTGAACATGAGCGTTTTTGCACTTTAATTAACAACCTGCTATGTTAAATTGTCGCCTTCGCCTGTGTGTCTGAAGGGAATCATGACGTTACCTGGATGCCACGGCCTGTCAGGCGAATACCCGAAGTCCTCATCCCTCAGTCAGACTGAGTAACGCGTGGCCTTCATCGGGCCGTGACTGCCGACCTGTCCTGTCGGCGGCCTGTAAGTTAATTGGGATCTTTAGTGGAGAAACAGATTTTACTTAATTTTCACCAGTTTTCTTAATTTTTTACCAGTTTTCTAGCAATTTTACACTGTTTTTTAAGGAAAAAAATTACGTGATATTTGCCAAGAACCGCCCCCTCTCCACACGCGAGATTGGATGAGATTCGGCTCGAACCCCTCCCCCCTAAACGCCTCATAATTTTAATGGACATCCCATAAAACGTGCAAAATTACAATTTGGTATTAATTCACCATGGCTCATAAAAATCGCTCGAAGCGCTTGATAGGGCTTTGATAGATTTCTGAGGAAAAGCCAACCTATGGGAGGCGCTCTGACCCCACCTGAAGGGGATTTCTGCCGGACTTTGCCTGTTATACCTCTATCCATGCCTGCAAATGAGCTTAACGCATGCTGGAAAGCATCATATCTATGGAACAGTTTAAAAACAACACGCTCCATTGGAAGTGGCGAAATTCCGTTCGATAGCAGAACATTTTATTATTTTATAATTCGGAACAAAAGTACGAAAAAATGTCTTTAATGCCGCCTAGTGTATATTAAAATTCTTCTTCAACTGCAGACTAAACGGAAGCTATATAGCTCACAGCAAAAGAATTTGAAATTTAAACGCAGGTGGAGAAATGACAGTTCCATACACATTAACATTTCGTGTATGGATTAAATACAAACGCACGTGCATTGTAGTTTCCCGTTCGAAATTCGTTTACGGTGCTGCGCCATAGCATCTGACCACGACAAGAGTGACACCGTTGAATATAATGATTTGGATTTTTAAACGAGGCGAGTGACACTTTTCTTTTCGAATATATTTTCGTGGTGGGATGTCAGACTTTCACTGCCCATGGAAAAAGCGAATTTGAGATTTCCAATTGTTTTGGCGCACGCCATACTATTGACCTTGGTGCAGCGCTTACACTGGGTTCTAGCTTGTTGCCAATATTGACTTAAAAATTTAACAATATTGTTAAATTTTTACGTGAAAGCTTTTTAGTTATCTGATCGAATTTAACAATATTGTACAAGAGAATACGGCCCCAGGACTAGTCTCCTTTTTAATTTTTTTTGTTAATATGAAAAATATTTCTTGAAAATGTTATACAAACAAAACTCATATGGAATTACCTTCGCCTTAAAACAACTTCTTTCTTTAATATATTCGTATTTACACTATCAAATCCATCCAATAACAAAATAACCTCTTAAAAATCCACAAATATAAATATCTTTATCAATTTCTTTTCGGTGGAAAAGCATTAATATTTTATTTTGGGCAGCCATTTAATTTCTTCTTTAATTTAAAAAAAAGGATATTTGAAAGATAAAGACAACAATTTCACCCTCGAGAAAATCGTAGAAAAACAGTTATTACGGCATCCTCTTTATATCATTATGACCATAGATTCCTTTTTATATATAAATTCCAAGCCAAGCCTCCCTAGTGAAGGAATTACCTTAAGCTAAAATTGTATCTCAAGGACTAAAACTCACACTACAGCATAATTATTTTCTTTTCTTTCAAAATGTTTTCTAGGTCAGTAACATTAAAGTGCCTCCCAGAAATGAATGTTAAAGCACACAATTGGCTGACGTCAAGGAGTTTGGGGAGTCCTTTCAATGAGGAGCACATTTTCAAGAACACCATAAATGCAGTTGAGCTGAGCTTTTCTATGGAAGGATATTATGTGGGGTATATGATATATTGTGTGTGTGGGCAAGAGTGCAAAACGTCATAAATTCTTTCTCTATATAGAAAAGGACAAGGAGGTGGGATTGCAGGATATTTTGCGCTTTAACTAAAATTATTACAGTTTTCGACGAGGGTTGAAATGGGGGCAGACCATATTACTTTTATTCGGTCTATCAATGTGAAGAGGAACGGATAAAAATGTAATAGATCCTATTGGTTTTTATGGGTATATACACAAACAAACATATATATCTAAAAGCTTTTATTGTGGTTTTATACATACATACGTAAGCAGTAATTGTCTGCCTTTGTATATACATACTTCTTGCATCCTGTGACTGAATAACATACATATATACATATAAGTGTGTAAGTGTGTTGTGTTTTGAAATCGAAACTCCTTGAAAGTTTTGAAGTATGAAAGCTTTCTGTTTTTAATATAGAAGTAAAAAGGAAAGTTTACCACTACACATAAACATTATCCCAACGGCATATAGTCTGTAAGATATCATCGATTTTACCATAAAATTGTATATAGTTAAGGACGATTTACACATACACATAGATATCAAAAATAAGCTTTGAAATAGGGAAAGCTACTTTCAATTGCACTTTCAACTAAAAAAGGACAATACAAACATTTGTCCCTATATAGAAGTATTAACGTATTAGTCTCAACACCTCAATGATGGTATGAAAGCGAAAGTTACTATAAATGCTTACTAGGATATCGAATTAAGGAAAATTTTCGTGGCTGACAACTTGATTTAAGAGTCTACGTAGCGAATAGGATAGGATACAAATAAAAAACGTTCATCCATAACTCCCCCATCGTGAATTCCATTCACGGAGAAAAAACTTTCAATTTTCTCCTGACTTGTAAATATGTTGGTAGACAAATTTTCTTGTGTTTTTTTTAAATATATATTCTATTTGTTTGTTGTATAACCACAAATGTTTTGTATAACGCTGAGGCAATAATATACAGAAAGGTAGAAACGTATAAGATATATAAACTGCCGTTGGCTGAAAAGATAAATATTCGTCCTAGTTGCTTGTCTGCAACTTTAGCCAAAAGGAAACCCAAGGGTTTTTAAGCTCTTTAATAGTTTACTGATGTCTGCTCTGGGTGGAGCTAATCTCTCCTAGCTTTTATTATAGTGGACGACAAACATGAGACGGGTTTTAAGCCTTTTGGCGTATCATGTCTTTGGGGGGAATTTAATGCAAATGAAAATTGCCCCTTGCCTAATCCTTTGGATACAATAAAATAAACTCCAGCGAAAAGATTCTTTCATATTTATTTCTTTTAAGGATTTAAGTAACTTTTGATTCATTCACTGGATATTTTCCCAATATTTTTAAAAGTTAATCAATATTTAGAGATTATTGATAAGAAATAAAATGGCAAAAAAAACAATATAGTGCGCTATTAACATTCAACAACCCACCAAGCCTTTATCTTTTCAAATTTATTGCGAAATTTCGCCTTTGCTTTGGCGCGCTATTTATATAAAGAAAGAATTTATAAGAAGTGTGGTATAAGATAAGGACTGGTTTATTATGCGACTTAATCGTTTGCGTCTGTAGTACAGACAAATATACGAGTATATGTGTGTATAAACAACTAAGATACTCCTGGATTAAACGTTTCTTAAATGCTTATAATAATTTTAGTAAAAATATAACCAATATCTTAAAAAGGATTACATAAAAGTCAACAAGTTCAGATGGAGAACATAAATCATTAAAGGATCGTCTGGGAATTCCTTGATATTTTTGTGAAGAATATTTTAGTTTAATATACGTTCTCACATGTTATTGGTTTCTAGTAGGTCAACACGTAATAAATATCTAAATATTGACAATTTTATCGAAACTCTTTATAGTTCGCTTTAAGTGAAATATTTATATGAAATAAATTTTAAAACAGGTGATTTTTGTAAGCAAAAGCTTCATTAATATTCGCTTTTATAAAATATAAGAAGATTCAACTGCTAACATGATAAGAAAGTAAATACATTGAATATGAAATTATATTTTTT
Organism: Thereva unica; assembly: GCA_949987705.1. Taxonomy (NCBI): domain Eukaryota; kingdom Metazoa; phylum Arthropoda; class Insecta; order Diptera; family Therevidae; genus Thereva; species Thereva unica. The sequence continues at coordinate 78,463,685 of OX465283.1, read as the reverse complement.
ACGTGGAAGACCAACAATTTAAATGTAAACCCCCGACTAGAGGTACTATCGACGGTTCCATTACATAATGCAACTACTAACCCGGAACGATAGTAGAGGTACTTATGGCGAATATTCCTATCCAGTAGGGAGTTTACGAATTCACGAAATCGGAATGAAATATTTTTTTTTTGTAAAAATTGGAGGCAATGTGAATACCTATGGAAAGAAATCGTAATTTGAAAAGTAGCTCATATGCTTTTATATTGGAGTTAATTGTAATGCAAAATGTAGCCACTACGCCTTCGACCCTAGGACCGAGCAATGTTAATCGAAGGGATGTTTCGATCTAGAAAGTAGACATTACGCATTCGAGGGATAATGTAGCAAATCGACTCAAGAAGTACATAAACATAAATTCTATAGCTCTAGGGCACAAGTTCATCCAAGTATCCCCCACATGGTGAAATTTTGGCGTGGCCCGGTGCCATTTTCAGTCCGTGGCCTTTCAGGCCGTATCCTTTCAGGCCAACTTGGCAGGCACGGCCCGTTGAAGGTCACATATTACTCAGTCTGTCTGAGCGATGAGGACTTCAGGTATTCGCATGACAGGCCGTGGCAAGCAGGCATCGTTATGATTTCCTACAGACACACAGGCGAAGACGACAGTGCAATAATTTTCATGGCTTCAACGAAAGCGGCTCTAGACTCACGTTGTGAACAAAAGGAAAGGCGAGTGTGGATGGTTTTTGCGCCTAGTTCGTGCCTTGCTTTCCGTTACGAATGGATATGGCGTGAATTCTTGCCGTTAATTCACGACTTGAGACGCGAACCGACGATAAAATGTCCACACACATAAAGATTTTCGTCAGTTTTCCTGGACTGCAGGCTCCATCCAGTTGGCGGCCGGTGAATGTGTGGTGATACTTGGCTTCAAGGTGAAAACTTTCAGGCCACGGCCTGCCGGCGACATGGAGGCCTTAAGGTGTGGACAATGGAGGCCTTAAGATATGGTTAAATACTACACAAAAATGTTTACGCGGTTATGCGAACGCCAGAAAGTAGCATAGTAATCCTTCGATTGTTTAGTCGCCACCGGCCAGCCTAACATGCGCTTCGGCAAATGCTGAGGCGTACGAGTCAATTTACAGTGACCCGCCAAAAGGCACTTAGAATACAGGAAGGGCCCTCGCCGTATTTCAGCGCAATGAAATTCTTGTGAGTGAGTGCTCACGGTTTGGTAGTTCTGAGTCCACTACAAGCGGAAAAAGTGAGGGGAAGAAAGGAGGGCAAGTACGAGGAATTATCAGTTTTTTGAAATAAAAGCTTTATGTTATTAGAGATTAACAAATTACTAAATGCTAGAGATTTTTAAAATTCGAGTGGTGGTCCGAGCCAAATCTCACGACCTTTTATTATATTTGATATCAAGAACATGAACTCGAGTGAAATTGTCATTTCAGTAAAATTGCGACTGTCAGCATAGGGGTCTGAGAGTGTATGTGCTAATTATTTGTGTTTCGTGAGGAATAAACATTTTTAGTTAAATTCTTGTTGTTGCTTAGCAGTTCGGAAGATGAAGATAGCAAACGCGAAGAATTAAAAATTTTATGTTTTTATTATTTTCTTCCCAAACATTTTTGTAATTTTTTTTTTTTTTTTTTTTTTTTTTTATGTGACAGTGCTAAGCTCAGGAGTCACCCTTTGTACTACCAGTCCGTCATGTCATTTGTCACGTCATGGTGCAATGTCTAGCAGTAAGCTTAGTACGGGGAGGGGAGGGGGGTATAGGTTAAGGGTTAAAAGGAACGGGGGGGTATTGAAGAAGGTGGTGATGAACCCTGCGTTTGAACTCTTGGATGTTGTAGGAGCTCGGAAATACTGACTGCGAGAGACTATTCCACAGTCGAGTTGTTCTATTAACAAACGAATTCATATCTTGTTGAGTGCGTGAAAGGGGGAGTTGCAGGTGAAGGGAATGAGACGAGTGGGCTAATCTGGTGTTGCGGTTATAAGATTGCCGTGGAGGCAGGAGAGCGTTTAACTCGGAGGAACAGTCATTATGATAGTAGCGATAAAATTTAGTCAATGCTGCTACATTCCTACGGTGGCTGAGGGGGTCGATGGTGGAGCCAGCGGTGTCGTCATCAATTAATTTAAGGGCCTTTTTTTGGACCTTATCTAACCATGCCAAGGTGGTTATTGGAGCGCCGCCCCAAACGAGGGAGTTATATTCGAGAAGAGGCCGTATGTAGGATTTATAAATAACAGCGCGGGCCGATGGCTGGAGGAGGAACTTGCACCTCTTAAGAAATCCCAAGCACTGGGATGCTTGTTTGGCGATTTGGAATATGTGATCATTCCAACGAAGGTCTTTGGCTAATGTCACGCCTAAGATGTGTAGGGATGGGTCGGCCTTTAGTTCAACGTCATCCACTGTCAAGGATGGTGAGGTGTTGAACTTCTTTTTTGAGATAAGACAGTACTTGGTTTTAGAGGGGTTGAATTTGACACGATTCTTCTCTCCCCAATCTAGAATTAGTTTGATGTCTTTTTTAATAGAGTTGAACATTAGTTCACGATCATCAAGACAGGATCTGGCATGTGTCCGTCTTGTATCGAAGCTGTACGAGTAACGTAGAGTACCGTCGTCAGCGAAGCTGAGAAGTGGGTTGGAGGGGATTGAAAGTAGGTCATTTATAAAGATGAGAAAAAGGGCCGGTGATAAAATTGACCCCTGAGGGACCCCCGAACCGAATTTGTCAGCATCTCTGCCCTTTAGCCACATTTGGATGGTTTTCTAAAATTCGAACTTATATTTCGAATTGTTTTCTATTTGTAATTTTATTCTGAAATTATTATTATTATTATTATTTCAAGAGGCAGGAAGGCCTGATGGCACAACCGACCAAGTTAAGCGCACACGGACCATGGATCCAAAAGGCGCTGAGACGTAAAGGTACTTAAATTGAGTCAGTGATGTCTAGAAATCTGAGAAGTTTAAAAAGAGGGCTATTGTGGTTCTGACCGGGTTCTAGTAAGGATGAAAGTGCTGGATATTCACCGAAAAAGTTTGAAGTTTTTAGGCATTCAGTTAAAATATGTCTGACTGTGAGGGGTGGCGCATTAGGACAACTATTGCAGGTGCGGGGAGAGGATTTAGTAAAAAGATGTCCATGAGAAAAAAAAGTATGACCGAGTCTGATCCTACAGAGCATACGTGCCTTAAGTCTAGGAAGGTCTGGATTGTAACGGGCAGGGGTTGGTGAGGACGTATGAAAATGTAAAAAGGACGAGGAAGTATTCCATCTTGAAAGTGCTTCCGTGTGAAGAGCGTTAGATGCATAAAGGCGAAAGCATGATTCTGAAGGAGGTACAATGAGTGAGTGATTGTCGGAGATTGGGACATTTTTGGCCAAGCTATCCGCGGCTTCGTTACCTTTTATGCCAACATGTCCTGGAATCCAGCAGATTTTTATGTGACTGTTTTGTGACAGTAGACACCGGATGGTAGACGGAAGATAGCATTTGTTGTTTCTATTTCTGATGGCCAGTACAGAAGATAAGGAGTCGGTGAAAATTAGATGGTTGAGATGGGTGTTCTGTAGAATTTTGACTGCTTGGAAGATAGCGACAATTTCTGCAACTTGAGAGGAGGTATGGTGGGCCAGGAGACCTGATTGCAGCAAGGACACCTCTTGATTTATAACCTTTGCCACAGCGAAGGCAACCTTTTGGTCGGACTTACTGGCATCAGTGTATAGGGCTGTATGGTCGGGGAATCGTGCTAATATTTCTTGGTGAAGTTGGCGGTAAAAAATGGAAGGAGTATCTTTCTTGTTGTGGCGCTCGGCTTCCGTGACAAAGTGGTCTGATAGGGGGTACCAAGGAGGCACCGTATGCCGGGGAACGAGCGGATGCTCGGAAGTGGGAATATTGAGTTGTCCTATAAGCGAAATACAATGTCGGAGAGCGGAAGGACTTTTAGAGTTGTTATCGATGTAATTGCGGAGCCGGTGATACAGAGGTGCAGAAGGGTTTATAATGTGTTGTGAGAGCAGTTTGACTTGAACTTTACGGAATCTCGCTGAAATATGGTTGACACCTGTTTCAACGAGTAAGGAGTCAATTGGGGTGGACCGAAGAGCACCAGTAGCTGATCTAAGGACATTGTTGATTGCGGTTTGGAGAGGTTGGAGAACGGTGGCGGAAGAGTTACCATATATTGACAGACAGTAACCAGCAGTGCCCAGGATAAGAGACTTACAGATGTGTAAGAGAGGGGCAATTGACAGGCCGTTTTTGCGAGAAGCTAAACATTTCACCAAATTGTTAATTTTGTTTATTTTGTTAATCACTGTCTTAATGTGCAGGTTCCACTTAAGATTTTTCGAGAAAATTAGGCCTAAAATTTTTAATTGGTTAAGGGGGGTAATGCGGTAATCTTGGACTGAGATGGTGGGTATAGTGCAGTTCCGTTTTCTACAGACGTGAAGTAGATCTGCTTTGTCCTTTGAGAATATTGCTTGAGCAGAAGAAGCCCAGTTTAGTGCTGTTTTCAGTGCGACAGTTAGCTTTTTTGAAACTGATATGGGATTACCTGAGCTGAAAATCAGGAGGTTGTCAGCATAAAGATAAGAAGTGGTATAATTAATTTTATTTAAGCTGGAACAAAGGGAGATGGTGTACAAATTGAAAAGCGCACATGAAAGCGGAGAGCCTTGTGGAGTTCCATTCTGTAGTGTCATAACGGGTGAAAGGAAACCATTGACCCGTACTTGGATGGACCTATGACTAAGGAAGTTGAGGATGAGCAATATGAAACTTTTATCAACTTTTAATTTTGCAAGTTGGTTAGCGAGGAAAGGGGCACTAAGTCGGTCGTAAGCCTTTGTCAGATCAAGGGAAAGGATGGAAGTGTGCTTTCGTCGAGCGAGACTATCGCAGACGTCAGCGTCTAGAAGGTGAAGGAGAGTATGCGTGCCTTTCTGAGGAATATAAGCATGTTGGGACTTGGAGAAGAAGTTACACAAGATAGCATTTATTCTATTTGAGAGAATTTTTTCTAGAATTTTTGATAGGCACGAGATCAAGGATATGGGGCGGAAGTTACTGACGCATAAGGAAGTAGAAGCTTCCTTGGGAATAGGGACAAGAAGCGCGTGTTTCCAGGCGCGGGGGAAAGATTTTTGTAAAAGGATACCATTATATAGGTTGAGGAGACGGAATTGGAAAGAAATGGGAGATTTCCTGATTAATTCGTAGGAGATCTTATCGAGCCCGGGAGTTGTACCCTTGAAGGAATTTAGAGCATTTTTAAATTCGCTAAAGGTAATAGGGTGAGAAAGCGTGACGGCTGTGTCACCATAGTATCGCTGCATATCAGAGGCTATATTTGCTTTACTTTGCCTGTGTTCAGTAGTGAAGTTACTGTCAGCTGAGTAGCTCGACCAAACGGTGGCAAACTCTTTGGCAATGTCGGAAGGGCTGGTAAAAACTATACCACCTGAATGCACATTCGATATTAGCCTGGTGGATGGACCAACGGAAACCGCACGTACTTTTGCCCAAGCCTCCTTAAGATTGGTGCGGACATCTATGGAATTCACAAAGGAAAGCCATGAGTCCCTTTTAGCTTTTTTAATTGTTCTTTTTAAAATAGCTGAATCCAGACGAAACCTCAGAAAATTGGAGAGGGAAGGTTGACGACGACAAAGCTGCCAGGATCTGTTTTTAGTTTTTATCAAAGCATTATTCGCGTGTCATCCAGTTGGGTTGTGATATGGATTTGGGATGACTAGCAGGAATGGAGACGGATGCAGCGCCACGGAGAATTTTACTGAGCTTAGCCGCTTCTTGATCGACATTTTTCGAGACAGGACAGGTTGACGACAGATCAGTAACTTTTGTGGAGAAAAGCTCCCATTTGGCTTTTTTCAAGAGAAAGTAGGAAACGTGCTTTGTGTCAGCGAGGGAGAGGCTCGAACGTATAATGATGGGAAAGTGGTCACTACCCTCAAGGCTGGCGGGAGTTGACCAGCTAAGTAATGGGGATAGGTTTGAGGTGCTAAAAGTAAGGTCTATGGATGTTAGGGTGTTGTGAGTGGATAGATGAGTGTAAGCACCGTTGTTTAGGAGGGCAATGGGCTGATTAATAGTCATGAAGTCTTCAATTATTTTACCTCTAGTGTCCGTGGAAGGGCTGCCCCAATAAGGGCTGTGGGCGTTGAAATCACCACCCATAATAAAGGTGCTTGGCAGTTGATCGTAAAGATCTTGGAGGTCAGTTAGAGAGACGCTTTGGTCAGTTTCTAAATAGACATTGGCAAAGGCCGTAGGGGGGCAAGAGTGGATAAGGACAGAGTTAGTCACAAGATTTGTTCGTAGGGTTAGGTGGGTGTGGGATATGGATTTGTGGACAAGTATGGTAACGCCACTTTTTCTATTAGGATAGCTCTTATTGTAGTGATAGCAGTTATAATGGCCAACGTGAGTTGGTCCTTCGCCAAGTAACAACTTGGTTTCTTGTAGTAGGACTATGTGCGGTTTGTAGAGATATAATAAGTTTTGAAGATAGGGAAGGTTATTATAAAAGCCGCGAATATTCCATTGGACGCAAATAAGATTTTTTATCGAGATCATATTCGAAAGGAAGAAATGAAGAAAAAGTAAAAAAAAACTAAAGGTGAAGAGGTAAGAGCGAAGTACGGAAGCACTTAGGTGATACTTTCAAGTAGATTTTTTAGTGGGACTTTGGGGTTGATCTTGCGCTTTGTTTGTTGTTTTTTCTTTTGGCGTGGTATGGCTTTAGAAGGTGCGGAGGAGGCAGCGCAATCAGATTCAGATAGAGAAGAGGCAGTTTCCATTTTATGTGAGTCTATACCTTTTTGAGTTGTTGAGTTTGTAGGAGAGATAGGAGAGGTGGGTTCGACGAAATTAGAAAATGTGCTAGGAGCTTGAGTGTGGAGAGTTGTAAGCGAGTGAGAGTGGTTATTGGGTAAGATAGGTGAAATTTTGGCAGGTTGAATTGTAGTGGGTGAGTTTTTAGAGTGAGTAACGGAGGGTTGAAAGGCGTTATGCGAGGATGCAGCAGGCTTCGTAGGGGCTTGAGGTAAAACAAGGGAAGCGGGTTTGGCAGTGGTAGTTGAAAGGGTGGAAGAGGGTTGAAGGTTGGATACAGTAGGTGTTGTAAGGGTGGCATTTGAAATAGCAGAAGAGTACGAAATATTGGGGTCAGTGGAGGTAAGCTTTAAATGCTCGAAGTAACGCTGTCTGGCTTCATACCTGGAGCACTTGTATTTAGTCTGAATTTTGAGGACTTCCTTGGCTTCCATATATTTTGGGCAGTCATTTGCACCGGATGTGTGTGAGTCAACTTCACAATTAATGCAAAAGATTCTGGTGCAATCGCCTTGATGAGGAGGGTAGCCACATGAGGGGCATAATTCATTGCCAGAGCAGCGAACAGTGGTGTGCCCAATTCGTTGGCACTTGCGACAACGCATGGGATTCGGGAAGAATTCCCTAACTTTTACCAGCTCGAACCCAATTTCGATCTTTTCAGGAAGTGTCAAGCGGTTGAAAGTAAGGAAAATTAGACCGGAAGGGATATCTCTATCACCATCTTTCCTGGTATGAATTCTAACGTCAGAGACGTCGTATTTAGCAAGGCCGTCAATTATTTCTTTGGGGGAAAGATGAGCGATGGAGCGGCAGTAGATGGTACCTCTGGTTTGGTTCAGTTTTTCATGGAACGTTATGTTCACTGGAATGGAACCTGGTAAAACCTTTGTCGCAGTAAATTTCTCAGCTATCTGTTGGTTATCGCATAATAATAGCAGAGAACCGTCATGCAGCCATGAGTACTTAGAATACTGTTTACTAATACCATCGACAGCCAACTTCAAAAGAAAAGCGTTTTCCTCTCTTAAAGTTTTGTTGGGCTTACACGATTGGAGTGTGATGAATTTTGCCGGGTTCGTGAGGTGTTGAGAGGGCAGAGGTGGGAAATCGAAAAGCGTGGAGGGCGAAGCAAAGGTCGTAAGTTCACGTTTAGAACGTCTTTTTTTGGGAGTAGGCTGATGCAGGTCAGCCAAAGGGGCAAAACGGTTAGACCCTCCAGGGTCGGGGCCCATGTTGGAGATTATACCCCAAAATATTAAATTACAAGAACTTGAATAAAATTAATTAAAGCTAAATTAAATAAAAAAAAAAACTTAGCTGAGAAATAAAGTAGAAAACCGCAATTAATTCTAAGCACTGACGCACAGTCAAGTAAATAGAAAAAAAACACAAACTGGTTTGTACACCGTTATCACTGCTCACTGATTTGAATAATCACTGCTCTGATCAAGAGCTCGCAAGCGACTGTGAAATTATTAAAAACTTAAAATTAAACACTCCAAAATAACAAATATGTATTTTCGCGGGAACTATAAAAGATATCGACTTAGTGGAGGTGCCGTTCGAAGAATATTAACGAAAATATGATCTGAAAAGATTTTCATAAAATTCGGTCGAAGCGTTTTTATGTTTAAACGACGTTCGTGATTTTTGTACCTGCACGATATAGCACGAACCAAAAACTACATATATAGACTTCTTTGAGGTGCCAAGAGAAGAATATTAACGAAAACATGCCCTGAAAAAAATTTTATAACATTCGGTCGGGCCTGTTTATGTTTAAATGGAAAAACTTTGGCTGTGTCAGAAAGACCTTAAATAGATAAGTTTTGCTAATATCTAATAAACTCGATGGAATGAGACCAGTTCTAAACGAAGTGATCTTTTTTGGGTTCAGCACAGCGATAGCCTTCCAACAAAACATCACTTGTCAAAATCCGACAACCTTTAAAAATCATGCAAAAATTACGTTATCCACGAATTCAAGTCACGAATTTTTCAAACCTTGGACTAGCACATTTTGACGGGGAATTGTGTCCTACGCGTGATACAGTTTCAGGAAATTGCGGTTCATCCCGGGATTTCCAGTAGTTACCGCAAAATTTGTTCTTTTTGGTCTAGTCTGACAAGTACATACTTTACATTGATTAGCTTTGCTAATATCTCCGGAATGCTTTGGAATTTCCAAATAAAGTCATTCGCTTCCCAGTTTATCAACGGTGCTTCAACACGCTCAATATGAATTCGAACACCCGCTTTAGTGTAGCGATCGAGATAGGGAGGAAATGTTTGTTTGCTAACGTTCAGGAAAAAAAAACTCTCTAGTAAAATCTTGTGGATTTGCCGCTATTATAGTTATTTGAACTAGCTTCTCGCAGGATTGCTTTGTCACCAGTTCTGATACTAGTAAATTTCCCATTAGTGCTAAACGTAAACGAAGTCAGTTTATTCTATCTTCGTTCATCATACTGGGAAGTTAATCGTGTGGACCGAAGGAGTCAAATGCCGATCCCAATTAGTTTTTAAAAAAAATTAGTGAGTTAACATTTAGTTAGAGGTCAAAACCCCTAACGAATGGACTATATTCGATTTGTATAATTTTAGTTTTTTGCGCAGTTGCATTGAATTTCTATAACTGGTATTTTACAAGAGAATGCAGTCTGTCAATCTTAAAAAGAGTCAATGCATTGGTGTGTTTCAAGTTTCATCAATTGTTCATCAATCGCGAATGCCATAATTATTAATGTTTATTAAAATTGGCTCTGTTGGCTGAATTTAACTTAAATTTGAAAAAAAAAAAAAATAAACTCTTCAGATTCACATATACATATATAATCATCTTTTATATAGTGGTAAAAATCTTTTCTTGAAATGTTTTCTTTTTTATAACTTTTTATGAACCGTAAATTGTGAGTAGGAAACTTTGCTATAAAAATAAATTGAAAAGGTCCATAAAAACCGCCACTGAATAAGAAAAAGCTGCCACCATAATTGAGCTCGAGCTGTACGAAAAGTACTCGCATACACAAACGCTTACAAACTTTTTTTTTGGTAAGCATACATATATGGCAGCGCTTCATTATTAGGATACATCTAGACTCTAAGGTTGGATACCATGCAAAAAAGAATATGCTTATGGGGGTTTTTCTTGAAACTGGAATTCTTCAGTAATAAAACACATTGTGGTTTAGGAAGAACATCATTTTCCTGATTCGAAAAAGAAGATTGCGTGAGTTAATGTTGTCTGATATCGTTTTATATGGCGTAGATTTAATTTTATATTTTAAGTGTAAATGTCAAGTTCTGTTAAAATTAAATTTTGAGAGAAGCATGTTGGAGTTCAATTATTAAACCCTGTGCGTTCACATAAACCTTATATGAAATACTACACGCAATTGAGAAAAAAAACAATTCATGTAGAAGGTGGTGGAACAATTTTTGTCTGGCGGTGCATGCAAATAGGAAAGGATTCTATTTTAAGATATTTCTAGGTATTAGGTTTCACCACACTTATTATTCCATTGTGTTTCAATTTTTTGAAACAACACTAAACGTGTTGACAGGGTTCCTCTGAGTAATAAGAAATTTACAAATTTTAATTGGCTCTATGAAAATTTAATCGCTCAGCAGAAGAAACTTTTAGTATATGTACTCTTTTTCTATTCATATTAAATTGATTGCTTAAGGCAGTGGGTTCCAGACTTTATGTTACTGCCACCCCCTGTTACATAAAAAAAACCTTGGCGTGCGCCATCTAGACCTTTACTTCGGTATTTCAACATTGAATAACTCCGACATTTTTCAGCCGATTTTTACCAATAAACAAGATTTATTTAGGATATTATCTACCATTTATGTCGATTAAATGACCTCCATTCGATACGCAAGCAGCAGCTGCTTTCGGGCGTTATAGCAGCTACTGGACTTTTGCCAGAACTTCATCGTTGTGGTTGCGGTGTGACAGTCTTGTCGAAAAAAGGTTCGTCAGACCTTTTTCACCCGTTTTCGGTCCCACAAAGTGCACCAACATACACCGATGATGGTTTTTGAGCACACTTCAGCTCAAACAGTAACTTGTCAGTGTTGTTTCATGTCATAAACGACGTGTGGGTTATCTGTTTCCCATCAATCATTCTTGCGACGGCATTTCCATATTGCAAGCAATGCGGCTTGTTCATTGGCAACAATCATTGAGTAAGTTGCACTTTGTATGGGAAGAGATGAAGATCTTGCTTTATAATGCTCCTCCTTACTCACGCTTAACGTTGCTACGACACATTTGGATTATCGGCAACACTATCTATTACCGCTTCCAATAACTTCACTGAAGATTCGCGAGCGCGGTCCAATTGGACGCTGGCGAGTCGCTACAGACCCGTACTCAAAGAAATTCTTCACTAAACGTAAAATAACACACCATAAAATTTAAGTAGAAATCAATAACTGAGTCAAAAAATGTAAAAATACCCGTTGTAGGTCGCGTCCCCAGTTTGGCAACCGTTGGCTTAAGGTACCTATACATTAAATGACTTGTAATATGACTTTACTGACAATGAAGTCAAGCCTAACATAAAATGCCAAATGACATTTGTTTTTGACATGTTATACGACTAGCTGTCAAAATTTGCTTTGAATATTTCTGTCTGCAAGCAGCAATAGCGGGGCAGTTGGCAACGAGTACTCGTACCAGAGTCGCGACTTTCAAGTGAAGGTGTAAAGGTGCCGTGCCGAAGGCGGTATGGCCAACCACTGGGTATAAACAGGCTGGTCCCCACCCATGCCCGTCATGGTGCCTTACTCTGGTGAGGCGAGCTTTATTTCCAGCCTTACTCGTGGAAACAACATAAACAAAAAGAGGAAAAATTATAATGAATAGAGGCCAAAACAAAGTTGCACAGACGACTCGGCAAGGACTACGAAACCATAAAACACATTCTACTCAGTTGTTGTGCATTACAAAGACGCAGGTTTCCCCATAAAGCCAACGCGCGATTAATTCCTAAATAAGTGTGGCACAAAAATCCACGAGGGATTATTACTAGCATAAGTTCAGCTCTTAAATATAAAAAAATGCTCACAGTCCGAGGTGTACGAAAGTGCATAGATGTCCATACTACGGCCTTTTTCATAATTGCATGGTTGCTTACCTGCTTGCATGCATGTTTGCAAAGGGGCAACTGTCAGGTAAATCAGTTGCGCAATCTAGAAACTTTGCATTTTTGAATGAAAGCAATCAGCTGTCAAAAATATATGTCAAATTTAAAGTTTCAAGCATAAAGTTTTTTTCCTTCATTTTCTGAGTTTGTTTACCGCTGAAAAAAAAACGAAAAAATGGATCGAGAAAATGTGATTAATGTTATTGTCAGTTTGTAGATAGATAACTCGGCTTCATTAGATCCGGTCCGAAAATTTGAAACTTCACAGCGAAAAAGAAGGATAAATTATGTGTCTCGTTAATCTCTCGTTTAAAAGAAGTTTTATCCTTGGGGTGCTCCAAACCTCTTCTTCATTATTTTCGCTATAGAATACATAATAATTTCAATAATAATTTAAATTAAAATAAAACTTCTGCCAAAATTTCACTTTTGACACTTTTCTTCTTCTTTAATCAGATAAGCATGCGTACAAAAATAGTTGCAAGATTTGCGCAGACCTGTCAAGCAGGTTGCAGTTTTGAACAAATGATAGTTGCACATTGGCTTTTTTGAATACCATGCAAATGATCGATTTGCGCAACCATGCAATTATGAAAAGGGCCTACCACATACTACCGAAAAAAACTTACCGAGAATTTACGATACTCTCTACGTAAAAAAAAATACAGGTTATTATTTAAACATAAAGAAAAATCCTAGAATTAAAACACACTTTAGAAAGTTGTAATAATCGTCACATATATTTCATATGGATTATTTCTATATTTATATATTTTCTTGCTACTATGTATTACAATAAATTTCGTTTTGGTTTTTATTTAATTATAATTTAGCTTTCTATTCTTTTCGTCTGTATTACAATAATTATTGCCTATATAAATATCGATTATTTATTTATACTTAAATGCACATCCAAACATTTAATTTATTTATTCGATAACGTCGTTATTTATTTTTTTCGACAAAAAATAATAACTAAGTCTTAATTTTTGGTTTTTTTTTCATTTTAAATTTCATTTAATAAAGTCTTCGAATTCGCTACTATTTATTTAGTAATTAATGTTCGTTATTGTAAATATGTATTTTAATATATAATATTTATATTAGATGCAAAATGGTTATTTTATAATGTATCATGATTATTTAGCATTTGACTGACATTAATATTATTTTTTATTATAACATTAATTATATATTTTGTTATGAATTTCGGTTTTGTTTATGTTTTCTAAATATAAAATGTAATTGAATTCATAATAATAAAAATATGGTTTGGAAAAATCACAAGGGTATGAGATTTTTTTATATTTTTTAAACATATACAATTAAAAGTTTATGTGGCTGGACTAAATTAGAAAATGTTAACACTTTCCTGTCAAAAATTCAAATATGAGGGCTTTGTTATTCACTGAGTATATGAAGATTATATATTATGTATGTATACATACGCGGCTAATAAAAATTCTTGTGATAATCCTTTTCTTGCCTTGTCCCTCGTCTTTTGCCTTGAAGACAATGGAGAAAATTGTCGACCGGGCGATAAGGGAAACTTATATCCTATCAGCATGCGTACCAGGGGGAAAAATCCACTAAGACAGCACTGCACCAGCTGGTGCTCAGGCTGGAATGTGCAGATCTAAACAAAGGAGTTGCTCTGACGACCTTCCTCGATATCGAGGGAGCCTTCGACAATACCTCCTTTGATACTATAGCTAGGGCTTTAATTAGACGCAGTCTAAGTAGCACTTTTACTAACTCACTGGGTTGACTCTATGCTGAGAACTCGCGAACTAATGGTCGCTCATGTTGAGGGGTCTCTGGAGGGCACTATAGCAAAAGGTTGTCCACAGGGAGGAGTTTTATCTCCACTTGTCTGGTACCTTGTTATAGATGAAATCTTTAGGAGTGACGCTTGATGTCAAGCTCCATGAGCAGAACGCACAGATCCCTGTGGGCTTGTCGCAGATCTTGTGGTTCCACATGGGGTTTGCAACCGAAAACCATGTATTGGATATTACATCACCATCAATAGGCCCATGGTAGCTTATGGAGCTTTAGTGTGGTGACACAGAATAACGCTTAAGGGTTTCATAATCAATTTAAGCAAAATACAAAGAATGGCCTGTCACTGGGACCATCCGCACTTCCCCGACGGCTTGGGATAGAAAAGTCCGCCATAAACGTGGCGCTGCGGCTGAAAGCGAATGGTCACCTGAGCGCTGGTCTTGGGTGAGGACATTCTATAATAATCAACATTATATGTAGAAGAGATTCCAGAAGCGGAATTGCTATCGGACTGCATGCCCTTTAGAATCTTAAAATTTGAGCAGCCTTCTGTGCACATACAGGATAGGCTAACCTAGACCTTTAATAAAGTATTGCCGGGCAGACTAATATGGTACACGGATGGCTCTAAAACAGAGACAGGTGTGGGCGCCGGAATCTGGAGGCGATAAGCCTAGGTACCCTAGCAGCTGTCTTTCAAGCACAGGTGTACGATATTCTGGCATGAACTCATGAGAACTTAAGAAGGGCCTACAAAATAAACAGATTTTATCTGGCAATTAGAGCGATAAGGTCCCGTAGGATAAAGTCGAAATTAGTTTAGGACTGCTAACGTACTCTTGATGAGTTGAGCGTTCTCAATCAAATTACCATTGTCTGAGTCCCGGGTTACCGGGCATCGAAGGCAATGAAAGTGGGGATGCCCTGGGCGGTCCAGAGCCGGCTATTGGGGCACCGTCCAGCTTGCTGCAAAGGGCACTGGCTGATCGGACTTTGATAAAACATACTGAATGCTGGGGTCCGCACTTGGGCTGGCCAACTCTAAACGGTTCCATCCTGTGTCGTCCCCAAAGACGGGGGGGGGGGAGGGGGTGTTGGAGGAAATGGTGATGAACCTTGCGTTTGAACTCTTGGGTGTTGTACGAGTTTGGGAATACTGGCTGTGGGAGGCTGTGGAAGGATTTTGTGTTTTCAGTCTGGTAACAGTCTATCGTATATCGAGCATGCACCATAAAAGAAGGAAAATGAACGCATATTTGGAATTGTGAATGAGAATATAAATGAGCCGGTTATTTGCGTTTTTAAACAAGTGCCGTTCCTCGCTCTTGGGGACTTGAGACTCTGGCTGTGCATAGAAACACCGATTTTGAGCTTCCGTTTTTCATGGAGCTGAAAACAATAAAAATTCTTGTACAAGACACTAATTTACTGTGTCTGTAGAGATCTCAGATGGCCACAGATATTTTGTGCCATTATCCGTGGCTGATCAGAGTGGCTAATCACAGGATGCACTTGGCTAGAGGGCATGACGTAACTTCTTTCGATAACTAGCGTAATCGAAGCAGTGGGTAATCCACCAGAGGGATGAAGAGACCCGAAAAATGCGTTCGATTCGGGATACAACGGAACCTCCACTGGAAAGATGAAGTACATCAGGATTACCAAAGATTTCAAAGATAATTTTCTAATGCGGAAATTTCGGAGTAGTCTTAGTTAGCGAAAAAGATATTGTATATTAAATTCGTCTCGCATCTAGGAAATCACAAAACCTCACTCCGTGGGGTATCTTTTCATTACCGTCATATTGATGATATTATAAATCCAGCACCTTGACTTACTTAGAATGTTTTTTATTATAAGTTATAGAATTACCATTATTAGTGGATAATTTTTCTTTCTTTTTACAATTTCATAGAAAAATAAACCACACTTCAAATACCCTTTTGGTTAGGATTATTCAAAGGGAGCACGTACAAAAATACCAAATCTTAGGGGCATACAAATTTGTATAATTACCCAACTGTTTGACGTAATACACACTTTCTTCGAAGGGTTTTGTTAGCAAAATTCTCAAAAGTTTATCCTTAGAATTTCGTAATCTATCATACGGCATATATGTACGAGCATATATCATAATTGGATCTTCGCATATGTAATATATATTTATGTATTCGCAAAAATTTGTTCTTTATGTCAAATGCAGGAAGCTGGAAAAGTTTTAGGAATAAATTTGGAAAATCTTTAATTAAAAAAAAATATAAATTTTTTGACCTGCATTCCACATTAAGGTAGAATGCTGATGTAATTTGGTAATCAACAAAATTAAGTTATTCTGTTTTAATTTATATTAATTTTCTGTTGGTTTATTGTATGAATATTTTATATATCAAGCATTTGAGTATTCAAATGAAAAAGACGTAATATTTAGTCAGAGATAGATATACGGAATCGGTACTCGATTCATTGCTCATACAGAGCATTTGGCTTTCGATTTTACTGATATCAGTATTCCATACTTTTGACCGAGTAGTGTTACTCATATCAGTACTTATAGGGTAGAATCGAGTTTTGCATTCGAGTCAGAATTCAAGCTAATTGCAAGTTTATCTCACGGATGAATATTTTCCATATAAAGGCTTTACACATTATATGTATTTTTCTGCCTCAATTAAGGGCCTTAAACATCCCTAAACTCTTCTTATTTGAATCAAAAAATACATACATCCCAAAAGCAAATTGGAGCTTTTTTATAGCACAGAAATGCTATATTGTACGCTTTTCTAGCACGAACGCGGAGCCAACTAGTTGGGATGTGGGTTCGACCCTTTCGGTCCACACGATCAACTTCCCAGTATGATGGATGTTGAATATTATGATTGGATATTTTAATAATAAATGAACAATAGGTAATATAGAATATATGTATGTATAATACTGAGAATTTGTCACAATTGTTTATCAATATTTTCGCTAAAATGTCAAACTAAATGTGCGCACCTACAAGATTAGGATGACGAAAATGAATATAAAATTGATGTGTTAATGTTTTTCGGCACCTCAATGAAGTCGAAATAGTTTTTAGTTCGCGCGGTATCGTGCAGGTACAAAAATCACTTAAGTCATTTAAACCAAAAAACCGCTGGACGGAATATTATAAAAATCTTTTCAGATTATATTGTAGCTAATACGCTTCGAACGGCACCTCAAGTAAGTCAATATCTTTTGTGGTTCGGGCCATATCGTGCAGGTACAAAAATCACTTACGCCGCTTATACAAAAAAACGGCTCGACCGAATTTTATGAAAATCTTTTCAGATCATATTTTGGTTAATACTCTTCGAACGGCACGTCAACTAAGTCGATATCTTTTATAGTTCGCGCGATATCGTGCAGGTACAACAATCACTTAAGTCATTTAAACAAAAAAACCGCTGGACCGAATATTATAAAAATCTTTTCAGATTATATTGTCGCTAATACGCTTCGAACGGCACCTCAAGTAAGTCAATATCTTTCGTGGTTCGGGCGATATCGTGAAGGTACAAAAATCACTTACGTCGCTTAAACAAAAAAACGGCTGGACCGAATTTCATGAAAATCTTTTCAGATCATATTTCGGTTGATACGCTTCGAACGACACCTCAACGAAGTCGATATCAGTTTTGGTTCGCGCGATATCGTGCAGGAAAAAATGACCACATCCGTACGCACATACACACACACACACACACACATACTTCCTCCCAATTTTTTGCTTAAAATGCTCCTGGGACCTTGAAAGATGAAAATACGTTGAAATTTTCGATTTCGATTTTCGGACCGATTACAATAACTTCCTATACTGGGAAGTTAAAAAGAGAAAAATACATACAAATACGTTTCGGGTGCAAAGGGGCTTTTATAGATTTGGATGTACATCCCATCCCGAGTACAAATTATACTCGCCCGTTCTTAGCCTAATAGTCCATTCAAAACGCGCGTTATGGTGTTCCAAAATAACACCGTTAAGAAAATCGAACTCTAAACGTTTTTGGGGTCGCTGATCACGAAAATCGAGGTCCCGCGGTCCTAAAAGTAGGGCGTCACTCCTAAAAATGCAAAAAACACCCCTTTTTAGGGGGTTTTCGCGATTATTTCAGTAATAAGGAAAACTAATGCGATGAAATGCACTTTTTTTAATATTTATTTGCGAAGGTAAAATTAGGGCGTCACTCCTAAAAATGCAAAAAACACCCCTTTTTAGGGGGTTTTCGCGATTATTTCAGTAATAAGGAAAACTAATGCGATGAAATGCACTTTTTTTAATATTTATTTGCGAAGGTGGTTGATTTATACTAAATTAAGGCGAACTTAATGGTAGGGGGTACTCCTAAAGGGTTGAAACTACCCCTAAATTGGCGAAAAATGGCAAAAATTGAAAACAATTTTTTTTTCAAGTTTATGCTTCAAATTCGATTGTGGGCGTACTGTCAGGAAAAAATAAATAATTTTCAACCCTGCACTGCACTGCTTTGTGTCAGCTGTAATCAAGTTGTGAATGCACCGGGGCGCCGCGGCGAGCCGTAGCGTCTAGGGCCGAAGCTCAACCTAAGCAACTTTGTGCCATATGTGTGAATCGAGGGTTTATTTGCTGCTCGCAGAAGTAAATTTGGGCATCTGTTCTGGGTCCTAAATGTGTGGGCTGGAATTAGTGATATGTCCAATTAAAAAATCGATCTAATTGGTAATGACGGGTACATATAGTCATACGAGTGCGTTTGAAGTGGTTCGCCCACTGACGTGAATGATATTGAATTTTTTGAATGATATTGAGTCATTTTACAGTCCTTGTTGGCTGCTTAGCCTGAAGCTTTGTTGCTACAGTGTGGGGAATACTGCCTTGCTTCTTTACAATATCGTAAAAGCAGTATGTCTCTGGTAGTTTTGGTGCTTTTTGTTACCTAGGTTTCTTTACACACGCCGGTGAGCCAGTTGGATCTTTCTCCTTGGTTCTGGGCTTGCTTTTAATTGTTACACTTCGTGTTGAAGGGACAGCGAGGTCTGGGAACGATACTTGCACGGTTGCATTGGTACAATAGCCTCCCGCACTTTGTCAGCCACCTTCGCCAATTGTGGCAGACTTTGGTCCAAGGACTACTTGAATGGGAGAGAACAATCCTACACGCTCGTTATTAAACTCACGTAATCCCTGAAGCTATCCCGGCCAAATATTGTAATTTTGTGAGGCCTGTTGTAGCTGTTCCAAAAATTAAAAAAGAATTCTTAAATTTACAGTCGCTACTACGACTCATTTATCGGGTCCTCAAAGTAATTTGGTATAGCATTCCGTTTTCGTCTTTTACAAATCGACTTTGCTTCGATATCGACTATTGTACCGAAGATTTCGGGAATCGTTTTCGATTTGATTTCGACTCGTAATGTTTGCAGGGAGTGTGATCTTTAAGAATACATAAATAAATATCTTAACTTTGCGTGTACGTGCCAGAAACAGAACCGAGAACCGTGTTGGCGGCAAAGATGGAAAATGCGCATGCTATGTATGTACATACAGTCGCAGTATTAGAACATCCTATGAGGCGGGCTTAGAGCGCTATGGCATTTCACCAAAAAAATAGTGCCTAATAAAAAACACTACTAGAATAATGGTAATAGTTCAGCTGATTTACATTAAGCGTACAAAATTGTGGAATGTCTCCAGAGCTTTACCTCAAAATAGATTTCGTCTGAAATTTTTTTGTTACGATAAAAATAGTCAACAATAACTGGCAGAACAAATATTGAAACACCTTTAAAGAAACATCTGCTATTTTAACAAATCCTGGATATAATATAAAAAAAGTGGTTACAAAATTTCTAAGCAACCACTTCTATACACAGGCTATGCAGGATTACAATTAATTTACATTTAAAACTTGGTTAAATTTTCGTCAAACTTCTAGCATTGTATTACGTATAAGATTTAAGCACCAACGGCTATTTCGTGTATTTTGCTTGTATCTATGAAAAGTTTAGTTGTAAAGGTCAGAATATTGTTGAATGATGCTAAAATCTCTTTATAAGTAGACTTTGCCAAGAAGTGCCCTTTAATGCCCTTGATGGCTTTGCAATTTAAGAGTAAATAAGGATATTCCGTGGATGTTGTAACGCCTTTTGTTGTCCTTGAAGTTCTTTTGGGGTTTCAACAATTTTCAAGAGGTTTCTTTTTATAGGAAAGGATTCTTTGAAAAAGGGATAATTCGGAATATGTATGTATAAAAACATTTGACTGAAATGATGGAAAAGGTGGAAATTGATAATGGGAGAATTCTTATAGCTTAAAATTTATTTGTAAGTAGATCGATTCAACAATCGTAGTGATTGCAGCTATATAGATATAGTAGATATAGATAACGCCAAAGAGAGAATTTGGATTTAATTTTATCTAATAATGCGTCTGATCTTGGTTGGGCTTGAAGTGACAAATGTCGTGGGAAATTATAGTTCTCGAAAAAACTGACATATGGGCGATTCTCCAGAACCTTTAACTTGAGCTAATTGGAAAAATGAAATTTCAAATTGATAGCACAACCGTGCCATGATATTTTTTGTGTTTCTTAATTCATAAATAAATGTTTTCTGATGTAGAACATTAAAAAATTCAATGCGCATTTTTTTTTTATGAAAACAAGACATGACATGGTTACAATTTTGACATTTCAAATTCGGATGGTTACAATTTTGACATTCGCTTAAATTACTTTTTTTTAAGATTCATGAAACAATTTAAGCGAAGGAAACGTTACATATGATTTAACTAGTTACAATAGGTCATAAGAAATTTTACGGGGATGAATTTAATGTAATATGAGCAAATTAATTGCAGTTACAACTTTGACATTTAAATGTAACCTACGTTCACGTTAGCCAGTTTTGCCCAAAAATCAACCAATTTCAACTTATTTTTGTCACAAAATGTATGCACATGTTCGTTACTGTCTGAACAATAAGTGCGTTTAAAAAATTTTATGATAAAATGAGACAATTTGGAGTACTTCGACTTACCATGCGGGTTACAACTTTGACGTCAAAACCTAGGGACAAACTTCAGAGTTATTTTTTGGAAAATATAGCGATTTGACACTGCACCGAACACAACTGCATTTTTCATTAAGAGTTAAACTACAACTTTTCACTTTTCACTATTTGTTTCAACGCTTCCTATCACAAATATAAATAGTTTTTCATTCAGATTAGCGCTAAAGACAGGCCGAAAAATGACAGGTAACGGAACATTTTTTCAAATTTCATTGCAAAATATCGTTTTAAATGACTTCGTACTTATATCTCATTGCTCATTAATAATTTCTTAACATTATTGATAGCTTCTTTTATTTTTAATCTTCCTACAAAAATTGTAATTCATAAAAATTTTGAAGCGACAAGCAGGTTAAACGTTCCAGAGAATCGCCGATATGTCGGGAAAAACGAATTCAGGCGAATCACAGAGGCGACAAAAGTGCGTTTTTGACGACTATCAAGTGATTATTGCAGGCGCTTGGTTTTGGTACGGGATCTTCTTTCGTGGAATAAAATATCCCAAATTAATTTTTTTTATTATATGATTATGTTTTATTTTTTTTTTATTTATTTTATTAATAAAATTGGTAAATTTTTAGAATTGGAGCTCCAGAGTAAAATGGAACCAAAAATGTTTAAGTGTTGATAGTTGTTGTTGAGACATGTATTTTTGAGGTGAAAGACATTTGCCACTCAAGTGACTATGAGAATGCGAACACTGGTTTGTCACTTTTTCTAATGGGTTACGCGAATAGGGGCCGTAGTTTATAGAACAGGGGCTAATGTCGAATAACATCGATGATGATAGAATTTGATGCTGATACCTAGGCCCCTGTGCTTAAAGTCGAGTTGGGTCACGTGACAAGTCGTTTGAGGTAAAAAATGTGACGTTTCAGTCGAATTACGACTTTCAGCACAAGGGCCTAGGCTGGAAATTCTAAGTTGAGTTAAGGCCTCTCTAATGAAAGTCGGGATTCAACTGAAATGACACTTTATTCAACTCACATGACTTGTCGAATCATGACGACTCGATTTTCAGCACAGGGGCTTTAGATGAGGCGCAAACTGCTTATCACGTTTCTTACTAGTATGAGTATGAATAAAGTTGAACAAAGCAGACACACACATTGGCCATGGTTATGAAATAAAGATGAGAAGAGTTCAAAGGAATACTGGAGAAGAAAGTAATAATTTCGCCGTCGGAAAGGTGTTTGAAGTAACAATAACAAAATGTGGATAACAGAAAACTAAGTTTTGATAAATGTAGAATCAAAACTGTTTTTGGCATGGTCCAGTTTACAACGAATAAATATTGCTAGATATTACTGGTAAAATTTTATATAAAGAACACATTTTTTTAATATACATACACATAATTTTTACAATAACAAAAAACATATCCTTGTGATTTTTAGTTACTATGAATTAATAAAAACCTTAACTAATAAAATGAACAAATGTAACATTTATAAAATTTTCATATTAAAAAACTACTTTTAAAGCTTTTCATTAATTAAATTTTCAGCACTTCCACTTTCATATCTATCTATATATCCCTTATCTATCTATACTCATCGAATTATCATTTAAAGCTTTTCAGGACTTGTAAACACCATGTCCTCCAATTTTACTTATACATAGAAAAAGATTGATACTAATCATTTATATATAGTTGTGTTTTTATATGTTCAATGTTGATGTCAATGCGAATATAGAAATATGGTGACGGTGGGTTGTCGTTGTTATTATTGTTACTGATGAGAGATGCCTGATTTTATTCGGGAGATATGTTGGATAAATTGAATAAACTAAATTATTAATTATTTGATATTTGATTTCCTTTTTCTATATATATTTCGATAATATCACAAAGTTTTCAGTACTTTTCGGATCAGACTCATTTTTATTTTTGGGTATATTTACGTACTCTTTAAATTCTTTCGGACGTTTACTTCTGTAATAATTTTTTTTCTATATTCCTATCGGTTCGCGTGTAAAAATTGTGGCAACAATTATTATTATGTTTTATTATAATTTTTTGTTTGTTTAATGGACTTACAAGTAAAACATTCAATTCTTTCATTCTCTCAGTCTATAGCAATCGTTTTTTTGATGTTTTTTTAAACAAATGGCACTTTTTTGTTTTAAATAAAAAATTATAATTAAAATTAATAATATTTTGTGTAATAAAAAATACTTTATAATTGCGAATCTACGAAAAAAAAAATTTGCTTGTCATTGGCCGTGGTTTATATGGTTCTTCCAAGCATGGGAATAAATAATTTATCATACAGTGCTTATGAATAAAAACCGCCTACGCGCTTATAGATTAATTGAGGCTAGGTATTAACGTCATAGTTTTCAGATAATTTAATCAAAGAAAAAGCTTGACGAATATAATTCGTTTTAAAAAATACAGCAAATGTGATTTGTACAGGTAAGGAACTTTCTGGACTTGGTTTGAAAAACACTTCAAATACTGTTCTTGCTGCCAGGTGCTTTAAAAAATCAACAAGCAAAAACATACATAATGATCAGAAAAAATGAGGTTAGAGTAGGTATACCTCTCCATATATGACATTCATTTTTTTTAATCATATCATTAATTCTTCAATGAATGTTTGTTAACAACCTTTCTTCGGGTAAATATATAGCACAAAGGAGAATCAAAGAATGCTTGAAGGATCTTACATAGACACAAGAAGAGACAAAGTTCAAATGTTTTATTTATATGATAGAATAAGCTTAGGTGTCACCCTTTGTACTACTAGTCCATCATGTCGTACACGTCATGGTACAATGTCTAGTAGTAAGTTTAGCTCGAAAGATGGAGAGAAATATAGGATAGATAAGGGGGAGTCGGGTGGGTGTTGGAGAAGATGGCGGTGAATCAGGTGTTTGAACTCTTGGGTGTTGAATGATTTCGGGAATACAGACTGAGGTAAGTTGTTCCGCAGTCGAGTTGTACTTGTTATAAACGAATTTCTAAACCGGAGTGTGCGCGAAGATAAGGGCTGTAAACTGTAAGAATGAACTGTTGCGGGAGAAATGTTGTCGTGGAGGCATAAGGTTACTTATTTCAGTCGTGGTAAACGCGTTAAAATTTTGCATGAACTTAATGAATCTAATGAAGAGCAAATGGTGCAATCATCAATACGTTTGAGAGCGCGGTTTTGCACCTTGTCCAGTCAAGCTAAGGCGGCTCTCGATTGGATTCGAGGCGGGGACGAATGTGGGACTTGTAGATTGTAGCGCTGGCCGACGGAATTTGCGCTTTTTAAGGAATCCCAGGGATTGTGATACATGTTTAGCAATTTGGAATATGTAGTTATTCCACCGCAGATCTTCGGCTAATGTTTTTCCTAGGATATTTGAAGACGGTTCTGATGTTAGGTTTTTATTGCCCTTTGCAATAGAAAAAGGGTTGGTGTAAGTTTTTTTGAAGATGAGACAGTACTTCGTTTTTAATGCATTAAATTCGACACTATTCTTGAGGTTCCAATCAAAAATTAGTTCGATGTCCCTGCTGATTAAATTGGACATGAGTTTACGATAATGCAAAGTCTGGCGCGTGCCTGTCTTACTGTATCGAAGCCATAGGAGAAACGTAAAAGTATAGTCGTCAGCAAAGCTGTGGAGTGAATTGGAGGGGATTGAGAGCTGGGGTCGGTTCGTGTATGTCGAAAGCGAAAATTTTTTTTCGTCTCGGGTTCGCGTAAGTCGAAAAAATTGAAAATTTTCGCCTGAAGCCGACGAAAGGCACTCGAAAGGTCTTGGGTTATCGAGTTTTTGCATTAGGACCCGAACAATTTTCTTTCGACTTACGCGAACGCTAAAATTTTCGTCGCCAAAATTTTTCGACTTCAATTTTTTTTCGTTCGACTATCGTCGTTCGCCATGCACGAACCCGCCCCAGGTAATTTATAAAAAACTATGTAGATAACTGGTGATAGAATTGATCCCTGGGCGCACCTGTGGAGATGGTGAGGGGATGATTTGACGCCATCCAATACTACCTTGATTGAACGGCTAGAAAAGAAGCTGTTAAGCCAGTTCTTTAGAATAGAGTCAATACTGGTAGCTTGGAGTTTAGTTAACAGAGCGGGTTGCCATACTCTATCAAAAGCCTTGAAGATATCTTTAGCCACAAGGCCAGATTCACCGAAACGGTGAACACTTTGGTTGAGATGCTCTATTAGGCAAAGAAAGAGGTCGCCAGTATATTTTTTTGATCTAAAGCCGTACTGTTTGTCATCTATTTGGTGGCGTTTAAGATATCTCAAAAGCCTCTTGTTTATTATTATCTCCATGATTTTGGACAGAATAGAAGTAATTGTTATTAGGCGGTAGTTAGCGAGGTCACTAGCGTCACCGTTTTTGGTATAGGCTGAACATGAGCCAGTTTCAAGGAGTCGGGATAGATTTCGGAGATGTAGGATATGGCGAAAAGTTTGCGCAGAGGTTTAGCCAAAGGTGAGGCACATTTTTTAAGAACCATAGGGGCAATATTGTCGGGGCCAGTGGATTTATTGGTGTCTAGCTCTTGGAGACACCTATACACTTCACGCGTCCTGAAGAAAACTCTGTCCATTAATTTGGAGGAACACTCGACGGCGGGGACTACATGTCAGCATCGGGTAAGCAAGAATTTGCGACGAGGAGAGTTTCATTTAGGTCGGCCTTGGGTTTGCTTTCTGTTCTTACCTGATTATTGTAAATGAATGGGGGCGCTGTATGTGAAATCAAATTCTTCCTGATGGAGGTTACCAAGGACATGAAGTTCTTACTGCCAGCAGTGGAGTTAATGAATTTACCTCTCAGCCTGTCAATGGGTACTCAAACTTACCACAAACTTGCTCCAACACATTCATGGGAGGTATATTTGGTGTAAATTAGTCTGTTAACACAGTATTGTTTATTATTCCCCAAAAATAAGGGGAAATTTGAGAATCCAATAAAAACGAATGCTTTCGGTCCAAAAACTGTTTTATATAAATTTAGGAAATTAGAAGTTTGTATACACGTATAAACTCTTTTATGCATTCCTATTTCGCTGAGTATTTGATTAGTTCACAAAGAGGTGCAGTAGAAATCTCTTTAGAAAATTTATGTTGCACAGAATCATCATAAATAGGCTTCAAAAATTAAGACACTTCCTTAGTATGGTTGCGAAACAATTGCGCCATGCCGGCCACGAAAGGATACCACGAGCAAATCAGGCCAAAGAAATGGAATTAGATTGGCCTTACCTTGTGACGCGAAAACGAGAATCTAGCCAAACAGGCCCTTGACTGGAATCTGCAAGAAACCCAGAACCACAAGGAAGACCAAGAACAACGTGGAGGAGAACCATATTAGTACAGGCCGCAACAACTGAGAGATCCTGGTTAGAGCTGGAGCTGTTTTACAAAATAGAGTCCGCTGGAGGGCAACTGTTTCCGTCCTATGTCCCTTGAGAGATTAAACGAGCATAAGTTAAGCTCATAGTTAAATTTACGTGCAATTAAGCAAGAATGGAAACATTTGGATTCCTAAACTGATATTTATAGCTAAGCATCTATAACGAAAAAGTTCAATATGCTCAATTACTTCAATGTGTGATAATCAAAGTTACAAAACCTTTTTTCATTGATTTTCTTTCCTTTGCAGAAAAAATATTCTCGCTTCTGTAGGATATATCACGCAACTTTTATAATGATATCTGGACATTCTAGATACATTCTCTTGTAAAAACGAATTTGTTGTTGAAAGTTTGACATAGAAGTCAATTTTGTATTGCTATACTTTTGGCGATATTAACTATATATAAATATCTATATTTACTATCTCAGTCGACAAATTTTATACCAAGATTTAATTATCCCTATAGAAAAAGTTTACTCAAATTCTTCTGGTTCATCACTAACTACATTTTCGTGAAAATAAACTATATCTGTTAAATAGATCTAGTTCAAGTGCAAGAACTTTTGTTTTTTGCAGTTAATTTAATAGGTTAAAATAATCTAAAGAAAATTGCTTTATTAGGGCGTATCTTGTTGATATAATAGTTTTATTTAAAGTATGCAAAGTTTTAAAAACATCTTATTCTGTTATTCAAAGTTCTTGCTTTAAAACAGAATTAGATTTTTCTCAACATTTTATGTTCTTTAACACGAAAAATTTTGTTCTTGAGATGATATGGATATGCAAATCCATATGATATGAATATGCAAGTTCGTTAAATGAGTCCGTATTTTAAGAAGATATAACTGATCCAACAAATAACGGTGTTGAGTACCGTTGCGACCAAATCTAGTTTATCTAATGTGAACGATCATCTTGTACTTATAACCTACGAGCTAGCAAACATTTTTGCGAAGGGAAAAGCGAGAAGTTCTATGGAGATACTCTAATAGTATGAAATTGGACAGAAGTCGAAAGGGATTGTGGACAACATAAGGCGACAATCGACGATGGCAAAACTCGCTTGGGTTGAAATTCCATTTGATTATGAGGACTAGCTAAAACCTAGTATGTACTATGTACTTTTGTATTTCAACATCTAATTTAAGAGTTGATTACAGACTCGTATTCCAGGGGCTGTAGTCAAAATTTTACTAAAACCTGACACTAAAACTAATAGAAATGATTTTTGGCACACGAGCAGTTATGGAAAGTGGGGAAAATTCCCGGGAAAACTCGGAAAATTGATATTCCATCAATAACGTTGAAAATTAGGGGGTTGAAAATTTCGATAAAATGTAGAGAAAACCTGGATGAGCAGAACCCAGCAAAAAGGAATATTTAAATATTTTCAGTTCGTAGTGTAGAAGACTATTTTGTCAGTATTGAAAGATAAAAATGATGAGTTTACTTCCAACTCTGATAAACGTTTAATGGATCTGTATCTCCCATTATATCTTTCATGAGCCATACGGCACACGTGTACACACTGTGGTTACTTCACTCCCTTTTAATGTTGTTTGGCAAATGTAACAATTTGCGGAATCACACATTTTGAAAACTTATTGGGGAGACTTATAAGACGAATTTTCTCGATTTCTTAGATGCATATTCCACAAGGACAGGGTCGTAGCAATAGAATGACAAGTGCGCTTTTTCAGAAATCTCCACTCCAATTTTCTTATTTTTACATCTATTGTAAAGAAATCAGTAACGAAAAATGAGCGAACTAAAAAACAACCAACAGGTACAGAAAAACTTAATTCGATTAGGTCCAAGAAAAATTGGGAATGAATTTTATATCTGATTTATTCAAATTTGACCTACTGAACTCAGCTTGTCGATAGGAAAAAGTAAAAAATTAGTAAAATAACAGTGTTTATTTATCAAGGATCATTATTTCATCTTTAAATATAAAATAGAAACCCCTTCCGCCGCCAGATATATATAACAATTATTGAAGAATTTTCCTTTAATATATCGTTTAGTTTTCGACCAATAACAAGGGACTTACAAATTTTATGATAACCCGAGTTATTCGTTCGGAATATATCAATTATAGCTCATTATTTACCATAGGAAGCAATTTTCGAAAAAAACTGAGAAGATTTTCATGCCTTACAAGTTGTTCCTATACAATTATCTTGAAATTTTCAACCCCTTTGACGTTATTGATGGAATATAAATTTTCCGAGTTTCTAGGGAATTTTCCCCACTTTCGCGTTAAACTACTCTTCGTTCGCGTTAAAGTACTCTTCAAAAACTGCTGGTGTTCTAAAAATAATTTCTATTGGTTTTAGTGTCAGGGTAAAACCTTTGGTTCCTGGATTATAGTGTACAGGTTTGTTTTCATCAAAATTTCCAATGTCCGTCAACAAACAAATTTAATTCAAATTATAATCACAACCATTATAACTACAAACTTTATTCTGTATGTTTTATCATAGAATCTGTTTTCACTTTCAAAATAAGAGTATCTTCTGAATTAGTAACGTTTCCAACTTTGGCGACCAATCGTACTATGAAAGCTTCATCAAATTTGAAATGAATATGAATGACGTTATAATAATTCATGCAAATATCTTTTTAATAAAAACGTAGTATTGTAATTACTGACGAGGGAAAAACAACAGGGGCCAGTTCACGCAATCGACGTCGACTGTAAACGACACTTTAAATGTCGTTTTGGGTTCACATAAGTCCACGTTTTATGTTTGTCGTTTTAAAAGTGTCGTTAATTTTCTCAGCTTTTTGTATGTTAAAAAAACTAGTTGTGGTACCAATTAACTGAAATAAATGGACCGCCGATAAGAAATTTTAATGGATGGCAAAAAGTATTTGAAATAAATAAAGTAAACAATTTACAATTGTACTAAATTTATTTTAGGTATAGCGAGGTTTTAAATATATCATATTTAAGATTTTTGTATGAAGAGGTCGATTGAAACAACTTACGTGCTACCAGCCCTGGTTGTAGACTGTATGAAGCTTTTCATATAATGCCACTAGAAGAAAGTGTTATATCAACAGCATGTTTGAAAGTCTCCCACATGCGAATGCGAGATCATATGGACCTGGCTCTGGCAGCAGTAATGGCTCTGGCAATGTCAAAAGTTACAATGTTTTAGGGACAGTTATTTTGTGAAAACGACATTCGATCCGTCGACTTACGTAAACCTAAATTCAAAGTCGACTAAAATTCCAAGCCGAATTGTGTGAAAAAATACATTCAAAAAGAAATTTTGCTTTTTTAACAAAGGATTTTACAAAGAGATCTACCACGAACAAAAATCTATATACACTAGGATGGCACCACTCTACTGACAGCAAGTTTTTTTTTCTATGATTTCAAAAAACATTTACAATGCTTGAACCGCTTGAATATGCTTGAATATGGATGAAATAGTGGCTCACATAAGATGGATGTC
Source organism: Thereva unica (assembly GCA_949987705.1). Classification (NCBI taxonomy): domain Eukaryota; kingdom Metazoa; phylum Arthropoda; class Insecta; order Diptera; family Therevidae; genus Thereva; species Thereva unica. The sequence continues at coordinate 78,433,936 of OX465283.1, read as the reverse complement.
TCACGTACTTATATATTCAAATTAATTGCCAAGGAAAAATAAATTTTCTATTAATAATTGCAAGAAATCTATGAAAAGAAAAAACTTATACCCCAATTACACGTAATTAGTTCTTTTCAGAATATATTAATATAGGTAATTGATATTTTTCTTTCTATAATAGTGAAAGATAAGATATCGGGAAAGCTATTTATATTCAAAGTGATTTGCAATTTATTCAATTTAATCACGTCATCACGTCACGGAATAAAGCAAAAATATTTGCTTAACTAAGTGGCTAATTTTTAATAACTAATGCCACGGCCGAGAATATACTCTCACATTTGGAAGAATCCTCAAGCTTCAGAACATAAAGATCGAGCAAATCTAAGATTCGGAGACGCCTCCGATCACGGCTGACTAAGGCATTAATCATATTTGAGAATAGATTAAATCAAATAAAAAAATAACAAGAATCACTCTTCAAAAACAGAGACTCTATTAGAAAAAAAATCAATTAATTACACAAATCAAAATTCGAAGTGCCTCCACTACCATTCCAAAATAAAAGTAAACAAAATCTGATCATCATTCATGGCAATAAAGTTGAAATACAAAAAAGAGTATGTAAAAAATTAAAAAAAGGCAAAGGAAAAGAAAAAAAAACTAAATATTAAAATTCATAATTTTTTTAATTTATCAACAAAATAAAAATTTGTTTTTTTTTATTTATTTTGGTTTTTTTTTAAAATGTTTTTTTTTCCGATATTTCATTTTAAATCAACAAAAACATGGAGTATCTTATTTCGTTTTTTTTAAATGGATATAATTATTTATTAATAATTTTTTGTTTAATAATATTATGTCGTACGTGAAGTAGAAAATTCTACTCCAAAAAAAAATTATCTTCTGTCTTTCATTATTTTTCACTAGATTTAAATTTTCGTATTAAAATTTTCTTATTAATATTTATCGAAACTATTTCCTATAAGTTTTATCTAAATTTTTTTTTTAATATTAATAATAACAATTTATTTTATTTTAAAATTACAACGATTTACTAAAAAAAAACTTTTTGACTTTACACAAATTTTCTAAAATTGTTTTTTTTTTCGATAATTTACTTATTTTTTACGCATTCAAAATTTGCTTCTGCATTAATTTTTTTTGTACCCTCGGCGCTCAAGTTAAAACGCCAACAAATAAAGGAAAAATATAGTGCCTTTTACTTATTTTTTTATTTAATTAAAAAAATGAAAGGGTCGCGAATCACTTGTTTTTTAATTAAAACTTTTAAGAAAAACGTTGAAAGAAAATGACTTTTTTTCTTATTAAAAAAAAATCCTTCGTCTCATAACCATTTTTTTATATCATTATTTATTATTTAAATTTTTACTTTATTTATTTTATTCCTAATAAAGAATAAATTAAGAAATTTTTTATCTATCACAGTAAAATAAAGTCGTAGATGTAATATTACTTTTTATATTAGTTTTTTGTTTATATATATAGTGTTTTTAATTATATCAATGGTATGAAGGGAACTCTACGTCTAATGTAGAGTCAGAGTTTTTCCAACATTGATTTTAAATAAAAAAAAATATTTACAAATATATATATTATTATTATTATTTTTGTTCGAAATCGAAATCCAAAAACAGGACTATATTATAATAATAGTTTTTAACTAAAAAAATTAAAAATCGATCCATTTACAAAATGTAAAACACATTTTTTTTTATATAAATTTAAATTTACTTAAATATTTACAATCTAAAAAAAAAGAATTATTTTTTTTAATAATAATAAAAAAGTGTCGAATTTTATGCTTTAGCAGCTTTTTTTAGCCTCATGGGTACTAAGCAAATGTATCCAGCACTTACATCGCATCCGCTAACTAGAAGATTTTTCAGAACTGAGTTCGATGGCGTAGTTGAGGACATGTTGCCAGAACTTTGTGATCCACCCCCATCCGTAGTCCATCTTGTCGATTGTGATTTATCATAACTAGATTTAACTTTCTGTCGCTGCGGAGTTGGCGCCATTAATTGTTGCAATAATTGCGGCGATGTTTGCATTTCAACTGAAGATGAATTCTTAACCCTCTTTGTATCTAGCGATCCAGATGTATTTAAATGCCGCTTATTTGATGTAATTGTATTACTTAAATCACCATTTCCAATAATATTTACAGTGCATCCATTCTTTATACTACCACCATCTGGTGTTGTTGCATTTATTATTCTTGTTAGAAATTTTCGATTGATATTGTCATTTATAATGACATTATTTTTACCACTAGTATTATTATTATTGTTGTTGCTGTTGTTGTTGGGGGTCGTGTTGTTGCTGTTGCTCTTGTTAAATCCAGTTGGTGAATTCGTTCGGCATATATTGTCCTTGTTGTTATTGGTTGTATTATTTTGTATTGTTATAAGCGGCATATGGATTTGTGCTGGAATAACTGTATTTACTATAATGCTTTGTTTTTCTGGTCGGATATTATTTGAGTGCGTTAAAGTTGTTGAATTTTGTGCTGAATTTATTTGTAGTAAATCATTCATTGTCCAACAATCATTTGTCGCTTTAAGTAAAATTTAAGAAATTAATAATTTATTTAAATATATAATCAATACAAATATATTTGATATCGAAACTGGAAATTTATTGCCATCTTCTAAAGTAAAAAAATCATAAAAAATTTTGTTGAATGCTATAAGGTATATTTTTTTATTACAAAAGGAAAGTCTTTGTTGTAATCAAAGACTATGTATAGATAGATTCCAAAAAATGTCACTAATGTCACATGATTGAAATGATTGTTAAAAAAATCATACATGCAAACGTTATATTAGAAGAACTATACAATACTTGCAAAGATTCATAAGCATTTTATATATAATTCCTTTGAAAAAAAAAAAATTAGGAAATTTTGCGAAAATATCGAATCAAAGAAATCTGAATAGAGCCTCCCAACTGCAAAATATTAGTATTTTCTTAATCTTTAGATGTTTACTTTCTCCATCTAATTCATTCATTTATTGTAATGTTGGTAAATTTACATTTTTTGAGGAAATCCTTTAAGAACAGGCAGTGCTAATGGAAGAAAACTTTGTAGCGACGAGGAGCAACTCCAAAATTGGATATATTGGGCGGAATCAATAAAAATTGAGTGTAAGTGTTCACTTCATTTTTTGGAGTGAACACTTAGTTTGGTGTGAATAAAAATAACCTTCGTTAGCTTTCATCAAATACTTCACTCAGTCATTTCTCCATATAGTGTGAACACTTCATTTTGATGTAAATAAAACAAAGTTTAAACGTTTGCCTGTGAGTGAACACTTGTAAAATTCGAGGTTGGTTGCAAGGACCTTTTCCATTTATTTTAATAAAATAAATTCAAATTTTTTTCAATATAAATAACTTTTCTAAATAAAACGGTACATACATATAGGCCAGGAAAATATTTTTTTTTTTGGCAGAATTACTAGAACTCAGGCTTATCTTAAAATTGAATGTGTATTAATAATTTTAAAATTATAATATTTCATTTGACTTTAAATGTTTGACCTCACATCAATGAATTGTGTAAATTTACAGCATTTCGGGTGCGGACAACCTGAATCGTTTTGAAATTTTGCTATATTGTGCAACACAACGCAAAGACAACTGTTTTAAGAACTCTTTCGGTGGACAATCTCACTCTAGAACTCATTGTTGGAGATCTTCTTTTTAATTGTTCATATGCCCGTTCAATGATAACTCATTCACGAGTATGTAATTTGTGTGCCTTTGTTCTGAATTGGTTGTTGTATTTTCAAAAGGTGTCTTAATCCATGGTGTCAGGCCATAGCCCTCATCTCCGAGCAAAATGGCCCGTGCGGAATTTACATTAAGAACAGTCGTGGACAGATACCAGCAACTGAACATCTACACATGTAAATTGCTCTTGTCCATTAATCGTCGCCTGCACATTAATGAAGAAAACCTTTACAATTTAGGTATTCATCCCCGTCAAAACTTAGCTTTAATATTTGAATATGAGTGCAATCTAAAGCACTTAATGCCTTCGCCCAAATAGCACAACATACATAAAATTCCAAAACTGCTGTTCTATGAACGCCAATATCCTCGCCGACTCCATCTTGAAATCCGGGGTTTCCTACATATCTTAAGAATATTTTCATTCTTTCAAGTTTTGGTATTGCACAACCACGAGTTTCTCCAGCAAGATTGCTTAACCATTGTACATTAAGAAATTCAAATGGGAATCGGTACAATGATGTGAAATTATCACCTGCTACCCCGAGTATTAGGACCGATTCACAATGAAAGGTTCAACCTACAAGCTTCAAAAGTTAGGATTACAAGTTTTATGTGCAATAATTCTCATTTACAGCTTCAAGCTGCAAGCCTCGAATGAAGCAAAAGTCAGCTGAAGCTTTAAATCAACTTGAAGCTTTCATTGTGAATCGGCCCTTATAAATACGCGTTTCTCTATTTATAAACATATTTATCTTCTTTTGTAAATATTTCGATTATTACATAGCCACTCAACTGATTACAAATTTAAATGACTACTAATTTATTTTAATAAAAAATTTCCCATGAATGAACCAAAATTTCCCATTTTTATTCACACCAAATCCAGTGTTCACTTTTAAGGAATCACTCCACTCAGGAGTGTTCATTTTAAGTGTACACTTAGTTTTTACTCACTCCGCCCATTATTTATATTTCTTCGCAGGGTGTTGAAGGTTTCGTTTTCATATATATATATAGATTTTCGAGGGATACCGAATCAGACCACTATTTGCGGGTCCCTTTTCGTCCCTCTGCCTAGAGTCATCTTATTGGGGTTGCAGTGGGTTGTCCCATTGCTCCCTTACTTCGACTCCCCTAGTTATCGCAAGCAGCTGATTGAAGGGAGTCTGCCTCATGTCCTCCATCCAATGGAGTCCAGTTATGGCAGCCCTTTTCCTCGCCACCGCCGGACAGTGACACACTATGTGTGTGGCCGTCTCAGGTTCCTCCAGGCACATCCGACAGGTGTCATCCTCCAGAATTCCCATTCTTTTTAGGTGATACCTGAAACATCCGTGTCCTGTAATCAGTGCCACCAACCATCTGAGGGTTCTCCTTTGCATATGCAGGATCCTTCTTCTGGCTGCGGTAATCGGCAACGTAAGCACCATCTTAGCCTGCCTACACGTGGTCATAGCGTCCCACCGTCTCCGGTGTTCCTCAGCGACCCATTTCTCGATGCAGTTCCTCACCAACCCTCTGCCAATGGCAGAGTATGGCTCCGGTCCCCAGAATTCCGAGGTTGACCCCTGTTTTGCCAGGTTGTCAGCCTTTTCGTTCCCATCGATGCCTGTATGTCCTCTAACCCAAGCTAGCGTCACGTTGTTTTGTTTCGCACACCTGTTCAGTTTTTGGACACATTCCAACGCCAGAGACGCATTAATCTCTGTCTGATTCATGCGCTTAATCACAGCCTGATTGTCCAGTGCTATAAGGATACTTCTTCCCTGCACCTGACCCTCACTTATGTGATCCAGCGCGTGCAGCAGAGCAAGCATTTCCGCCTGGTAGACTGAGGTGTAATTCCCCAAAGCCAGAGAGCAGGTCAGATTTAAGTCCTCCGAGAAGACTCCCGCACCTGCTCTGCCGTCAATCTTGGATCCGTCCGTGAAGATATATATGTCTTCCGGTCTCCCTTCGGGGAGCGTTCCGTTCCCTATGAGGGTTTTATGATACCTTTCGGTCACCCTCATTTTTGTGATCCCTTCCATGGGCATCATGAGCTCCCTAATCCCTTTAATGCGATCCAGGATCTTCATGTGCCCATATAAGGTTCCTGACGCCTGCCATGCGGCATCACGTCTCATCCGAATCGCTGAGGCTGCCGCAGTCTTCATCACCTGGAGATCTAACGGCAGCAGACCTAACAGCGCCTCCAATGCCGCGGCGGGTGTGGTGCGGAAAGCACCGCTCACACCTACGCAGGCCATTCTTTGCACCTTGTCCAAATGCCTCTTGACGGTTTTCTGTGTGGCTTTAGTCCACCAGACCACCGAGGCATAAGTTATGATGGGTCTCACCATCATGGTATATGTCCAGTATGCTAACCTTGGTGAGATACCCCACCTTAGTCCACATACTCTTCTGCACTGGTGAAGCACCCTTGTCGCCTTCTTAATCTTCTCTTCAACGTGGTATTTCCAGGTTAGTCGCGAGTCCAAGTATACACCCAGATACTTGACCATCCCAGACACCTTGATCCTCGATCCAAAAAGCATGAGGGGCTGAAAATCCAGATCTTTAATCTTCCTAGTGAAGATTATCGCGTCTGTCTTATTGGCATTTATGGTGAGGCCCTGTTCCGTACACCACTGCTCAACCACTTGGAGTGCATTCCTCATGATATCTGCCGTAGTGCTCATAAACTTGCCACGTGCCACAATCGCTACATCATCTGCATACCCAACGGTATGCACGCCCATTACCTCTAGCCGCCTGAGCAGAGTGTCTACAGTGATGTTCCACAGGAGGGGCGATAGGACCCCGCCCTGTGGGCATCCCTTGCTGACCCTCCCTCGAAGCCGCGAGTCTCCTGTCTGAATCCTTACCGCTCTGTTTTTCAGCATGCTGTCCACCCACCTTACAATCATGGGGCTGACCTCGCGCCTCACCAGAGCGTCTTTGAGTTTGTTGAACTGTATCTTGTCTAAGGCGCCTTCGATGTCCATAATAACGGCCATCGCTATGCCTCCGGTATACAGTTCCCCCTCGGCTACTCGCACCAGTTGGTGAAGTGCCGTTTCTGTAGATCTGCCAGCCTGGTAAGCGTGCTGGCTTCTACTTAAAGGGTGCCTCCTTAGCATAGTACTCTCCAGGTGGTCTGCCACCACTCTTTCCATTGTTTTCAACAGAAAGGATGTTAGGCTGACTGGCCTGGAGGACTTCGCCTCGGTGTAGTCCTTCTTGCCTGGCTTAGGGAGAAATACCACTTTGGTTTCCCTCCACACCGCCGGAATGTATCCTGTTGCTAGACAGGTAACGAATATTCCCCTAAGCCTGGGTGCAATGATATCTTTGCCCCATTGAAGCAGCGCAGGGAATATTCCGTCACGCCCCGATGTCTTGAAGGGAGAGAATGTGTCTATTGCACGTCTCACCCCTTCCTCCGTCACCACCCCGTTAGCCTCCTCTCGGTTCATCCTTGTAGCCATTCTGTTACGAATAGTCCAAGATTTACCCGAGATATAGCTGCCAGGAAAGTGAACTTCCATCAGGATCTTGTTGGTTTCCTCCAGCGTCTCCGTCATCCTCCCCGACGGGTCACGAACGAGTCCGACTTTGGAGACCGGGTCCCTGGAGATCATTTTCTGAAGTCTGCTGGCCTCAGATATGCTCTCCATGCTCGAGCAGAAATCCCTCCACGACTCCCTTTTCCGTCGTCGCAGAGTTTGTTTCATTTCTCTTTTCTTGGCTTTGTAATTCTCCCAGGCAACCGGGTCATTGCACCTCATCGCTTGGTTGAAAGCCCTTCTGACCTCTTTCTTCAGTTTCTCCAGCTCCCTACACCACCAGGGTGTGGGATCATGGTCATCCACTGACGTAAGAGGACACGCCACTCGAAAAGCGTTCTCTATCGCTGTCTGCAGGACATGCAACTGAGACTCTGCTTCTCTTGTGGTTTTCGGTGCCCTTGGCACACGCTCCCCGAGATTCCTGCGCAACATTTCAGTATATCTAGACGTGTCCGTGTTGCGGGGAATTCTCGTTGTTCTAATTCCGTCTCCCCTGCCCGGGGTTCCGTACTCTATCTCAAATGAAATGGCTCTGTGATCTGACATAGTCGTCCGATCCATCACCTCCCAGTTGGTCAATCTTGTCAACATCCGGTTGCTGCATAGAGTTATATCTATGACTTCCCTTCGTCTAGCATCGACGAAGGTTGGTTCTACCCCTCTATTTGCAATAACTAGATTGTTGCATTCCACAAATTCGAGCAAAGCCTCTCCTCTATGGTTGTCGTTGGTGCTTCCCCACACCGTGTTGTGTGCATTTGCGTCGCAACCAACTATTAACCCTGTGCCTTTTTCGCCACAGGTAATAACCAGAATTTCCAACTCCCTGGTGGGCGGAGGATCTGGCGAATCGTACGGAAGGTAGGCTGAGGCTAGAATGAAAGCCCCACTTCCAGTACCTACGCGTACTGCTGTGAGATCTGGTGTGCACAAGTGCGGCAGTAAAACCGCCTGCACTCCGTGTTTCACCAGCACACACGTCCTCACTCTTTCATTCGCATTGGGAACGTACAGAGTGTCAAAGCTCCCAGATAGTCCCCTAATCCTACCGTTGTAGATCCAGGGTTCCTGTATGAGAGCAATGTCCAGCTTCATCTCACCGAAGCCTCGCGTCATCATTGCTGATGCTGCTCTGCTATGGTGTAGATTCAACTGGCAAACCTTTAATTGCCGGAACTGTCGTTTTCATAGTCCCCCATTCGTTTTCTCGTGCCCCATTTAAGATAGAAAATTATCCGATAGCTTTAAAGTGAGCTCATGAGCTCGGCTAGGATACCTACTTTCGGCATTACTCTTTCTTATTGTGTTAAAGGGCATCCTTGTCAGCGCTATAAATGGTAAAACAGGTGACATACAATGGGTATGGCATCAGCTAAAAGATCTAAAAGAAGGTGATGAAAGCTGTCGCACAAAATAGGGTAGACGAAAGCAACTGTTTCCGCCTTATGTCCCACGAGGGATTCAAGGAGCAAAAGTAAAAAGTTTAAAAACATCATAAATTTGCATTGAAATTCTTGTTATGACAGAAATTATATTCAGGGTGGCCACTATAACTTAAGACCAAAATTTCCCTGACCTTTTCAGGTCTTCCAGACAAAATTCAATTCCAGACTTTGCGTTACATTATTAAATATAGATAATGTCGAACTAATATTTCAGAAGCAAGACTGTAATATAATATGGAAAGTCAGGTATAGCTTGTGAGCAGCGTCCAAAAGTGGACCGAGCCAACTATCCTGCCTGTATCATAACATGACTACGCTACAGGGATATAACGAGTTCAAATATGACATCTTTGCCATTAGTCCTGGCTGACACTGCTATGAAGGAATCAAAACTTTCAACTTTACAGCATGAAACTAAACTTTTATTTTTGGCGGGTCATCAAAAATGTACGGTTGGGTTTGGTCGTGATGAAGATTCCTATTATTCAATTCGTATAGTTTTCGTTCAATTGCCTGGCATAATCTCACTAGTAGTCCACAGCAGAGTTGAGTATAAATCGTCTGATAAGCTGGAAGTATCTCAAAGTGAACGTTTTCCTTCCAGTTCCACCATACACACATAATCATCTTGTTAGGCGTCAATCTAGACCTTGCGAATGCTTGCTACGATTCGCAATCCTTGTCCATGATCTTTCAGGCTTCTGACAGCAAGTTTCGCTGAAGCCAGTGTGCGGATAAAACGAAGAAGAGCGAAAGAAATGCGACAACTCTATGTATAAACTTAAGTATGCGTGCCAGGAAAAGAAAAGGTGACCGGAAAATATATTGCCAAACTCGAAACCTCAGATATCAATTCTTATTAAAAAATTATGATTTTTTTGACACGGATGATCGTCATTTTGAGGCCACACAATTTTTTCGAAATACTGGTAACGGATTCGTAATTAGCGACCTTGAAATCCCCTGGATACCAAATTTCACAGAATTAACTCCATTCCTTCTAGTTTGGGCTGTATTTTTGGCGTTTTGAACCACTGTGTATATCTTCAATTCCACTCCTAGATGTTATCATATATTTACAATCATACAGAAACATAAAATTTAATTATAGAAGTACTAACTGGGACCCGGTACGTCTCGCTACACCCATTAGCCGCTACTAGCCAATAAAAACCATCCATTGATTTGGTATTTTTCGAGATATGAATTTTGCACAGATGAAGTGCTTCAAAGAACGGGTAGACGGCCGTCATGAATCTTGAGACGGCCGTCATGGATCTAACGGTATATTGAGTATACTATATTGCTTATTGTATTTCAGTTTAGTTTCAATAGCGTCATGGTCTACTTATTGTTTGACAGCTGCGTAAATTTTAAATTGCCATTAAAGGATGATGATTCAATTTAATGACAATTTTACATTTACGAAGCTGTTAAACAATAGGTAGACCATGAAACTAAACTGCAGTGGAAATTACCAATTTTTTAGATTTTTCATCCTTTCCTTTTGGTCGAGGGTATAAAAAATAGCCTACGCCATATTCTCACACCTACTAAATATACATAAAAATCGGTCAACCCGTTTCGGAGTAGTTCGATAACAAACACTGGGACACGAGTTTTTATATATTTAGATATATTTGTTCTAGCAGTTTATATTTGAAAAGCATACAAAACCAACAATTTCTTTCGGTAATAATTAAAAAATTTCAAATATGTACATGAAGGGAGATTGTATCTATCGAACGATAATAAGATTATAGCGCTATAACACTCGATCGTTCAGATTTAACTCAGGAATATAATACTTGACTATATTATGTGGTTCCGTAGCTTTTGTGTTGCACAAAATTAATCTATTTCTACCTAGAAATTCCCAAATAAAAATGACGGGGGGAATTCCGAGCAAAACCGACAGATGTAATAACAGACTATGATTTTAAGTCTTTATTACAATATAAAATTTCATATACAGTGGCTCGCACGAATAATGGGACAAGCTAAACTCGTACATTAAAACAGTTGTATTAAGCAAAATAATAAATTGTTCCCAATATGTGACGCATCAAATTTCTTGGTATTTAACGTATTTTTATAATTTATCATCACATTTACAAAAACTAATACCGTTAAAAAATTATTCATTAAAAAACGAAATTAAGTCCAATTCCTGGTTCGCACGAATAATGGGACAGAAGAAAAAATTAAACAAATTCTTGTTATAACTAATGATTTCCTACAATATTGACTCTGAGTGCCTTATGATAAGCTCAGTTGAGTATTCCACATCAATTTGTAAAGTCAATTATCAATACGGCTCCTAAAGGAAAGCAAACTACTTTTGAAGAAACGCAACTAATAATTACAAGTGTTATGGCAATGGGCAAAACGTTCGGGAAATTGGAAAATTTGTAGGTAGAAGTCATTCCACGGTTCACAATATTATAAAAAAGTATAGAAACGAAAATAGAATCAAAAATAAATTCGAGAAAGGCAAGGAAAGTTGTTAACTGATCAGGAAGAAAGAAATATAGTGCGAAAAATTAAAGAGGATCCGTTCCAAAGAGCTAAAGAACTTAATTTTTATGTGAAGCAAACTACAGGCAAAAATGTGAGTGATGACACTATTCGAAGGGCCTTACAAAGAAACGAATTTCATGGCAGAATTTAACGGAAAAAGCCATTTATTAGTCCGAAAAACAGAAAATTTCGTTTGAAATTTTCTAAAGAATATTTATTAAATCCAAGGGTATTTTGGCATACTGCAAATTGAACCGTAAAGGTATATATTGATATGTTTGAAGTGCTGAATTGATTAATTATAGATTTTACATACGGACGAAAGTGAATTTAACCTTCACGGCTCGGATGGAAGACGTTATGTATGGCGAAAGGCAAATACAGAGTTTGAATATAAAAACACACGCGCTACCGTAAAACATGGGGGTGGGTCTTTAATGATTTAGGGCTGCATGTCTAGTGCTGGGGTGAGCAATCTGCATTTTATTGAAGGTCAGATGGACAGGTTTGTCTACTTAAACATTCTAAAAGAGGACGTAAAGCAAAGTGCAGAGAAATTAGGGATTCTTAATAACTTTGCCTACTATCAAGATAATGACCCTAAACATAAATCGGAAGTTGCAATGCTATGGCTTATCCACAGTTGCCCCAAATTATTGGAACCACCCCCACAGCCACCGAACTTAAACGTCATAGAGCACCTGAGGGAGGAGCTTGCTCGCAGAGTGTACCGCAAGTCCTTCAAGAGCCTTAATGAATTAAAATTGAATTGACAAATATATGGAATAGTATTGAGCCAGATTTTTGTAAAAAATTAGTAAATTCATTGCGTTCGCGTTTAATTGCTGTTATTGAATCAAAGGGTTATGCTACTAAGTACTAGTAAAAAGAAAAAAAATTCTCAAAATTGTCAATTATAACAGGAATTTATTTTGTTTTTTCTTCTGTCCCATTATTTGTGCGATCCAGGAATCGGGCTTAGTTTCGTTTTTAAATGAATAATTGTTTAACGGTATTAGTTTTTGTAAATGTGATGATAAATTTTAAAAATACGTTAAATACCAAGAAATTTGATGTGTCACATATTGGGAACAATTTATTATTTCGCTTAATACAACTGTTTTAATGTACGAGTTTAGCTTGTCCCATTATTCGTGCGAGCCACTGTATTTATTATACAATCAGAAAAACGAAGCAGTTAGTACATATATGGAATATATGTATTTATATACTCTGTACAATAATTTTAATTCGATTCTAATATAATAATTGTAAATGTCTAGAGGAATTATCAGGGCTGTACCGCCAATGATGATGACAATTTGGTTAAACTTTTTTACAAACATCGGACTACTCGCTTTTGCTTGTCCTTAAATAATGAATAGATTTACCAATTGCTGACTACTTATAAAAAACTAATACTTTAAAAAAATGTAATATAATAAAACCTCAATAATTAAAAAAAATTCTTAACCAAGTGATATTTGTCATAATAATTACCTTTTGATTAAAAGTAATTTACAGGCAATTGTAAACGCGGAAACGACAAAAGATAAACATCATTGTCATTTGTTGGTACCCTCGAGAAAAAAATAAACAATAATTACGAATTTATTTACATTTCATAATTCATAAACCAAAAAGAATCTATAAAAAGGAAATATTTTGTTTTTATCGAAGCGTGTTTAATCTCTACTTAAATAGCCGGTTTCTATTTTTAGCATAAATTCTTGTTTTTCCCTTGTAGTCTTCCTTCTGACGCGAGACTGAATATCATCAAGAGATGAACAAAAAATCGAAAGATATATCCTACAATAATCGACGACAACATCTGTTGTGATATCTTCATTCAGTGTGTTTTGGCTTAGGAGTCTCACACTTGAAGAAGTCGGTGCTTTGATGTTTTATACATACATATAGGCCAGAGAGAAATACATATAAATCTAGTTTGTATCCAAGTTTTCTTATATAAGAACTAAACATTTATTAAAAAGATATATTAACAACTGAGGAATAATCACAGCATTTATCCATCTCACGCTATCGCATCTTGTTTGTTGCATTTTTATTGCATTGCGGTTTATTCCGTCACTTTTATTCAGCATGAACGGGGATAAATTAACATTTTTATATCTCTCGATTCAAGTTTTTCCGAATGATTTAAAGATTTTTTTAGATGGATATCGATTTAAAATAGGTCTAACGTAAATAAAGTTATTTGGATAAATGCTAATATATGTTTTTACAGTTGATTTGTTTGAGGGTTTTATACAAGTACTTATATCAGTTGGATAAAACTTCATGACTTGACTGTGAATAAAATTAAACTGATTGTTTTAAATAAATTAGAATACCACAAGAAAAAATATGAATCCATAATAAATGTCAACTATTGGCAAATCGATGAATTTTTAAGGCAAAAAAGTAAGATTGTTTTAATAAATCATCTAAGTCGTTTCCTTTTACATAAATTTTGTGTATACATACATATGTATGCAAAAGGTACCAATGGTTCCAGGGACTGAAAAATTTTTTCATAGTTTCAAAGAAAAATGTTAAGAAGTATATAGATTGATATTCATTCATTCTATAACATTTTAACAGTTTTAATTTTTAATTCTAGGCAGCACCTACCGACGGAGCACTTATATATCTAGTCCTCCGGTAAGAGATACTCATATTTTTTGCTATTGTTAGAAGAGCCCTTATACAACGCATTACAAGAGAAGGTACATAGATGGTAAGGTGTTAAACAGAGTTAGATCCAAACAAGTGAGAATTTGCCCGGTTACTCATTTGTTTTCGTATTTTTGTAATACGTAATTTATAACTGCTCTAAGATGTAAAAATAAGTACTTCTGTAAGGGGTATAGAAAAGCCTACCCCTTACTAGTAAGTGCTCATTTCACTACTTCTGTAAGCTTACAGGCCCTACTGCTACTGGGAATGTTTCAAGCTATATACAGTGGAGTTCACTTAACACGAAAAAGACAAAAGTCCACTCCGATCATACGCTTTTCATGCGATTTTTTATTGATATGGCGAAACGATCATCGCTTAACACGAAAAACTTCAAATCCCTTAGACTTTTTTAGTACTTTTTGGCCTAAGCTCATGACCAATTTAAACATCAAAATTTCTTATAATTTCAAAAGTAAAGGCCGTAGCATTAACCTCGTTAACATTGTTCGAAGGAAACACAACAAGCTTTCTAATTTTAGAAAAAAAGAATAGGTTAACTACGTATTTCTTGTAAAGGTAGGTATGCAGCTTTGGTATACGGCCGGCCTAAAAATACACCCTGTATACAACGTATTTCAAAGCCAACGGTTAACACTAAATTCGGATACCGCGAAAACCTTAGCCTGTCCACACGATTTCGTGTTAACCAATTTCCACTGTATATAAAAGTGAAAGTTTGGCTGGGTGTAAATGTTTTATAGACTCCGAAACGGCTCATCCGATTGGCAAGAAATTTTGTATGTAGGGGTTTTCAGTTTATTATATTATATTAAAATAACTATTTTTAAAAATTTATTTCACAGCTTATCCCATGAAATATTATATTTATAATAATAATTATATCAGTGAAAATTTCGAAACGCCTGGCTGTGGATAGGTCTTGGATAGACGAACAAAAAATCCTTTTGGGTTGGGGAGGGGAAATCGCAACGGTTTAGCCGCCAAGGGCTTTTGAATTTTTTTTGGTAGAGATTTATATATTACCCTGTATTTTTGTAACGCTATTAGATATTTTCACGATGCCATGAGCCCCTTCCGGATGTTTGATGGTAGGACGCATCCTGTTGCTGATGTTCGAACTACGAGTGCCCAATGTCAAGCGTCCAACGTGTATCCAACTTTCGTGTTTGGAGACGTTCGAGCTGATGTGGGTATTGACTCAATCGTTGGAAGCCAACATTCGAATCAAATGTTCATGGCATCGTGTAGCCGGCTTAACAGAGACTTGATGCAAGAATAGCAATTCAACGTAGATCAGCTAAAACATTTCGGGGAATCTCAAGCAAAAGGAAATAGCGGGATGTTTTTCTAGATGTTCCAAGCACTACAGGAAAAAGAATTCTTATCAATTCAATTTTGGCGTCGAGTCGAATGCAGAATGAGATTACACTTGCAGTGACATCATCGGGAATTGCATCAACGCTACTTGATGGTGGACGTATAAGTGCATTCACCACCCAAGCTCCCACAGAATTGGAACCAGATGGAAACACCTACAAGTAACATCAGCAAAAACTCCGGTGTTGTTTCAGACCTTAAAACGTGCAAAATTATAATTTGGGATGACTGCACTATGGCCATAAAAAATAGCTCAAAGTGATTGACAGAACTTTGCTAAATCTCCGAGGAAAAACCAACCAATGAGAGGCGATCTGACACTACTTTCCGCTCAACTTTGCGGGTTATACCTCGATCAACGCCTGCAGATAAGCTTGATCTCTTGGAAGCATCATATTTATGGAACAGTTTTTAAAAAATTCACGCTCCAATGAATATGCGTTTCGGAATCCGAAAAAAATGTCGTTAATGTCTTCTACTGTATATTAAAATTGTTAACATTTCAAATTAAACGGAAGCTATAGTGCGCCACAAAAGAATTGGAAATTTAAACGCAGGCAGTCAAATGACAATTCCACACACATAACATTTCGTGTATGGATAAACTTGTGTACTTGGACACTCCACATAGCACGATAAGAGTGGCAGTGAGATCGTTGAATTGGGGTTGGGATTACAAATGATCGCGTGATTTGAGTTTGGGTTTTAAATGAACGGAGTGTCACAATTCTTTTCGAATGTACTTACGTGGTGGATTTTGAGACTCTCACTCCCCATGGAAAAGGCGATTTTACTGTTTTGGCGCACCCCATACTACTGGCTCATGGGTGCAAAGAGGCCTACCGGGCTCCAGCTAGTTGTAAAAATATAGCAAGGCGACACACCGGCTTTGGATGAATCACTCAGGGCATAGAATTGATTTGTAAAGTACCTTTTCTAACTTTAGCTATATTAATAATGTTCTATTTAAATAAAGGATTTTCCAATAAAATCAATTATTGCAAATTTTTTGTTTTGCATTCTTATTTCAAGGGTATCTTTATGGAACTTTACAAAATAGTTCAATTAAATTGAAAAAATACGTAATTGACCAACGCATGATACTTAGTACTGTAAAATATGATCAGACCAATTTATTGCAAATATGTAGTATAAAAAAACTACACGCCAGTCAGTAATTGAAATTGACGTCAATGATGCATATTTTTTATTCTAAGAATTCAGAGCAAAATGAGCATTTTAGATAGTACATATTAAGTTTCAAAATTCTTGGCTGTATTGAGGTTTAAATTTCCTGATCATCAAAATCACGCAAAGAAACATCTCAAAAATCTTTGCGAATATATAGAACGAAAAATAAATCCAAACCAAAACGAAAAGTACTAATTATCTAAGGCAGTACATTCAAGCAGTGCTTTCTGAATTATGGGAAACTTTATGAAAATTTGAAGTGCAGGTTAATCGTTTTAATAGCCGGTTAAAGGTATCAACGTTGAATAGAATAACTAATACTATATAGTGCTATATGCTTAGTGATATAAATGCCAAGTTTTTTTGAAATTCATACGATTTTTAACATATTGCAGCGAATTACGGAGAAGAAGTTTAGAAGATATTTAGAATGATGACGTAATTAAAATTTAATTCACAGCACTCAACAAATCTCTATCAAAATTATTTCAAAAAGGCTACTAATGTAATGCAAAAATCTTCCAGTTTGACAAAATCAAATTAAAAAATAAATAAAGAAGTTAAAAAAAATCCCCAAAACAGCAACTTGTTTACCCAACTTACAATTTTTACTAAAAGCTTGTCCGTATGCTTCAATGGAATCAACTAAATTTGTGCCACTGTCCGATTGGTCGAATTTTCTCTTTTTGTTACTGTCATTTATTTGATCTGATATTTGTTCGGCCGCCTGTTGCTGCTGTAGCGAATTGCTGCATAAAAGAGCCGCTAAACTAGATTCATTATTGACATCATTCGAATTTGTTGTGCCAACAGCAGTAGTAGCAGCGCTCGCAGTCATATTGTTGTTATTATTATTGCTATTCTTAATTGCCTCCATTTGTAGTGCCTCTTTTATATCTTTATGTAATGTTAATTCTTCTGAGAATGCACTCCACATTAAATCATCCGTCAAGAGTGGCAAATCCTCCTGTTCATTCATAGGAATATAAGGAGCACGCATTGATAGGTCAATATCATCTTCAACGTTCATTGTCATAAATGCGAATTCTTCCTCTTGACTGAGTGAATTTGGACTGCATAAAGATGGCAGGCTGCTCACTTCGGGACTCTGAAATAATTATTTTTTTTTATATAATTAATTTTATGTGACCAAAGGTTTTAGTAAAGGAATCTTACCTTCGATGCACCACCTGGCGATAATAAATGCGGTGAACTGTTGGTGTCACTAGATTCATCTCGATAATTAATGAATGGATCAAGATCGATTTGATTCTTGTTGTTGTTGCTGCTGTTATTGCAGTTGCTCTGTTGTGAATCTAGTGAGCTTATATCATCTGGCAGAAGTGCATAAGAGTCTGGCAGCATTAAGTTCTCAAGCATTTCACCAAATAATGGCGTTGATTCGTCCAATGGTATACATGCATCGCCAGCAGTTGGTGCCAGATGTGTCAAATCATCGGGCTCCTCCTTCAGCACTATTGAACGAAAATAAAGAAATCATTAATATACAGTTCGAATTGCGATGATAAATGATGTCTGCTGATGTCCATCAGACAACTTTTTATTATATCAAAGCACTAAGAACGAATGAGTTTTCAAAGACAAATTGAATGGACACGACTGTTTTATTTTGTTTTGTGTTTCTCATCTTAGATCTTATGAAGTGGTTAAGAAGTGTTTGCTTGGTCTGAGAAGTGTTTTATTCTTTCAAAGGTGCTAAATCTTCTTATCGGTATGTTGCAAATTGTCGTTATTGGAGTATGAGACTGACTGAATGATATATTTGTTGAAATTGAAATGTAACAATGGATTAGCAAGAAGGTGTTAACTGTGGAGTGTTATTGGCATGTTTATGGGTTAGGGTTGAGGATTTCGGAAGTGTTTTAGAAAAAATATAATAAAGAGATTTAATGATGTTTGCATTTATGAATTTTAGACTTGGGGTAATCGAACATTAAGAATTTCAAAAGTAAGAAAATAGGCGGTGCTTTTAAATCATCTTAAGTAGAATATTTGGGCTACAGTACACGCAATAAACATTGTTGTTAGGTTTTCTTCAACTGTAGCCAAAATAAAAAGATGACGTTAAATACTAATATTGGGGACAGCAAATGATAACAATCATCGGCTTGGATTAAAATAAATTATTTGGATTTATTTGATTTCCGTGTTCGCAGGTCAAAAGTAGGAGCACGAAAGTCTCCGCCGAAGCACGAAACTCTCCACTTATTACATCCCCGCACGCCTGCCCAAAAAAAGCTTTTGCTCCGGAACCATGGTCCCCCGTGTAAGACACCCTCTACTTTTTCTACATTCTGTAATGCTGAAGCCCATCGAGGAAATGTTTTCTAAAATCAAGTTTAGTGCAAGAAATAAGTATGTTAGCCGATCCTTTAAATTGGAAATGACAAAGCCACACACATTAACATTTTGTGTATGAATAAAATACAAGCGCCTGTGGATTGTAATTTCTCCTTCGAAATTCGTTTAGGGGCAATAACACTCCCTCCATCTGACCACGACAAGAGTGGTAGTGAAACCGTTGCATTGGATGATTTGGGTTTTTAAACGAACGAAGTGCCACTTTTCTTTTCGGATGTACATTCGTTGTGGGATTTGAGACTCTCACTGCCAACACAAAAGCGATTTTGAGATTCCCAATTGTTTTGGCGCACGCAGCGAGGCGCACCGGGTTCTAGCTAGTAATATACATATAATGTAGAAATACTTAATTTTCAAAACGGGTCAATTTGATTTGCAAAAAGGTGAATGTAATATGCAAAAAGTTGAATTTTATTTGTAAAAAGGTGAATTTAATTTGCAAAAGGATTAATTTGATTTGCAAGTGTGTGAATTTATTTTGAAAAAACTGTAGATCAGTTAAAGAAGAAGAAGTATAATATGAAAAGTTATAATTTGATGGATAAATTGCCATTTTACTGAAATTACTTATTATGATTAGAAGTTAGATTTCTAATTCTTTCCATTCCATTATTTCCCTTAGCTGAATCTTTCTTTACTTCATGCATGATCTAATCTCCAAAAATACATGCCTCTTTAAACAACTACATATGTAGAAATCCTTCTGAAGAGCATGCTACATACAATCAAGAGATTGTTGAAGGATATTTTGGCTTATGGTGCATTCTGATCTGGTGAAACCAGTTCGCAATAATAATTAGAAAGAAAAATGGTGTCCTTAATTCGGCATTTCTGCTTACGAAAAATATGACCGTTATTAAGAAAAGTGAATGTTTGAGAACACGCCGCATCTCACAGTCACATAAGGTATATTAACCATTTCAAAATGCAGTGACAATATTGGCTGCTAAAATCACATCACCCGACAGCTCTGATTGATGAGCGTGGTGTACGATTGTCATCCCAGCAATCAAACTAA
The DNA here is from genome assembly GCA_949987705.1 of Thereva unica. Lineage (NCBI taxonomy): Eukaryota > Metazoa > Arthropoda > Insecta > Diptera > Therevidae > Thereva > Thereva unica. Next base: position 78,414,005 of record OX465283.1, on the reverse strand, counting down.
ATGAAATATTTCTCAAGAAATCATAATAAAAAATCCACAGCAAAAGGACATCGGAAAACTTATCGAAGAAGCATTTAAATTTAAAAAGTCAACAACGGACATAGGCCTATGTACACATAATATCTCTTGTTCCTAAAAGTGAATAACTACTGTTACCGACAGTTAAACGAATGGTGAACTAAGGAACAATAATATAGGAAACAAATGATACAGTAAATTTAATGTCCTGCAAACTGGTAAAATTAGAAGAAACTACATACTATAAATTCGAATACAAATATTTCTAATTTAAAAAAAAACAGAATGACATTGCACACCCTGGGCGTCCACCTCAACAATCTATTAATACATCTCAGCTGATAATAATTTAAAATGCATCATTTCCATAAAAAAATAAATTCTAAAAAAATATAGAACAACAGATGTGCTTCTTCTGGCACAAAAAAATAAGTAAAAATACATATGTATATAAAATTAAATAAATGAATCTATTAAATAAAACACTGAGTATCTTATATCAAGCGACGTCGAGAGAAATATATTCCGAACAAATATAAGAATTAAATAGAAGATTATTAAAAACGGGTAAAAACAATCTAATTTATTTTATTTTTCCGAATGTTTTCTAAAAATACGAAGAAAACAGAAAAAATGCCAGCGGCCAATTCATAAATTACATTGATTGGGAATTTATATAAAAATATTTAAAACTGCATAAATTTGCATGCAAAGTATTTATAAAATTGCAGAAATTTTATGTTTTCCATAAAGAATAGTGTAGTGCCATCTAAACTTTCAAACTAGAACGACTAAATCGTAACTAAATGATTAAATCTAAGCATTGGCCGCTACCATATTAAATAGAATAATCTGATAAAAGAAATTATATGAGGTTTAAGGATTCACACGCAGAGAATATTTCTCGTACAACATTACAGAATAAGAAGATCTTGAATACCTTTGACTACTTCTAGACTAGAAGGTACTCAACCACGAAGATTAATGGATAATTCCTAGATCAAACCTAATGGAAAGTTATGGTAGCCACGTTTAAGCTCTGCTGTTTTTTTGTTGGTATATGTAACGACTGCAATAAATCCTTGAAGTCCTATGTTTTCGCATCTAAGATAAATGTTTGGCTTTTACAAGATGCATTGCCACAAAATGTTTATGGTCCTTAGATTTGTTGCTTTTTTATCCTGGATAATAATCAAAATTTAAAGGTTCAGATATTATGGGAATGGATTCCCATGTGGGGGGAGTACCTTACTTTTGATTGAAGTATTTTTTTTAATATTTTATGCTCTTGAACAAAATTGGTAAAATAACCGTTTATTGTGAGTTCAAATTCATTGCCTTCAGAAATGTTTTTTGAAATAGTCGTTCTAATCAAATTTGTTTAGAAATTAATTCACTAGAAAAGTGTTAAAAGGATGATTCTTTGCATGACCAGTCCTGCTTTGTTTTGCCAAGCCAAAAAATTAATTCGCTTGGAATGAGAATGTGAAAACAATACATTTGTTTGGTTTTAATGTATTTTTTTTTATGTGACAGACTAGAGGCTTAGGGGAAGTCCCTTTGTACTACCGACAATCTATTTTTCGTATAGAGTGAATGTCCAACAGCAGCTCTAGCCGGAAGATAGAGAGAAGAGAAGGAAGTAACTGTCACAACCTTGCCGCGATATTTTATTCCACCTACTCACAACCATTTCGCGATTCTGACATCGGGGCGTCGAGAACAACTCGCTGGAGGGTTATGCCTCCTGAAACGAGTTGAATCTCATCAACCAAGCGATGGCATGCGCTTGGTGGAGCGGGGAAGGACTAGGGAAGGCTATGACAGGGGAATCAGGAATGTAAAGAGGGAAGAAGAAAGAAGGAAAGTTAGGTGGGAAAGGCGAAGGACCGTGGCGCCGCCGGGATTCGAACCCGGGACCTCTGGGGATAGCAGTCAGGCGCCTTACCCCTAGACTACCGAGGCAATGCAATGTATGCAGATATTATTAGTTGTTAATGTAATGGTTAAAGACACATTTATATCATACGCTTGAGTCGATTTATACATTTGTGTTGCTGGACATCACTCATGTCTCGGCCTGCCTCTCTGACCGTATAGTGGTCTGGAAGGTTTTCTCTGACCACAGAGTATCAACAGCAAGACTCTAGCCCAACCACCCCCTCTAAAATAAAATACCACAAAAGGACAAATTGGAGGTACTAGAACCTTGTACCTAAGCCTACCTGTATTCCCAAAAATCGGGAAAACGGCGATTGGATTGACTCAAGCAGAGAATCGCTAAAACTTCTTAGGGGCACCGCCGAGTAATTTGACTGGTGACTGAGACAGCTATCACGATAAACCCTTTAGCCTCACCACAGCTGGTCAAATCTATTTTAAGTAGAGCAAAAATTAAATGGGCAGTAAACACCTTCTAGCTCTATAAATCACCAGGCCGCCTCCCACGCAACACCCAAAAGACTTCAGGCCAATCAGCCTATCATCCTTTCTATTAAAAACTCTAGAAAAGCTAATCGAAATATGTCTGAGGCAACCATATTAATCTCGGAACACTCTGGTGCACAACACGCCTAAACAAAGGGCAAATCTACTGATACTGCTCTTCAATCATTGGTTTCAACCATTGAACCATTCCTCGAGGCAAACAAGTATACATTAGTAGAATTTCTTGACATAGGGGGAGCTTTAACATTGTATTGCCGTAAGCCATTACCCTGGCCCTGACAGAACATGGGATTGAGGCGTCACGTCGCTGGTGTCTCTTATCCTATCCACCAAATGCTACTATCAGAATGGTGAGCTCGATCTTGGGCGACAGATCGGTCCGGAAGGCAGTAAATAGGTGCCCTCCACATGGAGTGGAGGCGGGCCGGCGTTATAAACCCTCTCAAGCTGGCCACTCGTGAACTCAGCGTTAAGCCATTAAAACGGAACTGATCCTCTTCACAAGGAGGCATAAAACCCCACCTTTAACACAGTGTCAAATATCTGGGAGTAGTTCTGGGCAAGAAACTCCTCTGGAATGAAAACGCAGAAGAGCGCATTAAGAAACCGAACATAGCGCTTTTCACTTACAAAAAATCCACTGGGAATAAATGGAGCTTTTCCCCTAACGCCTAACGTAGTGCGATGGATTCACACTGCGATCGTCCGCCCAATACTTTTATACGGGCTCTTACGCAGCAGGGATTCTAGGCAGCACTTACCGATGGAGCTCTGATATATGTAAGTAGTCATCTGGTAAAGGGTACTCATATTTTCTTTGGTGTTAGATGAGCCCTTATATAACCTATTACAAGAGAAGGCAGATGGTAAGGGTAATCCAGAATTAGACCCAAACAAGTGAGAATTTTCCCGATGACTCATTTGTTTTCGTATTTTTCCCAGTAGGACTTGTAAGCTTACAGAAGTAAGGGGTAAGCCTTACCATACCCATTACAGATGAGTGGTTCTGTAAGCACTACCCGTGACACACTACCTGAGATAAACCGGTTTATTTTCTACAAGCTGTGGAATAATCGAGTACCCTGACAGACTGCAACTGGTTTATTTGACGGTTTTCACTTGTCATTTGAATTTACAAAAATAAACCAACGCCAACTAGAAATGTAAAGTAGATAAACTCGGGCATTTCATATTTTAGATACCGAATGCAATTTTACCGAACGGGTAAAAGTCAGTATTTTGGCACCTTTTTCAGGGTATTTTTATAACATCAACACCTATATTTTCTGACAGTTTGATGCGAATTGGTCTAGTTGACCAACTTGGGTACTAAAATAAAAAAAATTCTGCTCTTTTCTCGTTTTTTTCATTTTTGTAGGTTATGTACGTACTTCAGAGACTTGAAACCAAATTATTGGAAATTTTATTACAAAGACACTGGTTTTTAGTTTGGCCCGATCCGATTTATAGAACTGGAGTTTTTCACATTTTAATCTCGAAGAACGCGCTAAAAAACTTAATTAAACTAACGCTAATTGTTTATAACAAAGTAGCACAAGGTTTACAAAGTTCCAAACTTAGGAATATACTGCTGGTGATACCCTAAACCGGAAAAAATAACAATCTTGCTCTTAGACTGTGCAATTCGAATGCTTTGTTTACTGCACTAATGGGCAAATTTTAAATTAGATATTATATTATTATTTTGACAAATTTTGACCATCAGCGATCAGTATTTTTTTTTATATTAGATTTATTTCAAGAAATCATATCTTGGATCCAAAGCTTAAATCTCCACAAATACAGTTAAGGCATTTATCACAAACGATCTGCTTGATTTTAATAATCGACTAGAAATGCATATCTAGCATTTTATAATTATTACTAAACAGAATTGCCTCTATTTTATTCATTATCGGGTCAAGTTATCAAGAGATAAAAATGGCATAAGAAAAATTCGGAAAAAATTGGCTAAAAGATAGTAGAAGATTTTTATTGACACCTAAGCGATCTTTGAACTGCCTGTGGTATGGAGTCAAATATTATCTATTTACTTTATTCGTAAATAAAGCCTAAGATCTCCTACGAGCCAAGCCTTAAGAGCGCATGAGCCACTCATTGATTTAGAAGCAAAATAATCATAAATAATTATGTATGACAAATCCAGCGTGTGACATAATATGTACATAAGTCAATGATTCAAACTGTTTTATTAACGTATGTACAGATAACTTGCATATAAGAACGGGCAGATTACCTGTTACCGCATATTTAATTAAACAATATAAATTGTGTAAGAGTCAAAATTGATCGAAAAGTTTAAAAAATTCAAGAACGTAACATAATATGAATAAACTGCACAGACTCAGGCATCTTTTAAAACCGCATTTCGTATATAGATAGTGTAAAGGCTTCTATAAAAAGGCAAATAAAAGAAATCATAAACGAGTCCCAAACTATTTCAACACGGTAAAAGTGACCATTGCACCGTGTCTCCACTGAAAACAAATTATTGCATGCAATTTCGAACTGCAATGAAATTGCCAGTCAAGACCCAGATTGCAATTGCATGCAATATTTCAGAATTTATTGCAACAAATATTGATGGAGTCTGCTCTGCAATATTCGTTGAAATAAATTTGCGAGTTCGAAATTTTGAAAATTTTAAAATGGCGTCAAATGATATAAATATGGAAAACCACAGTCAAAAGTGGCCGGAAAAACGAAAACGGATTAACCCAAAACCGATGGCTTTTTCATTCCATTCTTATGCTTTAAAGGTTTTAATATAATAATCTTTCTCACTTTAAACGCTTCTTCAGTCATTGAGAAGATTTCGACAAGTGAAATTGCATGAAATAATTTGCCCCCTACTTAAAATTTCGAAAACAGTTTGATAATTTCTGTGATTTTCGAAGCAATAATTTATTTCCGGTGGAGACACAGCGTTGCCATTATTGCATGGAAGAAAGCAATCGTTTCACATTTTATTACATGTCGGATCCTAGAGATATATCAAAATCACCAGCATTGTTATTACCTAAGTTAGCTAAACTCCAAGCTATTAGTATTTTTTTTTATGCGGCAGTGATAAGCTCAGGAATCAGCCTTTGTCTGTTAAAACGATTATGACTAAACAATCGATGCAATGTCTAGAAGTAAGTTTAGTACGGAGGGATAGGTTAAGGGTTATAAAGGTACGGGGGTTTTGAAGAAAGTGGTCATGAACCCTGCTTTCGAACTCTTGGATGTTGTAGGAGTTCGGAAATACTGACTGCGAGAGGTTATTCCACAGTCGAGTTGTTCTATTAATAAACGAATTACTATCTTGTTGAGTGCGCGAACAGACAGACAAGTAGTGAGAGTGAGATGTGTTGGCTAATCTGGTGTTGGGGGTATAAGATTGCTGTGAAGGCAGAAGAGCGTTTAACTCGGAGAAACAGTCACTATGATAGTAGCGATAAAATTCTGTAACAGTAACGCAGAGTACCGTCGTCAGCGAAGCTGAGAAGTGGGTTGGAGGGGATTGAAAGTAGGTTATTTATAAAAATAAGAAATAGGGTGATAAAAATGACCCCTGAAGGACCCCCCGCAGAAATCGGGTGGGATGCGGATTTGGCGCTATCCAATACTACCTGATTGAACGGCGAAAGGAAACCCTCGATCCACTTCTGTAGAAGTGAGTCGACTCCAATAGTTTAGAGTTTAGCAGGGCTGAGTGCCAAACTCTATCGAAAGCCTTGGAGATATCCAAGGCGACCAGACTAGGCTCACCAGATACATGCAGACTTCGGCTGAGGTGTTCTGTAAAACAAACTAAAAGATCGCCAGTGGAGTGGAGTTTGTCGTTTAAGAGTAGGTTGGATTCTAGATATCCTGTAAATTTTTTGTAAATTAGCGTCTCCATGGAGAATAGAAGTAATTGCTATTGGGCGGTAGTTGGAGAGAAGGCTGGAGTCATCTTTCTTCGGTAATGACTCAGTTCTAAAGAACTAGATTGACAATTGCGTTTCTGGTCGTTCAACAATGGATCGCTTTGAAACTCATAAAATCTTAATTCTATCCTGCCTGTGCCTACCAGGGGTTAATTCTTTCACCTGACCTATTTCTAATATTTATAAATAACCCTCTTTTAGTCCTCTCTGACCCACTTCACAGCTCTGCTGATTATGGCACTCGTCACTCTAAAGTTGTCTTAATGATGGTGAACTTATGTCAAATTGGATCTACATAGACTTTTAACGATTTCTCGAAGAGTCGTGTCGAATTCAATGCTTATAAAGTAAAGAACTGTCTTATCTCCAACAATCAGGCCCATCATCTTGCAAGGCCTAGGGCTAAAATATCATTGGGCCCCTTTTAAGCCTCGACTAGCACATAAGGGATCTCGTCGGGCCGCACCGCACAGCAATAACAAATTACCTAAAGTGCTGTTGTTGAACATCGAGTCGATAAATAACGTAAAATCACAACAACGACGTTCGTTAACTGCGTCTTCCAACGCACACTGAGGCGGGCCGCATTGCAACACAAAACCTCGCCGCAAAAATAGGCCTAGAAAGTGATCCATCAGTGCGCATTAATGTGGCCCGTTGCGGCCAGCCTGTAGTGTGTGATAGTTAATATAAAATGTACGACAGTGATGTAGGAGAATTTTTGTTATGCGATGCGGAGCGGCCCGCCCTGATGTGCGCGAGCCTTAAGTAGATAGAAGTTCCAAAAAATATTTAACTAAAAAAATTCATTCCGAGCTTCAGACCGAACGGTCGGTTCTTGATTCCCGAATAGCCCTAAAGTTACACAGTGAAGCTTATAACAAAACAGATCTTAGGGTACTGGCTACTAGGGCTACAGAGTCGGTACTCCATTCTGTACTCCTATGAGTATTTGGCTTTTCGTTCTGCTCATATCAATACTCGATACTTTTGACCGAGTTCTTTTACTAATATAATTGCTTTTGGGGTAGAATCGAGTACAGAGTACAATTTACATTCAAGTCAAAATTCAAGCTAACTGCAAGTTTATCTCCGTCGTGAGTATTTTTCATATAAACGCTTTACATATACATATATGTATTTTCCTGCCTCAAATTTAGGAGAGTTTAGGACCGTTTACATTCCAAACGCAAATTGGGATTGCTTTAACGCATAAAAGTTTGTGTGCTTCGCTCTCTATTCATGAACGTAGAATCCATGTTCATGCAACAGAGAGAATAGCATAGAAATTGCTGTGCGATGAAAGAGCTCCGATTTTCGTTTCTGCTTTGCGTTTGAGATGTAAACGTGCATTTTTAGGTTTGAATTTATATCTCATGTAAGCTACGTAAGTCGTAGACAGTACAAAGGGGCCTTCCCTAAGTCTAGTGTGTCACATAAAAAAAAAGTATTTGCAATCTGTCCCAAGCGAAAATCGAGTAACGCATGCGCTAAGGAATGTATCTGTAAGGAATTAAGTAGGTACTTATTGATTTCGATTCTACTCATGAGTATTTACTACTTTCTTGACGATTAGGACGCAGGGATATATGGATTTTAACTTTTTGGCTTCCAATCTTCTTTTTTGGATATTACACCTTTTGATACCTTTTATTCAAATAAATTAAGCATACTAGAGTGAAAACTAATCTAAAGTATGGTTTTATATGTTTAACATTCACTGTAACGACAAGGACAATTATTCCGTTTAATTTTATTTTTCTAGTTTAATGAATGAAAAAATTTGCACGCAAATAAATAAAAATACTTCATCTTTGAGTCATTGATAATAAGAGATTTTCTTCGTGACTTATGACTCGCCTATTAAAATTTCCACAAGCCTACACGCATGTTTTCAGCGACATAATCACAAGATAACAGTAAAAATAAAATCTTTGATTATGATTTTAAAAAATTAACTTAAAATAAACTTTACATGCTTCAGAGCCGTTTACAATCAATGGAGCTGTGATAACAAACCTCCTGATAATAATAATAATGACGATCTAAGGCCTTTCGCTGATTACATTGGCGCTGAGTGTTCTTGGGGATTTTTTAAGTGATCGATGAATGCTCACAAATTGCTGCTTGCGTGAAAAAATCAACATATGAGCACTGATAATAAACCTTTATTGATCACACCATATTACACCATAGCTAATTGTCTGTATGTGCATAAACGAACACAAATACACGTTATACTATCATTCGCACTCATATCTACTTGGGGCTTAGATACATACATATTTATTTAGTATTTAACTAGCTATTTATCAGTAATCGTCATTAAAAATGTAAACAGGAACGAATGCACAATAGAGCTGCATTTAGGTACAACGTGGGGCAAAACGAACTGGCAACATTGCTAATTAGTATGAGCTGCGCGCGCTAGAATTAGCATTTCTAGCCAATGAATTCCTCAGTGAATGAATGGAATTTTTTTAAAAGCGAAATGATATGTTTTTTTCTTTTTTCAAAAAACGAAGAACGATCTATTCCTCCACAATGAGTTTGCTCTATTGAGTTTAACCCTCATCCGAAATCATTATTAAAAGAACGAAAAAATAAAACACATTTTTGTTGTGTCTTTATATGCGTTAAAAATAGTTTCCGGACATTTTGTTACTTGGATCAATTTAGTTAATAGAGCTGAGATTTATATCTTGTAGAGAGTTTCAACTCTGGTTGAACGTTTTACGAGTTATGCGGGTGCAAGTAGTTATCCTCAATGTAATTGAAAGATCGGGAGGAATATGTGTTTTTTTTCTGTTTTTGTTTTAATATCTTAAAATGATTCCATTCAATTCTAGAATGAAAGAGACGCTTAACGCCCCGAAACAAAAGAAGGGGACAACTTTGTGGCTACTTTTAAATTTAAATTGAGCTTTATTGGAATAGATGATTTAGATGCACTTTTTGTCCAGGCATTTAAGAAGAAACGACATTTCATCTCCCCCACAATATACGAGATAAGAACTGCGTGTGGGTAATTGGTTCTGTATTCTTCGCCTTTCAGATTTTTTGTTTTTCATTGTCACAGAAAAATGCTGTCGTTTTAGTTTATGAAATGTTGTGGGCTTCTATATTAGTATATGAGTATTTGTTGGATAATTATAAATACTCTGATTTGACGAATTGACGGTTTGATAATACGTTCCAATATCTAATTAAGTCAGTCAAATCAAAATGTGTTGAAGCATGAACTAAATTTATTGAAGCTCCTTTTTCACGTGAAGAGGGATATCAATATCTTTGGATGGTTCTTCTATTCAAATCTTACACCAACAAGAATTATTTTTGATAAAAATCAAAAAATAAAAATTAGTCCATGATCGATCAAAGGCTTTGTTTGCTCGAAAAGTTATCGAAAATGAAGACGCGTTTTTAAATTATTTGATTAACTTGTTTAGTTGTAAAGTTTTACGGCATTTATCAATTCGTTCGTTTAGATTCGTTATTGAAACTACAATCAATCTGGTTTAGTTTTAAAGAAATTGAAAGCAAGTAACGACAAGTGAGTGATATGCTGTCTGTGAAATTGTTCTTTGTGAAAAATACGCCAGGAAGATTGATTTTGATTTATTTTCTCAACTACAGTCAGTTAAAGCAGGTGATTGGAAAAGTGCTCACACTTGAATAAAACTATTGTTTTCAATAATGTTAAATGCACATTTTTGACGATTCGTCATGGAAGATTTGATTGAAAGATTTTATGCATTTCACAGTCTGGTTTTGATCTTGCGTCATTTGTTTTGATTTCAGCTACAAATACTACATGCGAAACTTTAAAAAATCGAAAATTTCTTCTACACTTTTTTAAACGATTAAATAAATGGTCTACAGGACAAAAGGCATCGATCGAAATAATTAAATTCAGATTGAGAATTCTGTGCAACACCCACTGTTGTTGTTCAGAATTCTCAATCTGTCTCATGTTCTCAAATAGACCAGCGCTCTGTGATAATCTAGAGGTAACGCAATCTCTGCTAGTTTATAGTTACCCCATCTTCCTAGTCTTAGCGGATAACGTTAATCTAATTCATCCAGAGCTTACTATCGAAAGAAAATTTGTAGTGATCGTTTTCTTCATTACACCCAGTGGCTTCTGCATATTTTCCACTGGTTGCCCAAAAAGTTCGTTTGAATTGATAGGCAGGCTTTGAAGATTGACAGCGATTTTTACCCATGAAATTATGCCATCTCTGGTGGGGATGAAGATATCAAAGTTATGAGGCTCCTACTATCAATAATATTGTGTAATATTTTGATTTACGCAATATTATTGACGGTTTATGGGTGATATTGAAAAATTGTCTGGTACAAAGAAGGAAACCGTCAATATTTTGCTCAATATTGTTGCCTATATTATTGATAGTCTAAGGGGCATTTATTGCCACTTTAAGTTTCCGTGTCCAGATATCTCTCGTATGGGAAATCAGGGAATTTTGTTATTTTGCCAAAAGGTATTAATTTTGTTTTTTATTGGGTTAACAGGTAGCCTACAGTCATAAGCCCATGCGCTAATTGTGCCAAGAGCCATCTTCGTAATCTCACAAGTGGGGGGGGGGTCTAGCCGAATCTCACCCGCAGAGGGGGGTCTCGGCAAATATCACGTCTTTTTGCTCATGAAACCGTGTAAAATTGAGATGAGACAGGGTTAAATTATTATTCACTTACAGGCCGCCGGCAGGCCGTGGCCTTCCAAGCTTGGTCGGCAGACATGGCCCGATAAAGAGCACACATTACTCAGTTTGGCTGAGAAATGGGACTTCAAGAATACGTCTGACAGGCCGTAGCATGCAGATGACGTCATGATTCCCTATAGGTAAAGGCAACAGTTTAGCATAGTAGGTTGTTAACTCAAATGCAACAAAACAGGTTCCTTCACGAAAACTTCAAAGTGGCACCAGACTTGCGTCGTGAACACCCACGAACAAGCGCGCCGCGTGTGTGGATGATTCTCGCGCCTAGTTGGCACCTTGTTTTCCTTCCCGAGCGGATAATACGTGAATTCTTGAGGTAAATTCACGGTTTGAGACTGATACTCCGTTTATGACTAAGTTGAAAAGTTGAGTCGAGGTTGAGTTGAAATTTCATATATGATGTCGAGTTGACTTCACTTTGGGTTGGAATAGAGTTGAACTGAAATCAAAACATAAACTCAAATTTTTATGTGAAATTCTCATTTATAGATACGTAAAAATTCAGAACGAAATAATTTTTTATTTCTGTCCAAGTAATAACACCGAACACAAAATGGTGTACAAACAAAGTAAATGTCAGTTCAACCCAATTAAAACTCAGCCCGCGTATAGGATGCGAATACCAACTCAACCCAGGTAACTGAGTTGGGTTGAGCGGAATGAAATTATTGGTGAGTTAATGCTCACGTTTTGGTAGTTGTGTCTCCACTGCAAAGCGGAAAAAGCGAGTGGAATAGAGGAGGGCAAGTAGAAATTGAATCTTGTGGTTACGACGCATTTTTAATGTAAAGACTCGAGATTTGTTAAATTATGAAAAATCTCAGGGGGATGGGGTCGATCCAAATTTCACCTAGGGAGGAGGGCGATCGAAAAATCGGTAAAATCCGATCATGTAATTTATGGACGACCATTGTCGAGAAAAACGGACCATCTGCAATGACATTATTAATTGGTAATAGAGGAGTTAGTATGCAAGAGAAGTACACCGTTGGAGTTGTAATTAATCACTCTAAATACCGTATGGATTCGAAAGAAACCTTAGTATACCTTGTCATTTAGTAGCCGATGAACGAATATGACGTCAGCAACCTCACGACGCTTATGCAGGGGGCTTAAGTTAAGTAATTTAAGTCTGTTTTCATAAGGCCGAAGGATAAGTGGGTCTTCCCAAGGGAGGCGACTGAGTACGAAATAGACAAAGTTTCGTGGAACCGATTCGACTCTTCGAACTTGGGAGGAGTAGTGAGGAGAGCATACCAGGGAGGGATTTTCGAGAACATGCCTATCTAAGGACATACATATTCAAATGATTAGTGATGGATGAGGAGGTTGTTGAATTCCACTTTTTTATAAATCCAAGGACTGAACTCCCCATGAAATATAATTGGTGTCGGTGAAAAAATCCATCTTACTTTCAAACCTGACCCCCAGATCGATCACAGAGTTACCTCAGGAGAATTTGTTGTTAAGGAAAGTATAATCATAAGTTAACGGACCACGTTTTCTGCAAAAAGTCATTACCTCAAATTTACTAATATTAAGTACCAGGTTGTTGTTGGAACACCAAGCATAGAAGATGTTTAGATCAACGTGCAAAAGTTTGCAATCCTCGATACATCTTAAATGACGGTAGAGTTTAATGTCATCAGCATAAATAAGGATTTTACAGTTCTTTAACAAGGCAACAATGTCATCAATTGATAGAATAAAAAGACGGCCTTGCAAGACACCAGAGGACGCTTCAATGTTTCTAGACTTGGCTCTGCGGAATATAACCTCGTAGGTCCTGTCAGCTAAGTACGACTGGAAGCATACCACAAGGGCATGCGGAAGCATATAAAAGAAGAACTATAATAATGTGGGAGAGCTTATCGAAAGCTTTACTGAAGTCTATGTAAACACAGTCAGATTGGCAGCCAGAGGAGACAGAAGGACCCCTGCACAGGATTTCAGAACAGCAGGAGGAATGTCGTAGTTATAGAGGTAGAATAGTTGTGAGACACTTGTATTGGATTAATATATCCGAAATTGTTTTCGTCAGGTTGAAGGACGGAAGGCAAGCAAGATTTAAGGAAGAACGATGCGAACATGTCGCAAATCTCGGATGGATAGGTACTGAAAGAATTCTCGTGTTGCATAGTGGTAGTTATCAGTTTTTTTCTAAGTGTTGATAAATTTAAAGAATGTTCTGGGATCACCAAGCAGCTTATCATTCATGTATTCGTAATAGAGAGGTATTCGTAATAGAGTTTCGGAGAGTGCATGGAATTGATCATAGCAATTGACAAATGCGTAGAAACTCGCAGTGCCTTTCCTCTTCAGGTAGTTTTTCCAGAGTTCTTTCGGTTTCTGCTATGCCTAAATTCATTGTTGTACCAAGGTGGTTATGATCTGAACAACTTTAGATGCTCAAAAGGTATACAGTATACAAAGGTTTCGTTCACGACGAAGTAAAACCATCTATATGATGTCGAGTTGAATTCACTTTAGGGTTGAACTGACATCAAAACATAACCTCAAATTGTGTGGAATTCTACTAGATACGTAAGAAAATGTAATGTAAACGTAAATTTAAAAACGTAGAAAGTATTCAAAACGAAATAATTTTATATTCCTGTGCAGGATGGTACACAAACAAAGTAAATGTCACTTGAACGCAATTAGCACTGAATATAAAGCGAAATATCAACTAGGTCGGGTAGGAGAGCTAAGTTGAGTTGAGTGGACACAGTTTCAACTCGATCGCTTTTAATAACTACATACTAGTCAGAAACGGGGTAAGTATCGTTATTACTGTGCACAGGGCTTTAAAAGATTGATTCTTTTTAAGCTAATTGATTATGTCTTATCGATAGCATTGTGTTTTGTGTGTGCAGTGTAACAGTATCCTTGAAAATATGTCAACTATTTTTTGGTATACCCAATAATTTATATGCCTGTTAAAAACTTGGCTGTTTGTCAATATGTTTACAAAACTTATGAAATTGAAGATTAATTCTTGTCCTATGCATTATAGTTTTGTGGCAGACTGCAATGACCAACATTAATTTCCAGTTGTTGGCTGGGGGAAGTATAAAAATGATGATATAGACGAGAGCAAAACAAAGTATTGATTAACAGTAACGAATAAGAATATGGAATTATCCAGACGTCTTTGAATAACTCATTCGTACATATTTTTTTTAGAAACCATAATAAAAAAACAAATACTTACTTGTCAGATCAGGCGTATCTTCTGAAAATGGCAGATATCCCTTATTCATATCTTCAGAACGTTGTTGTTGAATAAAAGTTTTTGTAGTATTACCACTGCCGGCACTTAACAAGAAGCGATTTGGTAAATTTTGTATAGTATTTGGTGGTAATGCAGATAATGGTGTAAACACCGATGCTGTTACAGATTGTGCCTTTGGTGCAATATTAACAGTTGCAGCAGTGGTTGCAACTGGTATTGCTGTTGTATTATTTAAGAATAAATTTTTATCTGGTACACGAACTTGTGTAAAAACTGATGCTGTAACTGATTTTGGGCGTTTTTCTTGCTTTTGCATTAACGGCTGTGATAATTTCACTATACCACCAGCAACACTATTACCATCAATAATTGTTGAATTGATTATTGATGGCGATTTTGATATAGAACAATTATTCAATGTACGACGTATTGGGGATAACGATGATTCACGATAATTTTTATTATCAATTTTAATTAAATTATTACTATTATTATTGTTATTAATAATAGTTGGTTTATCGGACAGTTTTTCATCTAATTGTTGTTGCTGCTGTTGTTGTTTTTGTTGTTGCTGCTGTTGTTGTTTAATTACTTGTTGTATATTTAATTTACAACAATCATCACTTTTATCAGATTTTTCTGTATTGTTTTGTTGCTTTTGTTGATTATCTTGTTCCAGCTGCTGTGTTTTTTGTAACAATTGTTGTTTTGTATCATTTTCTTTATTATAAGCTTCCAATTGGGAACATGAGTATATTTCATTGTTGTTTTCAATATCACTGTAAAAATTATTTTTAATTTTTCTTTAAATTACAAAAAAAAGAACAATTTTTTTTATTATTAAAACTTTTGGTTTTTCGTTATAATAAACCCAAAAGGCATGTAAAATTGATTTTTTCTTCCGTTTTATTAAAAGAACACACTTTTATTAACGATTATTATTCATTTTTTTTGTAAAACAAAAAAATAATTCACTTCGGATATGCAGCACGTGATTATACAACAATTTATTTAATTGATGTAACTTAATGAATGCACTTATATGAATAGGTACGCATAAAAATAAACACAACAACAAATACTTAAAACAGATTTGTTGTTTAAAAAGACTTTATTTTTTGTTTTATTTTAAATTATATGTATAAATATACGTTTATATATATGTATACACATATGGTAATAAATGTACGAGTATACGAAGTATTATAAAACGCTAATGTGTAAATTGGTAAATACTTGTGTACATTTTAAATTGTAGAGTTTGTTGTCGTTCGTCTATATTTAAAAACTCTTTTATTTTTGCAATGACGTTAATCGCACACGATTTTACTCTTAGATTAATTATGTAAATTTTATTTATTTGAGAAAAAAATAGTATATATTATTTATATTTCAACAAACAAACGTAATAATTAAAAAAAATTGTTTAAATAATTTTTTGTATTTTTTTTTTCGTATTTTTTAAAATAATAATAAATTTTCAGCAGATGTTTTTTTATTTCGATTTTGTTTTTTAAATACACTTCACTTATATTTTATTTTTTATTTACTGTTTATTTTAATAAAAAAAAGTTATTATAAAAACATTTATAGTTTTGTTTACATTTTATGATGATAAACATGAAAAAATTTATATCGTATTTACTACGTTTTTTGTTATATCTCTTCTATTTTGTTTTTTATTTTTATATTTATTAAGAAAAGATCAGAAGTCAAAAGATTTGATTAACAATTATCAATTTTCTGTTGATAAGATATATTTGTTCACATAAGCATTTTTTTTTCAAACACCAATAAAAGTCGAAAAGAGATTTTTACTTAATATGTATTATTACACTTAAGTAGTAATTATGTAAGATATTTATTTAAGGGAAATGAAACTTGCACTGTAAAATGTATATTTCATTTTTGTATAAATAAACATATATACATATTTGTAAAAAAATCTCTTTTTATGATAAAAAAAAAGTTCATAAGTAACTATTAAAACATTTTTTTTTAATTTGTTGGTTCATTAATTATATTCAATGAATTTATTTTGTTTAAAACGAATTTTTTTTTTGTTCACAACTTTAATCACTGCATTGTATTGTTACTAATTAACCATACATGAGTAGGTAGTTGTGTAACAACAGAAAAAGAAAGAAATCATCACAGTTTTTTTTTATTGTATAATTTGTTTTTTTTTTATTTTTATTAGTTATACTGATTATTATAAGACTGGATTAACTTTTTATTTTCTCTAGTAGGCAAACAGTACGGACGACTATCACATTATTATATTTATCAAGTATATTAAAACCCGAAAAAAATTTCCACCATTATATGATTATGTAAAAAAAAAAAACTAATTGAAGCCGGCTTTTCATTGCACAATATAAATTTAACAACAGTCAATTTCTGTTTATTAAATTATTTATTATCATGATTATAATCATCACAAAATCAAATCAAATTTAAATTTATTTATTATATTAACCGAAAAATTATAAACGTTACATTTATATCCACAAAAACCGCACTATTTTGCTACTGTTAATTTGCGCTTAAATTAAACGAGAAAAAATAGTTTTTATTCTTCACTATATATATTTATTTTATTGTGTAGGTAGTCGTACACATAAATTGAAACTGCTAATTTCAATGATTCAAATTTAGACCATTCTAAATGCAAATTGCATTGAGAACTAACTTTCAAAAAAAAAAAAATATATAACTCGACTTCATTTTTTTGCGTTTTACGTACAAATTTTTTTTGTTGCCTCATATAGAATGTGCACACTGTATACTATACACTGTACGACAGTTTCGATACTAGCAGAAAACACTACAGTGGCCACCAAGCTATTCGAGGAAGGCTATACGCCGTTAAAACTTTATTTTTTATTTTTTAAATCAGAGGCACAGAACCGAACTATTATTACTATTCAGTGTTTCATTTTCTAGTTTCTAACTACACACAGAGAGAAGATCCAAAGTAGTAACTTTATAAAGTATAGAAGTACTTTATGGGGACCCGGTGTTGTGTCTCTTTTGACGTGTTGTTTAAGTGCGCGGCAAATGGAAACAAAACTTGAATCGTGGTTCTACTGACTCCTAAGCTCTAGCACCATCAGCAGCAGCAGCACCAGGCCAGTCAGGAATGGGTCTGTCTCTATATACCACTTACGATATGATCGAAAAGCACGAGTTGTGCACACCGAGTGTGTACAGCACAATCCTCAAAATATAGCATGGTGCTTTCACTCGCGTCTATATGTATAAAATCTTATCAACGAAAAGAAGCTTTTTTTGTAAAATTTTGTATATCCCTCTCTTCCAAGACTTCGCTGCTCTCCACTCTCTGGATGAAGCACACATCCCTAGTTATATACTACTACACATATTTATCTAATATATACCGTTTTACGAGATGCACAAGTATTTTTGGAATGAATGCGAGAATAAATTCAGAAGCCCGAGATCTAGAGATGCTGTAAACGTGATGGGGAGAGCACATCATCCATCCACAGAATCCCGCATGCTTATATACTATACTATAGCAACAAAACGGCCAAAACGAACGAAGCTGGTAGAAGTGCTCTTTTGGATGGATATACACGAGCCACAGTGTGATGAGCTGCAGTAAGCTACAAGAAGGAAAGGAGCTCGATTCCGACGACGAGAACTGGTGGTAGGCATAATTTCCCGATAGGGGTAGGTTGTGGACTTCGTAGTAGACACAATCACATCGTGGCATGCTGAGAACGAACCGAGCCATCATCATCATAACGCTACATGGCTATAGGCAGTGTATATCACTTCATGACAGCATGATTCGGAGACTTATTCCATGATAAAAATTTAAAACTTTTCATAATTGTGAAAAGAGATTTTTGTGAATTAATTTAATGTTTTACAAATGGGCATTTTACAGCAGAAGAAGAAAGTATATGTACATATGTAATAGAAAAGGAAATTAGAAAAGTTAGAACTTTATTTGTGCTAATTAATGAGGCAAGTTACACGGCATAACATTTCTTCCATCAACACTTCCAATAATTCCAATAAACCGGTTTTATAGGCAAGGGGTCGCGGGGAAGTTTGTTACTTGTGCATCCCAAAAAATTCTCGACTGCACAGAGCAACACACTAACACAATCATAATTTCATTCTCGGGGTCTACGAAAATGACTTAAAGTTTGTACACAGCTCCATAGACAATTGAATTGTTACACGAAAAAATGCAGAACAGTCAGTTTATCGTGAAATTCGTATAACACGCACAAACCGGTTTGTTACAGCAGAAAGTGTTATGCCGTGTAACAAGCCTCAATAACCCCATTTTTATGGAGTTTTCGGAACTACCAAAAAACCGTGAAACAAGATATTCCTTGCAACTTAGAATGGACGTAGCACATCCCTTTAATATTTTTATAATTATGTATATGTATTTACGTGGCTTATCCTTAATTATTTTTTTTCTGGGTTCTTCAAGGCCCAAATAAGGCGGCTAGAATTAGAATTTTAGAGCGTTTTACTTGGCAGTTAAACACCAAAATCAGCCAACTTTACTACATCACTGCGAGTCTGTTAGGTCACGTCATGTACAAAATATAGAATAGGTTTGAGGTTATGAGAAGTGAGATGGGTGTTGAAGGAGATGACGTTGGACCCTGCGTTTGAACAATTCAATGTTGTAGGAGTTTGCAAATAGAGACTGCGTGAGACGGTTCTACTTATACTCCATGGAAATGGTACTTTAACATTGCAGAAATGCAGAACAAGATTTTATTTTTGGGGGTCTGGGTAAGTTTAAATTGGAGGTTTCGGGATACCCTAGTTTTTGTGTTCTAAGGCTTATAACTTCTTAAATATTCAATTTACTACAAAATATCTTATATAATAACTTGTAGATAATTTAATTCTAAACAAGAAGTCTCCTTACAAATTTTCTGTAAAATGTACTGTTACGGAGATATAGTGGAAAACCCATTTGATGGCAAGATGGCAGCCAAATGGGGAGGCCGGAGATCATGAAAACTTATTAAACTTACACCGATCCCCCCACCCCCTATACAACCCAAAAATAAAACCTTGTCCTACATTTTTGCAATGTTACAGAACCACATATGAACGATTGTATTGCGCGGCAATGTTGTGCGTTATGATCCTTCTACGCGATGCAAGCCGTTTTGCGCGAAGCTCCTTTGTTATGGCTTTTACGACCACGAAAATCAGACAAGTTTTTTTTCAGGACCGCAAATTTTTAGAAAATTTTTTAGTTCAATTTTTATGGGTTTCTTATGAAAAAAAAAATTAAAACCCGGCTTCCGAAAAAAACCAATCCCGTGATACACAAAAAAGAATGGAAAAGTGTTTGTAATTCTTAACAGCATTAACCCAATCATAATGATCTAGAAAGAAGAATCACTTTTGAAAACAGTGCTAACACCTGTTAAGGGCGCAAGCCTAACAAAGAAATAAAAACAGTTTTCGAAGCGGCAGTTATTGGCACAAATAAAGGCCTGGTCACACCGAGCGCGGTGCGGCGCGGCGCGATGTGGAGCGGTATACCGCAGGACGGCGAGATGGGGCGGCTGATTCACATTAGCCGCGGCGCGGAATGGTTTTAAATGTACGCACTCGATTAATTTTTCCATGTCTACACGCGGTGCTTTTTCCAGAAAAACTAAAAAAATCGTCGGCGGCGGCAAAAATTGGTTTTGAGTAATCATAAATTTCGCCGCGCGGCGAAATATAAAATTGCCGCACCGCGCCGCTTCTGGTGTGAATCACAGACTTATTTTTCCCAAAAACATCGCTGAACGGAATTCGCGCCGCACCGCGCCGCGCTCGGTGTGACCAGGCCTTAAATCGTTTTGTGTGAGCTTAACGGTTTGGCTTGCGCAACAAATATGTCTCGGCTACAACCCTCAACATGCGCATGGGTGAACTTCGACCACCTTATAATAATCAATGTAATATTATATAATCAGTAGGTAGATAAATAAAAAAACGAGCGCTGCCGGCGGTTTCTCCAACTTTGAAGAAAAATGATCCAATGATGGTTTTTGAGCAATCTCGGGCCAAAACAGTGACTTTCTCGTCGTGCAGTGGTGTTTCGTGAATGACATGTGGACTCTGGGTGGGTTTTGTTTAGTGACACCGTAAGAGTGTAAAATGAGCTTCGTGCGTCATCAAAATTTTGTGTCAAAAATTTGGCTCAGCATCGATAATTCTCGCGACGGCATTGCCATATTGGAAGCAACGCGGCTTGGGCGTTGGAAACAATTTTTGAGTTAGTTGCACATTGTATCTTGCTTCATGATCTTCCTTAGAGTCGTTCCACTCACGTTTAACTCTTGAGATCAGAGGCGATATATGATACATACATTTATATTATCGGCAACATTCTCTTTTACCGCTTCAACAACTTCATTGGACCGTCGAGGATGCGGTCGAATGGAATGCAGGCGAGTAGACCGATAGTTAAAAAAATTCTTCAACAATAAAATTGAAGTAAAAATTAAAAAATGAGTAACAAAAGTCAAAAAGATAAAATCATTCGCCCACACCCCCTCCACCCCTTTGAACTATAAGTGCCCCCCAGTTTGAAAACCGTTGGTCCAGGAAGTATTAATCTCATATGAGGAATTTAGAATTGTTCCCAAAAGTTTTTGGAGGTACATCTAGGAATAAAATTGTCTAGTAGTAAACTTACTTGGAAGAATAGAGGAGAATAGGAGAGGTTAAAGGGGCTCTGAGGAGTCCTCGACAAAATTTCGATTAACCTTACGTTTGAACTCTAAAATGTTGTACGAGTTCGGAAATACCTTCTGCGAGAGATTATTCCACAGTCGAGTTGTTTTATTCATAAACGAACTTCTAGACCGTATTGTGCGCGAAAGGGGCCTGTAGGTTATGGGAGTGAGCCGAGAGGGCTAGACTTGTGTTGCGGAAATAATATTGTCGTGCAGGCAGGCAGGCAGTAAAGAAATTTTAAATTGATGTTTGCAGTAATGAATATACCCAGATATTTTTTAGAACAACAATATCACAGCACGGTTTATACCCATATCTACCTTAGAACAACAACTCCACTGTTCATACCAATATCCAGCTTTAACGAAATCTTATCGAAACACTACTAAAACAATTTTTCCGAAGGACGATTAGTTCGTAAACAGACATAAAGTAAATGCTAAATTAATCTTAGTTTTTAAAAAACATAGGAAATCCTTTCATCGCAAATAGAAAGTAACCAAAAATGTTCATAGAATTCAGAAACAGAATCGCCTTTTTTTGTGGGCACTTAAAAAAACTATTTTTTCTATGAAACAAAACCTCCATCTAAGTTCGATGTTTAAAAATTCTTCGCTTGTTGCGAGTCTGCACGGGCATAATGCTGTTATGCAATGGCATTACGTTCGATGCACATGAGTCTGATGATGTCAATTTCGTATTACGCGCATTAAGAAGCGCAGAGCTGCTGGGGACGACTTTCAATAATACAAAAACCCCAAGAAATTAGATTTAATCAATTGGAAAATAAGAATACTGAAAAGTTAAATAAAATTTTGCGAGAAATTTCTTTAGGGAAAATTTAAACTGCAGTGAAGGAAATACACGAATTTTGTGAGGAGATTGACAATCGATGGATTTGTGAGAATATCACTAAAGGAATTGGTAGGATATTTTTAGCATTTTAGCAGGAAACGCCTTTAAAGTTGGTGTTTCTTGCTGTCAAAGGTAAACCTTGCTTATCTTCATTTTCATGTGATGAAATGACAATGGGAACTACCAGTAATATTGAGGCTGTTTATATAAAATAACACTTCAATGTTTCTCTACAAATACGATATTACGCAATTTTTTGTAATAACTGGACCATTATTAATTTTATTATCACACAACTTTAAGTACCTAGATTAATAATGTACTTATTGCTGGTAACGTACAAATGGAACCATTTCCAATACTTTTGAAAATCAAATAATCTTTAAATAAAACATTTAATGGCTTTTAACCTTTAATATCTTTCTGGCTGTTCCAATAGATTGGACATGCACGTTGATAGAGAAACTAAATGTCCTATTGTGTACATGTGCTATCAAAATTATGGTAAATTTTTAATAAATTCGCTGTAAGATAGAGGTGAAGTGATTTGTATATAGTTATTCTATACGTTTATTAATATGGTAAAGAAATAATAATAAATTTCATTAATGCGAATAAATGTTAAAATTTATTAACAAATTTCATTATCTGCGTGGGAGAAACTTATCCTTGTGAAGGGCCAAAAAAACCCCACTGGTTTACCAACTAGTCAAACATGGAATTTTTCCTGCAAAATAATTGCAAGGTGTTTTGACGTACTCCATAGACTGATCTTGATAAAATAGAATCTCGCTCTGCTGGGCTTCGGACATTGGACTGTCGATATCAAGTGCAATGAGGCTGCAGACAGGCTCGTGAGAGACAGGTTTTAGTCGTTGGTCTAGGGTCCAGAATCCTTCTGTGGCATAGTCATGGTCCACTTCGCGGTCCCTAACATATGAATGGTCTTCTAGCCTATTGGAAATCAATTCCAAATAGGCTATAGAGCTAATAAGACCCTTCGCCCTAAGAATCATCATCACTTTAAACAGCGCGGAGCTAAAGCTGTGGGTAGATATCTGATCTGACAAGTGGGGCTGCAGTATAACCTCCTCGGAGTGTCGCAAGAGACAAAATGCCAAATCTGCATGGAAAGCGACGAGACATATTCTTTGCGAATGTCCTGCTCTGATCTGGCTTGAAGAAGAACGTTAATCAGAGAGCTTACGAGCTCATCCCAACTCCGTTCTTCTGCAACCTAAAGAACTTCTTGCCTTCGTTCCAAAGCCTGATGGTATTTTCCGTTAGTGGGATACGTACGTACATAATTGGCCTAATTTAACCGCAATATTCACCATATGGGTTGCCCCATAATCACTTACAAAAGAGGCTCTGGCAGAAATGGTTTTTCGGCGCGGTAAGGTTAAGAGTAAGTAGTTAGAGCATGAACTACCCCCATCAACTTGTTATAAAATCAGGTAGTAATATTACTTTGTTACCTACACTGAAGTGTGTAATGCAGTTCCAATGCTAGTTTTTTTTTAACAAAGTGATAGAACTAACAAAAGAACATATTCGGCATTGCTTATTTTACGAGTTCAGTAAAGGCAAAAATACAACCGAAAGTGCAGGAAATGTTAATGCAGTGAATGAGAAGTTGTTGAGTTAGAAAATTCGTCGCTGCTGCGACAAAGTACGTGCAGGATTTGAGATAAACAGGATATCAGTTCCAGCTCCTTTGAGCTCTTTTAAGGGATCCTGCTCATGATATAGGGTCATGCTGATAACGCCAGACTGAACTAATGCCTTTACGGCTTGTACCGGTCTGAGCTTTAACGACATGCACAAAATGAGTTGATGAATTGTTAGTTGATGGGAAAGATTCCACACCACTGTCTCGTTTAAAAAAGCGGAATATCAAGGAGATGGACCCCTTGGTCTGGAATATTAGGCATTTGCGTAGGATGATGTACTATTGGGTACAGATTATTATTCTCTCTGCTGATGTTTACGTTTAGGCTCTTCGCTCATTACACCATTGTATAAATTGGCACCTGTCATAAACACCACTTTTTTTTAAGTCTCACCTAAACTTAAATAAAAATGATGAGTGGGATAAAGAGGACAAGATAATAGTGAAAGAAGTAGAAATAGAAGTAGGGCCTCGGTAGTCTACGGGTAAGGCGACTGGCTACCATCCCAGAGGTCCCGCGTTCGTATCCCGGCAGCACCACGGACCTTCGCCTTTCCCATTTTCCCCACCTCCATAACTTTCCTTCTTTCTTCTTCCCTAAGAAGTAGGTGGAATAAAAATAAAATATCGCGGCTGTTTGCGGCAATTCCTTCCTTCCGACTAGAGTTGCTAATCGACACTGCACTCTATATGAAAAAATAGATTCGTCGACTGTACAAAGAGGCTTTCCCTGAACCTCTAGTCTTTCACATAAAAAAAGATATGAAAATAAGTGGATAGAAAAATTAGAAAATACTAAGAAGAAGAAGAAGAGGAGGAAGACAGGAAAAGAGATGCTTGCCTTCTGAAATCCGTGGCTGAGCTCATTCTTTGAATCAGATTACGAAGATTATTCCAAAGTCTAAGCGGATGCAAGGAGCTGGAATAAGAAATTTGGTGGAACGCAAGGATCGAAGTATATAGAGGAAGTCGGAAATGTAGGAAGGGCTTTTAGAGTATAGAACCTTATTTAAGAGGACTAAAGCCATGACATCAATAAAACGAAAGAGATCACATTCTAGCAAGGAATTTTGCACATAATCTAATCTTCGTATGAGAAAAATAAATCATTAATAGATGAATCTAAAGAAATATATTCAAGGGAACCAAAAAGGAAATGTGATACGATGACAGATTTAAAAAGCTTGAGCCCAACAGCGGACGACAGAAGACTACCATAAAGCCAACGTTTACGTAGTGTCGTATAAATCTTGGAAAGGAAAGGTGGGACTTGATTACAGAAAGTTAATTTGGTATTAACAACAATGCCAGGATTAAGAATAGGGAGCGGAACACCATAAGTAGAAAAGATGGAATGCTGTCAGGGGACTGAAAACGACGACTAAGAAGAAATACTTGAGATTTCTTAGGATTCAGTTTAAGAAAGTTGATAGAACTTCATTCACTTATTTGGGATAGGGTACTTTTGAGTTGAGAAATACAGTATTCAATCGGTTTCGGAGGATATGAGGTGTACAGTTGGAGATCATTACCATAAAGGTGAAAGGAGCAGCGATGCATTATAGAGGGAAGGTCATTAATATACAATGAGAAAAGCAGAGGGCCAAAAATTGAGACATGTGGCACTTCCAAAGACACGCGAAGGAAAGAGGGTACAGCGCTATTATGGCGAACCCATTGAAGCCTTAAGCCATTAGAAGGGAAGAGATCAACCGATTAGCAGAAGAAGAAACGTTATAGAGTTGACTAAGTTTGGAAAGTACAACTGAGTGTATCGCAGAATCGAACGCCTTAGAAAAATCAAGAAGAACCAATATCGCAAAGTCACCCTGGTCAAGCGTACAACCAAGATCAGTATCTCAGAATCTCATGTCTAAATACTTATTGATCTCTATTTCAGAAAGTGTCCACCCACCTACCTTTGGATAATACCACGCCTCACCAGCACATTCTCCAGCTTAAGCCTACACCAGCGAGCAATAATAATAAGAGTGATGAGCTAGAACAAATTTTCAAAAAATTTTCAATGCCCTTGAGATCAGCTGATAAAAATTTCAGTAGGAGTGAAAAAGTCAAAATATCAAAGATGTAATATCTATGATAAAAGGAGGCAGAATTGCTTTCACACTACACGCGACGTGTGTGAAAGAAAGATAAAAAATGAAGGGGAAGTGCCAATTTTCCAATTTAGCCAATATTTAGCTCAACACTGGAAGAATTGCAAAACTCCCGCGTTTTTAATGTACAATACAAAGCCAAGTTTTAGAGTCGCAATGTGTACCAACAAGAATTTGCCCACGCATACATATAAACATATTAGAGTCGGCTGCATGTGCTCTGTTCCAATTCGACTTCCATTTGAATGTACACATTCCAATAGGGGAAGCAAGCAACATGTTCTGTTTCATTCATACTCTTGTGTTTTTTGTATGAAATGTATATCTATCGCGCATTTGTTAATATTTTTTTGGACTTTTTGAATAATGGTAGTTCCAACCTCTTCTTTCATATGTTTAACTCTTTTACTTGTCCTTGAGCTCCACCTAATCACTCTTGTTATTATTGCTCGCTGCCTACACTCTACACGATGCGATAAACCTTCAGGCGAATGTTGGCTTCCAACGTTTGAATCAATACCGACCACAGCGCGAACGTGTCCAAACAACAACATTGGACGTTTGTTACTGGACACTCTTAGTTTGAGCGTCGGCCTACCATCAAGCGTCTAACGTTGGAGGTTGTTCATAGCATCGTATAGAGCCGGCTTTATTGAACTGCATATTATCGATGTCAATGGCCGCAATTGTTGCTAGCACTTGAACTGCGGCTATACAGTTCAATTCAGACCAACTGGTATAGAGCTTGTAGACGTGAAAGCCTGATACGCATGCTGCACCCATAAGCCAATAGTAGCAAATAAAAACCATCTATTGACTTGGTATTTTCCGAGTTATGAATTTTACATAGATGAAGTGCCTAAAAGAACGTGTACATGTAAAATTAATGCAAATCTTCAAAATGTAACTACATATTCATAACCTCTAACGAATGAACCAATTATTATTTCTGTAAAATTTCGAGACATTTGATTCAATATGCTTTTATATTAAGTTTGACTGGCAGAATACAATAAGCAATGTAGTATAGTTACTCAATATACCGTTAGATCCATGGCGGCCGTCGCAAGCGCCGGTATACCTCGCTGCACCCATAAGCCAAAGGTAAACAATAAAAGCCATCTATTGATTTGGTATTTTTCGAGATATTATACAGATGAAGTGCCTCAAAGAACGGGTACATGATTCATGAGGCGGCTGCCATGGATCTAACGGTATATTGAGTAACTATATTGCTTATTATATTTCAGTTTAGTTTCAACAGCGTCATGGTCTACCATGACAGCTGCGTAAATTTTAAATTGTCATAAAATGGAATGATTCAATTTAATGACAATTTTACATTTACAAAGCTGTCAAACAATAGGTAGGCCATAAAGCTATTGAAACTAAAGTTAAGTGAAAATTCCCTAAATTACTAATTTTTTAGATTTTTTAGCTGTTTCTGTATAAAAAATAGACTACGACCTGTTCTCAGACCTACTAAATAAACACAATTTTTTTTACAAAAATCGGTCAATCCGTTTCAGAGGAGTTCGATAGTTCTCTCTTGATAATCGGCCACAACTTTCATTATTGCTTCCACTCTTTTCTACCTAGCTTGGCCCTTCTGACACAATCCGCTCACCCTCATCACCGAACACCTTTAACTCGAGCCATTGATAAACATTTTCCACAAATCTACATTTTGGGGCGAATGTATCCTAATCGGAATCGTAACAATAAAGCACCAGTAAATAAGAAAAGCCAAATGAGCAAAAAAACCTTTTCGCAAAGGAAATGCTGGACTCCACAAGGCCGCTCTTCAATTTCATCAGAATTCGCACAAATTCTTACAAATTCTGACGCAGTGTGCGAGCAGTCCAACAGTGATCACAAATGAGGAGTGGGCGAACAAAACGGCACATGTCCAGTTTTGCAAATTGTTCAGAAATCGCAAAAAACTGTTTCTGCCTCTGAACTGATCACATTAACTATTTATGAGTATGGTAGGTTGTGCTACTATTTGAACTCATTCAGACGGAAATTTTTTTTTAAATATGTTTAATACTTTAAGAGAAAAAATTAAAACAAAAATGGACATGTGCCCTTTTGCGGGGACAGAACTGGACATGTACCGTTTTGTCAAACCCTTGAATGGACATGTGCCTTTTTGCAGGAACCCAACTGGACATGTTTTTTTGTTTTTAGCCTTTTAGGGAGCTCCCTGGCCCCCTTAGAGGCAAGGGGAGATTTTTCTGGTATTTTTTCCTTATAGTAGGGTCTGTTACGCAAATTTTAAGGGGTCATAGTGCCCCACGGCTTGTTTTGGGGCCGTGGGAGGCAAAAGTGAGGTAAATTTTAGTGCAGTTTATGATGCACATACAAATCGATGTAATTAGAGCCTCAGGTGAGGTGCAATGAACTTCCATTGTTGATTAAAAACTTTTTTGTATGAAATACGTG
The DNA here is from genome assembly GCA_949987705.1 of Thereva unica. NCBI lineage: Eukaryota > Metazoa > Arthropoda > Insecta > Diptera > Therevidae > Thereva > Thereva unica. Next base: position 78,385,794 of record OX465283.1, on the reverse strand, counting down.
CCCTTTTGAAAATCCACATTAACGAATGGTTAAAAAATATGAATATTCGTAGGACATGTGCCTTTCTGCAGGGAAACCGTTACTTTGCTAACAAAAAAATATTACATGAAAGTGATTTTTGAAGTGTCTGAAATTGAAATTAGTTGCAGTTTAGTGTAATGAACACGATTCCGTCAAAAAACTTAAAACAGCCAACCATGGACATGTGCCGTTTTGTTCGCCCACTCCTCAAATGGTAATTGCTAAACCCAGGTCGGTTTTGGGCACTTATTATTATAAAACCTACTAGCCTAGACTTTGTCTGGAATTAATGAAACATAGAGGAATTATTAAAATTTCATAAAAACAGGACTGCTTCAAGTACTTAAATACGAGATAAGCATTCGTAGATTACCAATGGAACAGTTACTCCAAACGTACACAAATCACTTATATAATTGCCTTAAGTTAATTTAACCCACTTTACTTATATTTTTTATGAAGAGAGTTTCAAGAGTAATTTTGAAGCTTGAAGAAGATCTCAAGACTAAATACAAAGACAACAAACAAGCATCCGTTAATGGACTTTCTTAAAGAAACACAACCCAAAATTGAAAAACCTGTCAATAAGAATAAATGCCGGGCTTCAGTTGGCGTTTATTTATTTTCTTTATTTTTATTTTTTTGTTGTTGTTATTTTCGTGCAAGACGGTAGTAAAGACGAAGGCACTTCTTCCTTCAGAGATAAGAAATCTCAAATAACAAAACGAAGCCGACGTCGCCGCCTTCGTTGTCGTCCAACTCCATTGCGGTGGCAGTGTCAGTGAACCCCGCAGTGTCTGACACAAATAGCAACTTGAACACCCAGATCCTCCAATGTGTGGGGGGACAACACAACATAAAAAATATATGTAAAAATATGCATTCGCACCGCCTCGTCTTTAAGAAAAAAATAATAATAATAAAAAAAGAGGTGAAAATAACGACGCCCGCCCATTAAGTACATCACCCTCAAAATCCGTATGATATTCGCAGCAAGGAGCAAAAATAACCTCGCCACAAACATAGCTGCAGCAACAATAATAAATCGCGTCTTCCAAGCGGTCCGTTCTACTAATTTGAGGCTATGTCGAGCCGCGGATGGACGACGTGATGCCGATCATGTCTTAAGTTTCAAACGCAAGTTTTGAAAATGAAGAAAGAACGAACGAACTTTCTTCTTACTTAATTCGCGTGAATTATGGGATGGGATTTTCCTCTTTTTATCTCGTCTTGTGATGAGAAAAAATCCGCGAAAATCTGGTGAATATTATTGCATCACATGATGGAATCGGTTGCCAAATTCCTTAATCCGACCAGAGATGATGGAAATATAATATTTGTGCATTTCGTGTACGGATGCCGGATGGCGACTATCGAATTTAGAATTCACGCCATCTGCACATTTTTTATCAATATTTATTTTAGGTACAAAAAAAAACTGATATCAAAGTATTTTGTCAGATTCGATTCTGCTAAAAATAGTGCAGTGTTTGTTCAATGAGTTAAGCATGTTAATATCAAGCATCGAAGTCTACCATGTGGGCTTGATAATAAAATGCAATTTGACGGAATTTACTCAGCACATATTTTAAAGGACGGAAATAGATATCTACAGTATCATAAAAGGCATTTCAACGGCAACGAAGTACATTTGGTGCAATTAAAATGGACTAAAGCAATTCTGACCAACAAACCGAATCCAGAGTTCAGGAAATGAAAGTTTCGACTAAACATCGAACCATAGTTCTTCTCAGGTGTACGGGAAACCCATGATGCACTATATGCTGAACCTGGAGCTAAAATAATGTTATACGTCTCACAGGTAAGCGCCAATACAACATAAGAAATGATATACTAATTTTTGCCGATGCGTAACAGACACTCGCCCTTTAGTAAATGAATGGTTTTCATACGGCTGGAATCGTCAAAGATCGCGGACAAGCAATGGCGTGTCGGCACAAGCGTTCGCGAAGCTAGGATTGTCGCGAAAAGGTGATATGTGTGTTGAGACCCCGAGTAAAAATAAAAAATGGGCACACCGCGGGCGAACACCGGCCGCTTAGCTTTTTAATGGGCCTATGATAGCCGTAGGGGTTTTAACGATTTTTGATTGGGGCACATACGGACTAACAAAACCTGAAACTTGATCGAATGATTTAAATGGCCAAAAACTGAGATGTACGGCATACGACGGCAAATTCAAGCAAAAAAATCTGCCCCAAATGTGTTCTTGAATGTGCTTTATGGGAACTTGGTCTTTTCGATTTATCCTACTTAAAGATTATTGATGCACAACAAAAATGAGCTTGCCATCGATTTGTTATCTGTGAAGTGTGTGGTGCGTGTTGATTTATCTCTGGTTTGTTATAGGGGACTCTAATTAGGGTGTGTGAAAAAATCTCTACATAGATGTATATTAAAAATAATATTTTAATCGCATTATACCTATACAAACAACTGGGGAATAGTATTATTTTGTATAAATGATTTTTTTTACTTTCTATATACAAGAATTCCCGGACTCTTTATCATTAAACGGACATTTTTTCCACAGGATCTATATTTTTCTAATTTTTACAGGTTTTTTGCTCTAACAACACTTTTTCTATTCACTCTGGCAAAAATATAATAAAAAGTATTAAAAAAAACGTACACCCGTCGGTGTGTGTGTGGTGTACAGCCATACAGTCCTGCAATCAACCTTCTGATATCCAGCCCATAGCAGAGGACTATGTTTCCATAGCGGTCGGTGTACGCCCGTTGTAAGGCCATTTTTTATTTTTACTCGGGACTCAAAGGAAAATGTGTGCTATGAGGTCTTCTAGCTGGTAAAGCGATTGATTTTCAATTCTACTGAATTGAATATTAGGAAAGGTATTGTCGAGACTCTCTCACTCTGTGGAGACTCTCACTGGACCTCGAGACAGCGGGAAGTTAACTACAAATATTAGCAGCCCCGTATTTCCACCTAGGCCTACCCACCGATTATAGGCGACGGTAGAAAAGGCAGTGGCACAACATCATATCTTTCGTCAAAAGTATGCGGTGAAATGATCAATATCATAGCAGAAATGGTCATAAACACGATCGTAACTGAGATAAAACATGCCAAATATTTCTCCATCTCTGCTGTGGCTCTGCTCCTGATATCTCCCACATATGTAGATCAGCTTTCTTTTATAGTGAGATATGTCTCTGAAGACGGATATCCTGTTGAACAATTTTTGAGATTCATTCCAAATTGTGGCCATAAAGCAGAAGACCTGGGAGATTTTTCTGTCGAAACTGAAGCCAAATTCAACGTCGTTAAGTCTTTCTTAGGCAAGAGTGTCTACTCGAGCAGACGCCTGCCGAAGACTATTGCTCCTAGGATGAGATCATGGTAGTTCTTTAGATAGTTGCCAATGACACAAATGAAAAACAATCCGCGCTCTGAGGCTTCAGGTCTTCTTGAATCATTAGACTCAATGGAAACTTGCTTTCTGGCCCTTTTCTGGAATTGATTCCGTGAAAGGTTCAACAAAGTGAGCAAGTCTCTCAATCTGTAAAAATCGACCGGGGTACGATCGCCGAACTTTATTAGTCCTTGATAACATACCTAGAAGACTTCAGGAAATCCGGTAGTACCTTTCCTTTGATCATTATGAGCCGAAAGCTGTAGAAAAATCCTTGCGGAGGAAACGCAAGCGTAAAGTCCAGTTCGATGAAGTCAAGGAAAACGAGACCGAACTTTCTGGCAGGAACAAATTCAGAGTTACAATTTTTAACGTCAATATAGACAGGCTGATTGCAGAACTACGGAGACCTGGATCTGCTTAGACTTAGGGGAATCTGGATGAGACTACTTTGGAAAACGAGTGTCTGCACCTGCGAGCTTATTTGTCGTCGGATGAAGTTCTAGAGATATCGTCACTGCACTTATAAAAATACTTATTGGAAAAGGCTTCTTGGACATTTATCGAAACGTAGCGTCAAACTGCTCGGCAGAGCGTTCATTTTCAGCGTTAAAGAGGGTAAAGAATTACTTAACATCTACTATAAATAGGGTTGCCATACGTCCCGTATATACGGGACTGTCACCGTATTTGAATATCGTGTCCCGTATTACTACCTGTCCCGTTTTTGTCCCGTTTTTTCCAAAATCTTTTATATTATTACCAAACACGAAGTTTGTTAACGCTAAGGCTTTTTGTTCGTGAGCTGATTTCGTTTAAATTTTCAGAAAATGTTCTTTTTATAGAATACTTTTGTAATAAGGAATTTGAACTAAATCGATTCACGAATAAAAAAGTTATAGCGATTTAAATTTTTCTAATTTGAAAAAGCCGTTAGCAAATTTGAATATTTTTGTGAGCAGCAACACAGCTGAGTAGGCTTTGATAGACACAAAGGCATCGCAACTAGTAAGTGTAAAGCAGTAAACGCCAACTTTCGACCTTCAGGAATCCACCAGAAAAATATAATTATGACACCAACAAGTGAAAAAGCAGCTAATACGAACAGAAAAAGGTCCAATTTATATTTACATTCACATTAAAATTGCATTTGAGTTTGGTTACAGAGGAAAAAGATAGCCAGTGCTCCATTCCGTACGTCTTGCACTAGCTCTTACAGGAAATCGTCGGATTCGTAAGGACTGTCAGTTGGCGATCTCTGGCGTAAAGGCTGTCCGCGCGAGATTCCGTGGTGCGCGTTGTGGCCGTTGCAGGCGGTGCTCAGTGGTTTACTCAGTGCCTGCTGAAGTGTTGAAAGCTGGTCAGTTTCACGCGTGTGTGATTGCTAAAAGGTCTGTATAATAAACGCTTTCGCATATCAAGTTTTTAATAAAGCGATGTTTTATTCCAGTTAATATTAAAGATGCCAAAGAGGAAGTGTCATTTTAAAGCTGAATATATCAAAGAATGGTCATTTATAAAGAAAGGTCGAACGGAATTTGAAGCACTGTTTTCCTTAATGGCTTCGCAATGGTCGGACGAAAGAAATAGGCTATCAGTAGAGACAGTTGAAGCTATTCTAATTTGTCATTATAATTTTAAAATGACATGCGCCCAATTTTATGATTATGTAAAAAAAGAAAAAGAAATCATTAAGAAAGTAAAATCTTCTTCAAAAAAAGTGGGCAAAAAAAGTTGAATCCCCTCCGGGACCTTCTTCTCAACTAGCAGTTAATTTAACTTGATTGGAGTATTAATCAATATTTTTTAAATTTTATTCACTATTTTTTTTGATAATAAAACATTATGAGCACTAGCACCCACCTTTTTCATGTTTTTATTTATTTTACACTGAAGCGTCCCGTATCAGTTACCAATATTTATGGCAACCCTAACTATAAAAGAGAACAGCCTAAATTCACTCAGGATAATGTACATAGAGTTCGAAATAATGCAGTCTGTAGACTATGAAGGCGTCATCCGTTATTTTGTACAAAATGAAGTTCGCCGTATGATTTTATATTGAATTTATTGCTAAATTTCCAAAATGGTTTCGGGATGAGGGGCCCTAAACGTCGAGTGCCTAGGGTCTCTGAGACCGGGCCTGAATATTAGCTTTTGGAAGTGTATTATTGCTTCACATTTCAAGTGTGTTATTGTGGAGTCACCCATTTGATTAACATTGTAGACATCCACTACAAAGTGAATAAAAGTGACTAAATCGTCAATCAAATCGATGGCGTCACAGTAACACACTTTAAGCGTGGGGAATTAGCACATCTCTAAAATATGAAATTTGCAGTGTTGTTTGTTATGAAATTCTTTGAGCACTGATGGAGGTTGCTAGGTGCAATTATGAACTTGCAAACGGCTTCCAAAGTTTTCAAACCACTTTGTTTATACTATTTTTTGTAGTCGAAAATAACTGTACATAGATGATTGCAGGGGTCTATATTGTCACGATAAGGTTCAAAAAATTTCAGCAAGATCGGTTCATTACTTTTTGAATCACAATAGATAATTAAAAATAAAGAGCACCAGATTAGTCTGCTTCAGGGAATGAAGCCTGGCCAATGGACTGGCGCCATAGTGGAGCGCTCTTGTATGGAGGCCTTTAAGTATTGCAAAAGGCGCCTAAACTCATACCAATAAATATAGTATATACATATATTATTTTTTATGATCCCATTCTCACAAATTTGTTTTAAATAGCATTTCTGATCACATCCAACTAGTAATATTTATCATTTTTTTACCATAAAAAGAATATTAATTTCACATAAATATATTAACCCAATACAGGCTTACATAATCATTAGAGAAGCTTAAGTTTCACTAGATTCCGAACAAAGCCATAACTTTTAAAAATGGAATCAGTCGCTGAGAAAATGGCTTCAATCTCATTAAAACAGGCATTTGTGGCGCTTGACCATGAATCTTTTTCTAAAAACAAAATTATGTTCCTTTGCAAAAAAAACAGAAGAGAACAATTCACCGAATAAGAAGAACTGGGTGAACTAAATAAAGATTTAATGAAGAATTCATTGAGAACCGGTCACGAGAGTGTAAAAATGCTAAGAAAAGGTAAAAATAAATCAAAGCAAAAAAACGAAGATTGAAAATCACCAGTTTTGCAAGAATCAACTTTCGCGATTCCTCCTCAATACTATCGAGAACGAGTAAATAAGTTGGACACTGTCAAGTTGCATGGGTGTATTCGCGTTAGTTGGATAAATATTGCTTGTTATACATGAGGTGGGCACATGCTGGAATGCACGTAAGCTCATATATAATAAGTGACTGGATAGACGAGCCCCCTTTTACATACAGACATACATGGAGACGTCACAAGTCGTGCCAAACCTGACTGGCGATTGTGAAATTGCAGAGAGATGGTCTCGGTCAAATTACGCAATTTCCAGATAAAAGAGTGCAACCAGGTGAACTGTTGCTAAATGGGGATTAATTTGCTGCTTGGTCATTATTAGTAAATTCCTTGGACAAGCGAGAATAAAAATAAACGGAAATAGTACAACAAGAGCGTTTTCTATGAAAGCCATTAATCACCTGAAATTTTTTAGCAGTCGATATTAGATGTCATTTTAAGAAGCATGACTTGACTGGTTTATGGCAGACGACGAGGAGACGCGACAGGCGACACTATGGCAGACCAAGCAACTACTGCCTTTTGAGTGCAGCTTATGTATTTAAAAAATCTCATGTAAACGTCTTTGAGTGGAAAAAGTGCAATTTATGATGAAACTTAGCCAATCCCCTCTGAAATTAGTTAAAATTGCGCATTTACAAGTTATTTCTTGAGGTAGATCTTTGGGAGACTCATCTGTGCTTCATAAGTTCCAAGAAGAATATTTTATGAAAAAAAAAAAAAAAAAAAAAAAACTGTTAAATACAATAATTAAAACTTTACTGTATTATTGGATGGGTATCTAAGGCGCCTTTCAGGCCGCAACTACTTCCGCTCAGCTAGTGATGCTATCAAACGCATTGCCCAGCCAAATGTGAACACATCTGAACAATTATGTCAAATGTCGAAAACTGTCAAAAACAAACAGATGTACAAAAAAAGTAAATTTTGAATAAACCTAGAATTCTTTGTTCTATTTTTACAATTAATGACACATTTTAAACATCTCCGTTAAGCCATGTGATTTCATTATAAACGTGACCAAATTTTGCATATTTGTTTGACACGAGAGAGTCAACTAACTTTTGCGAACTTGGAAGCTGGAGGGAACAAGAGATGGCGCCACCGATAAATGGATTTATTTATTAGCACTGTTTTACTTATCCTTACTAATATTATAAATGCGAAGGAAACTTTGTCTGTCTGTCTCTTTTCTGTTACGTGTATACCGCTGAACCAATTTCCATGAAATTTGTTACCAAGATAGTTTAGACCTTGGAGTAGGACATAGGATACCTTTTGTCTCGAAAATAAAAATGTTTGGAGGGGTTGAAATAGGAAATGAAAGTTTGTATGGGAGTCCGTCATTATAGAGGTAAAACCACAAAAATTTTAATTTAGACACATGATAAGCAAGAAAATAACGGTGAAATTTTACTTCTCCTCGTGAAGGAAGTTTCCAGAGATTTTAGATTCGAGATTCGAAAAATTCGAGAAAAAATCTTCCAAGTGAAGGAAAAATCTCTCATTTGGAGCACTTTTTGAAAATTCTGTAAGAATCACATCTATTTCCTTCACCGGTCTCAGTTTAATAAAGTTCAATTCAATCCGTCTAAGTGGCTTGTTCAGCTCACGCTTGCTATTATTGGTGCTTTTTCGCCAGGAGTAAGAAATACTAAAGCTCACTGGAAAGTTATTCCATTATCCCAGTTGATTACTCTCTTCAAAACAACCTTTTACGCTCAATTTCAAATTCATGTTCTGTTGGGCGAACTTAGGGTTTATTTTTCCTGAGTTTAATATGTGAATATGTATGGGAACTCAGGCAAAAATTGAAGTTCAGTAAACCAATTTGCTCGAACTTGCGCAGTTCGGACAGTGAAGCCGTGATTATTCTGTCTAACAAATTAATATGGTCAGTTTCACACGGGCCAACCAAAAAATAAATGGCTGTAATCGTAAATTTACTTTTGAAATACAATGAAGAATCGCATGGGCTTTCACAAGAGCAAACAACTGTAGGTTAGAATGCTTTAACTTGTTGTTGTTGCTTTTAATTATAATTCTAGCTTCCACCATTTCTTTCCTTTTCTTTTTCTAGTAAACAAAAGTTAAAAAACAACAACAACCAAACAGCTGTCAAAAAACGTTCAAAAAAGCTGCTCGCCCCATCGTTCTCGCCCACTCTCGTCTCCGCAAACGATGCAAATTTTTGTTGGTTAGATGTTGTGAAACTTTGAAGGTTTGAACTTGCGAAACTATGGCCTCGATTCCCAGATCCGACGACGGGGAAGTGAGTTGCGGATTTGACACTTTGCGATTCTCAAATCCGCAACCCCGAATTTCTTTTTGACATTTTCCGCGCTGTAAAAGTGTGATCCGCAACAAATTTTCTGCGGATTTGAACGACAAATGCGCCTAAGATAATCCGACATCGTATATGTCATTATCGCGTGAGTTTTCACTCCGAATTTTCGATTTAAACCAATCCGGGACTGCGGATTTGAGAATCGCAAAGTGTCAAATCCGCACTCACTTCCCTCCCGTCGGATCTGGGAATCGAGGCCTATGTGAAACTTCCAATCTATAATTTTTTTATGTTATACGCTTTTTTATGGTGCAATCTTACATTTTACGCAAACTATGAAAATTATTTCCCCCATTCAACGAGTGTTTGAGTCTTTTCAATTGTCCATCACTGCGTTCACAAAAGGAACAGCTTATGGGGCGCAATATGGCATAGTGCACCGGGCGCAAAAAACCCTTGCGCCGGCCCTGATGATAAAAAATAAATAAACAATTGTTCAAGCGTTTTTAAAATTTCGACCCACATGGGAGTGAATAGGGGATGAAATTAAAAAAAAAAAATAAAATTTAAAACCTTTATTTGCTTTTTACTAACAATCCGGAGAAATTAGCATTTTAAAGAGACAAAACTCCAAAACAGTTTTTGAGGGATTTTTTGGCCAAAAAGTGATTTTTGATATTTTTGACCTTGAATAACTTTCAAAGGGTCAACTGGGTCAACATTTTTGTAAGAGTTAAATTTGTAGAGAATTTGATTATCAGCATTTTGGGGGTTGTACGACCTATAGAAACCGAAATACAAGGAAAACACGGGAAACGCGATATTTCTGGCGCGTGACAATGCAATCTGAGCATTTCGTATGAGAATCAAGATGGCGGTCTTTAAGTTTTTAATGTTAGTATTTTGTTTAGTTCAAATCTTACAACTTAATTTTGACCCAATTTCATATAACGCGATCAACTTAAAATTTTACCGGTTCGCTGTGCAACTGACGCTAATGAAATTTTAATAATTCGCTTTATATTAAAAGAAAGCATATAGGGTATATTATTACTTTATAAGAGCACTCGTAGATGGCGCTGTCATGAAGAGCTTTGTTGAAAATTTGCTACCAAGGGCCAATTGTACTCTGATTCTAATAAAAATCGGTGTCTAAGGGTATTTAAGGTAACAAATAACGAATTTATGATTAAAGCTTAAAAAATAAAAACGGCCGCGCCAATATAGCGAAGAAGTTCGTCTATTTTATTCCGATTCTAATGATAATCTGTATTTAGAATTATTTAAGGTAGCAAATAATGAATTTATGATAAAAACTTATAAATTCAAAATGGCGGGGCCAATTTGGCGGACGATGTTCAGATTTTGCGTTTTGTGGTCCGATTCCGATTAAATTCCCAAATTGCCTTATTTACCCGAGAAAATCCCATTTTGTAAATATATGATCAAGGGCCATGTAATATATATTTGAGAAGCAGGGTTAAGTAGACTAAAAATGTATATAAAAGGCAAAGTAGAAGGATTTAGAAAGAATAGATCGATAACAGACCAGATCTTTATTAGGAGACTAGTGCTTGAATAATCGTATAAAGAAAGCATGGATTCTACGGTAGTTTTATAAACTACAGAAATGCTATGGTAGGCTTCACAAAAGAGAGCGGTGGAATAACATGAGGGAAATGCGTGTCCTGTAAAAGCGTAAAATAATGACAAAAGAATGTAGAACACAAGTGAGAATACAAGCTTAAAATTCAATACAATTGAAATTCAATATTTCACACTTCGATTCACTTTCGCTTCACATTAAACCTGTTTGTGTATGATTCGAGTATATTACAGGATGAAATTTTCTGCCTCTGTTCAGTGTAACGAGAGTAAATGTAAATGCGAATGTGAATTTTCGTGAATGTCAGACAAGAAAGTTATACTTATGTTAGTGTAACTTACTATGAGACCGAAATTTTTTTGGAATCACAAGTCCGGTCAAAACTTACATTTCCCTGCGCCCCTTGTCTAAAACCCGGTTTATTGGAAGTGATTTTGGAAAGTGATAGGTCGTCAGGCCCAATGATTTTACTGCCAGTGATGACTTCAAGCCTCACAAAAAAAAAGTCTGATATCGAAGTGTTTAGTTTATGCTCGATATGTATTAAAAGGAGCAAGACTAAACATAATTTTACTGTCGCGGTATATATTAGGTGAATCGTGCTGCTGGTCAGATCTTGTACCAATCATTCATTAAGGCGTTGATGCCTTTGCAGGAAATGAACGTGGCTTATTTTTGAACAACTTATATCAAAGTGTAGTGCACAGTCTGAATCGCAATACCCTCAAAGCTCTGAATTGCAATTTTTGTTGATCGATACTGTCGCATCTACAGGTCCTTTAAATACCTAAAAAACATGTAGTACTTAACCAGGAAGCCTCCCTCTCCTTTGATCGTCGTGGCTGGGAAAAGTGCAACCATCGCAGCCTTTGAAATAAAAAAATCTAGATCTTGGACCGGAATCAGGGAAAGGCACTTTAAGGTGCTGGACTTTGTCAGAATTCTCACAGAAATAGATTTTCGCATATATAAAGTCACCTTTACGAAGAATTACGAGGTCCACATCCCTTCACGTCGTGAATGAAGTAATAGACCACATTGTATTCAAGATGCCATAAACTTCTTCACTGACGGCTATAAGCTCGAGGGCCGAGGAGGAGGAGTATTCTCACCGGAACTTGGGATTGAAGCCTCCTCCCGACTATCCAATCACAGCAGTGTATACCAAGCGGAGGTTTTAGCAATACATGAGGTTGTTCTGCAAATCAACCAGCAAGGCGACAAGAACTGAACTGTCTACATCATCTCGATAGTCAGGCGGCTTTGAAGGCGCTGCTCTCTTGCACAAACAGCTCTAGAACTACCTCTGAATGCAGCAGAATCTTAAGGAGTTGGCTCAGCAGTTTGCTCACTCTAAAGCTGACGAACTGGCTAGGAAAGGCACGATCGCCACTCTCCTTCCTGGAAAGGAAAGGGTTGATATGGGCCACATTTAAATTCAAAAAAGTGAATTATGGAAACTTTGACCTTGAATATATTTCAAAGTTTAATCGGCTCAACTTTTTTGTAAGAACTAAAGTTATAGAGAATTTCATTGTCAACATTTTGGACCCTCGCACGGAGTTGTACGACCTATAGAAACCGAGATACAAGGAAAACACGGGAAACCGCGATATCTTCGGAAGCTGTGGACTAATTTTCAGCCATTTTCGAGTTTTGTCTCCTTAAAATGCGAATTTTCCCGGATTAATACTTTTTCAATATATTGTTCACTTGAATTGATATTCCTTCCTTTCCTTTCTTTCAAGAACTGAGATGGTTCTCAAAGTTGAAAATAAGTGTTACATGATGTATTCTGATTTGACACATTGATAATAATTTTCTAGAATCCGCTTGCTCTAATTTTTGTCATCTATACTATAATGAAAACACCACTCTAGGCTATATATAAGGTTAAACGTGCCTAAATATTTCAAAAACTATAATTAAATATCGACAGATTACATTATGTATATTCTGTTTCTAGGCACCACCCATAAAGCTAAATGACCCGCTGCCGTAATTGAAAACCCACAACATATTAAATTCTCACGTTTTTAATACGAAATGCATCGGGGACAAGTACAAGTTCATTTGAAGCCTTTTACTTAACCTAGTTAACCAGTGCTGGTGAATGGATCTATCAATTACTAAACCACATAATAACTAGGTATACACAATTCAAAATGAAGTTTTACAAAATGCAGTGACAGTAGAGAAACAGTATTGATCCCCCGATACTACTATCCCATGTATCTATCTATCTCGCTGACTGGACTGGCGATAATTTGCCAGAAAATGCACATTCACTATCTGTCTGTCTGGCAGGCAATCGTGGCTGTAGAATGATATTACCGAACGCCAACAATTCGCTGATTGGGATAAAATTAATTAAAATCATCGACCTGATTGCATAAAATATTTACACAAAATTGATTCCGAAGCGAATTGTTGCCCCGAGGCTGAGGAGAAATTTTAAAGATTTGATGATACCTGGGGCTAAGCCAATACCTACATGATATGTAGATTTTTTTACAACAATTTCCCTAAGACTTTTTGCATGTTTCAATTTTAAAACTAAGGACTTATTTTGCTACCAAGTTAATGCTTTAATTAAAAAAAAACGTTTTATTGTAAAAAGGTCAAAGGAATTAAGTCTTTTGGGAAGGAAAAGATTTTCATCCCCTAGTAACTAGCGAGAAAAGAACACTGTGTTTAGAGCACGTCAAAGGAGCTCTAATGAAATGATAATAGACTCCCCCAGCGCTAATTAATTCACTCCACTACGTAATAGGATTGCATAATTTGATTGGATAAATTAAAACAATTTTTGAACTTTATTTAAGGGTTTACAATTACTTTAAATAAATGCAATTTACTTAACATTTCAAGAAAGCAAATTTTTGTGATTATGCAATAAAAATATACATAAACAAACTTCCAATAAGTTTTGAATCTATTTCAATTTGTTAATTTATCGAACGTAGCTCGGTCAATCTTTTAAGATTTTTCATAAACAGATAGGTGAGATAGGCCTACCACAACACATTTGCTTCTTAGGACCAAGCTAGGGCCAGATCATGATTTCCTAACCTTATGAAAGAAAGTATGAGATTTGAGAGTACAGGACTAACTTTTTAAAGCTATGTAGTCTCTTTGATGAGAATATAACATACCCAGTAGCAACAGAAATGACATTTAGCGTTCTGCGTATAATTTTACAATGTCGAGAAAAGGAAGGATTCCGAAGATCGAAAAGCGAAAGATATTGAAACTTTTGGGAGATGCAACTATTAATAAACCAAGAAAGAAGAAGACGTAAATGCCATTAGTTTCTTTTAAAAATGACAAGTGACAATTTCGAGAAGGGTTTGTCGGTTTTTAAAAACCAGATTTCAAAAGAAAACTATGCAATTCGAAACCCGGGGTTTTCAGTAAAAAAAACATCGGTTTTAAATTTATACATTACACTTCTTCGATTAGCTACATAAATATAAACATATTTGCGAATTCAATGTCAAAAGGTCAAAAAATAGCAAAAAACTTTAAAACTCAATTTCTCAAATATCCCATCATATCCCATGGACGTTTTTGGTGTCAAAAGGTTCGGGAGAAGTCACTCTAAGATCTCGATCAAAAATCTCGATGGGATCTTAAGGATTTCGAAAGTTATTAGTATTTGTTTATGAACATTAATTTTTTACGATGTTTATTGAACCCTTTTTGACCTGGATATTTTTGAAACGTCTTCAATTTTCACCAAAACTTGTATAAAGGGTTTTTTGGCCGCTGTTTACGAATCTGTTCAGTGTATGTTAAGTCATACATATTTTTATCTGACTTATCAAAAGTTGAATCATAGCAATGTTAAATCATAGGATTTTTGTCTATTTGACAATCAGTACGATTTTCAATGTAGAAATGGACGAAGAGCAAAAGATTTTAGCGTTGTTATTACTGTAAAATTTGTTTTTTGGAACGTAAAGACATGTATTTTGCTCCCACATGTCTATCAATCCAAAAACATTCTCTCTGGTCCACTTTATCTGTAAAAGTACACAAATTGCAATTATTTAATTAATTAACATAATAATTTTATCTTCCATTTTTTTTGGGTAAATTCTCTCTCAATTTAAAAAAAAACCCCACTTTATTATCGCAACATTCACGACGAGTATCAAAAGTCATATGACTTCTCAGAGCAATTAGAATCAATCCTAATCGTAAAAAAGTCATATGACTTATCATATGTCAAATCAAAGGAGAGATATGGATCAGTGGCGGTTCGTAAGGTTCAGGATAAGGGAAGCATTGCGCAAGGCGAACGATAAAAGTAAAAGTATCGAAGTTTTTTAAGTTAAAAAAAATTGAAAAATGACATATAGTGAAATCAGAGAAACAACATGAGGAATTGTTTCCAGTCTAAAAAAAATTTCTTTAACATGTTAGTTACGTCGAACGCTATATGAAATGGACATTTTGTACCTCTACCAACGTCGCTACGTAAGTCATCGGCCATTTTGTAAAAATGTTACCATTTTGGTCGTTCTTTCTAACTAAAGATACGTATGGCTCGGTATGTGTAGGGGTCCAATAGAAGCGAAAAAAATAAAGGCTGTTCGTTATAATATTGGCTATCAGCGGTTACAATATGAAATTTTTATCTGTACATCAAAAGAAACTTAGAAAACTGCTAAATTTTAGTTTTTTTGTCAGTGAACTTTCATGGATTTTTCAGAAATTGTACTTTATAATGTGAACAATAACTAGTTAAAATTTCAAGTCAAAATATCTTATTCAAGTCCCAAAAATTTACTTCAAATTAGAAAATTTATTGCTCAATAATTTTTGTGCAGCGCATCGTATGAGGTTCTTTCTTATTTTTAAATATAGGTTCAAGAAAAATTGGTAAGGTTGAAAAAAATGAAAATTTTTCATCAATTTTTTCGAAATAGTTTTCAGTTTTTTTCAGATTCTGTTGATAATTAAAGCGTCAAAAAACCGTTGAAAAACTGCAACTACTACATTTTCATTTAATTTAATTTTTCATACAAATGCATAATTTTGCTCAAAATTTAAAAAAGATAGTAATAATTAAACCCTGCATACCTCGCATACACCCCCTACACCCACCGTCATTACATTCACCTTGCAAAAAAACACATCAGGCAACCCGTACTCGAAAATACAATTCATAAACATATTCTCTAAAGGGATCATCATTAAAGAGAATCTTAAAAAATATAATGGAAGCTGAAAAGTTATCAGGTTATACTCAATATACACCGCCTGCCACCTGCCACCCCACAATAGATAAAGAGAAACTTCACCTATCTTCGATTCCTTTTTCCTTGACTCAATATATAATAAACGAAAATTCATATTTTAAGAGTATACAAGAAATTTCCAAGGTAATTTTTAAGAGTAAATTTAGTTCTTACTCGAAACCAGAACAAGGAAACAAAGAGAATATGGTGGATACAGAAAATTTCTTTATCTTCGACCTTTAATATCTCACTGTTCAGTTCTGAAGAAGCTGCGTTTAGCTCAGCTTCTGAGGGTACTGTATCAACGCAAACCTTTGCGTGAGTGTGAGTTCAATTAAATTGACTGTGTTGGGGTTTTCACGTTGATTTTCTGTGGCAAAGAAGCTGACGATATTACAGCTTCCCCATGTTGTGTGAGGCCTCGGCCACGTTAAGAGCGGCAGAGGCACTTTATCATTTGCCACTCTACCCCTCTCCGCTAGTATCTAGGATTCTAGGGCAATGCTTTACTCTTTGTATACAGTAGATGATAAATTTGAATTGTACATTTTATATAAAAAAATCTGTACATTTCATCCTTAGTGTTTCCAGAGGAGGAAATATATTAAGATTTTTCTTTTGATTAATCTTGATGTATTTAAATTATTTTTTATGAAGTTGCCTATTTGGTCAAGGGAAGCAGTGCTTCCTTTGCTTCCAAAGAGGAACCGCCACTGATATGGATGCGTTTACACCATACGATTTGCCATTTTTGATAAGTCATATGTATCAGATATGTAGTGTAAAGGGGCCTTAATAAACTGAAAACTGTGTGTGTTTTTTTTAAATGGAGAGAGAATTTACCGAAAAAGGGTAAATATAATTATTATGTTAATTAAAATAAGTATAAACAACAAACGCAAAAATGTTATGATTTCAATTCGCTTTAATACAACTTTTGACAAGTCAGATAAAAATGTGTATGACTTATCAGATAGTGTAAAGGGGCCTTTACTTTGCTTGTTGCTTTTTAGATAATACCAACCTTCAAACGATGTGTCAAAAATTCATAACATTCCGACCATTTCTTTACAAATCACAGTGGTTATTGGAAGGTCGTGAAGTTCACTATTTCGCATGAACATTTGTCCATAACAAAGCTCTGCTTGAAGTGGGTATCGCGTTTGCTCACTGTTGACCAACAAAAACCACGTGTTAATAATTTAAAGCGCCGTTTGGAGCTGTTTAGGCGAAATAAAAACGATTTTTTCATGCGATGGGAGAATGGATGAAACATTAATCCATCACTACACTCCAGAATGAAATTGGCAATCCGATAAGTGCACAGCAACCGCGGAAAGCCGACCAAAGTTAACAAAAATGAAAAAGCAGTAAAAATATTTTGCCTTTCAACTATTTTTAAAAAGAAAAGCGAACAATAGCGAACATTACATATGTAGCTAAGAGCGCAATGCGAAAACGGCCCAAATGAAGCAGAAAAAAGGCAATGCATTGTGCCATAGGTCAATTGCAGCAATGGCTAAATCGTCCAAATTGTTCTTCGAATTGCTTCCACGTCCACCGACTTCTTCCATCGACTATTACCTGTTCTCAAGTCTCAAAAAGTGCTCACCGGAAAAAATATGGCTCCGCAATGAAGAATTATCACCGAAAGTGGAGCGTTTGGTTTTATTTAGATTCACCTCGTATGCACCGATTCTTATAAAACTTTTCACACACATTGAGTTATAATGCATGACTTCTTTGTAAAAAATATCAAGATGTGGAACGAATTGAAAATCGGTATCGCGAAATTTCTAGGAGCACAAACAAATCTTACATCGGTGGTCAAAAATTTGAAAATTCAAAATGGCGGGCGGATATTGTTGGCAAATGTCTTCTGAATCCATTGAAAATCGTGATTGGGGAAGTGTTAGGGCCGCAAATGACGATTCTGCGGCGCCAATATGGCTGTATCATTTTGGCAATTACAATTCGATTTCACTGAAAATCGCTATTTGGAGGATTTCTAAGGTCGGAAATAATACGCAAAGCCAGCCCAAACCAATGAAGATGATATTGATGCAGATGCGTATGTAAAACAAGAACGAATGACGAAGAGGCGTCTTATTACACTTAGAGGCAACATGGAATGACAATAAGAAATACACCAGCCTTTGTACGCGTACCAAAATTCGTTGCAGCGCCCGGATCCAGAAGCTTACTATTATAGTTTGTTATTGTAAAATATGCCTTACCGTAACGAGAGTAAGCTGATTGGAGAATACGGGGAGAAGCTGATGGAGGACAAGGCTCAAATTGGGCTGTAGAGCCGCCGAAAAAGAAAAAGTAAAGCTTTTTTCTAATTTATCCCCTTGCACCATACTGAGACGCTACTTCGGTTAATCTGGCGAAAATGACAGTTTTATCTCCGAAAAGGTATGAAATTTTCAGGTTTATGCCCTTATTTCTGAAACCTTGAGTTATTGGAGGCAGATGGTCAGGATCAAAATTAAAGCTTGCGATATTCTCTGCAATGAAACACTGCTTCTAAAGGAGGATGCGAAATATCTAGGTCTCGTACTCGATAGGAAATTAACGGGGAGGCCGAATCTTTTAGAAAGAGCCAATAAGGCCAAGCCTTAAACCCCGCATCGTCCACTGGTTGTATACATCCGTATTCAGACCTATACTTATGCATTGGTATGGTGGACTGAATTACAGAAGACTACGAATCGTTAGATACTGGAGAGGGTCCAAAGAACAGCTGAGCTGTGTATCAGTGGTGCAATGAGAAGCACCCCAACAGCTGCCCTGGATGTCTCTTTTAGAAGTGCACGCCGAACAAATGGCAGCCAGGACAACGGCTTCTATTGAATGGACTACATATTCATATGGGGCGCTTTCAGTAATGCAGGATGCGTACGCAAATGACTTATTCAACAATTGAAAGTGTGAAGCTTTCAATGACTGAATAAGTCAATTGCGCACGCATCCTGCATTACTGAAAGCGCCCATGGTCACTCATCCATCCTTAGGAGGTTCGCCACCCCTGCCATCCCAATGGTTTGAAATGGTCTGAACTTTGTCCTAACACTAGAATGGCCTCGAAATGGGCCAAGTGGCGTGCCTAAGTGGGCTCCCTAGTGAAGCAGCAGCCATTTCAACCTAAGCTAGCCTAAAAGACTTCAAGAGGACTGAGCCACAAAACCATTTAACAAGAAGAATATCATTTTCATTAAATGTTGTACAAAACCGTATTTGGAATTCACGTTTAACCAATAATAGTTAAGAAAAAATGCTTTCGCAAATTTATCCTAGACCTTGAAGGCGGCTATAAAAATGATATATTGCCTCAAGGGTTTTTCTTAAGTTACATCCTATCCGTCCCTTAAGTCTAAATTTATACATAATCTGTATTGGTGTATTTATTCGCCTCACAACCCTTTTCTTTCTTTTTTAGTAAATCAACTAAACCAAAGTAGATAAGAACAACTGGATAATAAATTAATCTCGATTTTCTCCAAAGCGACAACTGTCGTAATTATACCACATCTGTAGATTCTTGGGCCGCCATAGGGAAAAAAGGAGCATTTTGAACGTGATACAATTTACGACGCAACAAAAATAGCACTCGGCCGTCTTATTTAAATGAAAGACAGACTGAAGATATCCTACAGACAAAAGCATTTATTTATGTGCATAGCTATGTAAAAGTCAGGATAGTCAGCGAAAATTGGGTTTTTTTTGGGTTTTTTTTTCATCCTTGACGGTAAACCAATTTCAGCAGACGACAAAAATGTGCCCTATCCAATCTTTGATTTTTTGGGTATAGAAGAAAGGAAAAATCCCGTCTAAAAAGGACAATAAAGTTACATCGTGAAAATCTTGGTTGGTCTAAGCTCTTTTTTTATTCTTAGAAGTTTCGGAATGGCAACAGTATTTATTTTGTCTTCGTTTCTACTCTTTCTGTATGCTCTTCGTTAAATAGATAGGAAGCGCACATTTTTTCTATTGTCGTCTCATTTTTTATATATAGAATATTCTGGTATATTCTTACAATTTTGTGAATTGGTTGCCACCTGTGAAGGGTTTTAGATAACTAGAATGGTAGAAATCATTTTTTTTTTTTGGAACAAAACATTCTAGTAGAAAAAAGGAAAGTACTTAGCATAACAACGTATACATGGATTTACAAGAATGAGCACCAAACAGCAACGATATCACTACATCTACAGCATAAATGTCCTTTTGGATCTTCGAAATCACACAATTGTAGGGAGATAAATGCTGCCATAGAGAGAGCTTTCCCTGACATATTTTAAGAACCCCTAACGCCCGTAGGCATTGGAAAGCTGAAGCGATATACAATGGCTATACTATGCTATATCCATTTGGCTATAGAGCATGCGGCCTTGACGGGACCTTGAACTGATGTTGTAGGCCATTATGGAAAAATTGTTACTTTCACTCTCGTAGTCGAGGAGCGAGAAAATGTTTCACTTCTTGCATTCATGGACGGAGCTTTTCAGGCAAGGATTCTTCTTCCTATCCAATAGGGAATGGGAGTACATGGGCAGGGATATGCTATAGACAGTGTGCATGAAAGCCTTTTTTATATTGATGTCTGTATCCACATTTCTTTTTCCTTATGTAGAATATTCTTTATGTACTATTATGATATATTTTTAGCTATTAACACAGTCGCTATGTGCTCCATAAATACGGCCACATGGAAAGATATTAGAAAGTACATAAATAGACGATAAATAGGGAAGACAACGTAAGACGTGTATTGTAAATATAGAAATAGCACCACCTACAAGCACTGATGCTGTGAGCAGATCTTTCGTTTGTCTAATTTCGATCCTTTTTTTTATTTAAATACGCAATTAAAGCCGGAGGGAATTATTTTAATTTACTGAATTATTTAACTTGTTTTTAAATTCCATTTTATTTTAATTTATATTTTAAAATGCGATAATGATTAAACATTTTTTTAAAGAATGTCCCTGTAAAAAATGTTGGGTTGTGTATAGTATGTACATTTGTATCTCATCTTTGGGACTGTAAGCCCTGTGATCACAAGCCCATTGTAATTCGAAGGGTTGCGTTTCTAATGAAGCGTGAAGCTCAATCCCTTCACGTGTAGTTATGTTCCATGATAAATTGGAAATTGCTAATTATTTAAGACACAAATTTGCTTACAACGAAATTTTTCATTAGTTGCATGAACACAAAATTGATGACTAATATATGTATTTTATTTTGGCTATATAATATATTATAGTAAAAAATTGTTGAAAATGAGATTATTTTCTTAAGGATGGCCACGTGTCTTAGACTGTCCATCGAAGATATAACAGAAATAATTCAGAGACCTAGAAAATATGTTTACAGCGTCGACCCTAGGGTAGAGCGAGTGGAGCGGACGCTCTAGGCGCCAGGTGGTAAGGGGCGCCAAAATGAATGTGAACAACAATTTCGAGCAAAAAATAAAATTTTGATGGCATTTTTTGAGAACGTTGTTTGTAGCTAGCCAAGTCTACATATGTACTCATCAATATGACTCGAATACGGCACAAGCAGGGAGCAAAGACTCCAAGACCGACCATGGTCTTAGGACACATCCTGCTCGAGATCTATGGAACAGACTGAATACGGCGGATCTAAACTCGATAAAAACCGAAATCCTAAGGTGGAAACAATCGTGAAAAGCCTACCATTGGTGATACGGAGCTCTGCCATGGACGACCGTCCTTTCTCGCCGAGCTCGTGAAATCAACATAAAATTACCTTTAAAAATTTTTTGAAGATAGAGCACTTCTTAACGCTCCACACATTTCTGGGGCTCCCACAGTTCCCAAAAGAACGGCCTACAAGGCTAGTTAGATATTTTTGGATCCATGCTTCAAGGTGTCGGATGTGGCCCCAGTGAAGGAAAGTTTTCGGGATTCTTCTTCAGGGAGGGCAGTCTGAGCCCGTAAACTCAGGGATGGAGTACGTTGAGATCACTCCTTCATTGGGAGATTTCCTTAGATCTGCTGCGGAAGTAAGGGCACCTAAGCGGAGAGGCGACTCGAAAAAACGATCGCTTTTACAAGACGGGGTGGCGAAGCCCGAAAATGTTTTATGCGATATATGGAAGATGGCTACTCTCTTGTAGAGGCTGGTAGGGTCTGCGTGGCCCCCGAGGAAGAAAGGGAAAGGAAAGGGATTTTCTTAATAAGAAGAAGGTTAGATCATCTGGAGGTTCTCTAGGGCATAATAACCCGGCGAAAAGGGCGAAGGTTTTGGCCATACGGTTTGAAAAGCCTTCAGAAAAGTCGAACGATAATGAAGTCTAGAACGACTCCAAAGCCGACCTTCTGTCAAATAGTGGAAAGTGTCAGAATTATCGTGCTTGCGACTAACAATGCGGAGACTCTTCTGCTCACGAAACAACTGGTTACCGTGCAAGGAAGTCTTCTGGAGACGGTAGCCGAATTGGCTCAGGGGCCAGAACAGCCCAAGTCAGTAGGGGTCGGTGCGCCCTCTGTGATGGGCCGCTTTAAGCCTCGGAAGGAGCAAGCCTTGTTGCTGTAGACGGGAACAAGTTGCCGCTCAGCCTCTTTGAATCGGGTACTTTCCGGCAGCAACAGAAGATCCTACTGGCATTATGTTGAAAGGATAGGGGTCCAAAAGGAGACCCTAAGAGTGTAGGAGTGGAGAATACTCCGCAACGTGCACCGAATAAAATTAAGAGATATGACGTTGTCAGGATGGTGAACACTGCAATTTTGGGCTGATGGCAGGAGAAGAATCTTGTAACGAGAAGGTGACTCTCCACTATCTCAACCTTACTAGCTGGGGCAAGCCCTAATGCCCAACCATGCAATACAAACGACCAAATAGCCTCCATAGAACGTGGTGTTGTTGGCGAAACGTCGGGGAAACAACTCTGAGAAAACATACTTACTCTATTGCCGCTACAGGCGGAACTGTGACCCTAAAACCACCATCGAAATCCTTATGGGGCTTGCAAAAGGGGAGATATAATCCCGTAAGGAAATGGCAGACAGGCAGTACTCGAAAAAAGTTTTATCTAGGACAACTGTAAATACAATTTATGTGAAGTGAAAGCGCCGAACAAAAGGCGCCGAAAGACAATCTCGCTCCACCCTCAACAAGGGCTAGGGCCGGTGCGGTATGTTTAAACGGTACATTTAAATAATTTAAACAGTCTCATTTAAGGAAGTTACAGTGTTATTCTAAAGGTACGTCTCCACTTATACACAGTGTATACATTTTTGAATAGAACCGAATGGAAGTGTAAAACGAGTTTACATTTATAAACTTATTCAGTAATTACACTCAGTGGAAAGTTACATTTTTTTGGCTCCAGTTTTTGAGATGTATACATTCAAGGGGAAATTGTGTCTACATTTATACATTAAATGGAAAGTCTAAAGTGAAATTATACACTTTTTCCATAGACCTGGAATTCGTCATATCATTTTACGTAGACGAAGAAAACGTAGAAACAAACTGAGTAAAAGGACATGCTGAGCTCTTGAGTGGAATTAAAAATGGGAACATCTTACAATTAATGAAAATCTATTGCGAGAGCTTGGATTAGGAGATGGACCTAGTTATAGAAAATTTAGAAAATTTTACTCAATAAAGTTAGTCCTCTTATAGGAAAAAAGAAACGTTTATGAAGAAAACTCTTCAAAAGAACATCTCCCCTTAACACTCGAAGAAAATCAAAGAAACAAATAACACAGACAGACTTTTACATAAATAACTAAAACTATATATACATTTCTCAAAGAAAAAGAATATTTAAAATGGTTGTACAATACTTTAAACGACCAGCCTCTGTTCTAAAAAATCGATTTCGATCATAAACACTTTACATTCGAATTCTGACGGATCGAAAGCCAGTGTTCACCTCAATTGGATAAAACCGATAAGGTTCCGATGTTCAAACAATTGGGATCATTGGTTGAGGAAAAGAAAGTGGTCTCGACGGCCGATGTTCACAGCCTCATCGGCCAGGCAACAGCAACATTCGCCTCGCTCAAATGGTGCATATGGAAACGAACACATATTTCCATCAAAACAAAAGTACGCCTTTACCGAAGGTTGATCCTTCCGATTATTCTTTAGGGATCTGAACCGAGGACACTCCACCGTGTCGTCAACAAGCTCGAGGTCTTTCAAATGCTATGCTTGAGACAGATCCTCGGTGTCGCAATCTGGTACTACCTTCGAAACGAGACAAACAAAGATGCGATCAACACACTGATCGAAGAAGAATACAAAAGCGTCGCCTACCGTGGTTTGGACATGTTTGCCGAAGGGATGATAGCGGCTTGCCATGTACACTTTTCTGGAGAGATTATCCGGCAGAATTCATCGATCGGCGCTGAAGAAAACCAGGCTAAGAAATATGAAATATCGAGGGCGAAACTTAAAGAATCCACGATTATCAGTTATCGAGGCCGAGACGTCGCCAAAAATCGTCAAGAATAGAAACAAATCGTGACTAGAGTTCGACATCCAGCGGCACCAGCAGCAGCGTATCCGTTGCCGAGACGTCCCGTTCGGACCGCCAGTTAACGGATCAAAAACGAAGAAGAAGATTTAATCCATCAAAAATAATGTTAGAAGTTTTCATCCAGTTACTTTCACTATTGGTTTACTCGAAAACAAATGCGCATAGCTGCAAATGGTGATGGTGTTTATGTAGTCCCGGCAATGTACAAAAAATTTCAACAAGATCGGTTCACTTTTTGAGTAATAAACGAACTAATTTTTTTTTAAACAATGGTGCCATTTTTTTAAGATCGGTTTATAATTGGGAAACTCATTTAGAAAACTTAAGAAACAATTGAAAATGAGATCCCGTTGAAATATTTGAAAAATCGAAATTTTCATCACTTCTTTTGATGGTTTAGCGCTACTTTTTGTATTTCAAGCCGTACGGAATTGACTCAAAGACATTAATTGTAGACGGCAATGTTCTCTATATCCCTAACGTTTTATGAAGAAAAAATCCGCGGTGTAATTTTTTCCACAAACAGGCGTTTTTCAGATTGACTGTATTAATTGGACTATTGAGTGCATTTATAAATTCGCAGCAAAATGCATTGTAGGTTTCACAACATGAATTTAAGCCATAAATGATGGGACATGTTTTGATTAATCTCACTTGACTTTTTTAATATATTTAAAGTCATTAATTAACCCTGCGTGTGTACACTATATTTTCCGAGACATGGTGTGTACTCTGGGTCTTTGAGCCGGCCGGATTTTCAAAGTTTTCTTGGCTATCAAAATATCTGAAAAAAATCTGGGGTACTTATTGAAGTGTCTACTATATAGCCAACAAGTTGCCAAAGTCATATGTTTAAAAGCATTGGGGAGGTAGTTGAAGTTCGCCTTCTATTCATGAGAGGAAAATTTGAGTTTCAAATTTTAACTGTTCCTTCAAAGACCAAGTGTTAACACGTAGGGTTAATACCAAGATAATTCCATACACATATTGATATCACATCTAACAAAGTTACAACAACAACAGCTGCTACCACTGGAAGATAGTTTTCTCAAATAAATCACAAAAAAACTAACAATTTTCGTTCTAAAATTAAACAGCATTTGGCTTTCGGCTTAATTTAAATAAATGAACAAAAAACATTTCCACTAAAAGGATATTAAATAACTGACATGAATACACACTATACCCATCACCAATTTGACCTCCTTTCTTCGATGATATCAGTTCGGTCGTTTTGATTAGGAAAAACACAAGAAAAAGGCCCAAGAATAGAAGAGTCAGGTCCCAAGAAGATGAATTAAGATATGTCCCCTGAATACTGAATGAATACCACCAGAGCCTGTCTGCATGAATAATTTTGGGTTTCTAATATTTTACCAACCCAAAAAAAAAATCTTTTTGTTAGAAGTTTTTTCTCCTAGAAAAGAGCTTCTTAAGATATCAGTGTCCCAATAAAGAAAATTAAATACCACCGGCCTTTGTATTTAAATTTTATTTTTGAATAGGATAAAACCGATGTTTATCAAATTGGGAAATATCTTTTCCTTTGTGTAGTAAGATGAATTGTGCCAATTGAAGAGAATCAATTTTTAATGTTTTGATTTTGCCGTTTACACACACAAAAACATTTAACGAATTTAAAAAACAGCTAATAAAAAAAATTGTTTTTATTCTTTCTATGTTTTTTTTTAATTTCTAATTTTATCAAACCCTAAAATAAAAGAAAGCAACGCGAAAACATTTTTTTTATCAACGAGTTGTTAATATCGAATATTTCCCCTCGCGTCTATTTTTAATCAAGACCGATTTGTGGCTATGACAGAGCATATCTGACAGAGAAACGTGTGCGAGGTTTGCTAACATTTATATATAAAACAAACAAAAAAATAAGACAAATAAAAAACGATAAAAATTTATGCATTTTAAAGATAAATGTCTTAAGGCTAACTAGCGCCATAGGAGGATTTCTCCACATGTTGAATGCGGGAAGACGCAGTCGAGGGAATTTGTTTGTCAATAAATTGGTGCCGGAATCACGTGTTTTGTCCGCAAGAAAAACACAAATTGTTAAAAAAAATTTCATTATTTATTTCGTTTCGTATTGTTCGATGATAGGTTATTTTTAACAAATTCAATTTAGCAAATAAATAATCAATCAATTCTTGTAATGATGATTAAGTGGTGAAATAGTGCTTTTAATGATAACGTTTCAGTTATAATAATTGAATAGGTACTTAACAAGTGATCACTTGTCTTATACTAAGACAGTGTATATTGTTCTGATAAATATTCCAAATATACCACATATTAAAAAAAAAAACTGGTTTTATATGAAGCAGAAAAAGTTTCAAAAGACTCGTGATGAAATTTAAAACAAAAAATCTTTGCATAATTTGGTAGCTTAGTATATTTGTCAATTTCAACAGTGTTTTAGTTTTCATAATGGATATAATTTGTAAAGAATCTGTTTCTAATTTTGCTGTCTGAGTCACATGTTTGCTGCCAAATCGAGGACGCAACAAAATTTCTCCGGTGATTTATAACTATTTAAAATAAACTAGAACCGAGCTATAAGAAACTCCAACAAGATGGGGTCATGATCACTTATTTGTTTCATTAAGTTCTACATGTAACCAATTAGAGTGTACCCTAACCTATAAAGCCACCACGTAGCCTATGCTAAAGAATAACTATTTAATTAATGTAATTGGATAAAGGCGATGCTCTAACCAAGCAAAATGACTCAAAACGCGTTTTCGCGATAGATGACGATTTATTAATAGATGGCGTTTTATCAATAGATGGCGTCAATTGCAACTTGATTAAGTGATGCTAGCGACACCACTAAACGTTCATTTGAAAGGTGACAGTTTTATTTTGAGTGTATAATTTGACGTAATAATTGAAAAATGGAGAAAAATAACTTAAACTTTAAAACAAATTTTGCAATATTATTTGAACAAAGGGAAGAATGATCCGTACGCTTGTAAAAATTTTTGCTGTGTACCGTGAAAGCACTTTATCAATATCTCACTTTGGCTCTGGTCATTGAAACACTGAAAAAGCTGATAAAATTTTCAGCCACAAAACTTCTTTTATTTTCCTGCCCGACGACTTACTTCGTTTATGACCTGCCCAGTGGCGTAGGAACGGGGGGGGGGGGGGGGGGGGTTTAGGCACCAGACCCCCCCGAGGCTTTTGTATGAAGAAAATTCAACTTGAGCTTTTATATCATTTTGTAATTTTGGTGGTACATTCAGCGCGAAGTTGTTAGTTGTTAAAGTTTGATTTTTTTAAATATCAGCAGAAATATAGAGCTTATTGTAGTTAGGTTGAAATGGCTGCTCCCCCACTAGGGGCCACATTTGGGCACATTGTGATGACATTCTAGTGTTGTGACAAAATTCAGGCTCTTTCAAGCCATTTGGAGCATTCGATAAAGTGACAACGGTCAAGAGCCCCAGTATTTTGCAGCTCGCTCAATCCATCAAGGAAAGGTGAGCCGAGGAAGGTCCCTCTTTTCTTTGCAAGGCCGGGACATGTACAAAGAAGATGGGAGACAGTATCTTCCTCATCTTCATTACCACAACTTCTGCATAAGTCGTTGGAGGGAAGTCCCAATCGTACGGCGTGCGGGCCAAAGGGACAATGACTGGTCAGCACCTTCACGGCATGGTTTATCTTGTTCTTGTTCAACTCAACCAGAGATTTTAAACGCTTTGCGTGACTTTCATCTGGAAGACGCTGCAGTGGTAAGGTAGACGAAAAGAGGTTTTATATCCAATGCCTCGGACAAACAAATTATTTGAAATCTTTTCAAAGCTACCTGGAGCCTTTGTGACTAATGAAGGGTCACTGTTGAACGCTTTTCCAGGTATTCCGCGGATAATCTTAAAGTTCGACGAAATTTTCACGTAGTCTTTTCGTCAATATATATCAGTCCATCGTCCAACGCACACACATATTCATCGATACTTTAAACTTTAATCACACCTTTCTTATAAGTCGCTAGCTGCCTAAAGCTTGGAGCCATTACTGCCTGCAACGAAAAAAGTTTTCCACTTTAGGGCGTTTAAAGGATTGGCAAAGTAGTGCAACTGAAGGACAGCGGAACGGTTTTACTCTTTTGAGTATTCACAAAGAAATCGACGTAATCAACCAATTTGTTGAAAAGCGTAGAAACATATAACTCCCCCCCCCCTGAAAATATTTCTTGCTACGCCACTGGACCTGCCTGATGATATTTACGAGTTATCCAGCCATTACACCGGTCAGTTCTACACACTGCCGCTGATACTGACTCGTGTAAATAATGGAGACAATACAAGGAATATAAACTCCGTGTTATCAATTTTCGTTTGATTAATGGGGGCGCCACAGTCACATGTACCGTAAAAACATGGCCGATTGAATCCATCCGGTTCATTGGAATAAAATAAAATAAATAATAAATTTATTTGACGCCTAATTTGAAAAACCAGTGTCTAAATTCGATTTTTGGATTTCCAATGAATTTTTATGAATTTCCAAGGATTTTTTTTGCATTGCTTCATTTCGACGAACTTAATTTTGAACAAATCTTCGAAATAAGTAAAATGCAGCTAACTTTATGTGGGGCAAGTCAGCTCATATCGAGGGTTTCCTGCCAAAAGGGCGTATCAACCAAAACATGGATTTAGAGGATTCAATAAAAACATTTAAAAAATCGGTGCATTTTTTTTTCATATTGCTTATCATCGAAAATAAATGTTTTTAGGCGTATGTTTTGGATACTTTTATTCATTTTACGACCTTCTGGCACGAAAAATATACGACTCTAAGAAAAAAAAAGTTATAAGCCCAAAATCGCGATTTTGTGGCAGGAAACCCTCGATATGTGATTTCTGTGGTCAAAAAGTACTAAAAGTTTAGTTTCTGCTACCCACCCATTTCCGGTTATTTTCCCCTTAAGAGTTTATGCTCCTTATATAGTCTCCATGCTGTAAACATTCACTGAGGGCCTTTTTTTACTGATAAGTGAATGCTGTCGAGTCAGTTTTGAAGTCAGAGCTGACTAGTCAATCAAACGTCAAATTCAGTATTTTAAATGGAGGAGTACGGATGCGAAATGGTATGCCAGTTTTAAGCGCAGACAGCTTTTCGCCGGCCAAAGGTCTTAGCTAAGAAGAGTTAATTTATATAAAAATGAATGTATATATATTGAAGTATGTATGGATGTATGTTCTCAATAGGCTATGTGCTATTTACATTAAAAAAAGAACATAGGATATTCTATTACTTTCTAAAGCCCCTAATAGATGGCGCTATCATGGAGTTTTGTTGAAAATTGGCTACAAAGCGGCAATTGTATTCCGATTCTAATGAAAATCGGTATCCAGGGGTTTTCAAGGTAGCAAATAATGAATTTATGATCAAAGCTTATAAATTCTAAATGGCTTCCGTGGATAGAACTTCTTCGCTGTCCGAATATCTTTTATTAGTAATTTTTGACATTGGTTAAACGATTTGCTCTAATTCCGCAATAATTTTCGACGCTCGGATGTATGTATATCTCGTGGTCATTATTATGCAAATGCTAAATGATAGTGCGAATAAAAAGAGAGAAAAGTTAGTGCGAGTTGATCTAAACATTATGACATATCTTTGCTTGACTTGTCTTGTCAGACAAGCGATTTTTTCCGTGATTGACTTTGGTGATTAACTGTCAAAAGATGCAAAGCTACATTCATTTCTTCTTTAACGGCTTTACAACCGGGATCCGGTTCTGGCCTCTCGCAACTGTTCTCCCCACCGGTCCCTATTCTGAGCCGTACGAGCAAAGTAGATATTTGCAATGATCGAGTTTTTAGTTTTACCTGCTCTTGCGTGCGGCAATGTATCACCTACATACTTATGTACGAGCTCGCGACTGATTTTAATGTCCAAATCTTCTAAGATAATTTTAATATCGTACCTTGGGGAGGTATTAAAGTTCTTTTTGACTATTTTGAAGAATTTTTCTTTTTCATTTATTACACATCAAAGAATATCCCAAGCAAGTACACGAAATAAGTGTAGATGAAACCAAGTGGGATTCGAAAAAAATTCTGAATGAGTACGATATAAAATAGATTCATAAATACTAAGAAACGTTAGAGCCGAGAATAGAATTCTGTTGAACGAAATATATAAAGCCAAAGTCTGAAATATAAAGCAGAACACAAAATAGGTAAAGAAAGTAGGACCAGCAACTTCTGGTACGACAAAGGGTGTAGGCAGCGGAAGAATAAGACTACAAATAGATTACTACAAAGAAGCGCTAGAAATAATCATTAGAATAGAAAAGAATCAAATATAGGAAGTATGAAAATATAAATATTGACGGGACAAAATATGAACGTCTTACGAATTTTACCCACTGTTCCTAATATAATTAAAAATATCAAATGGGAGTTAATCAGGCCTATTCTGAACTCAGCTGGAATTTTCTTACAATCATATACTGCCAATGTATGAAATTTCCAGCAGAGTTCAGAATAGGTCCGATTAAAATCCGTGCTTAAGTAATGCCCCGATTACACGAATGACAAAAAACCGCAATTGTCATAATCTCTGGTCATAATTTATGGCATTGCTGTCTACACAACGCAAATAATGACATGTGTGGAGTTTGTCATAGCTTTTCAGTAAATTATGACCAGTTGTCATAAATAATGGTAAGAGTTGCGTTTAAACAAATGGCAAATAATGACGAGTCGGATTATGACAAAAGTTATGACAGAGTTGAATATATTTGTGTTGTGGGTGCTGTTGAAAAGGGAAATTATAGCGTAACTTGATTATTATTCTAGTGGACCACCTAACCTAATATTCGTTGGAAAGTTTCTGTCATATAGTTTCAGAATCAGTATGTGTCATTTAGCTGAGGCGTAAGCAGCAATACTTTTTAATTCACTTAATATGTCGAGTTTCGTGCCCATTATTTGACCATGCTCTGAGCGAGCGTGTCTGAAGTGGTTTGCACGATTTAAAAGTTGTATTCTTGACTTGGCAGACGAAGAACGTCCCGGACAACCGAAAAAGTATGAAGCTGAAGATTTTGTTCGATGAAGATCAATCACAAACGCAAGAAGAACTTGCAAATACAGTTGGAGTCGCTCAGCAAACCATTTCCGATCGTTTAAAAGCAATGGGAATGATCCGAAAGGTGAGATATTGGGTACCGTATGAATTGAAGTCAAGGGACGTTGAAAGGCGCTTTTGCATGTCTCATATGCTGCTTGAGTGCTATAAAAAGAAATCATTTTTGCATCGGACTGTGACTGGTGATTAAAAGTGGGATAATCCCACGATAATCCAAAACGTCGGGCAACGTACGGATACCGCGGCCATGTCTCATCATCGACGTCCGCGCCGACTATTCACGGCCAGAAGGTTATGTTGTGTATTTGGTGAGACCAGCTGGGTGTGGTGTATTATGAGCTGCTCCAACCGAACGAAACGATCAGAGGCGGGGTCTATCGACGACAATTGATGGTTTGAGCCGAGCATTGACGGAAAAACGGCGGGAAGCGGTTGCAAGACACGATAAAGTAATTTTGCAGCACGGCAATACTCGGCCACATGTTGCAAAGTCAGTCAAAACATACTTAGAAACGATGAAATTGAAAGTCCTGCCCCCACCCGCCGTATAGCCCAGACTTTGCGCCGTCCGTTACCATTTGTTACGCTCAATGCAACATGGCCTGGCTGACCAGAACTTCTCCAATTATGATGAAGTCAAAAATTGGATCGATTCGTGGATAGCCGATACACCGACCAATTTGTGTCGACGCGGAGTTCTTCTCTTGCCAGAAAGATGGGAAAAAGTTGTAGAAAACGATGGGCAATACTTTGAGAATATTAAATTTGTAATCATTTTTTGAAATAAAGCATTAATTTAAAAAAACCGCATGAATTAACCGGTACACCTATTAGAATAAATTTCCCATTTTTTTAAATAATATTTCATTAAAAATAAAATGCAAAAAATTAAATATCAATCGTTTTTCAAATTCAACTTTAATCTAGGGGAGTTTTACCCCCTTAATGGTTCAAAATTATTTATTTTTGGCAGATAATATGCAATAAAGACGATTTTTTTTTCATTTTCAGTCGATTTAGGGGTTTATCCTTTATCACAACATTTGGCAATTTTTGCGATAAACGTAGAACACAACGGGGCTTGAATTATGACAATCGGTCATAAAAAAAATAATGAGCAAGTTCATTATTTTATGACAAGTTGGCATTATTTGTCATTTTCGTTTACACGGTCACAATTTGTGTCATTTCATTATGTAAGCACGGCGTTTAAAGGATGTCATTATAATGACAACTTTTATGACATGAATTCTTTGCAATTTTTTATGATAGAAATAATGACACAAGTTATGACCGTGTAAACGATAGTGGCAAATAATGACACAAAAATTCACAAGCGTGTCATTAGTGTAAACTTACCATTAGAGAGTGTTAATATTTCAATGTGGAAAAAATAAAATACTATAAAAATTATATGTTATGTTTTTATTGTTATTTTGACAAAGTAACTGTCAAATGAATACCAAATACATATCTTCGATTAATTTCTTTAGTCTATAATAGAAAATCTCAGAATGTGACCCGTATCCCTCCTGATACATTTTATTACTTTCTTTCGTTTCATATTTCCATTAGAGATCATCAATTATACACTTTTGTACAGTATATAAATATAATATTTGACGTAAGTATATTTGCAATATTAATTTCACACAGGCATTCAAGAATTTACGACAACTATTACCGATACCCAACGAACTTTATGCTTACATAATTCTTTTAAGTTATATTTCTATTTACTGAGCAAGCAAATTTTTGTTTGTCGGATAACTTTTTTTAATTAATTAATTAAATTTACAACAATTCAAAACAAAAATTCAATTTAAATAATCAACAAACAACGACAAAACAAAACAAATCAAAAAACTTAAA
Source organism: Thereva unica (assembly GCA_949987705.1). NCBI lineage: Eukaryota > Metazoa > Arthropoda > Insecta > Diptera > Therevidae > Thereva > Thereva unica. The sequence goes on along the minus strand of OX465283.1, from coordinate 78,352,519 downwards.
TCTTATTTAATTATAATATTTTAAATTAAAAAAAGTTGTAATTAAAGAAAATCCCAAAGAGATTTAAGGCTTGTTTGTAATACGAAATTCGTTAATGTCTGTTTTCTCATTTAATGCGCTACATTAACTCCCCAAGGGTATATTGCCTTTCGGCAACCGAAATCAACCCCAATGAAAAGGGTCGTAGCTAATTCCCAAAGTCAAATAATCAACAAGTGAAGCAGTGAAATATTACGAAAATATGCCATAACAACAAAAACACCGCCCCTCCCCTTCTTGAATTAGCACTGAAATCCCTTGAGGTTATTTCAATTTTTATTATTTTAAAGTGTGCTTCAAAAAGGTGCAATCTTGCACTCTTCGAAGAAACAATATGTGCCCTAGGCATGCGATATCGACTAATCGATGCGAGATAGTAGTATGGGTGCAAGAAAAAATAGTCTTTCTTATGCAATATAAATTGCATTTCCGTCGACAAATTGTCTTTTATCTGGCACCAAGTACATTGTTGCAGATCGTTTATCTCATTAACACACTTCAGCATGAAAAGCTTTGATATTGCAAGACCTGGTTTAGTACACATATAACGCCACGTAGTGTTGCCAAAGTAGCGTGTTTTATGATAACGTTTTGTTTTTTATTTTAAAACCAGTGGTAATAGCAATTTGTTATTTTGAAAAGCTATTGGAACTTTCTAATCAAACTAAACTCTCGAAAACTTCTGATATTAAGATTTAGGACATAGACCTAGTAGTCCAGGAAGAATAGAAAAAAAGTTGAAATAAATCTACCCTGCGATTTCTTGACTCTATAATTAAGAGAAAAATCGTAGGAATTCAATGAATGTGTTTTGGATAAAATTGGTCCAGGGCAACAGGTGGTAAAAAGCTAATAAAAGGAGCGAAAACGCGTTTTTTCACGTTTTGGGTACGAAAAATATATTGTTTTGGAAAACAAAAAATACTACATAATAGTGCTTAAAAAGACGAAAATTATGAGTTTTGGACCATTGAAATCGGTCAACAGGTTTTTGCAGAAAAATTCAAAAACCATTAAAAATGGCCGTTTTTTGACATTTAATTATAGGGAGTGTAATTATCGTAGAACCATGTGGCAGGGCTTAAATTGTGGCCACTGATGGTGCCTACCTACAATAAAAATTTCATGAAAAAATAATGGTAACTTTTCGAGTAAATCTCAAAAATGTAAAAACACCTGTTTCACAAAAAAAGGTTGAACAAGGCCCACAATGGTCCTAGAAATTTTTTGATTGGCATTTTGGCTCGCAAAGGGTTGCTCTACAACCTCATTTTCATGAAATGTATGTAAAGTTTCATTTAACACCTTAAAACCCCGTTTGAAAACCACCCTTTTTCCAGTTTTTTTAATTAAAAACTTTGCTTTTGAGCTTTTTCTTGAAAATCGTTCTTCGACAGTTTTATTAGTTTGTTTTTCACCTGTTCTACAGGTCCAATTTTATTCGAAACATATTCATATAATTCCTACGATTTTTCTCTTAATTATAGTGTTGAAAAACCGCAGTTTTTGTTTGTTTTTAAGAAAAAGCTCAAAGAGCTCACGAAGAAAACTCAAAAGGAAAGCTTTTTATTCAAAAAAACTGGAAAAAGGGTGGTTTTTAATCGTGTTTTTAAGGTGTTAAATCAAACTTTACATACATTTCATGAAAATGGGGTTATAGAGCAACTCTTTGTGAATAAATTGGGCTAATCAAAAAAACTCTAGGACCACTGGTGGCCTTGTTCAACATTTTTTCGTAAAACAGGTGTTTTCACATTTTTGAGATTTACTCGAAAAGTTACCATTATTTTGTCATGAAATTTTTATTGTAGGTAGGCACCATCAGAAGCCACAATTTAAGCCCTGACGCAAGGTTCTACGATAATTAAATTCCCTATAATTAAATGTTAAAAAATGACCATTTTTAACGGTTTTTGAATTTTTCTGCAAAAACCTGTTGACCGATTTCAATGGTCCAAAACTCATAATTTTCGTCTTTTTAAGCACTATTATGTAGTATTTTTTGTTTTCCAAAACAACATATTTTTCGTACCCAAAACGTGAAAAAACGCGTTTTCGCTCCTTTTATTAGCTTTTTACCACCTGTTGCCCTGGACCAATTTTATCCAAAACACATTCATTAAATTCCTACGATTTTTCTCTTAATTATAGAGTCAAGAAATCGCAGGGTTGATTTATTTCAACTTTTAACTACTTTTTCGCTATCTCTCCTGGACTATAGTGTTTGCTTGTACGAGGGTAGTAGTTTTTAGCCTGTTTCGTTTCTTTTATATATGTAGTTTTATATTTCCATGGCATTATCGTTAAAATAGTTTTTTTTTCAGCCATGCTCCAATCTCTTTAATCCTTCCAAATACCAGCTGGCGTCTTGCTCAATTTATAGAATAAAACAAGGTGGAGAGAATATTTTCAAATCCTATTGAATCCGATCCGAATAAACGAAGATTCACTGGCGGACACATTTGTTACTCTCCAAGATAATGTTTCAATAGAACCACTGAAACTGGACGAGGTGCGTGAAGCTATAAAAAAGCAAAAAGGGAACACATTGCAGCTGAATTGATAAAGGAAGGATGACTGCAACTTTTAAGATCCTTACACGAGCTCATCTGCCACATCTGAGAGGAAGAAGTTATACCAGATAGATGGAAGAAAGCAATTACATATATGTTCAATATACATACGAGTTGAGTTCACTTTGGGTTGAAATACAGTTGAACTGAAATCAAACCATAACCTAAAATTTTTGTGTGAAATTCTCATTTATAGATATAGTGCAGTAAAAAAAAGCATTTTATTCTGCACAGTCTGGTAACAGCAAGATTATGATTTTATCCTGTTTGGGGTGCAGTATATTTATAAGCTTTGAACCTCGTGATCCTTGTGCTACTTTTGTTATAAACAATTAAAGTTTTTTCAGTGCGTTTTTCGAGCTTAAAATGTGAATAACGCCGGTTCTATAAAACGGATCGGGGCAATCTAAAAACCAGTGTCTTTGTAATTAAATTGCAAATAAATTGTTTTTGGTTTCAAGTCTCTGAAGTACGTACATAACCTACAAAACCGGGAAAACGAGAAAAACCCCAATTTTTTTTCATTCTAGAACCCAAGACGGTAAACTAGACCAATGTGCATCAAACTTTCAGAAAATATACTTTTTGATGTTACAAAAAAAAAACCTGAAAAATTGGTGTCAAAATACTGAGCCCATTGGCCAAAAATGCATTTGTAATCTAAAATTTGAAATGCCCGCCATTTTATGCCATTGAGTCCAAAATGAAATTTTGCTTTTTTCTATCTTTTTTTTTGTCTCTCCAGTTCGTATTTACAATCACACCTCGCCTCATTAATGTCGATACACCAATAGGACATTCATTTTTGAACTGGGACATTTCACTAAATTAAAGACTCAGTACAATTTATGATATTGTAAGGGAAAAATGTACTGCTCCGTGTAAGTCCGGCCCAACTTTAGAAAAATTACAGCTTACAAATGGTGTCAATTGACTACTACGGACTGCGGAAAAAACCTACAATTTATTATGGCCCATGTTATAAGAAGGTTGCCACCTTTGGGCCAGAGAACACTCACTCTGCAAAATTCCTTGGGTATATAGATCATGTCAACATTGCGGTCGACGAAATGTGAATGTGTGCAGCGAAAGAATCCTTCATATGTCGAACTAAGAGGCGAGAAGGACCATAGGCCTGAACATCAACGCAGAAAAACAATTAGGCAGGTTGAGCGAAGGTGGATTATAGGGAATAGGGAAATTAGAAAAATAGAAAAAAAATAGAATTGAACCGTTCGGCTGCTCAGTCCATATAATGGGATTCAATGTAGTGCAATATTACTCTGATTGAGCGGCCGGAAAAAAACTCTCAATCCAATTCTTTAGATGTAAGCCGATACCAAGAGCTTGGAGTTTTGCCGCAGTGCATGGTGCCCATATTATAACAGAAACTTTGGATATATCAAGAACAACAAGACTAGACTCATCGAAAATCATTCTTTGAGGGGCTTTGAGGGAGGGGTTGAGGGGCTCTATTACCGAGTTTCCATGGGAGTCGAGTTGAGTTGTGGTTGAGTTGAAATGACACCAACTCAAGGACTTGGTCTCTGCACAAATTAACTTTATTATAGATTATTCTTTAAAAGTATTTATTAAATATAAAGCCTCTTCTGACATCCAAGCGAGGCACAAGATTTGCACTTTTTGTACCTTTCCCAATGTGCCGTTTTTATTTGTGTGAGTTAGCACTGTCCAACCTACCTATTTTCGTTGAGTTGAGCAGACTCGAAAATCTTTAAAACTGTGTCTGCTTCCATGACGTATAACTCGGGTTCAATTCTGGTTGAACTCTCATGTAAACTCAGTATATTAAACACAATGAAAGTCGCCAACGGATTTTTTTTGCCTAAATACGGACTGGTTAACGCATAATATTTGGTTAAATTTGATAAACGTTATATTGACTATTGGCTCCATAGTTTTGGAGGGAAAAGAAGTGAGGTGGTATTTTCGTGGGCGAGTGACGTGACTACGAGGGACGCGGTGGAATGAAACTGTCGATGCCTTCACACGTATCGAGGGAAATGTCACTTCACATGCCACCTAGCGACAATTAAATACGAATTTAGTCGATTTGCTTTGCAGAAATCTGTTACGTTAACAGTGAGAATACCAATTTAAGGTCGAAGTGACACATCTGTCTCGTCACTCGACAACGAGAAAAAGTCTGGTAATTGCTTGGTGGTAGTTGGAGCGATTGCTGGAGTCAGCTTAACTCGGTATTGGCTGAAAATGAGAGAATTTCCAAGAACCTCGAGAAACTCCAAAGAAGCAAGATAGTGTGTTCGCAAAGCAAGTTTTGGAGAGATATTCCCATATGCTAGGGCGAATGATTGTAACGACTTCGCAATGAAGAGACCTGCTGCTATTGTGAATAGAATAAAACTTGGAAGGTTGCACTGGAAAGAGCATCTAGCACGCAAAAATTATTTAACCGTAGTGTTCATGGAATATGACAGCAAAGTAGACCAAACGTATGATGGAAAGATGGTGTAAACCGGAATGACAATCAGCTTAATTTTAAGGCAGTAGAACTGGAGAACATACATAGTCTCAGAAATCGAGACAGCTCGAAAGTCAGAGGACTAGATTTCGGCTGTAGAACCGCCCAAGTAAGTAGAGATAGTCAGCTGCCTTGACGACCTTTTGACTATGAACACTGCGACGGGGAGAAAACTCATTCGGTTCACACTTTATATGAGCAACTACTAATCCGAAAACTCGACAATAAGGAGATCTACAAGCGCTATTGCAAGCTCGGTAGATTCAGATGCTCACGACATCTGGCTCTCATTACTGAACGAAGAAAGAAATTTCGAAGTCTTGCGGTAGGATTTATGAGAAAAAAGTAGAAAGTAGACTAAATTTCTAATGAGAGGGTTGGCACAGACAAAGGCAGTGGTGTGAGCAGATACGAAAAGCTATATTCAGATACTAGGTATAGTACCGCAAAAATAAGAATGGAAGTAAAGACATAAGATATTTTATTTATACTCCGAATTGTAAATAGGTGAACTAACAAGTAAACAAAATTATAAAAAGCTATTCGAACGGTATTTGAATCCTGTGAGATTACCAAATGCATTTTTTATATGCATTTGAACATTACGTACAAGAAATAGCAGGTACTATTTTAAAAATTACGCCCAACATGATTTATTAATAAACAACGAGCATAATTCTACGAAAACTTCCTGGCAACCCCAAACTGTTGCCACAAAAACAACATACCGCCGAAACAAAAGGGTGTTATTTTTAGAGGTGGGGTATTCGGAGTCAAGGTTGGCGTGCCAACGAATGTTTTTTTGTTGGGCTGCAAAAATATTTTTATGCAGTTTCAAAATCTATGCAATTAGCCACCACATAGACCAGATTCATTAGCCTGTTATCAGCGTTATTACATAGTCAAGGTTATAGTTTGCGTCACTCTCTATATAGTATAAAGTTCACATTTTGTTATAAACGTGTCGCTGATTATCATGGCTTATGTTTGAACTAAAAACGTTTATTTGCGAGCAATTAAAAAGAGCATCTTTCGGAGTAATTTTGTTTGTCTAATGATGCAGTCACGGTTTGAACTGAAGTAAAGCTTGAGGAACTGCTTAAAATGTCCATACAGAACGCCACTAATTGTTAGTGTTGTTGTTTATTGGGGAAATGGGTTGGTATTTGGGTAGGTCAGGGTGAAAGGAATAAAAATAAATTTTTACGATTAGTACGCTTACAAAATTATATTTAGATTGGAATAGCCATACAATGTTGTAGTTAACTTGTACTACTGACATGATTATGTCAAAACAGACGAGTTTTCGTTTAGAGTTTAGTAGTATTTTTGTTATTCAATTCTTTAAATGTTTATAAATAAAGCGAAAATTGAAATAAATAGTTTGTAATTACTTTTTTTTAGGTTCATTATTTTGGATTTTTAAAATTTGTATGAATAACATTTTTAAGGAGCTTAATTTTTAGTCAAAATAATGTTACGAATGTCGTTCTCTTTCCGTAGTCTTATATAATTTGCAGTTGAAAATCTAGTAGTAAAACATTTTCTGCCCTAGACTTACGTAAATTCAAGTTTATTTACTTTATTTGTAGATAGGTATAAACAAGTCTGCTCAAAGCGAGTCAATTAAACAAAGTACATGAAGATCAAATTTCGATACTTATAAAAGGAGTTTTATTTTAGAGCAAGAAAGCGTAAAACAATAAATTTATTGATGGTCGGTAACAGGTCGCATAACAGTCAAAAATAGATGAAAACGGTAATATCCTCAGCCAAAAGCAAGAAGTCTTAGAAAGATGGTGGAGTATTTTAATGAGCTACTGGATAGAGTAGACGAAAATGAGAGTGAAAGTGATGTGAACCAACCAAATAGAAACGTACAATCGTTCTGGCGTCAGAAAAAAGTCCCACTTGAATGGACGGAAGGTGTGATATGCCCTTGTAAAAAAAAACAGATCAACTCGTATGTGAGAGCTATAGGGGTATAATCCTCCTTAACTCATGGTATAAAATACTGTCCACTATTTTGTACAAACAACTTCTAGCCATCGCAGAAGGCATAATAGGTAGTTATCAATGTGGCTTTCGACCAGGTAGGTCCACTTGAAACCATATTTCCACTTTAAGAAGAATTTTGGAAAAATCATGGGAATTCAACATCAATATTCACGTACTGTTTATAGACTTCAAGCAAACATTTGACATTGAGGAGCTATTTAAATCTATGGAGTGCTTCCGATTTCCTAATCGAAGTACCAAAAGCTACAATCGAGGTAGTCCGATGCAGAGTAAGAGTTGAACGGGACCTCTCAGAAACTTTCACATCACGGAGGGGTCTAAGACAAGGCGACGCGCTGTTATGCCTCCTATTTAACATAGTGTTGGAGAAGGTGGCAAGATACGCTGGGGTAGAAACGACGGGATCCAACTTTAACAAGTCAACATAGACAATGGCTTACGCTGATGATGTCGTTCTAATAGGTAGGCATTTTCCGAGTGTGAAAGAAGCCTTCATCAAACTGGAAACAGCTGCGAAAAGAATGGGATTACTCATCAACTAATCAAAAACGAAAAATCTTTGCACTTCGAAAAGATACACAAACCCAAGGCAAAACATCCAACCATATATTCATATAACATAGAATTTGTTAAAAAATTTACTTGTCTTGGGACAGTATTGCAAGCTGATAGTGGCGAGACAACGGAGATCAGAAGGAGAATAAACGTTGCTAACAGAAGCTATTTTGGCATTCGAAAACATCTTACATCACGCTTTTGGTCTAGAGGAATGAAGTGTAAATTGTATACCACGCTAATAAAGCCTGTTCTGATGTTTGGATCAGAGGCATGGACTTTGAAAGTGGATGATGAAACTCTTCTAGGCACTTTTGAAAGAAAAATTATACGCACAATATTTGGTGTCTGCGAAAACGGCCAATTGAGAAGAAGATATAATCATGAATTATACCAACTGTACCGGAGACCCAACATTATGGAAAGTAGTTGACGATGGGTAGAAAGACTTGACATTAGCGACCCTGCTAAAATATCGATAAATCGAATCCCTCATGGAAAGCGAAATTCAGGTCGGCCAAAAGAGCGATACATGGACTCCGTTGAGGAAGATTTAGTAAAGTTAGGCGTACGTAACTGAAAGGCATTATCCAGGAGCCGAACGGCATGGAGAGAAATGATGGAAGAAGCCAAGGCCAATAATAGGCTGTAATGCTACAGATGATGATGATATCGCTCCATAATTGAAAATTATAAAGTAATATAAAGCCTACACAATATGATTTTGAGCATTTATTGGAAATGTATGAAAATGTAGATTAGCTCCTTCTTGCAAAATAGGGACGATATATAAATGCAAGGTTAACAATTCACTGTAACGCTTCTCTATAACAACCTAAGATCCGTCAAAGAACGACCTTCAGCGATCGAGTAGCCGAATGAAATTTATTTCTATGGTTAAAAAATATGCTAACAAAAGCAACGGTGATGGGTTGCCTAACGAATTATGTTCAAGGCTATATTTAATAGGCGTTTTTCGTCTTTTCCGCCGTTTTCTCTATTTTGGGGAGAAACTGTGCATTTTGGTGAAAACATCAAAAGAACAAAGTTGTAGAGCTTAAAATTTCCTACAAATTTTGTCTTCACTGTTTTTTCGAATTCCGCATAGTTTCGCCGCTAGAGGGCGGTTTGCGCCTGTTTTTTGGCCGAAATTTATGCCAATAAAACAGGTACTCCCCAAAATAATTGGTTTTTACTTCTTAAATCTTCTTGTAACGGCTTCAATAGATACTTTATTTACCATGGTACATTCATTCCAAGCGCATCATTCATTCATTATTTAGCATGGTACATTCATTGCACGCAGTATCTTCTATATGATCTTCGCTTGGTGTCTTTAAAAGAGAATGAGCTGTTTTTCCTTATGTGAGTAAAGTTGCCGCTATCTCTGTCAATGACCCCGCATATACTAACTAAAGCAATAAACCAATACATTTAAAACTATTTTGTTACTCTTTAGTTCGTTTTTAGCTAAAACCATATACATATGTTTTATTTGCTGCTTTTTAGTTTATTATTTGGCTTACGCCACTTCGTAGTGACCGCCTTATTATATTTAAAATGACGTCACACAGCTTACTTAACATATTCGTCATACACTTTCTTTTTGTACCCATACCGATAGCGTTGAAAAAAAAATTTAAATTTGGAATATAATAACGCCACTCAGCTAATAGTACAGTAATAGTATATTGTTTCGTTTGATACGCTTACTGAGTGGGTTGTTAAGAAAAAGATAGTCCGCCATTTTGAGTAGTCGCCATTTTGAATTTGGAATAGTTAATTGTATTCTACTTATCATACTCTTTCATTTGATACTCATGTTGGGGTCGGGAAGCACAATCGCTAAATTCGGCTGCCATCTTGGAACCGCCATCTTGATTTATTTACAAAATGGTAAGATTGTCACGCGAATTATACATATGTGGAAAATTATATTATTAAAGGTTATATGGAAATGGGTCTAAATCAATTTGCAAGATTTGTCTACATACTATATACATATATGTATGTACATGTTGAAGCTAATACAAAGAGTAAATAAATAGCCTAAAACATGCCCGAAAAATACTGATTCTTCCAGTGAAAGTCCCATTCCAAATACTTGATTTTGTTTTAATATCATGTAAATAACCATATGAACTTAGAAAAACACAATTATTCTGAAATCACAGACAGACACTTCAATTATATTTATATAGATAAAATAAAGATAACATACAATTTGTTCACATATCAAAAGAAATAAAACATATTTCTGGTATAAACATTTAATTTCATATTAAATTTTGCCACAAAAAATGTCTTTATCCAATCATTTCTTGTTTGATTGAATGTTACATCAATAATTAAGGTCGCCCGTATAAAAACGGAAATTATAGCACTCAAATCGTTGTCATTTTCCAGCCACCCACTCAAGCGACCAATAAGATTGTAACGTATCTACTTGATGGTCGAAATGTGCCTCGCATAAAAACTCCCAACAGTTTTACTGTCGGCTTCCCTATCTAGGAAGAGACCTTTTTTAACATAACAGCGCCCTTTAGTAGGTTGTAAAATAAAACTTAACACAGCAGCTACTTTGCAAAGGAAAGTTTGTAGAGTATACGTACTATATTTCGTCTAGATATTTTTATAAGGTAGTAACAGCGCCACTATATTCGTTGGCTAACATTAACACCGGCCGTGGGGGCTTAATTTTCAACCTGTTATAAAAGGTATTCATTTTTTATAACTATAATAAATGCCAAAATTAGATTTATCGAAGGAATAAAGCATTTAGCGGTCCTTTTTAATACACAGTTTTTATACGTGAAATACTAAAATTGCCTCGACAATACAACATCTGTTCCCATGGCAGTTATTTACATATGAGTATAAGTGTATGAAGTTTCCAAGCTTTTCATATGTATTTTATGTGTATCCTTCCTTGGGTGCCTTTTGTTATGTAAATTCTCACTTTTATGTCTCTAGTATATAGAAATCAGCTGAGTCAAAAGGACGTGAAAAAAACGCTTTTGTCGACCATTAAGTTTCATTTTCAAAGGAATAAGGGAAAGCCTTGTAGTCCTGGATATACAGATAGAGTGTCTATATATACATATTAAACAGACAGACACAACTGCCTTATATAAGTATGTAAATCTCGATGGGAGGATGGTGAAGGACCAACATTAACAAGCACTCCTGGTGGCGATTTTTAGCTATTTCATGCCTTAACAATAAAATTCATAAAATGGAGCTTTTTTTACGTGAAAAGCTTATCTTCAAGTTTTTATGTAATCTTCATATTTTTCTTAAAATATAACTTTAAGAAAGGACAACATGACTCGATGAACTTTTCAAGGATCATTTTACTTAATAACAACATAAAACCGGCGGCTGTCGTGTTGGTTTGCTGTCAAGACTCAACAACTTTGTCCTTGCATTTATCTGAAAGCTTTAGACCATATATTATGATGTTGTTTGGTTGTTCTCAGTATTGGTACCATCTACCATCAGTTCTTAATATTTATGTTAAGTTTATGTGGGTCAAGTGAGCGGATTAAAAGGATTTATTTCGTGGTCATAACAACTCGAATTCAAAATTTCACTATTGTTATTTTTAAAACAGGATACATAAATGTCAAGTATAGGTATATTCCTTTTCACACCAAGAATCAGTAAAACGGTGGTGATATCTAACACGTATCGACTGTGCTTACCATGTTGTGCTTATTTTCAGGTACATGGTATTTCACTTATCGAAGTAAATATTAACAAAATCCCACAGACGAAATTTCTTGGAAAGAATGCTATATTATTTAAAGACACAAAAATCAGGGGTTGAATTCTAGGCATAAAAGTTCCAGTTGTAATGGTCCCAATGGAAATTTAACTTTTCTTCGTTTCCATTAAAAAGTTAAAGGCTAAGGCTCATAAAATGAAGAACGCTTATCAAAAAATACAATATGTATGTATAGATATATATCTTACTGCTAGAACGAAAAGTTATGCTATTTTTTCAGCAGAAACTCGTAATAAGAGATTTTGTAAATAAATGGACATTTTTAAGGTTCATTTGAAGATGCTGGAGGAGATTTCCGCCACCTTGACAAAACAATAAGTCCAATAACTTTCTATTTTCAGATCGATTTTTTGTTGTGTTTACGTCTCATAAATTTATAGCTTTCACTTTTTTTGTCAATGATTATTTTCAAAACTGATAAACTGGCAAATTCTTTTAAAGGGACTCTTAAGGTGGAATTTCATAAGATGCGGAGGTTGCATTCGCATTGTATGCGTTGAAATGCGTTGCATACGTTGCTTCTATCGCATTGCCTTCTTGTTTATTCGAATCGATTGCCGAATTATTTGGGCAAGAGAGGAGTGAGGGAACCTTTGCATAAGAATGGCCTGAAGCTACAGTGAAGCCAGCTACCCTGCTTCCCCATAAATTCACGATATGGTTCCCAAATTAATTTTAGGTTATATCAAAAGAAGACTCAACTATACCTGGCATAAACGCATATTATAATAGTTGCCATGAGTTGAACTCGAGCTATATGTCATGGTAACAGACAAACTTAAAGAGTTTTCGTTAAAGCCATAAGCAAAAGGTAAACATTTAATTGTAGTAATAAGGGTTGCCCTAGGGGTAGTTTTCGATCAAGTTAGAGGGTTGACTCTATTTTTATTAAATTTGCCATACCCAAATTAGTAAAAGGCGACATTATTATTACATATTTATTGGGTGATATCAGCTCTTTCGCAGCTAAACATTTTTTTTATATTGGGTTCATTGAACATTCAGCTTTTCAAGTACCTAAAATATTTTATTTCAATATGATCCCACGGTCGTCCCATCCCAAATTTTGGTTTTATATGTATCTCAAGAGTGTATGCACAGAATACAATTTTTTCAAAAATTTAAAAAAATACATATAATTTTTAGGTATTCCAAAAAAAAAATTTTCAAAATGCCGGAAAAATTTACATTCTTACTAATAATACTATGTTGTATATCAAATTAAAGCCTTATTAAATCTGAAGGAATTGGTGCTACTTTCAGTTTTCTATGTCAAATAGTTTTTGAACTAGACCAATTTAAAGATTTAAAAATTTGCCAAAATTTTAAGATTTTCGATTTTTTGAAAATTTATAATTAAAAAAATAGAAGTCCAAAAAATCTGAAAAATAATTTTTTTCTTAGTTTCCAAAAGAAAAACAAATATAAAAAAAAATTATAACAATCGGAGGTGGTGAGGTCGAAACCATTGGTTGATTTGATATGGAATGACCCCCATCTCTTTTCGTTCATCTTCTGTATATGTCCAAACAATCTTAACATACCTTTCTCAATTCAGGAAACTACCTCTTCGTTTACTACACAACACTCACTTCACTTTGGAAGATATTACCACAAGCAGCAAAAGCGGTGCGGTTGTCAACGAGTACCTGTAGTGCGAGTCGCGACTTTTAAGCCCAGGTACCTTTTACCGAGCCAAAGGCTGAATGGTCAAACAATGGGTATAAACAGGCTGGTCGCAAAGGTTCCCCGCCGATTCCTGACAAGCAGCCTTACTATGGTATGTGGCTCAAGGCGGACTTCAGTTCCCGCTTTACTCGTGCGAGCAACATGAACAAAAATAACAAAATTAATAATGAAAACAAACCAAAACAAACAGATGCCTAGACGACCCGACTCAGCAATGTACAAGGCTAGGACCAAGGACTATGAACCTTTTCCATCGGGGATGTCTCAGCTTGCTCCAAGTGGAGCAACCGCCAACTTTGCGAGTACCAACCACAGCACTTCAAAGCCAGGCAACGTAACTACAGGCGTGCCCGGAGTCCCTAACCACAGTAACTATGGCACAAATCCAAATCCAGTACATTCCGGCAGGGGGTCAAATGGTAGTAACGACTTCAGGGATCTCTTGTGGGGCCGGTACACCAAAGAGACAAGTCCTGAGAAACGCCATCTGCGATCTAAGATCTTCAGATATGCTACCGAATGTTACGTCCACCTCCACGAAGATGTTCACTTTACATAGGATCCCAATATACAATCCGTTTTATATCCCTGTTTATTGAATTGGACATAAGTTCACGGTCATGCGAACAAGTGTTGGCAGGGGTTTGTCTTACTTTACCCAAGCTATACGAGTAACGCAGAATGCTGGCGTCAGAAACTGGTGACAGAATTGAGCCCTGAGGAACATATGCAGAGAGGGTGTGGGGTTAGATTCGATGCCATCTAATACGACCTTGGTTAAACGGTCAAAAAGAAAACTCTCAATTCAGAGTCAATACCAATCGCTTGGAGTTAAGTCAACAGAACGAGTTGGTATACTCTATCAAAAGCCTTGGATATAACAAGTGCAACCAGACCAGATTCATCAAATCGGTGTGTGTTTTAGCGGGGGTGCTCCGTTAGGCATACAAAGTAGTCGCTAGTAGATCATTTCAATCTAAAGTCGTACTGCTTGTCCTGTAAAATTTGGTTGCTTTGAAGATATTCCACATAGCCTTTCTGTTTATTATGATCTGCATGATTTCGGAAAGAATAGACGGGATTGCTTTTAAGCGATAGTTAGAGTGGTCACTAGCGTCACATTTTTTCGGTATAGGCTGAGCTATCAACGGTGGGGGGAATGAATAAACGTATTCCGGCCAATATATTTTTTAATGCAAAAAATAAGCGAATAATCTCCAGCCAGTAACCTTTTCCTAATGCCAAATAGATCTCCTAGAAGCTGGGTTGGTTCGGGTAGAAGATTCGTATGAGAAATTCAAATCAGGCTGACTAGAGAGGGGTCCGAGTTGCCTAACCCTGAATTAACTTCGACGGAGTAGTGCCTTATGTGGGAGATAGCAAAAAGATTAAGGCGATTTTACCCTTCAACTACAGTGCCAGAATCTTATATAGGACGATTAACCATTTTATTATGGCATCAAGAGGCACAATCGTCCACAAGCCTACTTACATAAACGATATAGACATTTGAAGATTATCAAGGACTATGCAGGATGATTTTACCCAGATTGAGTAAGCGGCTTTTCGATTAAATCAAGACATACACCTGACTGCCACATCTGCACGACGATCTAACACTGGTCCAGTAACTAAGGTACACGAGCATGGTATCTTGAATCGGTAATATCAATCGAGAACCGCATGAAACTAGAATTCAGACGTGTTAAGTCTTTTCAAAGTCATACATCTAAGTGCGACATACGAAACTGGACGATTGCCTTAGCAATGAACTTGGGACCAAAGTTGCTCAGTACGCCTCTTTAGTGTTTTTGAGAGGAAAGATTCCGGTGAACAGGACATATCCAGCTCGTATGGGTGACTGCATCACGGAATCTTTTGTAGCTGTATTTTTGGAATACTTTTTTAAGGAAACCCCTGCTCGAAAGAATAGCCTAAACAGGACGCCCCGACTTGGAGATCCTAAAGTGGATGACACCGGCTAAAAATCAGGACCAAGCCACGACTTGTTCCCAGTTGTAAAACCACAAGTTATCTGAAAGGGAACTGGGTCCTTTCCTTATTATTTAAGTAAACTTAATAAAGTGTGCTACTTTCTCAATCAAATAACCCAATTCACTCAACAATTCAATAAAACTTATAAAAGGATTATTCTGAAAAGCCTTATATCGCCGAAAGCATTTCCATCAGCACTCTTCACTCCAGCAAAAGCAAGAACAAAAAAATTATAATATTCCATTTATTTTTTATCTAGACAAACGCAAAAGTCTTCGAAAACGTTCCCTACACAAAATTTCCTACATCCCCCGCCCCTACGAGTGTATGTATATGGTGGATAATGCGTCTTCGATGATGGTGGTTCCTTTTTAATGTAATTCAAGCCGTTTAATGGAAATTATTCCACTTAGTGTTTTCGCGATATTGAATTGTAAATTTCAACAGGTTGAAGACTTTTATTGGAATATTGGCGGCGCGGCGCTCGTGGTTTTCTTCGAATTAGAATCACTTTTATTTTATGCCGATTTTAATAATTATTATCTATTTAGATTTGGTTGTTAGTTGGGTTTTTATTTGTAAGTTGTTTATAATTTTGATTTTTATTAAACATCTGCTGAAAATTTATTATAATTGGCTTCATTTCGAATATTTAAGAAAATTTGATTTGAAATTGTAATTTGCACATTTATTTAAAATTGCTCGATGTTATATGATTTTAGAAAAAAGAAATTGTACCTACCTTTCAGCTGTAAATATAAAAGCTTATATTTTATGACAATAAATTGGATTTTTCGTCTACCACACTAGTGCACATTTCATAATTATATTTATATTGGTATTTTTTTGCTATTTCAGGATTGGTATCGTACCACTACATATATATGCAGCTAGTATTTATATAGTATAATTTTAAAAATTTAGAATTTTATTGGCTTTATATAAATAAGAAAAAATAAATCTTATTACGAAAATTGATGTTCTATTTAAATTTTGCAACCAAACAAGAAAATTGATTATAATTGCGAAATTTATTTTTCTAATACTAGAAATGCAATCTACAACACCTATATTATTTTACCATTTCATCATTATCTCCGCAACCCAAATTTGCCGTCGTACGCTCGTTTGTACAGCTCAGTACTTGGACATTTAAATCTGTTGGTATAGTTTGGACGTCGTGACGCCGTATGTGCTCCCATTAAAAATAGTTTAAAATTGTACGGCCATCTTGTGCTCCTTAAAAAATCAAGCGGCCAATGTTCGCCCGCTGTAAGGCCATTTTTTTATTTTGGCTCGGGATGGAGGCTCTGTCAGGGTATATCTTCCCATTCTTACCATACTCACGGGACATTTACGCGCTAATTAAGATGGAAAAGGCAAAGGCCAGGAGGGCCGTAGTGAAATTGGAGAGCCTCTTGGAGCGCACCCGATCTCCGCTCCGCAAACTCTTTCCAAACAGAGTTAAAGCAAGAGATTGGTCAAGAGCATGTCATCTAGGGCAAACAGTCCGATACCGAGCCAACAATCAGACCTATAGACAGCCGCTCTATCCTTAGCTTTTGGATCCACCAGAGGGCCAAGCCAAGAAAAACCAGAGTCGCGTTTTCGTGAACTCCTTCCTAATAGATTGATGGCAGCACTGCGATCAGCAACACGGGACGCTCCAGTGGGTGGTTATCACCACGGCAATGGTACGTTTTTGAACCCTGCTTCAACAGAACAAATCTAAGCGACAAGCCACTAGGCAGACTGTGGAACATGTTAAAGCGCTCTGGCTTACAAATATGAGGTATAGGGGTGTAGTGGATAGGACAAGGTAGTAGATGCATAATCTTGGTACCCGCTACATCACCAAAAGAAAGAAGAAAGAAATAAAGAATGGAGAAATTATATTTCACTAATCGTATTCATAAATTATTTCTTCAGATTGTTATTTTTTTCAGTCAATGAAATCAGTATTTGCTGAGGAACGTTTCACTTCTTAGAAGTAAATTAAACATCACCTTGCATCACCTTGACAAAAGGTACTGATAGCACAAAAAACACTTAGTCAAAAGGGGGACTAAGTGTAACGCACCTTGACCGGTGCCAAAAATGAATGCCAAAAATTCAACGGCCACGGCTTAAAGCCCTAAGCTATCGAGGCATCGTGGCATCGATAGGTGACCACTAACGTAGATAAAACTCACTATCTTGGGATCGATTGAAATCTTTATTGGTTGTGGGAGCCAATGATCTTACAGTTTTAAAATTAGTTGGTTTTTTTGTATCACGATTCCGTCTTGCCAATCACTTCAGGTCAAAATAAATGACTGAATGTGGTCGCAAGTGCAGAGCAACTACCCGAGACTGGTCGCAGAGACTGAATAATAGAGGTAGCTTTTCATAATCTTAGCAGAAACTAAAAGCCGCCTCAATGGTAAGGAATAACTCCACTCGTAAGAATGTTTACTTATATACAGTCCTGGAAGTCCCCGATTTTGGTTTCGTGCGAAAACATTTTGGATCTTCATATGCCCAGGCCAAATCAGCCGCCCATTTTATAGTAAAACTAGTAAAACGACTCCCGCGCCTTTTCCTGCTTGGATCATCTATCACGATTGACACATGGGGACCTTTTATGTAAATGAATAAGTTAAGGCAAAAGTTCAGATAAAATTGTCAAGCTGAAGAGAAAGAGAAAAGGCAAGACCGAGTTGTTCGATTCTTGGGCAACCATTAACCTCTCACATTGCTGAGATGTTTGGTCGAGCCAATTTTACCACAAGAAATTACACCAAGGCACAGTAGCAAATAGTAAAATGTAATAGATGGTGTGGCTATATCACAGAGAAGGAATAAGTAAATTTAAAACAAACTTGAAGTCCAGAGCTCACGAGTAGCGATACAGAACCGGTGAAGCGTAGCCGATTAAATAGTCATTAGTAGAATCGAAAGAAAACTACTCAATGAGTACATTTTAATCGCTCAAAAGTACTCCATTCCTTGAAAATCGATAAGTACTTTTTTTGTCATTCTATGAACTGCCTTAGCGTATGCATTACTGGTTTTTCTACTGCTGATTAGAACTACTTATGTAGATTACATCCTGAGTAAAATTAATTTAGTTGGTTAATTTTTTGAAAACTAGCACGCATAGCGAACATACAACGTCTACCACACAGGATATGTACGCTCTTGCTACAGACATGAAAATCCAAAAAGGCGTCCACCAGAAGTATGGACGCCTTTGCTACAGATATGAATGTATTCGTATGCCGGTATGAATGAACTCTAGTGTCGTTTTTCCAGCCGGTCACCAAACCAACTACGAACAACGTCCAATGCAGCTTGACCTGGCCAATCGTACAAAAACCGGTTTACCGAGTATGCTTAATGGCTCCCTCTATGGTCTTTATGGGTTTCTTCGACCTTAAAGCTCCAATTTTGCTCCTTTAGTCTAGAAGAAGTGTGAGCGTAACGTGCTTCGTTTGGACTATTCGATGCGCCTTTTATTGTTACGTGCCTGTGTTATTGGAAAAGTCGAATTTTCACTCAAGCGTACCGTGCCTGTTTTGGGTACCATGCAGAGGTTCAATGCTGTCCGTGCCTGTCTCATGCTAAGAATGGGCGAATCTAATTTTTACTCACCTTGAAATATAAATTCAAACCTTTAAAAGTCAGTTTACATCCCAAAATGCAAATTGGAGCTCTTTTATCGCACATGAACTTGTATGTACTCATACAAATTTCTGAGCCACAAAAGAGTTACAATTAGCGTTTGGGATGTTGAAGGGCCTTAAACGTCCCTAAACTATCCATTTACATGGAAATTATTTACGACTGAGATAAACTTGCAGTTAGCTTAAATTTGGCCTTGAATGCAAATTGTACTCAGTACTCAATTTCACCATATAAGTAATGATATGAGTAAAACTACTCGGTCAAAAGTATCAAGTGCTGGCTGATATGAGTAGAATCGAAAGCCAAATAGTCATATGAGTAAAGAATCGAGTACCGATTCTGTATCCCTACTTACGAGCTATTTGGGCTTGGACGGTGTAGTGTGCTGGGAAAAGGTGAAGAGTAATAAGAAGATTAAGAAGAAATTCTAGGTGCGTCAAATACACTAGACGGTTCAATAGACAAAATTCATGAATAAAAAACTGAAGGGCTGCATTGAAAACTTAATCCAAAATATGGAAACTCTGCAAAAGATAGATATTTTCCACAAGTTAAATCATAAAGTTCAGATTTATAATTTTAACTTCATAACAGCATGGAAGCTGTGGCAAAGCGTCAAACAAACACAAACCTTTTCGAAATCAAAGCAATCCAAACTATCTAAATTGTAAATAAAAGTTGGTCCTCAAATGCTGCTCCAAATGCTATTTTAAGCAAAATCTAAACGAAATTCATTCAAAAAATTCCATCAATTTCCACCTGTTCTTTCCTCATAAAATATCTTCGATTTGTACATTGCGATACAGATAAATCGATTCAGACGTGAATGTGAAGCATTGTGGTAAATTAACATTGGCATTGCACCAGTGCAACCCAGGTTAAGTGACACTTCGACATCAGGCGGTACAATGCCCAATAAAATTCCAAACATAATTGAACAAATTTTGCTTTTTGGCATGAGAAAGGACAAAAATTATTTTCTATTGTTATATCGTGTTATATCATCACACACCACCACTCCAGAAATTTGTATATAATCCAAAAATAATAAAACAAACAAAAACAAGAAATTTTATCACGAAAATAATTTTCCTTAACTCAAAAGGACATGCAATATTTTACTGTCAATTTCCCTGCCATTTTCTTGTTTCTTTAAGCTCCCCTTTTTCACCTCAATATTAAATTTCCTTTTCTCCTTTTTTCATTTTTACGATCCCCAGGTTTGTGGGTTGTCTTTACACTTTCTATGTTGACAGAGCTCTTCTCGTTTATTTAAAATTATTTCCCATGATGTGAAAAGTCACTTTGGAATGGTTTAAAGTCAAACAAAATATAAAATTCCTTATGAAAAACTTCTGGAATTTTTACGGCATTTTCTTAAATGGTTGAAAACCTGCATATGTCTACCTTGATGATGATTGATTGAAGTGACGTTTCTGAATAAATAATTTTCGTGAAAGAGGTAAGAACCACAAGTTGTTCCCCGTCCGTTCTTCGTCCTTTACTACTTTCTTTTAAATGTCAGTAAAGGTAACCCTCAACGGAATGTACAGATCTAAGGAACTGCCATCGTGCCGCGAGGTTGGTGCCCGAATAAAAAGGCATTGGCCCTTGAGATTTTTCCTCCTGATTATAGTGAAAAGGGAATGTTTTCTGTAGTTTTGAGTCTTTATCCTCAAAGGACATTAAAGTTGGGGTAGCTGAATATTTAATAAGGACAGTAAATTAGTTAAAGTTATTTAAAAAGAAAAAATGCGGAGGGATAACCACTTGGAAATTGTAAAGGACACTTTAAATTAGATGAGAATTCAGAATTACTTAAAGTTTTGTTTAATTTTGTTTTATTAATTTTTAATGAAGTTTCCCAATAACATCGAGCAATATTCTAGCATGATTGAAATGAAGCCTTTCATAGTAGGTGGTAATATTGTGGTCTCACTTACCTTATGACATAATTTACGCAAACAACACTCTGCGGCTTTTGTTTATCATAGACGATAGTTGCTTGGGTGACAATCCAGCAATAACCACCCAGTTTCCCCAGAAAGCGATGCCTGCAGGTTTCACCTTGCCCCTTGCTAAGCACTGAAAAGAAAAGAGAGAAAGACAAAAATTAATATCTTATTGTAAATAATTGGTTGAGCGAAGGTGCAATGCGATAAGTTATCTTGAATTATATTTTAAACCCTGCATTATCATTTAAAAAATATCTAGA
This sequence comes from Thereva unica, assembly GCA_949987705.1. Taxonomy (NCBI): domain Eukaryota; kingdom Metazoa; phylum Arthropoda; class Insecta; order Diptera; family Therevidae; genus Thereva; species Thereva unica. Next base: position 78,331,478 of record OX465283.1, on the reverse strand, counting down.
AAATCGCAACGGTTTAGCTATAAGTAGTTTTGAATTTAGAGCTAGAGTTTTACAAATCACCCTGTATTTTTGTAACCCTACAGGCTGTATCAGAACCTAACTTTCGAGCAGCGGCAGCAGCAGCACTACAGACAGCATGCTGCCTTTTAAGGCTGGTCGTCCACTGGAAGCGTATTCGAGCGGCTACGCGCTTCGACTACATGAGCGGCTTCAGGCGGCTACAAGCGGCTCTGAGATACGCGGCTACACCCTACAGGGGTCGTCCACTGCAAGCTTTTCATGCTGCTCAGTTTGAAGTGAATTTGACATAATAATTTTTATTCCAGGAGAGATACATATTTGATAATTATAGGGAGTGTAATTATCGTAGAACCTTGTGTCAAGGATTACATTGTGGCTTCTGATGGTGCCTACCTACAGTAAAAATTTCATGAAAAAATAATGGTAACTTTTCGAGTAAATCTCAAAAATGAAAAACACCTGTTTCACGAAAAAAGGTTGAACAAGGTCCACAGTGGTCCTAGAATTTTTTTTGTAGGCTTAATTTATTCGGAAGGATTTGCTCCACAACTCCATTTTCATGAAATGTATGATAGGTTTGATTTAACAACTTAAAAACTCGTTTGAAAACCGAAACTCGAAAAGTTACCATTATTTTTTCATGAAATTTTTACTGTAGGCAGATACAATTTAATCCTTGAACACTAGGTTCTACGATAATTACACTCCCTATAATTAAATGTCAAAAAAATTGTCATTTTTAACGGTTTTTGAATTTTTCTGCAAAAAGTTGTTGACCGACTTCAATGGTGCAAAACTCATATTTTTCGTGTTTTTAAGCACTATTATGTAGTATTTTTTGTTTTCTAAAACAACAATTTTTTCGTACCTAAAAAGTGAAAAAACTTGTTTTCGCTACTATTATTATTAACCTTTTTCCACCTTTTCCCCTCGACCAATTTATCCAAAACACATTCATTGAATTCCTACGATTTTTCTCTTAATTTATAGCGTCAAGAAATCGCGGGGTAGATTTATTTTATTTTAAATATAGAAAGCTTTGGAGAAAATTATTTCCTGATTCGAGCGGCTACGCGCGACCGATCCAAAATAATTTGGATTCGCGCGGCACGCTCGAATACGCCTATAGCCGCCCGCTCGAAGTCGCTTGCAGTGGACGATGTTTGTATGAAATCCTTTATGTTGGATCTGTCGCGCATAGCCGCGTGTAGCCGCTCATGTAGCCGAAGCGCATAGCCGCTTGAATACGCTTCCAGTGGACGACCAGCCTAAATCAGAATTAACAGCCGCAGCGGCAGCCAACAGAAACAATTTGCTGCCGCTGCTGGTGCTGGTGGTAGACACTGATCGAAGAAGAAATGCAATGATAATGCATGACTGCAATGGTGGATGATAACCGCTTGCCACGTAAACTTCTCTGGCGAGACCGTCCCGCAGAGTGGAGAATTCAGTGACTGGCACCGAAGAAAACTTGGCTAAAGGATATCGAGGGTGACTTAAAGAACCATCGATTATCAGTTACCGAGGCTCGAGACATAGCCAAAAACCGGAAAGAATGGAAACAAATCCTGAATAGAGTTCGAGACCCACAGTGCCACGCGTATTTCCCTGATCTGATGCGTTCAGATTATCACCTGTTCAGCTCCCTGAAGGGGCATAAGGGAGAGAAGGGGGGCGTAAACAAATGGGCAAAGGAGTTGGCGCAAGAGTTCTTCGACCAAGGTATCAAAAATTGATTCCTCGTGTCACTACGTGCATCGTGATGGATGATGACTACGTGGAAAAATAGTCCACATATGTATGTATTGATGTAACCATGTAAAAAATAGTTTTAAAATAAATTATTTGAAACCTACAAAAATCTAGTACACTTACTTTCTGGATATGCTTCGTGTATGGGTTAATTTACATCCTTTAGCTATTATGTATATTTGGAGACAATCGTTTTTAAGGAGTAAACTCTAGTAACGCGTCGGAGCTGACTAAAATTTTTTATATGTATCCAAAATCAATTTGTTCTTTTTCAGCTTTTTCAAAAAAAAAGTATATAGAGAGGCTCTGTCCGTCTGTCTGTCTGTGACCTTCTTTCATCTCTGAAAGTATTGTCGCTACAGACTTGGGCCATATCTCAAATTGTAGCTCTTGATCAAGAGACCTAAAACTGAGAAAATGGTCTGGAAATTCCAACCTTAAGTATATTTAACAACAAAAAAGACATTTCTAAAAAAGTACATATATCGGTAGCCTAGAGCTGAGGCGCTGAAATCCTATCCCTGGGAACCAAGTTCAATCCTCGGCCGCGCAATGGAGAAATATAATTTTTTTTTACTTTGGTAAATTATATTATTTAATAATGATACTCAGGAGAACATAACATTTACTTAATTAAAAATGAAAAAATATCATTTTCTTCATTTTTTATCGTCATCCAGTCTGAAGGGTTGTTCAACAGAAAGAATACCAAGAAAAAGCGTAATTAGTGGCTACATAGTCTCTACACACAACATCCCACTGGTTTCATTATACCTTACAATCGCATAATCTACAAACTTTGAGTTTTATGAAGACAGTTTTTCATTGGGGGTCTGGGGTAAATTAGGGCTCCAAGCCAAAATCATTCCAAAAAATATTTGAGATATTCAGAGCGATTATTGAGTGCTCCAATAGTAATTTTAAGACGGTGAAGATATATTGGGGCTCCAAAATGTTCCAAAAAAAGTTTTACATTTTCAAAGGGAATTTTGAATGCTTACTATTAGATGTTTTTCAATAGAATTGCGCCCGGTCGGTCGGTGGAGGAGGGTATAATATTGTTTGGTTTATTTGATTTCTTACAAATTGCCCTCTGTGCTACTGGAAAATATCTTTCTATAATCAGGCCTTTTTGCTAAAGTTGGAAAAAAAATTTTATTGAAGAACGCGGAGGTTTAATCATACCCAGCGAAATAATGATTAATTTAGCACTGTCTGGATCTAAAGTTTGCGAGGAATAAATCACCGAATTTGAGGAAATAAATTTCTTCTTCTAGTTTCGCTCTCTCAGTTAAAATTGTCGAGATTAATACAATTTACATGAGTACATGAATTTAAAGGAAAACGCGATTGGTTTTTTAAGGTTAACTGTCTCAATTTTGAAGATATCTAATCGCTTCAAAATTGAATTTGGGACTACAAGGCCTGCAAAGTTGAGCGGTCCTGAACTCTTACTTTTGGAGATGACTGGGTAAAGATGGTCCTACAATGAAAATACCTTAACTCATTCTAATCGTACAGAACCAAAAATAAACCCAAAATTTTCTTCATTTTTGTGCCTTTGAATTTTTTTCGTATATTACTTAGTTTTTTAGTCATTGCCGCAAGACGGAAATATTTTCAAAAATTTCAAAAGGACCCCGCATTTTTTATATGGTAAATGGAGCTCGGCTAATTTTCTTAATAGTTTTTAACATTTAGATCAGAAGTCTCAATGGGCCCAAGCCCCATCAACTCACCTCCACTCCTAAAAACCACCACCAAGAGGGTATGGGGATATAATTGATTTCTGATTGTAAAAAAATTTATTCTTATCGTCCAGCCAACGGCTACCCCAAACAACCCCCCCCCGCTGGACCCATCAAACAACGACCATCCAACTCTGCCTCTTCCAAGCAACAACCCCTATCACGACCCATCCTGTGGATTTTTCTGATTACTGAATTACGACTTTAGCAACTAATGACACTTCCACCTCTGACATCTTACCCTCATGTAGATCAAAAGTCTCCCCTCCCAACCCCCACCTCCACCACCCTCGACCTTCAAACCCCATCCCCAATACTGCTCCGAAGAAGATTGGGTATGGATCCAACTGATCGCGAGTACAACATTTTTTTTACTCTCAGACAACCCCCGACCCTTGCTACAAACTATGATTCATCATATCCAATATGTTGAAACAGTCAGGTTCTAATAATAGAAATACTAAAACAATAAACAGAGAATTATCCCGCGAATTTGGTGCAGAAGCTACGAAATCCTACCATGATGCGAATACTCCAAAAACACAAAAAAAAAAACAAAGCAGAGCTGTTAAACTGAAGACTATTCTCTTCCTATAAACATAAATCCACTGGTCAAATTTTCAAAACCTTATCAGAAGTATCCAAACCTTAAAACACACATACAGCCACATTCGTCCATATCTGTCAATAGCATTGTGTAAGCAGCATGAATTTTTAGATTATGTAATAAAAAGAACTCCAAAGGACTAAAATGGTTATCCACATTATTATCCTTCTCTAAAGAGGAATCATGTGCACTTTTACAACCGCCAAGAGTGCATTGTATGAAAGAGAAAATGCACACAAGGTCATTGCACAGTTTTATGTTCGTCCTTCCCACATTTGTCCTTTAGCCAAGGACTATTGTTCTGTATATTTTCTACAAAAGTTTCCCAGTGCTTGCTGTATTAGTATGATTCCCGACCACAGCCAGAAAAAGGATATAATCTGAAGAAGAGCAGCGGTAGGTAATAATTCAAATATAGATTCCCTGTGCAAACTGCACTGCACTGGCAGTCAGGATTCAGGATTGAAAGACCTGCTTGCATCAGGAGAGTACATAAATCATGGAATCATACTGGTTATGGTAAAACGCAGAGAATAGATTTGTTTCGCTGGATCGAGGATACCTACGCCAGGCAAAGATAAATATTTTTATAGAAAGGATACTCAGGATGTCTGTCATCTTAGCGAATTGGATATTTTTTTATTCGTAAAAGGTTTGTGCTGTAAAACTGCATCAATTTCGTGCGCTCCCTCAGGTTTGCCCTGAAGCGTTTACCTTGAATATGTTTGACGGTGAAGTAGATGCTTGCTGTGCTTGCATCCTGCACGTGAGAGTGGGTGGTTTTTCTGCTTATTTAATAAGTTGAATGCTCTGTTTAAGGAAAGTCATGATGTCTTTGCGGAGGTATGAATTTTGTAATGGAGTTTCCTAATTTACAAAGTGTTTAAACTTTCGTATTTTCGTTTATGTGGTTTAAGCTGCTTCTTGTCTAGTTTTTAATTGTTTCTTGGATATTGTTAGAAATAAAGTAAATATGAATTTTAATGCTGATGGTGTGATATTTGGTTGGAATTTTGAATATTATTACTCCAGCATGGAGAAAATTGGTTTGGGGGTCTGCAATATATGGTTTTTATCTTTTTGACGTTAGGGATATGGTTACCAAGTTCTAGTTCTTAGCATGATTTAGCTGACAGTTTCTTTGAAAACCGACAAAAAATACAACGAATTGATTTTGGGTTTAATAACAAATGCGTTAATAAAGGAAACGAAAATATACCTTATTATTTATTAGAAAATACGGTTGGCAGCTTGGTAACGCTTGACATAAAAACCATATACTTACATACATATATCTCTTGCAAATACTTAAAATTTTGTCATTTAGCTACCAACAACGAAAACAAGTATATTGCTAACAATGCTTCTAAAAACTCCATATTAAGTGCAACCACCCTTAGTAAAGTCGTCTAAAGAGATTTTTTTTCGTGTAAGTAAATGATTTTCAAGTCGTATAACCAGGTATTTTAAAAAGCATCGGCCATATTAACTGTAGTATTGTTGTGTTATCACCTAGCCAGCTGATATTTGAGGGAGATAATTTTCGATAATAACCGCAATGGAAGGGCACGTGCGCAAAGTCCTCTGTAAACGCCTTGGAACTTCCTCTGCATATACATTTCCCGGTGAACTGGTTCGAAACTAGAAATAGCAATATCAATAGAGGGCGTCTACCAAACCGTCACCACGGAAAAGATGAGTTGGGTAGTGGACAGGTCCTTTCATGTAAGTTACTAGACTTGAGTAACCTATTGCCAATTATACTCCAGAAGACGGATGAGTCAGTGTCAAAGTGATTTTCCAAAGTTGGAAGACGTAGGTATGAAACGGCAAACAGCTATAGGCATCGCACTGCACGAAGTAGTGCGAGCCGTAGAATAAAGCTTGGAATACAAATCGTTTACCTTGTCAGCCTTATCATGCATACAAGGCGCACTCAGAAACATCAACAGCGGGGCCATTTATGACACCCTAGCGAAATTGAAGATCGACAATAGAATTAGTTAGTGGATCTTTTGAATGCTGACAACTAGAATCAAAGAAGCGCCAAAAAAGAAGGGAATATCGAAAATCGCTGTTTCCATACGTGGTGAGAGTCTCAAGCCCTCCTAAGCGAACAACGTCACTCTGCTTGTTCAAAAACTACAATTTCCCAGCTCATTTATATTCCCAATATGCGCGCCCTTCTTTATGGTGTGGACTCGTATCACCGATGTGCCGTAAAGGAGAAAAAACCCCTGACACTGCCTTTAGATGAAGTATTGAAAACGTTAAAGAAAGGTAGTTAGAGATAGTCAACCACATATACAGACGATAGCCTGGTGTAATCGCTGTGGGTCAAATCACACTCAAAATAATTGAACAAGCAGTGAGCATATCTCCATCAGCTAAATATTTAGGCTTTTATTCGGACCCAAAGCTGAATTGTACCCTAAGGTAGACCAGCGTAGGACACATACGCTATGCTGGTCAGGGTACAGGCAATTGCTGACATACTGCATAGTGTTCTATCGGTCCCACTCTTGCAAAACAACAAAATAAATCTGGTCTGGGTCAATTCAAAAGAGCGACATTTGTCGGAGTATCTGGAGCTCTATGCAAAATACCATAGAAGCATTGAAAATAATTCTAGATCTGTCGCCACTTGATCAACACATTAAGCAGCAGGTTGCTAAGGAGAACTCTTCCTGACAAGAACTATAGCATAGTTTATAATAAAATTGGCTTGAAAAATATCTGTACAAAATATGCTATAAGTGGAATAAGTTCAAAACTTCTACTATATTATAAAGCTATAAGTTATAAGCTATTAGCTGGGTGTCTCTTGACAAGCGCGAACTTATATGGATCGTAGCTAGTGAAAACACCAAGACTTAATGGTACCAATTTCTTACATGTTACTTGCCTTAAAAAATAACACTAAAGCAATAACTTGGTTGTAGGGTAGGGAACGATTAGCAAAGATCCCGGAAAATGGTGGAAATCGATTTGTCACTTCTGTCAAAACCCAAGAAGAGTCACTGCAGACGCACACTTAGCAGCTCTGTCATTTTCCTAATCCCACCGCCCCGTAGTGCCCCTGATTAAACAAGAAGTAAAACAGAGTTTGGTTGGGCTGATGGTTAACAACCCGCTCCCATAAAAATACCATTGCTACGAATCGATAAACAATGTCTCGGAACTGGATGGACAACACGACGACGGCTTTTGCTTTTCGAAGCAGGACACGAATCGGGTCATGGAGTGTGAGAGCACTGACACTGACACTGACACTGATTAACGCTGTAACATGCTTTTAAAAATACCTAAAACTTCAAGTATCGATATCTCAAAAACGAAGCGACCCACAAATTGACCGTCAACATCCATATTATTTCTCTTTGAGCTATTCTCAACTGATCTCTGTTAACAGAATGCGGTCCTCATATTATGCATACTCAACTCCCTCCAGCGCCCAGTCTATTAAGGCTGAAACCGAGTAAAACCAAAGAAATGCGGATAAATGCAAACACTGCGCTGAATAACCGTGACGTGGTAGTGGTAGATTAATTATGTTACGTCGGTAGCATAATTACCGAAAATGGCGGGGCAGAAGCTAAGAGTGCAGACATTCAACTAGGGGATAATCTTCAACCAGAAAGCACTGGAACTGGAAATGGGTGCATCTTATCTTGCTCGTCTCTCTAAGATCTGTTTGCTAAGCCCGAGGAGATCCGCAATATTTCTACCTAATATCGAAGATAATCGGGGGTGTTCCCCAATTCGATTTTTGCCGAATATAAATTCTATTTATTTGACAAATATATTTAATTCGAGTGAAACTGAATTTCGATTCGATTTCATTCCACTCGAATTGTGGAACACGTCTGAATAAATCGCTTAGCTCATGTACGTGGTAGGAGAGAGACAATGCCGATATATTCTATAACGATTTTGTGCACAGATCTTGCAATTTGACTTGAACTTACTTCCACATAACCGTTCAAGTTCAAATTTGGCAGATATTAATAGTGCAAATGCAATCTGACAGTTTTTAAAAATATCATGATGGCGAGTTTGACAATTGTTTTGTGATTTCACTACAAATCGGAATGTTCAAAATTTAGAAATGCAAAATGACGAACGAATTTTGGTTAAGAATTGGAAGCCAATATTACTCGTTTTAGCAGCAGTTGCGGACAGCTTTTGACAAAATAATCGTAAAAAATAAATGTAAGGAATGGTTCTTTTATATGTTACGAAAGATTACCCGATAAAATTGAATTTGTTGATTGGGTGTTTAATACGAAGATAACTTTAGTTAAAGCAAGTATTGTCTTTCGAATACTGGAAGCTTTTCTTTATAAGAATAAGAGGTGTTGAACCACAAATCTCCATTACTTACCGTCTGGTGGAAGACTTTTTTGCCTTGAAAAAAGCTGCACTGACATTTCTGTTGAAGCCAAAGACCACCCGACTAGAATTCAATGTAAGGCATGCCTAAAGTTATGTACGGGCCTCGTGAGGTAAACGTTCGGTATACCAGATTAGACTTGCCTCATGAACACCTCATGTGGCCCTCATAGGGCAGTATAAGGTATACCAAAATTAAATTTGTTTTATGAATACCTTACGAGGGCCTCATACAAAATACATGAGGCACTCCGCATGCACTCTAAGATTAGGTTTTCATTAGGGAAATCTTACAAGAGCCTTATTTGGGAAAGAAGGTGTTTACCCCGTTAGGTATTATTGAGTAATTCCTTATGAGGCCCATGTATATTGATGAAATTTGATTGAAATTTTTCCCTTCGTGATATAATTCACATGTAAAACCAAACTACTATGGTTAAGTAACAAAATGTGCTTAATCGCCATCAGACTTTTTAATGTCTCTGGTTTAATAAATTGTAAACTCATATTTTTGTCAATCAGCAGTCATATAATATAGGCAAGCAAGTCATTTCACGAGAGAATTTTTGTTTGTTTCCATATCCGCCGTAGTCGTTGTCCTTTAATCTGCTCTTGGTGGCTATAGCCCAGTCACTTTAAACATGAACCTTTCGTATAGGACAGGGTTTGACCCTTTTTTTGTATAAAGTGACTGGGCTAATATATAGTCGTGACTTCTGTATTCGGGGTTTTTCAATTTTTTATTATAAAGAAAAAGAGAAAAAAAAATACTTTAGTTTTCCTGAGTTTTTGTCAAGTTTTACTGGTGAGTTATTCTTACCAGCGTCTATTAAGCCACGATACCTAAATGGGGAAAAACTGCCAATGATCTATCGCACGCCTTACATAATAAACGATAGGTACGCATTATATGGCCTTATCCTTTTTTGCCTGATATGGCCCTCATAAGGATTTTCTAGTTCGGCGGTAATAGGTGAAAAGCGTTACACTTTTCTTCTGGGCCTTATTAGGTTTCAACATTAGGGCCTAACAGTCAAATTAGGCTAACCTCATCCGGACCGAACCAACAAATTCTAGTCGGGCAAGATTTAGTGAAATAGCTCGATTACAGAAAGTCTTGTTAAATGTAGCTAGCTTCATATATTAATTTAAATATGTATTTATTGAAAAAATGTTAGTATAGTTATTTATGATAAATTAGACAGGGCAAAAGGGGTATTAGTTTTGACTGTTATTCCACTTTTTGGTCGTTTGTTTGTTATGCATTTTTTGGACATCATTTTCGAAGGGCCAACAGACACTGCGGAACTCTCAGTGAAGATAAACTTACATAAACTTTCTTTTCCAAACAGCTACTCCTTATACTGAAATATTTGCTTGTTTATGGATATGAATTTATCAGACAACAAACATTTTTAACAAAAGTTGCGGAATTTAGGGCCTTTGCAAGTAATACCGTCAAATTCCGTGTGTTCACTGGTACAAATAAAGCAAACCATCCATCATTCAATGCTTCAAAGAGAAAAGAATTCTTAATTCCACTTGAAACTTTAATTCCATCAAAAAAAAAGAAGAAAACAAAATAAGTTAATTTGGGAAAAGAAACATTTCTGTTGAGTTTTGTTTTCAGTGTTGTATGGGTAGCATCTTCAGTATAAGATCACATAATTTAAATTTTAATAAAAGTCAGCAAAGATCCGCCGTGGAAACTGAAGAAAAGAAAATTCCATTCATTTGCGGGGCAGGGAATATCTCTCTCTCTCTATCTGATGAGTGAAGTGAAAAGTGCATTTGCCCTAGAGGAATGGCGAAATGTTTTTATTCATATCTCGGGAACGCAATTTGTATGCATCATATAAACACCTTGGAACGTAATTAATGTTGAAATGCTCTTATCTTCTCTCCGTATTTTTTTTTTCACCGTTGTATGAATGCATTTCTCGTCCAGCTAAAGAGGTGCTAATGAACTTAGTGGGCGAATGCCATGGGGGTAGTAGGTAGGTGGTGGATGGATAATGGGATATTTTTCGATATATATTTCTTCGAAAAGTGTTTCTGTTTTAATTTAGCTGCTTAAAATTTTAGCTATTTAATCAATCAAAGGAACGAAATGGTGGAAAATGTTATTTCTCAACATAAACCATTTTTTTAATTTGCAATATCTACCTTTGCAATACATTCGGTGTGTGAGATTAATTTTTAAATTTAATTAAATTTTCCTTTAGCGAACGTTAAACTGGGTCAGCTGTTATTTGTATTTTATTCTGGATGACGATGATAATTTGAATAAGAAAGCGTTTGTCTCATCTGAATAAAATTATTCCAGGATTTTTTTTGTTACATTATCCCTATCTTGAAGATGACCTAATTTTATTTTTTTTACCAAATATAATTATTTTATAATACCTTTTATTACTAAAGTAAACATTAGTGAAAGAAATAACACAAGGCTGTATCTAAAAGCATGTGAAATATTCTGTCCTATATTACCAATCAAGAAATTATTATTGCTATTATTGCGCGACTAACTGAAATGATAGATTTTGAAAACAAAAATAAAGACAAATAATCCATAGAATTTGTTATTGCAGAACAATTTCATAATCGTGCATCATGATTAAAGAATTTTGCAAAACATCGATGATGACTACACCTCTATTACTATTACAGAGGCGAAGCGATGGGGCTGGGTTTAGAGGTAAAACCCGCCCATGTATCTACAAATAACATGAAATATTATGTTTCTATATACTAATAATTAAAATATACAATAATTAAAAAATCGCCTAAGGAATTAAAAAGTTCAAATTATCAAGCGACGAGGCTGCTTGGAAAATCCAACGAGCATTAATGATGTCAATTTCAAAACTGCCCCTGGACCAAAAATTATTGGGTATTTGTTACAGTAGATACTTGGTTGTGTTGTGTGTTGCCTGAAGGAAACACTGTGAGAGCCTTCACATTCTTCAAAAGCCACTTTCCAAAGACTTCTTCAACGAAGTGGGACTTCTAAAAAGTGAAGATGGCCTGCGCCTCTAACAAGCCAGCCAGCTTCAGCAGGGGATTCGTTCCAACCATCTGGAGGAATTTCACGTAGGTTTTTATCCCCAAACAGGGAAACAGAACCTTGGAGCTACCTGAATCATACAAACCTATCAGCTTAACCTCTTTTCTTTTGAAAACGATGGAAAGTCTGCTTCACCTTTATATTAGCTGCAAGCTGGAGCTCTCCCTTACTTTACGTAGCTCTCAGTTCGCTTATTCAAGAGAGGTTGCTTTACACTACCTGGTCAGCAAAATCGAAAAAGGAAACTGCTTTACGTGCGTTCCTTGACATCGAAGGTGCTTTCGATATGAGGTTATGATTCTATTTAAGTGGCTCTCAGAAGCCTGGATCCTCACACGATTGAATGGATATATGCCATACCTGTAGGTCGTGACATTTTTTCTACCCTAGGTGCCTCCGCCATTAATGTTAAGGCTATTAAGGGCTGCACTCAAAATCACTAGTTGTGGATGAACTTTTTTCTAAACCAGTGGTTCCCAAACTTTATTTCGTACGGAGCCTTTCTACAATGTATAAAATTTGGCGGAACCCAACGATGAAAAAATAAAATAATATATGATATATGTATATATTTAAACCTTTAATAAATTTTAAAACGTTTTTATTAGTTCGCTTTCTTGTCTGTCTGTTTGTCCGGTAAAAATCTTGCAATCGATTTTTTTAAAACTTCCGCTTACCCGATCACCCTGAAACTTCACAACTTCACACAACTTCAGCTCCGATGACAATGCAATATGGTATACTCATTATACCGTTAGATCCATAGCGACCGTCTCAAGAGGACGGATTACTGTTTTCTTCACGGAACAAGTTTTGCAATCAATTTTTCAAATATTTCCGGATATCCTATAATGCTGAAATTTTGCATACAACTTTAGCTCCGATGACAATGCAATATGGTATACTCAATATACTTTTGGATCCATGGCGGCAGTCTCAGGAGGGTGGATTGAAATATTCTTCACAACCCCTTGGACATGGGTATCAAATGAAAGGGTGTGATAAGTAGAATATCATAAGCAATATAGTATACTCAATATATCGTTTGGTCCATGGCGCCCATCACAAGAGGGCGGATTAAAAATTTCTTCACAACCCCCTAGACATAGGAATATGGAATGGCGGCCAAAATGTTACGCGGCGTGACGTAGACCAAATTTCAAAGAAGAAGGGCCACTCGCACTTTCTGAAACCGCCAGCGCAGCGCCAGTGAGTCTGCGAATGTATTTGCGCTTCGGCGGTGGTGACACGGAACCCTAAAAATTTTTCGTGGAACCGTAAGGTTTTGCGGAACCCACTTTGGGAATCACTGTTCTAAACTATCCGAATCTAGTTTCGATGTCATCGGTGATGCAGGTAATCTTGCCATCATTGTCTCTGGGAAGTTTGGCTTGACCATTACAGAGGTCATTAGAAAAGCACTCCCAGGAGTTCGAAAATGGTGTACCACGGAGGGTCTGTCAATTAATCCAAATAAGGTTGTACTGGTACCTTTCTCCAAACGCTACAAAGTGGACCTAGGTCCTACTCAAGTTGAGTACCCAGACTCAATCAAATATTTGGGAGTAAAGTTAGACAAGAGACTGAACTGGAACGCTCAACTGGACTGCGCCATCAGTAAAGCCACAAGGGCCATATGGGCCTGCAAAAAGCTTTTGGATAAGACATGGGGTTTTACACCGCAAATGATGTACTGGATCCAATCGTTAAACCTATGGCCATTTATGCTGCTATAGTAAAAGGTAGTTTTTTGGACTTCTACTACTTTTTTCTAAGTCCTTTATCGGGCATTTAGTAGATTTTTCTATTTCATGCTGTTTACCTCTTGTATTTTAAGCACAGTTCTGCTTAGTATTGTGGTGTGTTCTACCACTGCCTAAGCAGAAAAGAATAAAAGACACAAAATTACAAGCTGTAGAGTAAGCTATAGTTATTGTAGTGTTTTTAGTTGAGCTTGAAACCGAGGTTTCAATGAAAATTTTTGTTAGTACCCCCTTGAAGCCCTACATAAATACGTTCTCCTCTGGAAAGACGAAGTTTACTCCCTCTGAAATGACAGAACCGCAGCACTGATTGACATAGACATCTCTCCATAGACTTTTATAATAGCAACAATTTTTGTAGACATTATAGTCCCGGGAAACTAGCAAAAAAAGAACCCACGAAAGGAGGCAAAACTCCAAAGTGAAAATTGGTCCACAGCTTCCTTGTGACTTTCTCAGAAAACAATTTCGGAGTCCAAAAGAAAAAAACATGGCCGCCGGAGATATAGCGTTTTTCTCGAGTTTTCCATGTATATCGATTTCAATAGGACATACAACCGCGTCCGAGGGCAAAATGTTAACAATGAAATTCTCTACAACTTAGGTCTTACAAAAATGTTGAACCCGTTATTCAAGGTCAAAGTTTTCGAAAATCACTTTCGAAAAAATATTTTAATCAATCAATACAAAACCTCAAGTCCTCTTGTATTTTTTTCGAAAACTTAACGTTATTCAAGGCTATTCAAGGTCAAGGATTGCAAAAATCACGTCTTGGCCAAAAAATCTCTCAAAAACTTTTTGTTTTTCTTCGAAAATCGTATTTGGTAGGCAAAACATTTTTTTTCATCTACTTATACCAAACATTATTGCCTACTCCTCTGACACCAATAACGGCAGATTTGAACCTTTGAATCGTTTGTTCATCAATGTAAACAAAAATATTAACGTTTTTACCGTGAGCATTAGTAAACATATCCTTAAAAGGAGTCATAATTCATTAATAATAGGATAGAAGATGAACACGGAATTCAGTTACCGAAGTAGTTAATTACTACAGAACAAATTACAGGCAGCTTCGAGTCTTTTCCTTGAATAGATTGCTTTTATTTGGCACGGGCTTCGGAAAGTGCTAGTTACTACCTTCGACACTTTGAGCCATCGTAGTAATGTAGCAGCCCTGATAAAACTTTCTGCATTCTTATAGTCACAACACGAGATTAGCAGACACCACCCATGCCCTCGGTGCGTACGCTACAGGCCAAAAATTCGTTCCTAATTAATGGAGCAACTCGACTATGGCACAATGTTTCGCAGTCAGTATTTCCAAACTCCTGCGACATCCAAGTGTTCGAACGCAGGGTTCATCTACACCTCCTTCAGCATCCTTTTGACTCCTTAGAATCTGTTCTGTCCCTCGAACTGTCACTTAAAAAAAATATATTCTTTGTGTTAATGCAATGCACTAAGTTCATCCGTAATTTAAAGCAAGCCTTCAGCTGCCAATATCTTGCTTTAATATCAACAGTTTAGTTTCATCTAAACCAGTCGGGCATTTTCGGGAGTTAATTTTATGATTCGTTAGGTAAATTTTTGATGTGAGAAATTGAAGCCATACTAGCCATGTTATTGAGCGGACAAGGAACTACCACAGTAAACGAGGAATAATATTCTACTTGTTCACATTTTTGTAATAAAATATAGGAATTATTCGTGTCTTATGCTGATTAACTGGTTAGAGATGGCACAGTTGATTTCCCTCGGGGAAACAAGCAATGACTTCACTTAGCTACCGAAACTAGATTGCGGACCATAATTGACTCTTTATAGGCCAGAATTTTTCGTTTGCTGATGTTTACGGTTCGCATAATTGAAATAAATGTCTGTTGCATTTTTCATTTATTAATATTAAGTGTTCAAATGCAGTATTGAATAGAATAAATTTACAGATTTTATTATTTATAAGATAACAAAAATATAGGATAAAATGAGGATCATTTTAAAGGATATGCCAATAATAAAGAAAAAAGCTATTTATAAATTGATCTATTGTTGTTTAAATTGATCTCCGAAATTCATGAATGAAATAATATTTACATCTGTTTTTAAGGAACGTCAATATTTTGTGCACTCAATATTTGTAATAGCACTTATTGAAAGTCGTCACAGATAAAATTTTGGTCTCTACCGTAAGTAGATAATGGAAAGCTATTTATAGGGAAACTAGATTATATTTTTAGTGCTATAGAATCATATCGCCGTGAGGATTGAATTAGAACTAATTGTATAACATCATAAGACGCCCAGCTACCATCGCAGAGGTTCGTGATTCAAATCTACTCCTCGGCCTCGGCATAGTCCACCGCCCTTCTATTTATCCGAACGCTTCCTCCTTTTTTACAAAAAAATAAAGCTGTGCGCTTTCTCTTTGAAGTTGTCAGTTCTTTCAAACTTCTCTCTACTATCTTTCCGAGTAGAACTTGCTGTCCTACATTGCACTAAATAAAAGCACCGGATTTAAGCATAGGAAAAAAAGGCGCTCGCCTAGATTTTATGCAGTCCATTATGTTTCTGCATATATTATGTTTCTATTGAAAATTATCATAGAAAAGTTTTACTTCTAAATAATATTAACAAAACGAGTTTTAGTCCGGAGAAATTAGCATTTAAAGGAGACAAAATTCCATAATGGCTGAAAATTGTTACACAGCTTCCTTAAGACTTTAAAGCAATTTCGGAATCCAAAAAAATAAAGTGTTCCATCCAACAGAGTGCTCTTGAAACATTCCTAGCTCATTTATCCGATCACTTAAAATATCCTAACCATATCCTTCAAGCTGAGCTTGAACATAACACCACGACGTACAAGACATTACGGACTAGCAGTATAAAAGGTAACTCCTGTTATCTTCTACTACTGATTTCGAACAAAAAATTCAGAAGACCTACTGAATAGAGAGTAACACAAGGGAAAATGAAGAGCTGCAATATCAATCTTAGAATACTCCTTAAAAGCCTGGGTCGCTCCCCTTCTCATGACAGTTTTATGTCTTTTTTAACACTGCATGTTCGCAAAGGAAAACACTCCTTTTAGAGCTTCTTTAGAAGCGTTTTTGAAGCAGTCACAAAAGTACAAAAAAGCTTACATAATTTATGACGAAATATATATGTGCATCTCTAAAAGACCTAATGATCGCCAGAATATGACAATTGGTACATACAACATCGAAGGAGTAAAAGTATTTATATACATACTTAGGAACGCTAATTTCAAAAGATAACGACACGACATTAGAAGTCAAAAGGAGGACTAAAGTGAAACTATACAGAACTCTTATAAGGCCAATACTACTGTATGGATCCGAAACCTGAACATTAAGACGTAACGAAGAACACCTCCTAAGGTAGTTCGAAAGAAAAATCATGCGCACTATACAGGGTGTATCAGCTTAAGTGTCCAACCGCTTAGCTGTGGATAGACGAACAAAAAATCGTATGGATGGGGGGGTGAAATCGCAACGGTTTACCCGCTAGGGCGTATTTTTGTCACCTTATTAGATATTTTAATGAATAAGATATCAATCTACGCAGAACACTCCCACCTATCTAAATCTGTAAAAGACAAGGGGTCAAAACACCAACATCCAGAGTTATGAGTCATCAAAGACAAAATTTTGTTTTTTTACACTAAAATTTCCACTTCAACCACCTTTTTCTCCAAAAATACGTAATTAGCCAATATGTTGTTTTAGAAAATTGGAAAGCTTGGACAATTTCCTATGAATAATGTCTAACAACTATTATGCTACAACCTTTACTCTTGCAGTAAATAACAGGCTGCGGAGCTATTTATGATGATGAATTTATGACTGCCAGTGTATATGTGAATAAATTCGCTGGTCGAAAAGCTTTTATGGTTTTGTTCTCCTTTCTTCCTTCCAAACACGAGTCTAGTCAGCGGTTTTACCAAGCCGTTCCCCAACTAAGTACTAACCTCGTCACACGCTGCTTGGCCTTCGTAATTGAACGAGAACCGGTCTATTGAGTATGCTAATGGCGTTCCTTATGCACACCAAAATAATGGGGCCCATTTCTTCGTCCTATATACAATTTGTTAAAGCCCTAATATTGCTTTTAATATTTGGCCCTATTCTGATTCACACTTTCACGGCGAGTGACAATCCAAGACACATTTTCAAATAAAAAGTGTAATGTAAAATTGTGTCTTGGGTAGTCACTCGCCGTGAAAGTGAGAATCAGAATAGGGCCCATTGACAGAGCTCTTAATTCGATCCCCTAAGAGCTCCAAAATTTTCCCGCCGGAAACTTATCCACTAGATACTGGCCCCTGTCCTTAAAGTCGAGTCGTCACGACATGACAAGTCGTTTGAGTTCAAGAATTCAAGAAAGTGACTTTTCAGTCGAATCCTGACTTTCAGTACAGGGGCCTATACTCAACTGAGCATTTCCACTCTAGGCGCCTGTCTGAAAGTCGTTATTCGGCTGAAATATCACTTTCTACAATTCAAACGACTTGTCACGAAACACGACTCGACTTTCAGCCCTCCTCTGTGCCGAATAAAGCCCTAAATAATAATCTGTTTTCTGAAATCCCAAAAAACAAATGAAGGCCACAATTCCACAAGTTGTTTAAAAACTAGGGAATGTGTTTATGTTTGGATCAATGATAGTTTACAAGTAGCAATAGATATGAGGTATCCTTTCATGTGTTATGCAGCAGGCTTCATATTAAATACCTATTTTTAGTTATTTCTGGAGAGTGGATTAGACCAGGAACATAACTGTGCACTTACAACCCTACGTCCATATTATGTTTAAACGTAAAATATACTTTATAGTATCATCGAAAAAGTTCAACAGATTCATTTTCACAAGTAAAATCCGTTTATAGATAGGTGCCTTAACTGTATCTAATCTTACTTAACCATAACGTGACAACTATCCGAATCACGTACAAACAGTTCTGTTTCGTTTCTATTTGTATTTATGTATGGATGAAATGAGGTTATAAGGCATCTTTATGCACTACAACAATCCCGCTCTTATCCTTACACATAGTTCTTTCGTTTTTACTCCGCACACAACCCTTCTTTTGTACGAATGAAATCTTAATCTTCCAGTCATGTATGCAGCATAGAAGGAGCATTCTGAAACATAATGTAGCAGTCGACTAGCCGTATGCTGCCATCTCGTGCCACATTGGCACCATAGAACGTGACATAATTTTCAACAATATGGACAAATGTTATCTAGATAACAATATTTGATAAAATGCACACGATTTTACTGTAATAACATTTGTAAAATCTTGACTATAATTCAAGGCGCTGCTCTACACTCGATGTCAAGAATCTTGGTTGAATGTCTCTGTTCTATTTTCCAAAAAAATATTATGTCATCAAAAAAATTCCGACAGTCAAAACAAATTTCTCCAACACTTTGCATGAATGAAAATATTCATGCAAAAAATTCGGTTCTGCAAGAAAGGATACCTTGACTTTGGAGGAGATAAAATATTTGGCACATTGCCGGATTTATTTTCTCGGGAAAAAGAACATTTCTGCAGGTTAACTTGTGACACATTTATATTAAGTATGTGAGTCAGTGACTTTATTCGTTGGAATTTTTCAACATCATTAAAATATAAAACAAGAAGTGTTGAAAGATAGTTCATTCGAAAATTACGACCTATGTCGAGTTTTTGATTGATGGAAAATTTCAATAAAACAAGATTTCAAGGAGTGTATTGTTTTTAAATTATTTAAAAAACATACATAATACCTTTTCGAATGCTATTGCGAAACGGGTAAGATTATCCTTTTTGCAAGTTGCATGCGAACGAGATAAAAGTGTTGAAGTTGATCGAAAAGTTGAATGTGTAGAACCGGTATAACACCTGATTTACGAATCGTGATTAACAAAATGAAGCAAACATACAAACACAAGTGTAATATCAGCCCGATTTTTCCAGCTGCAAAGAAAAATTGAGAAAAGCAACATTGTTCGTAACGACACTTTTCTATTGGTTGTAATCGAAGGCGGAAGTTACTTTTTTGAAGCATAAGCAACGCTCAACTACAACTAACGATCGGAGGTAAAGCCCCTTTTGTACTGTCAGAGACTCGTACCATATAGTGCAACGTCGAACAGCAAGTTATAAGGCTGTATTAGATCCAAAGCAGCAATGCAAAGGCGTCGGCAGAGAATTGTTCTTATTGGCCTACGCTGGTCACGTGACAAGAAAAGCGTAGAGTACTGCTGCTGGTTTTTCATCTCAAATCCTAATTTCTCTCGGATTTCAAACATCCTGTTACTTGGCAGGTTGCTTTTAAATGACAAATAGACACAGAAAATGGAGAATTGATTGTTTTTTGTCTGTTTGGAAAAGAATTAGCTGTTGTATGATTAAAAATCTGTTGGTGATTTGAGATTCAGTATACAGAGTAGGTCAGAAAAGGACTTATGGACTTGCCGCCGCTATACGCCCCCTAGCGTCTGAAGTAGTGACTTTGTTCAACTTGGTACCGCTTTGTCTTGAAATATAGAAAGCTCCACTCTGAAGCTGAGAAGAAATCGAATAATCGTCATCGGCTAGCCTTATTGTTAGTATTATGGAAAGGACTAAAGAAGCTGAAATGCCTGATGACCTTGAGTGAAAGACTGGAGTATCAGGAAAGGCCCTTTATACTGTCGACAATCTATTTTCTGTCGAACAGCGCACAGAGGTTGATTTGAACGATTTAGCCGGTCAAAAGTCCAATTTGAAAATTGACGTAAAAAACCCCAAAAAAATCTTATAGGCAAAGAAATGTCCAGGTAACAATAATAATTTAT
Source organism: Thereva unica (assembly GCA_949987705.1). Classification (NCBI taxonomy): domain Eukaryota; kingdom Metazoa; phylum Arthropoda; class Insecta; order Diptera; family Therevidae; genus Thereva; species Thereva unica. Next base: position 78,311,276 of record OX465283.1, on the reverse strand, counting down.
CATCCCCACTAGATAAGCTTTCACCGTGCGCACGAGCAGGCAGTTGTAACTTGGTCGTTTCACGAAGTGCACGTCATTGTTCTCAACGCTTGCAGTAATCAAATTTATACAAAGGAAAATTTTGTATTGTCGGGATAATTTTTTATAGTGATGGATTCGAATAATTCAGGTAAGAGTCAATAAGTCTTGATATATTTAAACGATTTTAAAGTTTATATTATATATTTTTTTGAATTTTAAAAGAAGGTAGTTTTATAATGAAACTTTTATTTGATTGTCATGTTTATAAAGCATTTTGTTATATTATTGCCTCACATTGCGCAATGGTTTTTATTGTATTATTTACTTCATATATTTGTCTAACTAATGGCGTAAAATTTGGGTGCGGATAGCTGCGGATGGCAATTTTATAGTCCTTTTTGTGTAAGAATTCATAAAAAAAATTGTTTAATTTGTAATAAAGAGCGATATCGTTTATTATAGGTACGCCGGGTGCATCGGGTACGAAAACGGTGACCCGTAAATATTTGTACGACCTAATGCAACAACAAAATTTGCCTAGATGAAAAAATTAAATACCTCGAAAATTACCTCTTGTCCTGTTATGGTGACACATCAGAGAATCGAAGAGGTTTAAAGCAAAGATTTGCAAACTTTAAAACATCACTAAAAGATAAATGGTCTAAAGCTCATAGAAAAGAAGCAGTATTTGTTAAAATGAATGAGGCTTGGTTAGAAGGAACATTTGAAATTTCATCAAATAAACAAACTCGACCTGGTCGACCTTCTAAGTCATTTGAAAGATGTAGTGAGAGGACTAAAAGAAGAGGAAGAGGAAATACGTTCATCGCTTAGTGAAGAAGTAATCGTTCATGCAGCACAAACAGCATTACAGGCTGGAGGGAAAAGGGATGCTTCGACAATACTACGAGAAATCATAAACTCTCCAACTCGTGTAGGGAAATACAGAAGAGCGTACAAGAAATCAGATCATGAAGAAATTACTTGTCTTACACCTTTGCAAGCTCTAGCAATGTTTGTTGAAGCCGATTTAACCAAGCGACAATATGAAATCATCAGGAATACAAACAAAGTCTTTTATCCGTGTTACAACGTATTGTTAAAGGCCAAAAAGGAAATCGGGGCATCGAGAAACAACTCGCTGGGGAGTTATGCCTCCTGAAACTAGTTGAATCTCATCAACCAACCGATGAAATGCGCTTTTGGTGGAGCAAGGAAAGGCTAAGGAAGGCTATGGCACAAGGAATCAGGATTATAAAGAGGGAAGAAGAAAGAAGGAAAGTTATATAGGTGGGAAAGTGAAAAAGGTTAGGGACCGTGGGGCTGGCGGGGATTCGACCCCGGGACCTCTGGGATGATAGTCAGGCACCTTACCCCTAGACCAGAATGAACTGGCATAGTATATGACATAGTCTGGCATGAGTAGGCACCGGACCCGGATCTGGAGTAGAAAGCTTAAGTTTAGCAGAACGTTCAGCTTAGACACTCTAGCTACTGTCTTCGAAGCTGCCAAGATATTACCACCTATGGATGATCGGAAGGGTAGAAAATTACATCTTAAAGTTGGTTTTAAGGAGGATGGTTCCTCCTGTCACTGTCCCAATAAGCAAGATTTCTTAGTGATCTTCACGGCCTGTCTTGCATAGACAAATCTGAGCCGAAAATCTCTGGGCAGATTGTTGATCATTAAACAGATCTGGCATATAAATTTGTGGTATAGTGGTAGAAAACGTTCAATGGCGGTTGCGATATTTTTAGACTCGGTATCTCAAAAAAAGAAAGATAGGATGTGAGATTAAAGTTTAAAGAAATCCTAAATTTAGGATTGTGACTCAAAAATTCTCTTTCAAAAACTAACATTCTCTGGATCTGTCAGCCGTCTTCTTTATGACTCTGAGATGGCTGGTTAATCTAAGTAAGATTTCGTTTGGGTATTTACTCACGAATATACTATTTTAATTTTGAATACTGTTGATATGCTTCGAATAAAATTCGATATTTTACCCTTTAATGAATCCATCCGATCCATACCATCGTTTTTTTAAATGGCCTTTTCTTCAAGCGCTCCTAGAGAATATTGATTTCTGAATTTTCTAGCATTTTTTCTATCTGAATAATAAATTATTAAAATGTCAATAACAAAACACCACGAGGTCCTTCGAATATACATATTTCATTGCACTCTAGCAGGTATAAATCTCATAATTTCTCAGGTACAATAATGAATATGTTTCCAGATAGCCATATACACCGTAAGCGAATCACTTAAAAGTAGTGATTATTGTAAATATGTATCTATCCACTAATAGATTGCAACTAATTAAAATCCAACTTGACTTATTAACTTTTAACTTATTTTATTAAACTCGGAGGAGTTTAACAAACTTAATCAAAGTCACTAAATTAATTCTTATCCTTTTGAAATATTCAGTATAGAAAGCGTTTCACCGTTAAACAGCTGAAAGGAAAATCCTCTGCTCTTGTATAAATCTATATAGATGAACACTATATTTTCAGGAATGCATTAATTGAAGAAAGTTAGGGAAAAACGATAGAATGGTTGTACCCAGTAGAATTTTGCACGGATAAAGTTTTCGTTGAAAATTGCACAACCGAGTGAAAGGTGAATGAAGTCATTATCAGCGCTGTAATGGTGTTTGCTGCAACTTAAGCTCCTGATACTCAAATGACTGGAACGAGAAGCTCTTTTACTAAATTAACTTAATTAAACCACGCATTAATTTTGTGATGAAGAAAATTTGCTACTGTATAACAGTGGTAACCAATCTCTTTTACCATGAATGAACTCTTTGCTGGATTTTGTGGGGGGTTAGTCGGGAATGGCATGAGTAGCCATGTTATTAATTTATAAATTGAAAATTTTGTATTCAAAAGGAACAACATTTCTTATATAATAAAATGGTGTAAGGATATTAAAAGCAAAACCACTCAAAGGGAAAATGATGATGCCATCCTTAAAATCATTTTAAGATCCTTATCTTCAGCATAGCATAAAAGTCGAATTGAAAGGAATTTCATTATTTCCTTGGTATTTTCTGTAAGCTTTTATTGCTATGTACGCGAAGTGAAACTGTAAATTTTCATTGACGCTGGCTTCTTACACTGATTAAAGAGGTGGAAAACAATCACTTTTGCCAGTTTCGCGGAATTGGTACAATAGCAGTGATTTGCATACTGGTGACAAGCTTCAAATTTTCAAATTAAAAGAGATAAAATTAATTGCGCCTAGAGAACATAAACAATCCCTGCAACTTTTTGGCGCAAGAGATTAAAAGAACATTTTAAAAAGTTGTTTTCTTTTTTTTTCTTTATGCTTAAGTATACATCATTTTTAAGCTGAAAAGTTATTTTGTTAATAATTTTAACTCTCATTTCTTACTTCTATTTTAAAGAATATTGATCCAAATAAAAAAGCTTTTCTAGCATAAATATAATTGTTTTAATATTAAGTATTGTTAAAGAAAGTTAACAGATTTTTCTATGATGTCGACCTGAATAAAAGACAAAGGACTTACACCGAAAAAGATGAATAAAATAATCCTTAACATAAAATAAAATAATCCGTAACACGCACATATTAGCAATGAGGTAAGTAATCCTGAAAAGAAGTTTGGCAGAAATAAACAAAAACATCAATGACACTTGGCAAGATCCTACACACCTAGCCAACTGTCTTCTTCTTCTTTTTAAATAGCGCTACAGTCCTTGCAGGACTCGGGCCTCTTGAAGTCTCCTCTTCCAGTCTTCTCTACGTCTTGCTAGCTCTCTCCAGTTTGATATACGAAGTTTTCGTATATCTTCTAGCACGTCACCTATTTCTTGGTCGTCTTACTCGTCTTCTTCCAGATGGTCTTCCATTAAAAATCATGGCTAGCATTCTTTCTTCTGGAGCCCGTAGAACGTGTCCAAGCCATCGCAGTCTGTTCAATCTTATGTATGTAGATATGTTTATTTCGTCATACATTTGTTGAAGTTCCTCATTTGTCCTAATGCGCCATTCGTTTTGGTTAACCCTTACAGCACCAAATATTCTTCTTAAGATCTTCCTTTCGAAGATTTTAAGCTGGTTTTCTGTTTGTTGGGTCAATGTCCAAGCCTCAGACCCATAGCATAAAACTGGGCGGATTAACGTTTTGTATAGTCTGGTTTGGCATTGTCTTGAAATTTCTTTGTTTTTAAAGACCGGGACTAGTGCGAAATAGGTTTTATTTGCGGCTGCGATGCGTCTATGGATGTCGTCCTTTATATGGTTTTGTGCAGTAAGCATTGTCCCTAAGTAGATAAAGTTTTCTACAATTTCCACAATATGATCGCCAAGGCTGATACTTCGTCCTAGCCGATGTCCTTGTTTTGATACGATCATATATTTTGTTTTTGTGTCATTTACTCGTAGATTAAACTTTGCTGAGCTTTCTACAATATTGAAAAAGGTTTCCTTTACCTCTTGTGCTTTGCGTCCAATTATGACTATATCATCTGCGAAGGCTAGTATCTGGATGTTCCTTGTGAAGATGCTATTTGCTCCATTAAACTGCGTTTCTCTCATTATTGCTTCGAGAGCAATGTTAAAAAGTATTGGTGAGATTGCATCTCCTTGTCCCAGACCCGATTCTTGAGGAAAATTGGTTGAGTTACAACCTCGTATTCTCACTTGTGTTTCACAATTTTTGGTCGTCATCCTGCAGAGATCTATTAATTTTCTGGGGAAACCTATTTCACTCATCTTATTCCACAACTCTCTTTTATTTAGCAGATCGTAAGCATTTCTATAGTCTATAAAAAGAAGATGTATGTACATATATCAATGTTTTCTTCCCAGAATTTTTCAAGTATTTGTCTCATTATGAAAATCTGGTCTGTTGTCGATCTGTTCGTTCTAAATCCTGCTTGGTAATTATCTACTTTATCTTCCAAATGTGGTTTCAGTCTATTAAATAAAATATGTGAAAACACTTTGTAAGCTGTGTTCAGAAGAGATATTGGCCTGTAGTTTTTGCAGCTCATCAATTCACCTTTTTATGGACTGGGACTATTGTGCCTAAAAGCCATTCTTCTGGCATCTTGCTGCTTCTCCATAGTTTTATGATTAGACTATATAAGGCCTGGCATAACTTCTCCCCACCATTTTTTAAGATTTCCGTGGGTATGCCATCTGGACCTGGAGATTTGTGATTTTTCAGTTTCGCTATGGCATTTTCAACTTCCTCCATTGTAGGATCTGGCGTATCGTTTTCTGGGTCATCTGTATTACGGTTTTCCGCTGCTCCCTGTGTTAGGCTTATATTCTCTTTGAAGAAGTCTCTAAAGAATTTCTCCCACACCTCGAGTATGTCATCGATACTACTAGCTATAGTACCATCTTCTCTTCTTACCATGGTGCAGGTGGGTTTGTATCCTTTCTTAATCATGTTGACTTCTTTGTAGAAACTTCTAGTGTCTTTATTACAGTAGCTTTGCTTGATCGCACTTATTCTAATTCTCAAGTAATCACGTTTTTTCTTCCTTAATAACTTATTCGTGTCTCTTCGTGCTGTTACATATTTCTCATGGTTTCCTCCAGTCATTCTTGTTAGGTACACCTATCTTGGATGGTTTTTTATTTCAATGCTACTCTTGCATTGATTATCAAACCAATGTCTCCTTCTTTCGTGGTTTTGTGTGCCTAATACACAGTTGTTTGTTTCTATAATTTTTTCTTTTATAGAGTTCCACATCAGGTTCAGATCAGTTTCCATTTCCAGACTCCTTGTTATTTGCTCAAGCTTTTCTGTTAACATAATTTCATACTGTTGTTTTGATTCTACATTTCTTAATTTTTCTATATTCCACTTTATTTGTCTATCATTGTTTCTTCTATTTATTGTCGCTAGTTTTTTCGTCCTCATTTTCCCAACAACTAGATAGTGGTCGGTGACTACATTCGCTCCTCGGAAACTTCTTACATCCAATATGCTGCTTCCATGCCTAGTGTCAACTAGAACATGGTCAATTTGGTTATGGTACCTGCCATCTGGTGATGTCCATGTCCTTTTGTGTATATTCTTATGGTTAAACCAGGTGCTAGCTATTGACAAACTTCTTACGATAGCAAATTCGGCCATTCTGTTCCCGTTATCGTTTGAATCCTCGTGCAACGAGAACTTGCCAGCGTAAGGGTAATAATATGGTTCCTTACCTATTTTAGCATTAAAGTCCCCTAATACGATTTTCATGTCGTAAGAAGGGATTTGGTCATAGGTCACCCTAAGAGTTTCATAGAAGTCATCTTTTTCTTGTTCTGGTTTTTCTTCTGTAGGCGCGTGTACGGTGATGAATGTTATATTATGAAATCTGGATTTGATTCTTAAGGTTGCGATCCGATCGTTAAGCGGGTTGAAGTTTATTACGTTGTTGATTAGAGGTTTAAGTACACAGAAACCTACCCCAAAGTTTCTTCTGGAGTCATTATTACCACTGTAGAATATCGTAGCGTCTTTTCGTTCTAGGACTCCTCTACCAGTCCACCTTAGTTCTTGTAGTCCTGCGATGAGTATTCTATATCGTCTTAGCTCATCTATCATTTCTGCCATTGCTCCGGGTCTATATAATGTTCTTACATTCCATGTTGCAGACTTAATATCGTTTTTCCTAAAATCATTAGTCCTGGGACGTTGCTGAGGTCTTTGCCGTAAATCCTGACTGTTCTGAGGCTGATTTCTCGATTCCATAACAAGAGTTGTTTTCTGAGGAAAAGTTGTCAACCTTTCGCCCAACCCCCGACCTGGAGGGCCGGATCCGTGAATTATACCCCAACGGATAGGGTGGCCCAGCTATACCCCCAGGCACTGGGTACGTCCGTCGTTAGTTGGTTATCCAGGAGGCACCAGCGAGGACGTGACGGTACGATTTTGCCCCCTCCTTGCCAACTGTCAAAACCCCGAAATCATCACCAATTTTATCTCGCACACCTCGGTAGCGTAGGCCCGCTCACATGGGTTTAGATATTGCCTAACTATAATCACCAGTTACACTTGGTGTGCATAAGCAGCATATATTACCGTATCACCACGATGCATACTGCATAGCTCGATTTGGCAGTCCGGAAATGCAATTTGATTCGCAGATACATATGTAGTTTAAGGCTGCTTGCACACTGGATCAGAATTTGTACGAATTTGTGCGAATTCCGATGAAATAGCATACAATTTCATCGGAATTCGCACAAAATCGTACAAATTCTGATGCAGTGTGCGAGCAGCCTAAGGCTGCTCGCTCACTGCATCAGAATTTGTACGAAGTTGTGCGAATTCTGATGAAATTGTATGCTATTTCATCGGAATTCGCACAAATTCGTACAATTTCTGATCCAGTGTGCGAGCAACCTAAGCTTCCACCAAAATGATTGGAAGTCGGACTAAGTGCAGAACAGTATATCACACGCAAGCGTAAACAGTTGTCGAACGAATTGAACTTGAAGCGATGGACATTGGGCTTCCGACGAATGAATATTTTTAACGAAAAACCAAACGCATGAAAACAAACACATATATACTATGTTACTTCTATCTATTGCTTTCTTTAGCTCGGTTGTGATACAGCAGCTTAAACGGTCACGTTTACTCTGTACAGCGTTCAATCACGGGGTTTCTATTTTTTGGTGCTCAACAATTCCCCCTCAAATTTTAACTGCCATGAGACACTCTGTATGTAAAGCAATTTTAAGCAGCATTGAATTAACGTAACCATGATATGTATATTTGCACAGGTGAGAACAAAAAATTATCTTAACTATGTATTCAACATTGAACTAGAACTTATGTGGTGAATAACATCTACAGTATGCAAAAAACCATATACGCACAGCTCCCTTTTAAAAGGAAATGCTTCCCCAATGTAGAATGAGTTCAATGCCTTTATTTATTGAGTTGGACATTAGTTCGTGATCATCAGGACAGGATCTGGCAGAATGGTACCGTCTTCAGCGAAGCTGAGCAGTGGGTTGGAGGGGATTCAAAGTGGGTCATTTATATAGATAAGAAAAAGAGCAGGTGTTAAAATTGACCCCTAGGGGACCCCCTGGAGTGAGATACAGATGCGACGCCATCCACCACTAATTGAACGCTCAGAATGTAAATTCTTAATCCACTTCTGTTGAAGTGAGTCAACTTCAATAGCTTTGACAGGACTGAGTGCCAAACTCTATCGAAAGCGTTGGAGATATCTAGAGCAATCAGACTAGCCTCAAAATATCCAAGCAGCCAGGTGTTCTGAAAGGCAAGTGAGTCTTTTTTGTCGCAGCAGGTTGGATTCTAGATATCCCATAAGCCTTTTGTTGATTATTGACTCTGTGATTTTAGAGAGAATAGAAGTAATTGCTATTGGGCGGCAGTTGGAGGGAATACTGAAGGCACCTTTTGTGCAAGTTTCCAAGAGTGTAGATAAACTCCGGAGAAGTATGATAGGACAAAAAGCTTGCGCAAGAGGTTTAAGAAAAGGTTGAAGCGTATTTCTTGAATACGATTGCTGGTATATTGGTAGGGTCCAGTGAATTTGTTAGAAACGAGCTTCCTGAAGCACCTAATGTACTTCGGGACTTCTGAAGAATACCCTGTCCATTTGGTGTGTGGAATAGTTGGGTACAGGGGGTGGCGTATTTGTGGTGGACAAAGAAGAATTTGAGACAAACATATTTAGATTCTAATAAATCGGCCTTGGATCTGTTATCATCACCTTTTAAAATTCTTCTTGATGAAGCCTACCAAGGGGACCAGAAGTTTTTGCTACAAGAGGTTGGATTAGGAGTTTACTTCTCAACTTGTTGTCAAATGAAGTTTTCACTTTCTTGCCGGTGGCTTTACAAAAATTTCGAGGTTTATATACTCTAAACGGAGCGATTTATTCGGGAAACTCTTGTACGCTCGGAAGACAGGTTCTCTATTTTTGATTGCGTTCAAACACTTCTGATTAAACCTTCTGTTGGGCCTAGGCTTCACAAATTTAGTAGAACGGGGAATGAACAAATGCATTGCTGCCTGTATGATCCTGGTTATACGGATAGCGGCAGAATTGGCGTTTTTATTTCGGAAACACAGGTTCTAGTCAATGGATTGGAAGAAACAAATACATAAGCCCCAGCCAATTAGCCTTCCCATAATCCCATACGCATACAACTTTCCTAACTGGAAAAAAGATTAACGAAATAGGTTAGGAATAGACTCTCGTGAAATGTCCTCAATTTGGTGTAAATTATTGAGATCGGTTCAGAGATAACATCAAATGGTGAAGTTCTGTGGTAGGTTGTTCCACAGTCGAGTTGTTCTTGATATAAACGAATTTCACTGTGAGAGTAAGCCAAGCGGAGATGTCTTGAATTCCGGGAGAAATGTTGCTGTGGACGCATAAGGTTACTTTTCTCAGTGATGTGGTGGTTTCGGAAGATGATTTTAAACCAACGATAGTGAAAATCTGAAGTCGTGATTTTATATATTTTATAATAAGCCACGTCAGGAGGCTACGTTAAAATAGTGAATGGTACATATGATACGTATTACGACACAGTTCTAACTACTTTTGTCAAGAGCAGAACATGAACAGTATGCTAAATATTGCAAACGTGACGATTCCAACGTCGCACAGTGCGGCCGATTCCCAAAAAGCTGGCCAAAAGTCGAAAAAAAAATTTTCTTATAGGGGGTTTTTTTTTTGTTCAGTTGGCTTCAGTACACCCACAGCCATCAGAAATCACACATAGCGTTGCTACTTTTCTCGTACTTGCTCCAAAACAACAGTCGCAACGGTAGCTGTTTTGATTTGTCAAATGGTTCTTGCGAAAGTACTGTAACTGTCGGGAATATGCGTGCCATAGCACGAAATAGAAAGAAAAAAATAATCTCAATGAAGAAGAGATAGGGCATCGACCATCGTCACAAAACTAGAAAAGGGTCAGAAAAGAGGTGGCTGAGATGACTTGACCGCCGAGGAATATCGCCGAAGTTTTAGGCATCCGCTGCACCGTTTGTCGGCACGACGTGCGATGCGCGAACTAGCTCGCCGGATGGGGTGGGGTTCGCGATACAGGGATGCCGAAGAATGACAGTATATTAGGAATTAACTCGTGCCTGAAATTGAAATTAAGAAGAGAGGCGGCGGCGGAGAGAAAAATCTACTGAGGTCAACGAGAGGGGGCCGATCGTAAGGGTCGTAAGGGGGTGGTTTGGTCAGCGAGAAACGGTCATACTCTAGGAGGCCATGTGCCCGGTGGTATCCAGCGGAAAGGAACTCGCCCTGCGCGGAGGTATCATTATTCCCGAGGGCCTCACGTGAGGGCTTTTATTCGATCATTTTATTAATGGATTAGACCTTCCAAAAAATTCTATTTATTCCATTCCATTTATTTTGGTTTATTTTATTAATTTATTTTGTTATTTTGTTAACTTATTTATTTATTGGGTTTTTTTTTTTTTTTCTTTATGATTATAATTCATTTATTGTATCTTACTTCATTGACTTATTTATTTATTTGTTTTTCCTCAGAAATGTATGTGTTTCATACTGTATCATCATTCGAAAAACAAGTATTTATTATTATTTATTATCATTCTTCTTATCTATTATTGTTTTTATTTCAATTAGTTTTCTTATTATTCTATTATTCTAACTCTTCCTATTTATTGTTATTTTTATTTCATTTATTATTTCTTGATATTTTTCTATGTATTATCGGTTTTTATCTCCTCTATTATTTTTATTTCAATTGGTTTTATTATTATTCCATTATTATAATTCTTACTGTTTATTGTTGTTTGTATTTCATTTATTATTTGTGTCAAATATAAATTTTATAAGTAGAAAGAAATTTTAAATCTTTTGTTTCAACTAAAGGTGTTAAATATAACTGGTATATAAAAAAATAAAAAAATCAGAAATATTCAATCCCCCCCTGAAATATTTCAAAAGAAAATGTCACTTCCTGTACGTGCTTACGTGTTATAATCCAACCAAAACCACAAGATAACTTCTTCTCTTTGTCGTGTTATCAATCCACAGACACAGTACAAATTCTTCGGGGTTTTAAACAGAAAAACCTTACGGATTTCTTGCTTCAATAAATCTTTTTAATTATTAGCTTATTCAATATAAAGAAATATAAATGACAAAAGAATGAGAGACGACATTAATATAGTGGTAGGAATATTATTGAAGACCACTGAAAGTCAAAATCAAGATCCCAAAAAAACGTTTCGATAATTATTGGATTCTTTGTCTCACCTTAAGAGACACGCAATCCATGTAGTATTCAAAGTGGATATACTATATATGTATATAATGTAAAGCAAATGGCCCCTGTGCTGAAATCTTTCTTTCTACAACATCTATGACTTCCTATGACATTAGAAATTCAACATTTATCTTCAGAAAAGGCTAACCGATTTTTTAGTTTCAATTCAATTTATATTCCAATCCAACAGCTGAAAAACTACTACTATCCAACACTTAATACACCCCAGATTTGGAGTTTCAATTCAATTTATATTCAATTCCAACAGCAAAAAGAAATTTATTACTATCCAACAATTAATACACCCCAGATTTGGAGGTGCTCTTTAATTAACTCGGCACATATCTCAGAAAATTAACTTTTTCTTTAACATTCCAATATAATCGATCACTACCGTCACTACTTTCAAAAACAACCAAAACGAGCAACTTTAAAAGAATGCTTTTCTCCCTTTTTCGCCATTTGCACGGGAAGGACTACCCAACAAAAAAAAACTCTTCACTCGATGAATTCCACTGCCATTTTGGATACTCGCGTTAACGGCAATTTCTTTGTCTTTTCACGTACCGTAAGATTCCAGAACATGTCCTGTAGTGCATAGGATTAACCCGTTATCTAGCGCCCATGAAGCCAGGCTTATTTTATTCACCTGCTTCAACACCCGTTTTACATAAAAAGGGAGCTACTTACGTGCCACTCATCAAAATAGTAAAAACAATAGATTGTACTTAAACTGACTCCGCCACTATCGTCTCGTTTCAGGGTTTTTTTATAGGATCACGTGCATTTTTCCCCTTTTTTTTTCTTTCAAGATTTGGAACGTGATTAACAGCAGCAACTAAAAAAATTTTGAATCATGAAAATCGAATACTGATAAAAAGAATATATAGTTAACAACCCCCCCCCCCCTGAAATATTTAAATCTCAAGTGAATATTTTTTCTTCAATCCCCCATTGAAACCATGGGTAATTCCACAAAAAATTTTTTTTTTTTTTTTTTTTTTTTTGTGGTAATGGAACGAATCCAATTATAGTAGATTATAATTTATGATAATTTACCAATTTCTTATAATTTTAATATACTCAAAAAAAGGATTAATGACTTATCTTTTAATTCCAAGCACCGGGATGATCCTTTCAGCTACCGCGACCAATCCAAGCTCGACGTAAAAAGAAACTCGATCAATCAGAAAACTCCGTTTTCTTCACCCTTTTCCTTATTTTCTTTTTTCCAAAAAAAAGAAAGCCATCCAACTAGAGATTTTCTCAAAAAAATTAACTCACTTCACCGCCTGTTTCCTTATTTTTTTTTCAAAAGGAAAGACATCCAACTAGAGATTTTCAAAAATTTAACTCACTTCACCGCCTGTTCACTCAATACTGTCTCTTGCGTTCTTTTTTTCTTCTCCACCAAGCAAAAACGCCCGATCAGGCGCTATTTTCCAGGCCGGGGCATAAAACCGCACCGTTATTTTACATTCCTGGGGCCTTTTTTTTGTTCTCCGTCGTCGTTGCTGTGCTGTCGGAGTTGGCTTCGTGATTTTCGTGGTGTTGGTGCCGAATTTTGTTGCTTTCTCGGGGTCGGGGTTGCCGCTGTTTTATTTTTTTAATTTTTTTATTTTTATTGGCATATATTTTCGCAAGTAATAAAATTTTCACAGGCGGCCGTTACAGCGCGCGTCACCTAGATGTCGCCAGGGGAGAGGGGACACGAAGAAAAATAAACGGGGGCCTGATATGGTGATTTTGGCCAACGTGTGGCTCACCCACTCCCTGAGAGAGTCTCATGCTCTGCCACTTGTTTTCTTCTTAGAGGAGGTAAGGTTAAAATTTCCTCAGGTTCTGCTGAGTCGTCCTCCGGATAGTGGTATGAGGCAACATGCATCGGTCATTCCGCCGCGCCTTCGGAGGTAAAATAGCGTGACGCCCTTTTAAATGTTTCCATAATATCCGCCTCGTAGTGGATTTCCTCGAGTACGAGCAATCATTTAGGACAACGGCGCTCGTCAATGGCCATGGCTTAGTTTTCCTAAAAACCGTTACACCATGCGTCTCCTACTAAGTGTTGTACAAGTGACTTTTTGTTCCGTCAGGAATAACCCTAACTCTACATGTCGCTCGAGCTCTTTTCGGCAGACGTCTTACAGGGTCGATTGGGCCTCATGAGCCGGGAGGGTGTCTAGATTCGTCGGCTCCATACTCAAACGGACATAATCCAAGCGGTGTAAGGTCTCCATGGAAGTTGGTGGCGAAGGTTTTGGCGGTCGGCGCGATGATGGTGACAGAAGCGATGGCTTCAGGCAAAAAAAGCTCATAGAAGTATTGGAGGCTCAGAACAACTTGATGAGGACCATAAACATGGGTTTGAGACTCGTGATATTGCTTTGGTAAAAGGGGTGGTCAAGAAGGAGGTGGGAGAGGAAGAAGAAAAACACGACGCAGAGCGTGGAGATGGGGGGGTGCGGCGACAGGAAAACCAAGAGAGATTTCCGACAGACAATGAAGAAGAAATCTTCAGTTCGGGAATCAACGGTGGAATTATTTTTGACAAATACGAATAGATTCCTATCAAAATTACTAATGGGACACCACCTGTTATCAATTCCTTTCAAGACTCTGGATTAAAATTTCTTCTTGGAAAATGAATGGAAGCCAGGACATACCGTACCGACACCGATCAATAAAAATGCTATTCCAATAATAATGGCTAAACGTGTTTGGATGGCTTGTGTTCTGACTGGTTCCGAGAAAACGGCCGCATTTCTTCTACTTATTGTTCACGATTCGTTAGTTGATAACCAAGATTTGTCGATTGGAAAGCCGCACGTGTTGATAGTCTCACCAACCCACGAACCTAGCATACAGATATTAGTGAAGTAAGAAAATTTTCATTGAATTCGCATCTAAACTCAATCGATTGCGTATCTACTTTGCTCGTCATGGGCTTTCTGTTGTTGGTCAAGAGGATTATGAATCATCCATCCATTCCTTGAAGAGGTACGGGGATGGTCGAGCCCATTCTTAAATGATTACGTAATCCTATCCTTTGGTATAGTTGTAGGGTCGTTTGATAAGGTGTAACCACTCTTTTATCAGGTATCCAGTTTCGAGAAGAGAACCAAAGTAATTGAAATTCTAAGTGCGTCGGGACCTAGTGGAACTGTGGCGTGCGTCGAAATACAGCGCACTGCCGGCCGTGTCGTAGTTCTACTATCGGAAGTGGATGTCGCTAAGCCCGGGTATAAGAACTCCTCGCTCCAGGTTGAAGCGTCATGACATGAAGACTGGTCTGGCAGCCTTAGGATAAATGTTGACATTAAAACTTGGTCCCAGACGACCAAGCGTAACAACGAGGTGTACCATCCGCTAGGGAAGCTACCTAAGCGGACCTAGCCGGGTACCCTATTATTAACCGGTGAAGCCGGCGAGATGCCTTATTAGGGCTACTCGGGGTTGGACTTGCTTCGAAACAGGCTGGGTCGCGACATGGTGAAACTGCTGGTAACCTAATCGCCTAGGAGTGAATGAGTGTTCCCGAAGGGAGATTCGAGGCAAATCCACTTTGTCCCGAAAAATCCCCACGGAAGCGCTAAGTCATTCCTTCGGAAAGTGCCTTCGCCCATAGATTCGATCCTCCGGCAATGCCATATTGTCGTCGTCCTGAACTCACGGTCGGGGGCTACTTTCCAATAGTTAGCTCATCAGGACCTAATGTCTTTGGCGTGGTAGATACCAAGGCTACGCCCTGTCAGGTCCTCCAACTCATATCGGCTGGTGCCTATCGGTCTCTTTACCCGTGCCTTTGTGAATTTGTCAGCTAGTTTGGCGCAGAAGCGTTCAGCTTTCTTACTGACTGGGAAGGTCCTATAATACACGGTCTGACCTGGCGAGAAACGTACGGCCTTACAACGTAGGTTGTAATTTTTCTGGTGCCTAGCGTGTGCTGCAGCGAGCTGGTGCTCTACTTGCTCACGTAGGGCTTGTCCGCGGTCCACAGCCGGTAGTACGGCAATCTCTCCTTCTTTCAAAGCTCCCAGGGTTTTCAGCAGTGGATACGCTGATCCGTGAAGGACCATGGGGTATCCGAAAAGAGCCTGATAGGGAGAGGTGCCGATGGACTCATGACGAGCGCTACGGAAGGCGCACTCTATAGCCGACAGGTGTTTGTCCCAGTTACGGTGATCGGTACCGATGTAAGCGCGGATGGCAGCCAGCACTGAACGATTTACCCGCTCAGACGCGTTGGGGTGCGGAGCATAGACTGCAGTGCGTAAGTGTTGTATGTCGTAGTCCGTTAATAGCTTCTCGAACTCCTTAGAGGTGAAGTGTCTCCCGTTGTCGGAAAAGATTTTCTCCGGGACACCATAAGCATGGAATATACGGTGTTCGAGAAAGCTGGTTGCTGCACTAGAGGTTTCAGCGGGTACAGGGTGGAGAAAGGTATATTTGGAAAACGCGTCTAAGACCACGAAGATGGCGGTATAGCCTTTTTTGGATCGGGGGTATGGTCCCATATAATCTACGTATAAGACCTGGAAAGGACGTTGTACATCCATGCCCTCACCCATAGGAGGCCTTAGGATATTGTTGGGGGCCTTAGTAGTTTTACATGTGTCACAGGCTGCGATATAGGATCTAACTTGGCTTGCCATGCCTGGCCAATAATATTTTTCGCGCAATCTTGCGAGTGTCTTACGGATACCGCCATGTGAAGCTTGAGGGGGTGCATGAGCGGACTCGACCAAAGAAGTGGTTAGTTCTGCAGGGATCCACAATTTCCATATTAGGTCATCCGTCTCAGGGTCGCCAGTACGGGGGGCCGAGCGGTGGAACACATATCCGTCTGAAACCTGGAGGTCAGGCAACCGGTCAGCATCTTTGCTGATTTTATCAGCGAGATGTTGATAGTCCTCTGTCCTGAAGGCTGGAGACGTAAGGTCCACGTCACGGCAGAGCTGCATTTCATCAATGCAGTCGACTCGTGACAGCGCGTCCGGCACCACGTTCTGACTACCCTTGCGGTGCTCAATTGAAAATTGGAAGCCCTGTAACTTTAGGCTCCACCGTGCTAGGCGGCCATTTAGGTCAGTCTGGCTCATGAGCCACCTCAAGCTGGCATGGTCGGTAATGATGGTGAAGGGATGCCCTTCCACATACGCCCGGAACTTCTTAACGCTCAGCACCGCAGCGTAGCACTCTAACTCGGTGATCGAATAATTGCGCTGGGCACTATTCAGTTTCTTCGAGAAATAGGCGATGGGGTGTTCTTCATCGCCGCGTCGTTGGAACAGGACGCTCCCTACTCCGCTTTTACTGGCGTCGCATTGGATAAAGAAGGGGTTGGCGAAATCTGGGGTTACCAATAAAGGAGCAGACATCATGGACTCCTTCAGTTCCTCAAATGCCCTGAGGGCGTCGTCTGTCCAAACAAATTTGCCGTTCTTTAGACAGTCGGTGATGGGTGAGGCAATGCTGGCATAATTACTTATGAAGCGCCTGTACCATCCCGTCATGCCTAAAAACCGTCGCACCTGTTTGGCAGACTTTGGAACTGGGAAGTCCCTGATGGCTGCAACCTTGTCGGGGTCGGTTTTGAGAGACCCATCGCCGATGATGAAGCCCAAATATTTCACTTCCCGGACGCAGAACCTGCTTTTGTTCAAGTTCACTGTTAAACCAGAACCTCGCAGACAGTCTGCGACCTGTTCCAGCATCTGAACGTGGGTCTCGAAGTCTGGAGACACCACCAGTAGGTCGTCTAAATAGACGAAAACGCGTTCTCGAAGAGAGCCTGGGATCACCTTGTCCATGAGGCGACACATGCGTTGCGGGGCGTTACAGAGCCCGAACGGCATCACTTTAAATTGATAGAGCGGTCTTCCAGGCACGGTGAAGGCCGTCTTCTCTCGAGACTTTTCCTCTAAGGGGATTTGCCAGAAGGCATCCTTGAGGTCAATCGCCGAGATAAAGCGGGTGTCCTGCAACCGTCCTAAAAGGCCATCTATGTGAGGCAGCGGGTAGGCATCCTTCACTGTCACTGTGTTTACCTTGCGCGAGTCCAAACAGAGGCGAACCTTTCCGGGCTTGCGAACCAAGACTACGGGCGAGTTCCAGGGACTGTTGGACTCTTCGATTACACCTAGACTCAGCATGCGATCGACCTCCTCATACATGAGGGCCTGAATGGCGGGAGAGACAGGGTAGTGCCTCTGCTTAATGGGTACCGCCTCGCCAGTGTCGATCACGTGCTGTTCCAGGTGCGTTCTACCAAGTCCACAGGTGTCGAATGACGGGAACCGCGCTCGAGCCTGGTTCAATCGCTCCTGTTGGGACTCGTCAAGGTGATGACTGTTGGGGTCCGGGGATGGGGTGTGGTGTATTTCCCCTATAATATGTGGGGCCAATTTAAAGGCCCTCCAAAAATCGACGCCAAGATACAGATTTTGGGACAATCCAGGTACTATATACAGAGTCATTACGATGGTACGAGACCCGTAGGTGATAGGGACGACAATGTAACCCAGCACTTCCTTTGCCTTGCCGTCAGCTACCTGGACCGAGGAGTGCAGCCGGTGCAGCTTAATTTCAGGGTTATGCAGGAGGAACGACTCTGCCCCTCTTCCCAAACAGCTGATGTTGGCGCCTGAGTCCAATAATCCTGACATACTGGTGTTGTGAATCTGCACATTGGCGAAGGGTCGGTCATCGCCGTCATCCTGGAACAGGGTGGCGATGATCTTTCGGACGTGAGTCCGCTTTTCAATTGCACGCTGCCGAATGTGTGGGACTCTGCAGGCTGGTATGGTCTTATCGGGTACTTCGAAAATTCGTTTACGGATTTTGTGATAGTTAGCCCATCGCTGCATGAAGGAGGCTCTGACCTGAGGAGATGGGAAGACCGGTAAGGGATCTATTGTCGGCAGATCCGGACTATCTATGGAAACAGGTGACATGGCAGGGTAGACGTTATTAGTAGGGAATCCTGAGCAGGGTGCGGCCTCGTAGGGAATCTCGCACCCCGAATCTAGTTTCCCGAGCAGCTGGGACAAGTTGGTGCATACGCGTCTGGTCGCCCGCATCGATAACAGAAAATGCTGCGGGTAGGGGAGGTGCACATCATAAACCCGTGTCCCTCTTGTCGGCAGTTCCAGCACTTGGGAGGTGGTCGGCTGGGCTGAGACTTACGGCCTTCTTCAAGGGCGGGCGGCTGATTAGTGTGAGATTCCGCGCGGCAGCCAGACTCCGGGGCGTAGGGCTGGTAATGGTTTGAATAAGGCTGGGGTTGAGGTATCTCGAGCTCATGGATCCTGGGCGGGTGTCGGTGCTCGCCCCTCCTTTCCCGCTGCCAGTTTTCCACCCTCAAACAAGCCTCGCGAAGTTGGCGCACATCTTGATACGAGGATCCCATGATGGCGGACCCTAGGGAGACGTTCAAGTTTTGCATCAAGATGCGAACCAGCTCCGTCGGGGGCATCGGCCTCGATAGCCGATTATGGAGGGTGAAAATCTTGGCTGCATAGTCATCAAAGGCCAAGTTCCCCTGCTTGGTCTCTAGTATTTCTTTGATGACCTGGTACTCGGAGGTTTGACCGCCGAACTGCTCCACGAACCTCATGCGGAAATCTTGCCAAGTGGGAGTAGGATAACCTCTCCGAAACTGTGTCCAATACCACTCTTCAGCTCTTTCGGTTAGTAGCGCGGAAATGTTACGTAGCAGTTCGGGTGGCTGGACTCCCTCGTCCTCAGCTCTCGTCCGCACGCGGAACAAAAATTCTTCTGCGGGGAGTGCATTTTCGCGGCCCGAGAATCGGATCTTCCAGTGGACTACCGGGGACTTGTATTTGGCCGGGGTTGCTGAGGAACGGGCTTCAGCTGGGGGTAATGGGGGCCCCATGGTAGGTACGGTTGCCCATACGTCACTGGGTCCCGGATGACACGCTGTAGGGTACGATGCGTACGCTCTGGGAGAGGGAGGGGCGCTAACACTAGTAGTTCTCTGGCGAAAATCTAAGGCCAGTGGGACCTGAAGGCTGGCAGGTCTGGGAGGTGCCTCTGGGAGGATACGTTCAGGCTCCGAGGAGCAATAGGGCATAGCCTTGTCGAGGGCACTTTTCAGGTCTGCTTTAGCGATTTTGGAGGGACCTTCTCCGGCTGTCCCCGGCAAGTCTTGGCCGGCTGTCTCATCTTCAACACCGGAGTGGTCAGAGGGTTCCAGTTGGTCCGATGCGCCAGTAGGATCATCGGCCCCTTGGGCAGCGGCTGTCCCTTTCCTCTTAGGCTTAGTCCGGCCAGTCATGATGGAGCGTAGGGACTGCCCTGGGACAACAAAAAAATGGGCAGTTCTGGTTAGGTCACTATTCGTTCACAGATGTATACTACCCGTGGTAGGCACTAAGTTGGGGAGACTACTTCGACTAAAATCAATGCGAATAGGTAGGGTGTAAGACTAAAGACCGAAATTCCTTTTGATTTCGATGTGGATGTTAGGGAAAAATTATATGTGGAAAATATTATCATAGAAAAACATAACTACTAAAGAATTTAAAAGCAAGGATAGGTTATCAAGACCCAAACATGTGTGCAATATCAAAAATTTTATGAAAAAGGAGATGTTATCCTAAAAGAATATATGGAATATATAATTCAATGTATAAAAGCAAGTTATCCTAACAGAATATATGGAATATATAATTCAATGTATAAAAGTAAATTATCCTAAAAGAATATATGAAATATATCCAAGAAATTTCAATGCGTAGTACGTATGTTATCCTAAAAGAATATATGAAATATATCAAAAAAAATTCAATGTATAAAAGTATTTCATTCTCAAAGAATATATGAAATATATCAAAAAAAAATTCAATGTGTAATACGTAGGTTCCCCTTAAAGAATATATGAAATATATCAAAAAAATTCAATGTGTATGCATATGTTATCCTAAAAGAATCTGTGAAATATATCAAAAATATATCAAAACTTCTACGAATGTATCAAAAATGTTATCCTGAAAAAAAAATGTTTTTGAACAAAAAAATTTATTGCCATACAAAGTATGAGCATCTAGCCAATATATGTAAAAATTCCTATGAACAAAAGTGCTAGTAATGCTTATAAAGGGGCCCTCCGGAAAAGAGCACCCCCACCAAGGCGGCGGCGACTGGCGGCGGCAATGTCAGTCAGATTGCCTTAGGCGCGGAGTGGCATTCTCGTCGTCAGCAAACACAGTGCTTCCACTGGTGGACCCAATATCAGGATTGCCGCTAGACCACGGCCTAGCAACCGTCCCAAAATCGACGTCCCTACCATCGGACATCAGCGACCTATACGGTGACCGGATCCCGATGACCAATTGAGGAAGAGGAAGAAGAGGTAGAAGAAGTGATAGAAGCCTCACTTTAGAGATATGGTAGAGCGTTCTGCCAACCCACCACGACTGGTCAGCAACTCTGCTGAGTCCCAGGAAGGCGGGAAGACAGAAAGACTCCTTTTATACGGGATCGGATGGCTCTTAATGGGGACCTCCACAATTGCCACCAGGCGAAACCAATCGATCTGGCCAAGCGAACATCAGTCACTTGCAGCCAGATCCCTCCGAAAAACACACTACAATTGAACCTTGATATCGGACCCGTCGCAAGGTCAGGCGGTATCACGCCTGTCAACCCAGACGAGAACAGATCCGGTATCAAGGTGTCCATCCGACCATTCCAAATAACGAAGCAGTAGAAAAAAATGGTGTAGGTTCCGTCGTCAGCTCTAACTCGCGCAGTGCCAGGCGATAGGCGCCTGTTAGCCAGACTCCGAGTCTGTCTGACCGGAACTAATTAAAATAGAGAGGCTACCGCAGAAAGATAGTCAAAGTTGAAGTGGGTGAAGAAGAAGAAAAATAGGAAAGAGGAAGCAGAAGAAGTTTTGAGGGCTAGGGTACCGCGGTAAGTACCTTCGCCCAATACCCAATAGCCGGGGGGACTTGGACTGAGAATTGGAACTTGTACGTATGAAGGAAGTCCACTCCTGGCTCCTCTCGCTGGCCTGAGCCACAAAGAAAAGTTTCACAAGAAAACTCGGCTGAAATTTTCAAAAAAAAGTATTTAAAACCGATGACATGGGAGGGAAAACAAACTAGAAGGATATGAAGTGCCGAAGGGAAATTTTAAAAATGTCAACAGGTGACAATCAGTCATGTCCATGTCATCAGACCGTTAGACTAAGAAGCTCAAAGGATATTAAGCTCCTTAGCCAAACGTTGGGCGCCATTTGTAAAAATGGGCGCCGGAAATATCATGGCAACTGGGTTTGCCAATCGTTGGGCGCCATTTGTAAAAATGGGCGCCAGAAATATCATGGCAACTGGGTTTGCCAAACGTTGGGCGCCATTTGTAACTGTCGGGAATATGCGTGCCATAGCACGAAATAGAAAGAAAAAAATAATCTCAATGAAGAAGAGATAGGGCATCGACCATCGTCACAAAACTAGAAAAGGGTCAGAAAAGAGGTGGCTGAGATGACTTGACCGCCGAGGAATATCGCCGAAGTTTTAGGCATCCGCTGCACCGTTTGTCGGCACGACGTGCGATGCGCGAACTAGCTCGCCGGATGGGGTGGGGTTCGCGATACAGGGATGCCGAAGAATGACAGTATATTAGGAATTAACTCGTGCCTGAAATTGAAATTAAGAAGAGAGGCGGCGGCGGAGAGAAAAATCTACTGAGGTCAACGAGAGGGGGCCGATCGTAAGGGTCGTAAGGGGGTGGTTTGGTCAGCGAGAAACGGTCATACTCTAGGAGGCCATGTGCCCGGTGGTATCCAGCGGAAAGGAACTCGCCCTGCGCGGAGGTATCATTATTCCCGAGGGCCTCACGTGAGGGCTTTTATTCGATCATTTTATTAATGGATTAGACCTTCCAAAAAATTCTATTTATTCCATTCCATTTATTTTGGTTTATTTTATTAATTTATTTTGTTATTTTGTTAACTTATTTATTTATTGGGTTTTTTTTTTTTTTTCTTTATGATTATAATTCATTTATTGTATCTTACTTCATTGACTTATTTATTTATTTGTTTTTCCTCAGAAATGTATGTGTTTCATACTGTATCATCATTCGAAAAACAAGTATTTATTATTATTTATTATCATTCTTCTTATCTATTATTGTTTTTATTTCAATTAGTTTTCTTATTATTCTATTATTCTAACTCTTCCTATTTATTGTTATTTTTATTTCATTTATTATTTCTTGATATTTTTCTATGTATTATCGGTTTTTATCTCCTCTATTATTTTTATTTCAATTGGTTTTATTATTATTCCATTATTATAATTCTTACTGTTTATTGTTGTTTGTATTTCATTTATTATTTGTGTCAAATATAAATTTTATAAGTAGAAAGAAATTTTAAATCTTTTGTTTCAACTAAAGGTGTTAAATATAACTGGTATATAAAAAAATAAAAAAATCAGAAATATTCAATCCCCCCCTGAAATATTTCAAAAGAAAATGTCACTTCCTGTACGTGCTTACGTGTTATAATCCAACCAAAACCACAAGATAACTTCTTCTCTTTGTCGTGTTATCAATCCACAGACACAGTACAAATTCTTCGGGGTTTTAAACAGAAAAACCTTACGGATTTCTTGCTTCAATAAATCTTTTTAATTATTAGCTTATTCAATATAAAGAAATATAAATGACAAAAGAATGAGAGACGACATTAATATAGTGGTAGGAATATTATTGAAGACCACTGAAAGTCAAAATCAAGATCCCAAAAAAACGTTTCGATAATTATTGGATTCTTTGTCTCACCTTAAGAGACACGCAATCCATGTAGTATTCAAAGTGGATATACTATATATGTATATAATGTAAAGCAAATGGCCCCTGTGCTGAAATCTTTCTTTCTACAACATCTATGACTTCCTATGACATTAGAAATTCAACATTTATCTTCAGAAAAGGCTAACCGATTTTTTAGTTTCAATTCAATTTATATTCCAATCCAACAGCTGAAAAACTACTACTATCCAACACTTAATACACCCCAGATTTGGAGTTTCAATTCAATTTATATTCAATTCCAACAGCAAAAAGAAATTTATTACTATCCAACAATTAATACACCCCAGATTTGGAGGTGCTCTTTAATTAACTCGGCACATATCTCAGAAAATTAACTTTTTCTTTAACATTCCAATATAATCGATCACTACCGTCACTACTTTCAAAAACAACCAAAACGAGCAACTTTAAAAGAATGCTTTTCTCCCTTTTTCGCCATTTGCACGGGAAGGACTACCCAACAAAAAAAAACTCTTCACTCGATGAATTCCACTGCCATTTTGGATACTCGCGTTAACGGCAATTTCTTTGTCTTTTCACGTACCGTAAGATTCCAGAACATGTCCTGTAGTGCATAGGATTAACCCGTTATCTAGCGCCCATGAAGCCAGGCTTATTTTATTCACCTGCTTCAACACCCGTTTTACATAAAAAGGGAGCTACTTACGTGCCACTCATCAAAATAGTAAAAACAATAGATTGTACTTAAACTGACTCCGCCACTATCGTCTCGTTTCAGGGTTTTTTTATAGGATCACGTGCATTTTTCCCCTTTTTTTTTCTTTCAAGATTTGGAACGTGATTAACAGCAGCAACTAAAAAAATTTTGAATCATGAAAATCGAATACTGATAAAAAGAATATATAGTTAACAACCCCCCCCCCCCTGAAATATTTAAATCTCAAGTGAATATTTTTTCTTCAATCCCCCATTGAAACCATGGGTAATTCCACAAAAAATTTTTTTTTTTTTTTTTTTTTTTTTTGTGGTAATGGAACGAATCCAATTATAGTAGATTATAATTTATGATAATTTACCAATTTCTTATAATTTTAATATACTCAAAAAAAGGATTAATGACTTATCTTTTAATTCCAAGCACCGGGATGATCCTTTCAGCTACCGCGACCAATCCAAGCTCGACGTAAAAAGAAACTCGATCAATCAGAAAACTCCGTTTTCTTCACCCTTTTCCTTATTTTCTTTTTTCCAAAAAAAAGAAAGCCATCCAACTAGAGATTTTCTCAAAAAAATTAACTCACTTCACCGCCTGTTTCCTTATTTTTTTTTCAAAAGGAAAGACATCCAACTAGAGATTTTCAAAAATTTAACTCACTTCACCGCCTGTTCACTCAATACTGTCTCTTGCGTTCTTTTTTTCTTCTCCACCAAGCAAAAACGCCCGATCAGGCGCTATTTTCCAGGCCGGGGCATAAAACCGCACCGTTATTTTACATTCCTGGGGCCTTTTTTTTGTTCTCCGTCGTCGTTGCTGTGCTGTCGGAGTTGGCTTCGTGATTTTCGTGGTGTTGGTGCCGAATTTTGTTGCTTTCTCGGGGTCGGGGTTGCCGCTGTTTTATTTTTTTAATTTTTTTATTTTTATTGGCATATATTTTCGCAAGTAATAAAATTTTCACAGGCGGCCGTTACAGTACATTTAACAGAGTGTTGTTTAAACATTGGGTAAAAAATTCAGATCGTCGTGGATAGCCATACCAAAAATGGAATCTACTAATGAAGGTAAGTAGAATGTAAAACAAAAATAACAAAGAGTGATTTCCCATGCCAAAAATTTTAGTGACACCATGATTATTACTAATTTTTATCGCTTAAAATCAAATAATCTGTGTAAGTCATCATGGGAATAGAAAAAAGTTCCGCGTTGTTCCGCTCTGAAACTTGATGGAGGTTATTCCTTAAAGTATTAGTTACAGAATAAAACAAGATTTAGCTGCCCGAACTTGCCGCTTTTTTTTAAGAAGATTTTGAAAAACCTATAAATTGACATGCATCTTGATTATGTTGAATAACATACGCTATTTCACGCAAGGGGGTGGCCAATAGGGGTTGAAGAGGGAGGTTTTTGAAATTTTTAATAACAAATTCGTAATCAACGACTCCGAAAACCTATAAATTGACATGCATCTTGATTATGTTGAATAATATACGCTATTTCACCGGAGGGGTGGCTAATAGGGGTTGAAGGGGGTAAATTTTTAATATCAAATTCGTAATCGACGACTCCGAAAACGTATAAATTGACATGTATCTTGATTATGTTGAATAATATACGCTATTTCACGTGATGGGGTGGTCAATAGGGGGTTGAAGGGGGTGGCTTTTCTAATTTTTAATATCAAATTCGTAATCAGCGACCCCGAAAACCCCCGAGTAAGAAATTTTGAATCAATTACTTGATTTATCGACTTTTGGCCAGCTTTTTGGGAATCGGCCGCACTGTGCGTCGTCTGCTGGACGAAAGGGTTGGCTATTGAGAAGCTCTGTGTTTATGCACAAATGGGAAAAATAGGTATGACTGTGGTCTTCAAGCCTCAAGAGGCGCCTTACGTAAGATTCATTAGCTTGCGAGTTCTTAACGACTTAGACAGTTGCGTCCGTCTTACGACATCATATAGTTAGAACCCTAGGAATAGTATCGAAGAATATATTGTCGAAGGTCCTTTAACTTCGAAGAGGCTCCTCTATTTGGCAGCGAACTTTACAGTTTAAGCACCAGATGCTGATGGGCTTTTTGAGTGGACTTCGCTAAGTAGCGGTACGGTTAAAAGAGAAGAGCCGTTAGGACATAAAAGAAGTTTCTCCGTTCTTCAAAGCAAAAGACAAGTTTGGCTCCGTTACTTCTACCTTTATGTATAAATGAGAAGTTCTAGAAGGCAATCAAGTATAAATTCAAGTTCAATTCAATTCAAATAGGGTATCAATGTACAGTTGGCAATAAGTGGAAGTAGGGAAGGATCAATGTAACCACTACAGACGTTGTACAAATGTTCAAACCAGGATAATGCTGAAAAGTCTCGATTTAGCGATCTTCACTAATCAAAAGAAATATTTAGAAAACCTTATAATCAGTGGTCGCCAAACTGAATAGGATGCATCGAATACACAAATCTACCACATATCATAAAACAAAAATCGCATTACTGCGCGCATAGTTGGAAAGAGAAAAAAGGGAAATATGTATAATATATTTCGCATCAAATAAGCTTAAAGTTTCAGACAAAATTACATTCACCCAGCAGATAAAACTCTGACAATTTTACCGATTCCGATTTAATGAAAATTTTCCAGTTCGCCGAGGAAAAATCTCATTGTAGGATCTGAAACACTATTCCATGTTCAGTGTGCATGCACCCTACGTAGCCATCATAGTAGGGCTCAAAGTTTCTCCAATCTTACATTACGCTGTGCCCTTAACATACGTACTCGCATACATAAGAAAGCATAAAAGAAAATGAAAAAAAAACTAACAGAATTGCTGGGAAAGAAGCATGGAAAACTTGACAGAGCAGGAATGAAATGATTACACGTTGCATCAGAAAATTGTTGGAGATTGCTGGAAGCTTCTTGAATGGATTATAGCAGCCGTCAATTCCTTGCCCCCTTTTTGACGCTAACAACAATGAAGACGAACTTCAATGGGTGCGTTCACCTACAAAATAATTCTGGGAAAATATAGAAGGAAAAATATTTTAAATTCCCGCTTAATCTTGTGGAAAACATATTTCCAGGAAGAGCTCCTTCTTGACAGTTAATAACCTTATTGATGTTTTTTATTTCGTAAATTCCGCTTCATATTAGTCGAAATTTTGATTGAAATTTCTCGGAACAATTTGCACTTTTCCACAAAATCTTGGTGGAAATATTTTTTTAATGGTTGAAGTTACATATTACTATACTAACGTGGTTTCTAGAGACGGAGAGAATCATCGACCCATATCTATGGCCGATAAAGATTGAAGTTATGTTGGAATTTTATTAACAGTCGGCGATAAGAATTTTTTTTGTAGGCGCACGTTCCCAATTTGTTTTCCTTAAGCTTGGCTCTTTACACGTATGAAAAGAACATTTTTTATAAAAATATTGTTACCTCTTCACATCATCCTCCAATTGCTTTGTACATAACCTCTGTAATACATTACTCCTACCTACCATATGGCCTTATAGGTGTTCTCTGTTGTTTTGATACTCCATTACTAGACATATTTGTTAAAAAATCAAATTGCACGTTTTTTGAGGCATCTTATGTATAATAATAGCGACAATCCTGCAAACAATGCAGATTACTTATGAACAAAGTGAGTTGTTAATGACGCTCTGCCACTTTCACTTGTGCAAAAGGGATAATGTTAGATAAAATTGTTTTAAGAAGGCATTCGAAGGGATGTACACAAAATATTATTACTTCCGCATGGAAATAGTTATTGTCCACCTTGAAATTAATCTCAATTTGAGGAAAAACATTCGCAGCAATGGTTTTTTCAGAGTAAGGGTTTTGAACGCGCCCCTTGTCGTTTTCAGTCGACGTCAAATTGCACTATTTACACTGTTACAATCGCTTTTTACGTGTAAACACGACCATAGTTTACTGGTTTCATATATCGTGTAAACGTAAACAAAGTGAAAGTTCGTCGACTATGATTATTATTTAGCATATTATCCTTACTAATATTATAAATGCGAAAGTAACTCTGTCTGCCTGTCTGTCTTCCTGTTACTACTTTCAACTCTAAAACACTGAACCGATTTTGAAGAAAGTTGATTCAGAGATAGATTAGACCTTGAGATCAAATCAAGATGGAGGTTCCAAGATGGCGGCCGAATTCAAATGAAAGCGTCTGACAAGTAGAATACTATTAGCTAGGTGGCGTTATTCCAAATTCAAAATGGCGGCCAACACAAAATGGCGGTTTCCCTTTTTTTGCAACGCTTTCGGTTGTAACGTTTAGTATATATAATAATTAGTGATGAAACGATTTCGATTACGATTAATCGTAATCGATGATTATCAATATTTAGAGATTATTCGTAATCGTCGATTATCATTGCGATTATTTGTCGATTATCTATCAAAAGTATTTTCAAATTAATTTTATTCAAATTCTCGTTAACAACCTTAATAAACGCGTCTTATAGATTACAAGTTTACATGATGTATCCGAACGCAAATTTTTGGAACTCTCCTTCGACAGCTTAGAGAGCTCCCCGTCCTGTTCGCATAGTTGGCAAACTATGTACGCCTGAATTCATTTTTTCACATTTTTTACATTTTCTGCTCATAGCGCATTAGTACTGGGACTGAAAGTGCAAATTTAAACAGTGAAACTTCTGTTGCTCAGCCCTCCACCAGTAAAATAGTATCTGGGATATCTGCAAGGAGATAATTAATAACACAGAAATGGATGAGCCTCTTTTTTTTAAATTTCAAAGACAACGCATTTTTATGATTTTTTTATATGTTGGCCATGTCCAAACTTCGGCCAAAATCAACTGTAGATGCACTTTTACATCCTCTACCGATTGCAATTAGTTTTAACCGGTTATCTCATTTCCATCACTTGCTGCAGGCCTATTTATGCTTTTTAATAGGTAATCCAGCCATAGAAGAAGTAGATTCCTGTATCAAATCATCCAATCTACTGCAAGATGTCGGCTTTTTTCAGTTTTGGGAAACGGCCATATTTGTGTCCACCTTCCTGTGTCGCATCGAAGAGGTTGTTTTCGATTGCCGGCTTGATTCAGACCGACAAAAAAACAGACTGACAACTTAGAAATATTGTGTTTGCAGTATTTAAATTTTGAATACTAAATGTTTTAAAATTGTAACACATTTCCTTAACTTTAAAATATGTTTTATTTAAAATATACAAAATGTTGCAATAATCGTAATCGTCGATTATTGTGGCTGATAATCGTAATCGTTATCGTAATCGCTAAGTGATAATCGTTTCATCACTAATAATAATGTAAAAACGGAATAAATATGAAGGAATTGATATGATTTTCTACTAATACCAACTAAAAAATACCAATAAGCGTAAATCTTCCAGTTTGCCATCCATTTATATTTCTTAGCATAATTTAAACCGATTAAATCTAAATTCACAGAGTAGACATGACACTCAGATAATTTGTCACCTGGCTCGTGGTCTATAGGCGGCGCGGCGTTTATGTTTTTCGATAAAATACAGTAGTTAGTTTAATATAATCTTCTCTATATAGGCCTACAGCTCACCCCCATTTTATCGCCCGAAGTGATGGAAATGAAAAAACCGGTTGAAACTAATAGCAATAGATAGAGGATGGAAAAACGCATGAACGTGTCCAAACACCAACGTTGGACGCTTGACATTTGACACTCGTAGTTCGAGCATCGGCCACACGATGCCTCCTACCATCAAGCATCCAGTTTTGGAGAGTGTTCATAGCATTTTGTGTATAGTCGGCTTAAGTAAGTTGTGGACATTTTCAGTGACCTTGTTGCTTTGTAAAATGTTTTCACATATTTGGAAGGGTCTCGATATTACTGCTGATAAGGTTTTACTTCCATTACATAAAACATAAATTCTCCCAGAACACAGAAAGAACCTGTGCTTCGTATACGTTTCTGTCTGTTAAGGCTCGATTACATTAAGCTACGGCGAATTTTACTAGCTGCTAATAAACTAGCCTAGTGTCATCATGTTCGCTACCTTACTAGCAGATTGTAAACAATGTGCCGAAAAAGTTGAAATACGGGCTACTTTACTCGCTACTTTCTGGCGTGTGGGCTTGTTAGCTAGTAAACTAGCCGCGTGTCATCATAGTTGCTAGTAAACTAGGTGGGAGTATCTCATTATTTGGTTTCATTGACTACAAGAAATCACGTAGAAGGTGCACGTACTAACTAGATGGCTGCTGAGCGAGTGGAAAGCTTTGTGTGTCATCGTCACTATCGCAGTAGCTGACTCGCCTTCTTCTAAAATCGCCGGCTCGTAGCTCAATGTCAGTACCATCAGTATCGAAATCTGATCTTTTCCGAGTCGGCGCTTTTTTATTGTACTCGCTTTTACAATCATTAGAAAATTTGATTTTATTCAAAGAGTTGCTACATATCACGAGCAGCAAATAATTTCCTTGATATGCCATCATTATTTTACTGACTCAAATGAGAATCATTACTTGACTTACTTGTGCAGCAAGTTCGCTCTCGTTTAAAACATATCACAAAAAAAACACTTAATTTCTTTGTCAGTAATAGACATTTTTGAGATCTGTATAGAAATACATCTAATCAATTTAAATTAAATGCTTTACCGAATATGAAAAGATATTCAAACTATAATCGGATAAAAATTTATAATGAAAATCGATCAGTTATTACTTTCTTACAAAAAATTAACTAGCACCTACCAATTTCAGGCGTGCGAAGTCGAGCGACCACTAATATTACTATTAATTTTGAACTGGAAAATTACAGAAAACTGCCGCAAGTATTCGAATATATGTAGAAACAGCGAACTTTAAAAATTTATAACACAACTTACAAAAGAACATCTCACGAATCCGTTGGGAAATTTTTAAACATTCGCCATTTTGTTTCTAATTGATATAAATAGTTCGGTTAAAGTTTCATATTTATAAAATTAGTTAAATTAGATTATGTTAAAATTTTAAATCGATATCTGCAATATTAACTGAGATATGGAGAGATAAAGTGTAAATTTCGTTCAAAACACGCATACGAAAAAAATTCTTTTTATGGTCTTTTTATATGTTGGCAATGTCCAAACTTCGGCCAAAATCTACTGTAGATACCTTTTTGCATCCTCTATCTATTGCTAGAGGAAAGTAGACAAATATGGAATACCATTTAATTTTTTAATGAAATTTTTTATTAAATGTTCCGTTTTGTACAGTTAAAGTGTTTAAAAAATATCTTAATACTACTATCCAACTTTCGATAAACAAATATATTGCCTGTGATTGGCACAACAGAAAAAATTAATAAATTACAAAAACATTGCAAATTTCAAGCAAAACAAAAACTACTACAAATATGGAATACATAACAAATAAAAATGAATTCATATAAAATATACAAAAATAAATAACAAATTCAACGTTTTTATATGTCGGATTTTCTCCTTTACTATAGAGCCGAAATAGGGTTGAACATTATAGTATTTGGAAGCTTTTAAAACACCCATTTGTTTTCTCGAACAGCAGATATTGCATTTTGCATTTGTGTATTATCCCAAAGCTATTTTTTCTAGCCGTAGACATATCTTATATAAAATAATATATAAGATTACAAACATAAATTAGATATAACTAAAAATTATGAAAATTACACCAAAAACTACAAAATTTCATTGGAATATAAACATGGAATACTATTCCATATTTCCACCCTCTAAGGTATTCCATATTGCGGTAACAACTAAAAAAAATTCCAAAAATTATATTTCTTTTACACGACAAGCTACACCAAAATTTTGTACATAGATGTTACCACAAACCGGACTAACACAGTCTAAAAATTCAATTGCCTAAATTTATCAACACATTCCAATTCATAATAACACTAACAGAAATCTTAAAAAAAGTTTTCCAGATGTGACAATTTGAAAAAGCTGTTTTCTGAGCAGTAAGCGTGCTCCCGCCTTGACGTTTGATTATAAATTGTTAGGTTATATGCCTGGGCTTAGGAAACTAAATTCATTGTCAAATGAGCTGTTGAAGCAGGCACCAAAAATACCGTGGTATTCCATTTTAGTATGCTATTCCATATTTGTATACTTTCCTCTACTAGTTTCAACCGGTTCTCTCATTTCTATCACTTTTTCCATTTCTAGAGCACTTTTTGGGGAGGCGCTGCAGGCCTAATATATAAAACAGTTACTGACTGACAGGCAACGCACAGCCCAAACCCCAAGATCTAAAGGGCTGAAATTTTGATAGTGCATCCCTTAATGACGTGGACAACCACTAAGAAGCGATTTTTTGAAATTCCTCCCAGGGTGGAAACAAATATATGACAAGTTATTTATTATAAGCTTTTGTTTAACTTGCAGCGTTTGTTATTTTGTTTAGATCAAATCTTGCAACTGAATTTTGACCCACTTTCATAAACCAATCTTTAACATGGGGTTTAAAGTGGGATCATTATGGCATCACAACGGGCCTATCCTTTGGCCTAATTGTTTGGGCTGTGCACCAGCAGCTCAGCCATATCTAACCTAACCTAACCTATATAACCGATCAACTTAAAATTTTGGACACATGTATAGTTCGCATGACAAGAGCTTACAAGCTTTCGAGCTTACAAGAGCTTCCCGAGTGAATCGCTCCGTGCAGAGTATATAAAACTAAGAAATTCCTGTAAAGTCACCATCAGGAATGTCAAAAATTTATTTGACAGCAAGTTGAGAAGTAAACTCCTTAATGCAACCTCTGGTAGCAAAAACTTCTGGTCCTTGGTAAGTTCCATCAAGAAGAATTTCACCACCTCCACAACTCCTTCATTCATCCACGATGAAAAGGTGATAACAGACAGAAAATCCAAGGCCGATTTATTAGCATCTCTGTTTGCTTCAAATTCTTCTCTACCCCAAAATGATACGCTACCTCCTGTCCTCGAGCACAGCGCTCATTTAATGGACAGGGTTTTCTTCAGGACTCGTGAGGTGTACAGGTGCCTCAAGGAGCTCGATGTCAACAAATCCACTGGACCCGATAATATACCCCCTATCGTCTTAAAACAATGCGCCTCACCTTTGGCTAAACCTCTGCGCAAACTTTTTGCCCTTTCATACTCTTCCGGAGTTTACCCAGATTCTTGGAAACTTGCTCATGTGCAGCCAATACCGAAAAAAGGTAACTCCAGCCTTCCCTCCAACTACCGCCCAATAGCAATCACTTCTATCCTCTCCAAAACCATGGAGACGATAATTAACAAAAAGCTTATGGGATATCTAGAATCCAACCAACTTATAAACGACAAACAATACGGCTTCCGACAAAAAAGATCCACTGGTGATCTTTTAGTTTGCCTTACCGAACACCTCAGCCGTAGTCTGCATGGATCCGGTGAGTCTAGTCTGGTTGCTCTAGATATCTCCAAGGCTTTTGATAGAGTATGGCACTCAGCCTTGTTAGCTAAACTCAAAGCTATTGGAATTGACTCGCTTCTCTATAAGTGGGTTGACAGTTTCCTTTCCGGCCGTTCAATTAAGGTAGTTTTGGATGGCGTCAAATCTGAATCTCACCCCATCTCTGCGGGGGTCCCCCAGGGGTCAATTTTATCACCGGCCCTATTTCTTATCTTTATAAATGACCTACTTTCAATCCCCTCCAACCCACTTCTCAGCTTCGCTGACGACGGTACTCTACGTTACTCGTACAGCTTCGATACAAGACAGACACATGCCAGATCCTGTCTTGATGATCGTGAACTAATGTTCAACTCTATTAATAACGACATTGAACTTATTATAGAGTGGGGAATAAAGAATCGTGTCGAATTCAACCCCTCCAAAACCAAGTACTGTCTTATTTCAAAGAAAAAGATCAACACATCACCATCCTTGACAGTGGATGGCGTGGAAGTAAAGGCCGACCCATCCCTACACATCTTAGGCGTGACATTCGCCAAAGACTTGCGATGGAATGACCATATATTCCAAATCGCCAAACAAGCATCCCAGTGCTTGAGATTTCTTAAGAGGTGCAGGTTCCTCCTCCAGCCATCGGCCCGTGCTGTTATTTATAAATCCTACATTCGGCCTCTTCTCGAATACAACTCCCTCATTTGGGGCGGCGCTCCAATAACAACCTTAGCATGGTTAGATAAGGTCCAAAAAAGGGCCCTTAAGTTAATTAATGACTATAACGCTTGCTCCACCATCGACGCCCTAAGCCACCGTAGGAATGTAGCAGCACTGACAAAATTTTATCGCTACTGTCATAGCGACTGTTCCTCCGAGCTAAACGCTCTCCTGCCTCCACGGCATTCTTATACCCGCAACACCAGATTAGCACACTCGTCCCATTCCCTGCACCTGCAACTACCCTTTTCACGCACTCAACAAGATATGAATTCGTTTGTAAATAGAACAACTCGACTGTGGAATAATCTCTCGCAGTCGGTATTTCCGAGCTCCTACAACATCCAAGAGTTCAAACGCAGGGTTCATCACCACCTTCTTCAATACCCTCCCGTACCTTTATAATCCCTAACCTATTCCCCCCACCCCTCCCCCGTACTAAGCTTACTGCTAGACATTGCACCATGACGTGACAAATGACATGACGGACTAGTAGTACAAAGGGTGACTCCTGAGCTTAGCACTACCACATAAAAAAAAATGCAATCTGACCATTTGGTAAAAAAATCAAATGAAAGGGCATGACAGGCAGATTACAATTAGCTGTGTGGCGTCATTTCAAATTCAAAATGGCGGAAGACGTATGATAAAAAATAGAACAAATAACTCATCAACTTAAAATTTTGGACCCATGCGATAAGCAAAATCAAGATAGGGGCCACAAGATGGCAGCCGATTATTGCAATTCGTCATGGGTATTAAACGAAAGGGTATGGCAGGTAGATTACAGTTAGCTATGTGACGTCATTTTAAATATAATATAGCGGCCAACACAAAATGGCGGAGGACTTATAGTAGACTAAAATGTAGAAAATAAAAATAAAAAGTTTAAAAAACTAAAACTATACAGTTTTATTTTAAAATAAACCAAAAAGAAAAAAATTATTTTGAAGGTCAAGTTTTTATTGCTTACTTACTTAAATGTAAAAGAGTGTGAGGCGGTAACGAATTGTTCTAATAATAATAAAGTAACAATATATGTAGAACAAACAATATTTTTTCTATTTCCATCGATTATTTGTAAACAAAATTGAAGTGATAAAAATGCATACAAAACAATTTGAGTACAAAATCATCACACATAAATGTAAATATGAATCAACTTTTTTCGCTTGCAGTGGCCGGTGATCGTTCAATTTTTGCAGATTTGTCCTTTTTTCTTTATACATTTTTCTTATCGCGGCAAGTGCACATATAAACTTGTTTTACTTAAAGGCATTGCGACGTACGCGGGTTTTTTGGTAGTAAAATAATATATTAGGAGTTAAGGAAAAACCATTCTCTATCACGCGCTACAGCACCTGCTCCATTTTGCCGATCGACCGTACATAACCTATTTTCATACTCAGCTCGTCCGAGTCCATTTATGAGTCAGAGGTGCTGCTATAAGAATTCCGTGTCACTCATTTAACTGAACACAGCAGATCTAGAGTGAAAAATTCGATAGAGCCGCAACGCTATGATCTAAAAAATCCTACCAAGGATGAACTATCCTTCATTTGGTACCTATAGATAAAGAAAGACTCCAGATGCCAGGCAAACTCCAGTTTCATCTAGCCTCTCTGCAGTACGGGGTATTGCTCCAGGATACCGATTTTTTAACATTTTCTCATGGGAGCAAAATTGAAGACACAAGAGATGAACGTGATGAAGATAGAGCTTTCGAAGGACGAAACACTTCTTACCTCCGCCAGACCTATATCCAAAAACCCCAATCAAAAGAGTCTTTAGAAAAAAAATCCCTCGGTCGAACTGATAAAAAAGATTTAAGTGACTTATAGCAATAGGGCACTAATAAGTAGAGGCTCGGATTCTTACTGTCAAATCATCTCTAGCAACTAGTGATGAGCGAAAATGGTTTTGTTCTTGCAGTCTTGTCTTGTTATGGCACATTTAGCAAGACAAAGTTATGCTTGCAAGAACAAGACAGACTGAACAAGACAAAACCAAGACTAGATTAGTCTTGTCTTGTTCTTGCGTATGCTTATCACTACTAGCAACATTCAGAGACGCAAGACCAATCACTGAGGAATAAAACGTCAGTCTATAGGAGCTAGAAAACGCTGAAAGCACCAAACATTCTGACAGCTGCATTTTCTTACAAGGGCTTTGCAAAAATTTTAGAGTTGGGTATTTTGTGATTGAGTTCTCCAGATGTAATTCTGACAAAGTCCCAAATGACAGCGGTTCAAAATGACATCCTGAAATAACAATGAAGCTCACAGAAGGGCATATACGAGGTGTGACAATTAAGTAATGAGACTGATTATATTGCCGCGATTGTGGTAACCCTGCGACCTTGAAATTCCCTTTCCCATCTCTCGGCATCCTTCCCCTCTCCATTGATATATTTGCCATCGCTCTAGCTTGTTTAGTTCGCCTGCTCTGTCGTGTTGAGTAAACGTGTGTTCGTGGTGCTCGTCACGAAAATGGAAAAACGAAATCAAGAACAACGCGTCGCGATAAAATTTTGCGTCAAATTGGGCGAAACAGCTTCGGAAACGTACGCTAAAATTGTAAAAGTGCATGGTGATAGTGCTCTTAGTCGTGCCCAGGTGTTTGGATGGCATAAAGAGTTTAAGGAGGGACGTGAAAGCGTGGAAGACGAGGCGCGGAGCGGGAGACCAGTCGAGGTGCGGACTGACACGAATGCGCAGCGTGTGCGCGCCCAAATCCGTGAAAATCGGCGTTTAACAGTTCGAATATTGGAGTCGGAACTGGGTATGAACCGTGAAACAGTCAGACAAATTTTAACCGACGATTTAGGGATGAGAAAGTTGTGCGCGAAGATGGTTCCAAGGAACCTTTCCGAGGAGCAAAAGCAGCATCGAATGATAGTCGCAGAAGACTGTTTGGAACAAGTGGAAAACGATCCCACGCTGCTTGATCGAGTTATTACAGGCGATGAGAGCTGGTTTTTTCAATACGACCCGGAAACCAAACGCCAAAGCTCACAATGGTTGTCCCCGCACGCCCCCCGCCTGAAAAAAGAAGAACGAACGAGCACCACGAACACACGTTTACTCAACACGACAGAGCAGGCGAACTAAACAAGCTAGAGCGATGGCAAATATATCAATGGAGAGGGGAAGGATGCCAAGAGAAGGGAAAGGGAGTTTTAAGGTCGCAGGGTTACCACAATCGCGGCAATATAATCAGTCTCATTACTTAATTGTCACACCTCGTAAACCACAACTTCGTAGAATGGTCTTCACCTGCCCTGGCTAAAATACCTGGAATGGCTTACCGTCATTACATGCGAGATCAATTCTAAGGGGCACATCAAAAACATAGGTCAGTATTTACTTGAATTCTATGTATATAATAAAGGTGGCAGAGCCTTCGGTCGTGGCGACAAGTAAAAAAGCTTCAACTTTAGCATTTGATGTTACTTCCGAACAGATCTCGGAATTTGTATCCTTCAATATTTCTAGAGCACTAGTATTTCTGCTTAATAGTCCATTCAAAATGCGGGGGGGGGTGTTCCAAAATAACACCGTTAAGAAAATCGAACCCTAAACGTTTTTGGGGTCGCTGATCACGAAAATCGAGGTCCCGCGGTCCTAAAATTAGGGCGTCACCCTAAAAATGCAAAAACACCCCTTTTTAGGGGGTTTCGCGATTATTTCAGTAATAATGAAAACTAATGCGATGAAATGCACTTTTTTAATATTTATTTTCGAAGGTGGTTGATTTATACTAAATTAAGGCGAACTTTATGGTAAGGGGTAGTCCTGAAGGGTTGAAACTACCCCTAAATCGGCCAAAAATGGCAAAAATTGTAAACATTTTTTTCCAAGTTTATGCTTCAAATTCGATTGTGGGCGTACTGTCAGGCAAAAATAAATTATTTTCAAGCCTTAAGGGGTTAAAACTACCCCTACTATAATAAAAACAACTTTATCTAAAAAAAATTGCAAAAATTTATCAATTTATATTTTCCAATAAAAAGAATTTTTATTCAAACAATTCATTAAAAAAATTTAAATTACAAATCTACGAAAAGAATTTTTTTTTTTTTTCAATTTACCCTTAAGGTTTAACTCCTTTAACTCGTCGATTATTGTGACTGATAATCGTAATCGTTATCGTAATCGCTAAGTGATAATCGTTTCATCACTAATAATAATGTAAAAACGGAATAAATATGAAGGAATTGATATGATTTTCTACTAATACCAACTAAAAAATACCAATAAGCGTAAATCTTCCAGTTTGCCATCCATTTATATTTCTTAGCATAATTTAAACCGAACTTTATGGTAAGGGGTAGTCCTGAAGGGTTGAAACTACCCCTAAATCGGCCAAAAATGGCAAAAATTGTAAACATTTTTTTCCAAGTTTATGCTTCAAATTCGATTGTGGGCGTACTGTCAGGCAAAAATAAATTATTTTCAAGCCTTAAGGGGTTAAAACTACCCCTACTATAATAAAAACAACTTTATCTAAAAAAAATTGCAAAAATTTATCAATTTATATTTTCCAATAAAAAGAATTTTTATTCAAACAATTCATTAAAAAAATTTAAATTGCAATCCACGAAAAGAATTTTTTTTTTCAATTTACCCTTAAGGTTTAACTCCTTTAAGAGGGTTAAAAAATTTCCAAATGTTTTAATAATATTTCATCAAATATAAAATTTTAATGCAAAACAATAAATTTCAATTTGTTCCAATTACAATTTTAATGTGGGGGTAGTTTTACCCCCTTAAGAGTTGAAAAAATTAATTTTTTGCTGATAATACCTTTTGAACCACATTTCAAACAAAAACAAAAAAAAAATGTTTGGCAATTTTTTTTATATAAAGTTGTTTTTATTATAGTAGGGGTAGTTTTAACCCCTTAAGGATTGAAAATAATTTATTTTTGCCTGACAATACGCCCACAATCGAATTTGTAGCATAAACTAGAAAAAAAATTTTTTTTACAATTTTTGCCATTTTTCGCCAATTTAGGGGTAGTTTCAACCCTTTAGGACTACCCCTTATCATAAAGTTCGCCTTAATTTAGTACAAATCAACCACCTTCGCAAATAAATATTAAAAAAAGTGCATTTCATCGCATTAGTTTTCATTATTATTGAAATAATCGCGAAAACCCCTTAAAAAGGGGTGTTTTTTGCATTTTTAGGAGGGACGCCCAGGTTTAAGGACCGCATGACCTCGATTTTCGTGATCAGCGACCCCAAAAACGTTTAGAGTTCGATTTTCTTAACGGTGTTATTTTGGAACACCCTCCGCCCCCCCCCTAGTTTTCAATTAACTATATTGTAGGGGTAGTTTTAACCCCTTAAGGGTTGAAAATAATTTATTTTTGCCTGACAGTACGCGCACAATCGAATTTGAAGCATAAACTTGAAAAAAACATTTTTTTTACAATTTCTGCCATTTTTCGCCAATTTAGGGGTACTTTCAACCCTTTAAGACTACCCCTTACCATAAAGTTCGCGTTAATTTAGTATAAATCAACCCCCTTCGCAAATACATATTAAAAAAAGTGCATTTCATTGCATTAGTTTTCATTATTACTGAAATAATCGCGAAAACCCCCTAAAAAGGGGTGTTTTTTGCATTTTTAGGGGTGACGCCCTAATTTTAGGACCGCGGGACCTCGATTTTCGTTATCAGCGACCCCAAAAACGTTTAGGGTTCGATTTTCTTAACGGTGTTATTTTGGAACACCATAACGCGCGTTTTGAATGGACTATAAAAAGCTAAATTTTTTGCAAACGCTAACCACCCCTTCAGATATCCCCCTTAACATTATACCCTTATAGCAGTCATAAATCCCGTAACCTGTAAAATATGAGAATTTTCATATTTGGCTATTCTTTTCTTATTGTTTCGAAATCATTGGGATTTAGTATCGCGACTTTTGTCCACCCCACGTTTTCGCATAGGATTGCTCACTCCTACTCCAATGTTAAGCTCAATCTTAGAGTAAAGCTCACTCCAATATTGTTGACTTTGCTAGTATTTCAAAGTTTCTGAGAACGCATCTCCGCACATCTCAAACCACGGAATTGTTGTTTTACTTTAACAAAAAAGCTCTTAGA
This sequence comes from Thereva unica, assembly GCA_949987705.1. Lineage (NCBI taxonomy): Eukaryota > Metazoa > Arthropoda > Insecta > Diptera > Therevidae > Thereva > Thereva unica. The sequence continues at coordinate 78,271,189 of OX465283.1, read as the reverse complement.
TTACGCTACTGATTTTGAGATTTAATAATACATATTGTTAAATATTGGATTTTATGGAGAGGGCGCTAGATTGAATATCTCGCAGTGGCAGCATGTGGGTCATGTTTTCGGTCCGATCCGATAGTCGGATGGCGAAATCATGCTCTGAAGTCCTAAAATCGGATTAGTCGTTTCCAAACTTTGATCATTGCAATTGGAATGATAAAAAAGTGTCCAGTCTCTTTTCTCCGACTATCGAATTATGTTTATATGTATAGATTTGGAATACTATTTAATACCAATAATGAAAGAGAATTGTCCACAAATTGATTATGATCAAGCCACGAACTAAAACTAATCCATAATCCAATCAATGCCTTATAATTTATGGGAGGCTTGTCATTTCAGTAATTAGAGCACATACCAAATTATCAGAAAAGGGGTAGAATCTTACTAAATGTATTTATACAATTAACAACTAGATATTCAGTGACCTAATTTAAGATTTTTTTTGGGCGTTGGTAAATCTTTCAATTTTCAGGACAAGATTGCATAATTTTTCTGTAAATATTCCCTGAAAATTTTCAATAAACTTTTGGAACGATAACGACTTCCATTACTCTGCTGAAATCAGAACAATCGAATATTTTCAGTTAATACTCATAAATTCTGTTGCATTCAATTTCCCTAATCTAATCTATAAATTTTATTTTAAAAACGAGTTGCTGAATTGTTTTTCATTGAAATTTTATAATTTCTCCAGACTTCACTGAATATTTTACGACTTCTACAATGGTAGCAGATTTTGTATTTCATTTGGTGTCTGGACTCGCAACAGTTTTTATTAACTTTTCTGTTTAGTCTAACGTTCACGCCATCTGTTTCAGTTCTCTTTAACTTTTATACCCTATCTACCGCAGCAGTAAATACCAAGGAGGACCTATCAAAACTGCTGAAGGTAATGTTATAGCCCCAATGCACAAGTGCCACTTTAAGGATAATATTAAAACCTGTCCGGGTACTGTCACACCCACGACTCGAATCGATAAAAATTGTGTTAACATCTTCACTTTATCCAAAACTTGTTACGTGCTGCTACAACACATCTACAAAAAAATTGATCCTTCTGTTACTTTTTTTGCAATCTTAAGCTAGAAACGTAACTTAATGGCGACCTGATGTGAACGGATATGCCGGGTAGAAGTTTACAAAGTTAATGGTGGAAGATTTAACGAAATACGAAGGACAGAATAAAGGATGTTTAACAAAAGAACTGGAAAAGAAGGAAAAACTTTACCCTTGTGAATTTTCTTATTGTTGTTTAGCGATGTTCGTTTGCAACACCTTTAATTGCTGCTTGTACGGATTAAGACTTGAAGTTTTCCAGCAAAGACTTTGATTGTTTAACTTTCGTAAAGTGATTTGCCAAGGTTTATTTCTGTCTGTTCGAGAAAAGATTTCAGCTTTTTCCTGTTTAATTAACATCCTTTTATTTTTTATTACCTTTGAAATTACTTTTCTAAGAAAATTAATGATTTTCATGCATGAAAATGAAAAATATCGAAGCGAGTCACCGAATGAAAAGTTATAATTAAATTAGTTTTTATTTAAATTAAAAAAAGTGTTTGCTTTATCAAATATTAGCCCTTATGATACCCACTACGTTCCTTTAATTTTAATATTTAAGGGACTCGACTTAAAATATGTATGTATAATCCTAGAGCCACACCTATACACTTGTTCAAAAGATATAACACCAATAACAAGGTATTAATGAATAACAATTTTTAGTCATCGTTAGTTAGATTTGTAAGGATTGAACATGGTGACTCATGTTACTAATAGCTTGTGCACATCGACTTGGTTATCGCTTTATGTGGTTTCAGACTATTCTAGAACTGACAACTGTAGACACCAACTCCATTGGTTATTTCTGTCATTTGTATTATTAGATATGGATGTCAATTCTTTGTTATTACAAAATTTAGCTTTTTTTAAATTATAGATACTATTACTCAAGCAAAAGCTATTACTTGAAGCAGAAAAGGAAGCAACATATTTAGAGAGCTATTTGCCATTATCTATATTAATAAAACAAAGTTTCTGTATGTATGTATGTATTATGTATGTGTGCGCTATAGCGGGCGCACCAGTCATCGCAGAGCTTCGAAATTTTGCATGAAGATCCGCGGGGTTCTTTCATGAAACACCTCGAAGCCCGATTTTCGCAAGTCAACATGGCCGCCGAACAATGATAGGTCATCGGGTTCCTCGGGGTTCTTCCATGAAACACCTCGAAGCACGACTTTCGAAATTTAACATGGCCGCCGAAAAATGACCGAAATTCAAAATGGCCGAAATCCACAACGGCCAAAAATGAATTTGAAAATTAGGTTCCGATTTCGACGAAATTTTATTCCGATTCCAATGAAAATGGATATCTAGGGATTTTTAAGGTTGCAAATAACGAATTTATAATCAAAGCTTATAAATACAAAATGACAGCACCAATATGGCCGATGAATTTGCCAATTGCATTCCGATTCCAAAGAGGTATCTGAGGGTTTTTAACTTATACATTTTGAATTTCGGACGAATTTTGACTAATAAATGTAATTTTCCGTCAAAATATAGGTTTGCTAGGTGTCTATTGTAATCCTTCCGATAGGTGGCGCTCAACATTCAATTTAAAAAAAAGTAACATATTTTTTATAGGTAAGAAATCGTCCATTAATTACGTGAGGTGATTTTTGCGAATTGTCGACCGCCCTCCCACTTGGTAAGATGTCGTGAGATTTGGCTCGACCCCCTCCCTCCTCCCATAAGCTCACGTGAGAAATTTCAAATTTTAAAAAATGTCTAGTATTTACAACACGCATTTACGGGCGTGAACACAGAAAGTCAGCCGTTCCGCGGGTCGCAACCACTAGGCTCGAACGCTGGGTAGTGGCTAAATAAATCCAGCTAGTTCTGGCGTTTCTTGCTACTTGTGGCGTTCGCATAGCCGCGATAAATGTTTTTGTTTTCAGCCATATCTTAGTGGATAGACATGTGACTTTATTTTACCCAGTTTTCTCGATAACATCGATATACCTCCTATCGTCGTGGGAGAAGAGAATTTGAAAAGTAGGTATTCTGTGGTTTTGACAGCCAAACTCTCGAGTAACGAATCCAAGATATTGTTATGACTGTACGGTTTTCAAGTCCAGGCCCAGATTATTTTAGTCTAATACCCAGACACACCAGCACTCTTAATCTTGATTATGACGTCACAATGACGTAGACCGCATTTTATTACCATATCTTTTGTATGGGTCTACGTCATTTTGACGTCATAATTAAGATTAAGAGTGCTGGTGTGTCCTGGTCATTAGGGCATTTTTCAAAATGGCCGAAAAATACAATTGTTATTATCTAAGTTATAAGCAAATGAAAACAAGTAACCAAAATTACATTAAAAACAATTATTTTTAATTGTGTTCGAATACTGGTGTCGATATCTATATTTTGAAAAGGCAAAATGGCGGGCGTTTAAAATTTTATATAACAAATGCAATTTTGGCCAATGGGTTCAGTATTTTGACACCAATTTTTCAAGGTCTTTTTATAACATCAAAAAGTATATTTTCTGAAAGCTTGATGCAAATTGGTCTAGTTGACCGTCTTGGGTACTAAAATGAACAAAATTCTGTTTTTTCTCGTTTTTTCAGTTTGATAGGTTATGTACATACTTAAGTGACTTGACCAACGACAATCCGACTTACAGAACCGGAGTTATTCACAACTTAAGCTCGAAAAATGCGGTAAAAAAAGCTTTAATTGTTTATAAAGAAAAGTAGAACAAGGTTAACGAGGTTCAAACAAAACTTAGGAAGATACTCCTGGTCATGCCCAACAGTATAAAATGATAATGTTGCTGTTACCAGGCCATATCTATCTCTTCATTTCTTGGCTTTTTTTACTGCACTAAAAAACTGAATCCTTCTTTTTTAGTAGCCATCAAATTTCAATGACATCAATTGCCTTAAAAGTTTATTAGCGAACAAAAAACAGTATATTAAAGAATTAAGCTTCTAATTCTTATCAGTATGGATTTTATTGGATGAGCAACTGCACTCGATTTATGCATTACATTAACTCAAGCTTGAACGATTAACTGATTGCTTCTACTCGTATTTGTCAACTTTCCTAAACTTGATGATAATGTCGACCATAATTAATGTAATTCACATGAAAACTAGGTTCAGTGAAAAAACGGAAATAATGTTATAGACGTTTTCAAACCTCGTGACATCCCGCGCATCTTCCCCAGCTAAGCTCTTAAAAATGTTAAAAAGTTCAGACAAAAGCTTCACTTAACTCCTCCTATCAAATCACTTGCTGCCATGTAATCAGTCACGACTGCGTATTGCTAAAGGGAGGTGTATTTTTCTGGGACTTCGATGATTATTTAAAAAAATTACAAATTATGACTGAAAAACACCCGTTTTTATATATTTTTTTTATTTTAAGGTTTTTATATTTTACACAAATGCCACAGAAATAATTTGTAGTAATTTCTACTAAAAAATACGATATTTGTGTTTTTATCACTTTGATTACTAGATTTTGGACATTTTCCGCCAGTCGCAAGCGCGCTTCTGCCCGGGGAGGTTGTGTTGCTTGCGGCTGCGGAGAACTCTCAATTTATGAATGAAAATGCTCATATCTTTAAAAGAATTTTTTCCAGCAATTCTTTTAATTTATTTTAAATTTAGGGATGGGAAATATTTAGCATAATTATAGTAAAATTATGCTTATTACGATGGATAAACTGCCTTTGTTGAGCAGGAGTTTTACATGTATTTCAAAGCTCTGCTCAATACATATAAAGATTACTTAACTTTATTCATCCGGCATGCGCACATCCCTTCCCAAATTATTTTGTGGAGTTTTTTCTGCGTTTGTTGCCTTTTTAAGTTAAAAGAGGGGAAATGATAGAACAAATTTTATGAAATTGGGCAACGAGGTGCGCAGAACCCTTCAAATTATTTGTGTCACGGAGTTTGAAAACTTCTATACAATATTACTGATAACGAACGACGATCTTTCAAATAATGCTGATGTTAGCGAAATCTACAAAAAAAAAATTGTCGGACACATACACATGTAATTAAACATATTTTTTTAACCGATCCTAACAAAATCAGCTGGTTATTAACTATTTTTGGAGGCCCATAATTTTGCAGGTTTGGGGTGGTAGACATTCTTAACGGTATGTTTCGGGCGTATCATCGCCATCTCAAGCGGCTTTGATTGGTCAAAGAAACAGTACTATCTTTAAATTATTTGGGCACCACAAAGAGAGTGATGCAACCACATACCAGTAGGTTGAATTAGCTGATAAAATGTGTTCACACACATTTCTATCACTGTAAATGTGAAATGTCAGAAATGTCTGTTTTGTTATCTATTATTACTAGATTGGCAACTCAAATGGTTTAACTAACACATACGGAAAGTTACCCATGTCGACCAAAACACGAGCGAGATGGATAATTCAATTTACAATGAGAAGGAATAGGAAGCAGCACTTTGGTTGGTTGGTTCGTGGTTGGTTTTGCCATTGGAGATTAGGCATGACTGTCGTGAAACTTGAAGCAAAAAGGCCGATGTTCCAAGAATTTTCACAGAAGAAAATTTGGTGGTTGGTAACACGTAGTTAATCCTTACAAAAAGTTTTAAGAGAGCATGTATAAATTTTTTTTGCCCGTGGGCACTCAGACTATAAATTAAAATCCAGAAAATGCATTAGTAAAAGTAAAAAGAATTGTGATATTCCTGTTGAAGTTAGTAACACAATTATAATAATAACAACATTCCTAAAAACCAAACTCACCTGAAATGAAACATGACAAGGACCCCATTTCATTTATTACATCATTTGAAAAAGACCAGAATTATAAATTTCCATGAAACTTACCTGTAACGAAAAATAAAAAGCATATGTTAGAAATGACAAGAAAATTGAGATTTTTTTGTAGATTTAATTAATCAATAATATACAATGTTGGCCTAAACTTAAGCACCGCTTTCAATGTTCCATTTCATTGTTTTGATAAAGGCTTAATAAAAACAACTATCCAGTATAACAAAATTTATATCTAAATATTTATTACACAGTCAGGGTCAAAACTTAGTATACACCGGCCATTTCCTACTTCTAAAACAAATAATACAAACAAATAATAAAACAAATAATAACGGTAATCTTTTGAAGCAAAAGTAAACCGTGTATATCAGTGTTTAATTATTTACATATAATAAAGTTAAAAAATTAGGGTGTTTAAGGCCCAGTTTCACAGTGAGAGTTTAAGTATAAAAATTAACTGGCAGGGTAAAAATACTTGCAAGTGCAGCAAACATTGATTGCTTACTGAAAAAGAGAAGAATGTGGATTCGACCTTACTTAAATAAAACAGAGGCACAATTATAATATAAGCGATGAGTTGATTCTAGATATATAGTTACTTGTTGAGAAATTTCACAAAAATGACGAAGTGTATCTTTGAATATTTCATCCACAACCATAAGCAGTAACAGCGGTGAGAGGACTGGGGTATACCGAGGCCCCTGTGTTTACCACTCTACTCTAATCTAATCTTAATATCATAGTTCTAAAAATTTGGAGGATCCACTAACTTACACCATTGCAGATCCCGAGTTCCGTTAGGGCCATCAAGTGTCAATCGATTTTCCTTTATAATAGGCATGCTCTGTTATAGAATTTATAAGGTCCATAACTGACGTGTGTTCTAGGGTCTTAAGAATGAAGGATGACAACCTTATCAGGGGGCCTCGGTAGTCTAGAGGTAAGGCGCATGACTACTATCCCAGAGGTCCCGGGTTCGAATCCCGGCCAGCCCCACGGTCTTTCGCCTTTTCCACTTTCTCATCTATATAACTTTCCTTCTTTCTTCTTCCCTCTTTATATTCCTGATTCCTTCTGTCATAGCCTTCCTTAGCCCTTCCCCGCTCCACCAAAGCGCATGTAATCGGTTGGTTGATGAGATTCAACTCGTTTCAGGAGGCATAACACTCCAGCGAGTCGTTTCTCGATGCCCCGATGTCAAAGTCGCGAGGGCGTTTCCTGAGACTCTAGTCTTTCACATAAAAAAAAAATATATATAATCATTTACGATGTCGTTCTGTAATAATTGCCAAATTATAAATTGAAGCAAAATGCAACTTATTGGAGACGACATGGCCTCAGTCAAGGGGATCTCCTCGAACTCTGCACGTATTTGGGTGCGACATGGTTCACCGAATGCTGTGGGTTCATCCAAACCAAACCAAGCCAAAGTACACTCCTACACGGTCCACAACTATGTGTGCCATCTTTAGGGCATACTTCATACTCCTACTCCCAAAAAAATTTCGAAATAATTTTTAAATAGCCGGCAATGTTTAAATATTTTCGCTCTACGACCGATATCAAAAGCAACATGCCGGCCAGTAGTTGCAATATGGCCAGTATCGTCGGGCTATACGGATATATTGCCGGTAAGTTTGAACATATTGATGGAAATAATGCTGAAGTTTGAGCAATGTCGTTCAGCCAGTATTGCCGGCCACACATTGCTGAAAAATTTTGCTTGTTTACAGGCATCTTTTAGTATGCCTCGGGTGGGGGGAGGGGGCTCGGTAGTCTAGAGGTAAGGCGCCTGACTACTATCCCGAAGGTCCCTGGTTCCAATCCCGGCCAGCCCCACGATCCTTCGCCTTTTCCGCTTTCCCACCTTCATAACTTTCCTTCTTTCTTCTGCCCTCTTTAACATTCCTAATTCCTCCTGCCATAGCCTTCGCTAGTCCTTCCCCGTTCCACCAACCGCATGTCATCGGTTGGCTGATGAGATTCAACTCGTTTCAGGAGGCCTAACACTCCAGCGAGTTGTTTCTCAAATGCCCCGATGCCAGAGTCGCGAAATGGAAGTAAGTGGAATAAAATGGCAGCCCCTTCCTACTTCTCTCTCTCTACTCTACTCTACTCTACTCTCTTTCTACTTTCGGCTAGAGCTGCTGTTCGACATTCTATACGAAAAAAAAAAAATAGATTGTCGAACAGTACAAAGGGGCTTTCCCTAAGCCTCTAGTCTATCACATAAAAAAAATGCATTCAAACATCAGTTGAACATTTCAAAGAAAGCGCGATTGAAAGGAAATTTTATATGTAAAGTTCGTCTATTGTAAGTTCATAATTTACAATATTGAAGTGCTGCGGTAAGAAACAATTTTAATAGTAATAAGAAGAAGAAAATGCCCGGTGATATCGAATTTGACTTAAGTTTAACTTAGGTGAAAAAATTTAGTTTAAGGAAAACTTAAGAATGACTATGAAACCGGCCCTTAATAATTATGATGCATTGGAAAAGAATATGTTAATGTACCAAAAATGGAGTCAAACAGAAAATAACCAATTTTTCTACGTATACAGGGAGGGAGCAACCGCCCCGCTACGTAAGTTAGCAGCCATTTTGTGAAAAATTTACCATCTTGGTTGTTCTTTCTAAATATAAATGCGTATATCTCGATATGTGTAGGTCCGATAAAAGTGGAAAAAATCGAGGCTGTTCATTATGATATTGGCTATCAGCGACTACAATATGAAATTTTTATCTGTACCTACACATAACCTCAAAAAAACCTCAAACTTGAAAATTAATTGGTCAATAATTTTTGTACTAGGGATGTTATGGATATGTAATTTCGGACCTGGATATGGATTGATACGGATAAATGAATAATATTATTAAGGTTTCGGATTCGGTTACGGATATAAAATTATTTCGGATTATCCGATAGTTTAGGATAGTTTCAGTTACGGCTATTCGTAATATTCGGATATTTTTAAGGAATTGAAAAAGGTAAATACAAATAGATAATGATTTGACTGTATTTCTAGGTTAACATTTGGTCTAGGTTAACATTTGGTCATACCTGGCGCAGGTTGTCGGCTCGGCCGGTGTAAAACATATCATAACGTGTCTCGTTTAGACTCCGTCCCTATCCGAATTTATTCGAAACTTTTATATCGGTTTCGGTTACGGTTTCGGATAGATTTTTATTTCGGATATCCGATAGTTTCAGTTACGGTTACGGAGCTCCATAACATCCCTGTTTTGTACATCGCATCATAGAGGTTCTTTCTTTTTCTTAAATGTAGGTTCTTTTATGCACTTTAAGATTGTGAACAAGAAAAAAATTTAAACTTGAAAAAGCGAAAAAAAATCAAATCGAAAATCATAAATTTTTGCTATTTTTCGACAATTTTTTTCGAATAATATCACTTTTTTTAGTTTAATGAATTGGAATGAAAAGGTAATGAAACATCGGTCTATATTTATGAATAGGGTATCTTTTTTATCGCCAAGAATGGGGCTTTTATCTAATTAATAAAAACAATTGTATATGATGGGAAAAAACAGAAATAAAGGGTCTTATTTATTTTTTCTGTTTCTTCTTTAATTCTTTAGTGGCTCTACAACCGAGATCTGATCCTGGCCATTTTACCATTCTAAAATAGGTGTCACTCACTCTCTGTTTTTAGGGTTTAATAATACTAACTAGCTACTACCATGAGGAACTCCTTGAAATCTAACGGCTTGTGTTCTTCCGCTGAGATATGACTCTATCCATCTTAGGACAGGACTAGATATTCCAAATTTAAGTAGTTTTGTAGTAATATGGCGGTCAAAGGTGGTCAAAGACCTTACTGAAGTCAGTATCGACAGCATCGATTTGGTGACCGTTCTCCATACCACATAGTAGTTCGGAGGTTAGTGTCATAAGGTTAGTAGTTGTCGAGCGCCCTTTTCTAAAGCCATGTTGTTGATCAATGAGGAGCTGATCTTATCGTAAACAAGCTTTTTGAAAAGCTTAGGAATTGCCGATAATATTGCAATGCCCCCTTTGGTTGTCCACCGAATGCTTATTAGATGCTTTGTGAATTGGTATGAGATAGGCTTCTTCCAAATTTTCCTAACGCTAAGGATTTGTTGAAAATAAGATGGAGGGGAAACATAATTTGAGTTGAGTAGAACTGCAGAAAGCAAGGAGGCAGATTGTCAGGACAGTGGCCTTTATTGATATCTAGATTATTTAAACCTGTCATACCTTCGACGCGGACACTGGAAGCGACCACCATTTGGTAGTAGCAACTATTCGCCTTAGAATCGCTGCAATCAGAAACTTTCAACGTGAATCTATAAACCGTAGACGGTTTAACGTTGACCTCTTGCGGGAGAGCGCTAAAAAGCGAGAATTTGCTGGAAACCTGCAGCAAATATTAAACCAGCAAACCGTTTCTGACGACACAAATATTGAAGACCTGTGGAGTACAACAAAGGGCGCTATATTGACGGCTGCGGAAACGAGCATCGGTTATGTCCAGAGAAACATGCAACATTGGATCTCGGACAGCACCTGGCAAAAAATAGAACGCAGGAGGGCCCTCAAAAATAACATAAACTCTACAAGCGACCCGGATAGACGTCACCAACTGGAACGGGAGTACTCCCAATTACACCGGGAGGTAAAGAGAAGTGTCCGGCGTGATAAAAGGCAGCAGATAAACGAGCTCGCAGAAAAAGCGGAAAACGCGGCAAACACAGGCAACAGTAAAGTGCTGTACCAAATTACTAAACAGCTCTCGGGAAAGCACTCTACTAAAAAGCATGCCGTTAAGAGTGCGGATGGAAGGCTGCTGTGCAGCGACGAGGAGCAGCTCCAAAGATGGAGAGATTATTTCTTCGCCGCCCTGAATGGCTCACTCACACAGGAACCTCAGGAAAACAGCAACAATGCACAGCCGATAAGAATCAACACCCGGGCCCCATCCAAGACGGAAATAGTAACCGCAGTTCATGCGATGGCCAATGGTAAAGCAGCTGGAAAAGATGGCATCCCGCCAGAATTGTTGAAAGCCGACTCAAGCCTCATAGCAGATGCGCTTCAGCCAATCCTCGAATTAGCATGGAACACCTGTACCTTTCCGGAGGATTGGACGGAAGGTATCATAGTCAAAATACCCAAAAAGGGGGATCTAACAATATGCGACAACTGGAGAGGCATCTGTCTATTATCTACTGTGGGTAAAATCTTGTCCCATACTATACTATCAAGAATAAGAGAGGCAGTAGATCAAACGCTTAGAAGGCAGCAGGCCGGATTCAGGAAGGGCCGTTCATGTATAGATCACATCAACACCTTAAGAATAATAGTGGAACAGTCTACTGAATTCCGATCCCCCCTTTACCTTGCTTTCGTAGATTATGAGAAAGCGTTCGACTCGGTTAATAGGAGCTTTATATGGCAGGCATTACGGCGACGTGGACTGCCGGATAAGATAATAGAATTGATAAAAGCCCTATACAACAATTCCAAATGCAGAGTTCTCCATAACGGAAAATTATCCGACAGCTTTGAGGTGAGTTCAGGAGTACGA
>OX465283.1:77599723-77659528 GCA_949987705.1 Thereva unica | reverse complement strand
ATGCTTCTATTAGCCAGGCTCAGTGATGACTAGACAAGGGCGTAGCAAAAATATAGGAGTGGGGGTTTAAACGCCACCCTATATTCAGAAAAATAATAGGAATTTAACTGCAGGACATATTTGGGTTTTTATGTCTGTATGTTCACAATAGGTTTCTACACCGTGCAACCAATCTTAATGAAATTTTAACCATTTGCTATATACGTTAAGCGTATGTTCTTTACGCTATTCTAATACTTTCTAAAGCCACTCCTAGATGCTCCGCTGAAATATGACCGAAATTCAAAATGGCCGCAGAAAGATGGTTGATTTTTCAAATTTTCTTCCGATTCCAATGAAAATGGGTATCTAGGGCTTTTTAAGGTCGCAAATAACGAATTTATAATCAAAACTTATAAATTCAAAATTTCGGGGCCAATATGGTTGACGAATTTTGCCATATAAGTGTTATTTTCCAGTTATCTGTATGTAGGTTATTCAAAGTTGGAAAATCGGAAAATCTTGACATCATAGCTGCAAATGAAAAAACATTGAACATAGTACATCCTGAATTCTCCAAGCAATGGGTTAAAAGCTGATCAACAAGGTTTTTTTTGGAAAGATAGTAAGGAGAAGCCGAAATGTGGGATTTACATACATTGAATAAGACATAAATAAACCCTCCAAACCCGAATTTTGGGGTACAAATAAAACCTTGGTCAGTGGCATTGCAAATTGAGAACCCAGGAGTCAAGCAATTGTCTCTTTATTTTGCTCTATAACCTGAGAGCGACTTTACCGATTTCAATCAGCCGCATTGTCCATTGTTGTCCCGGACTTTTAATGCACACATAAACGTTGCAAGTTGCCATTCGGTAAAATTTGTTTAACATTTGTGCAAATATGTAACAAAGGGCAATAATATGGCAGTGTTTGTAGTTAGTTCTGAAAATCCTAATGATGAAATTTACCAATGTCAAATAGACCGACATGTGAACACCAACGAGGCACTTTCGCAATACACGAACGACATCCCACAGTTGTCCGATTTTAGCGTTACATTGGAAAAAGGTCTACGCGTGTATTTCACCGAAGCAATTGCTGCGCAACGAGCGGTCATCCATCGAATGTTGAATGTATTTGCGCTTGCTGTTTATTAACGTAGCTGGCCCAAAATCATTCACACATTTACGAACGGTAAATGGTCATCTTTGTCAAACATTTCGAGAGGCATGTCAGCGTTTGAGCTTATTGGAGGACGATTCCATTGGGACCAAACAATTGCTGATTCCGTAGCCACATTGAATGCGCATACAGAACGCAATTCGTCATCATTATGAAAACATTCAACGTTGTGGAACAAATACAATACAGAACACATTGCACAGTCCGGAAATGGCAATGCGTGACGAAACATACAACTGACTCACTGATTGCCATTGAGGATTTGTGCATTACGATAGTAAATAAACAATTAATTCAGGTTGCCATAATTACCGGCAAACCATCTGCTTTATTTGTGTATGCTCCAGACAAGAAATCGAAAAATGTCGTTTACCATAAAGCACTAGAGTAACCCGGATGGATTATTGACACGTAAAATGCTACGATTTGAATGAAACAGAACGAATTCGTTTCGATTAATGTTTATTAAATTTAAAATTTTGAATGTTCAGACAAGCTTACATTACATTAAATTCAACTACATTTGCAAAACCAAATAAAGCATAATTTATCAGTTGAATAACATATCATTGAATATATTGAATGCCTGTTTTTGCTAAATAAAATCCGACCATCCGGTGAAATGTCACAAAAACTGTAAGCAACTAAACGTCAACGCGCACGGCTTTTAGCCTTCTGGTAGCCAACTGTTATGGACAAAACGGAGTTATACCGGGTCCATCTAGTTAATAATGAAAATAAACACAAAACAGGTTTAAAAGAAATTTCAAAACGAGAAAATATCAAGCGACGAGGCTGCGTCCGAGTATCGTTCCGGGTTCCGGCTGATTTTTTTTATGTGACACTTCTACAGTCAGGAATCACTGTAATTGTACTGCCAGTGTGATATGTTGTTCTGGCCATAGTGCAGTGTTTGGTAGTAAGCTTACTTTGAAGGATAGAAGAGAAGAGAATAGATCGGAGGAGGTCTGGGTGTTGGAGCAGATGGCGATGAACCTAGCAGTGAACTCTTGGATGTCAATGATCGCCAAAACAGGATTTGGCACGTGATTGTTTTATATTATAGTTATTATTATTATTATTTACTAGCAAAAACCCGCGTGCGTTGCAACGCCTTTTAATAAAAAAAATTATGTGGGCATACTCCGGGATAGGAAATGGTTATAATGAAGCATGGTTATGGGTACATAAAAGAATTTAGAGTTACCTATAAAAAATATGCTTCAAATTTATTAAAATTCGAGGTTGAGCACCACCTATCGGAAAAAAAATTATGTGTGCGTTGTACGCGGTAGGAAAAAAAGTATAATGAAAAAACAATAAATCTGGAAAAAATTGCCTCTTCCCAATCTTATCGGTGATTCAATTAGAACAGCGTTATGTATTCAAGTAGATGCATCTAAACATATAACTTCTCGGTGAATTGGAATTTTAACTTTCTCTTTTCGGTTAGCCGTTACACTGCTCCCTTCTTACTCAGTATTCGTCCCGTTCCCGCTTCCTCCAGGTCCCGTTTTTTCGATCGAACTTTTTGGAAGCGAGAGAAGGCATCGTTTAACCTCGTGATGACAATGTAGGGCGCACAAATTTGCAAACTTCGACTCTTTCTACCGTTTTTACTGTTTCTATACTGGTTAGAGGGAATTTTAGAAATTTACTACATTTCAGAATGTGGCTTGGGAAAATTCGTGCGTCATATTGGACCCGCAATTTTGAATTTATAAGCTTTGATCATAAATTCGTTGTTTGCCCTAAAAGCCCCCAGATACCGATTTTCATTGCAATCGGAATATAATTGGAAAAATTCGTCGGCCATATTGGCGCGGCCATTTTGAATTTATAAGTTTTGATCATAAATTCGTTATTTGCAACCTTAAAAACCCCTAGATATTCACTTTCATTGGAATCGGAATACAATTGGAAAAATTCGTCCGCCATTTTGAATTTATAAGTTTTGATCATAAATTCGTTATTTGCAACCTTAAAAACCCCCAGATTTCGATTTTCATTGGAATCGGAACACAATTGGCAAATTCGTCGGCCATATTGGCACGGCCATTTTGAATTTATAAGTTTTGATCATAAATTCGTTATTTGCAACCTTAAAATCCCCCAGATTTCGATTTTCATTGGAATCGGAACACAATTGGCAAATTCGTCGGCCATATTGGCACGGCCATTTTGAATTTATAAGTTTTGATCATAAATTCGTTATTTGCAACCTTAAAATCCCCCAGATTTCGATTTTCATTGGAATCGGAACACAATTGGCAAATTCGTCGGCCATATTGGCACGGCCATTTTGAATTTATAAGTTTTGATCATAAATTCGTTATTTGCAACCTTAAAATCCCCCAGATTTCGATTTTCATTGGAATCGGAACACAATTGGCAAATTCGTCGGCCATATTGGCACGGCCATTTTGAATTTTTTTATAAATTATAGCCTATATGTTATTCTGATATATGAGCTATATTATTGTAAAGTTTCATTAAAATCCATTCAGTAGTTTTTGCGTGAAAGAGTAACAAACCTACATACAAACATTCACGTTTATAATATTAGTATTTGAATTTATAAGTTTTGATCATAAATTCGTTATTTGCAACCTTAAAATCCCCCAGATTTCGATTTTCATTGGAATCGGAACACAATTGGCAAATTCGTCGGCCATATTGGCACGGCCATTTTGAATTTATAAGTTTTGATCATAAATTCGTTATTTGCAACCTTAAAATCCCCCAGATTTCGATTTTCATTGGAATCGGAACACAATTGGCAAATTCGTCGGCCATATTGGCACGGCCATTTTGAATTTATAAGTTTTGATCATAAATTCGTTATTTGCAACCTTAAAATCCCCCAGATTTCGATTTTCATTGGAATCGGAACACAATTGGCAAATTCGTCGGCCATATTGGCACGGCCATTTTGAATTTTTTTATAAATTATAGCCTATATGTTATTCTGATATATGAGCTATATTATTGTAAAGTTTCATTAAAATCCATTCAGTAGTTTTTGCGTGAAAGAGTAACAAACCTACATACAAACATTCACGTTTATAATATTAGTAAGATTTGCAATATTTGTACAAAAGAAAGATTCTTAAATTAGTACAATAAACGAAGGAAAAAAAAGGAAAATTAACAGTAAAAAAATAACCTACTTACTAACCAATATTACAATATATCTTATAATATACATAAATAATAATTAAAAAAAAAACAAGATAAAGTAAAAAAGGAAAGATAAAAACAAATTATTATAGAGAGAGCAGCAAAAAGAAAAAAGAAAGTAAAAAAAGAAAAATTAGATTTGCAGTCTGAGAGAACTAGAGTGCAAGCAAATAGATAGATGGATAGTATTTGCATTTCAAGACGGTCTGCCCGTAAGGTATTAAAAAAGACGCCTTTTAAAAACACAGCTTGATTCAATAAATTGCAAATTATAAGGAAGAGTATTTCAAAGCAGAGCTGCATAAACAAAGTATGAACGTTGGCCTAGCAAAGGACGAAACCGAGGAATAATTACATTATTATTTCTACGCGATTGCGAGAACTGGAGGTATTCAGAGAGGTAGGAGGGTTTTCGCCGTCTAAGTATATCATGAAAAAACTTCAGCAACCTCAAGTCTTTATAAGTTTTTATGGAACGCCCCAAGACATTGTTCACAAAAGGCGTAGTGTGATCATACCGTCGTAGATTATAAATAAAGCGTATGCAATCATTGTTTGCGACTTCAATTTTCCGAGCACAAGAAGCGTCTAACGAAGGAAAGACTAAAGGCCCCCATACACGGTCCAATTGGTTGTACAGCGAAGTGCGGTTGTACAACCAAAACTATCGATTGTGGGCCGGTCGGCCGATCAAAATACATTGCGCTTATAGGTTTGATGAAAATCTGGTTGTACAGCCAATTTGACCGTGTATGGGGGCCTTAAGTAGCCATGCATTTGATGGGGCAGGAGTAGCGCTTTTGCTAAGCGCAAACGAAGGACGCAATTCATCAAGTTTAAATACAGACGGAGTTTCCTGAGAAGACAATAGGTTTTACTCACTATATAACGGATATGGTCACAACAGGTCATATCGTGGTTTAGAGTTACTCCGAGATTTTTAACACGATCTACACGCTGAATAGGATTGCCATTTAAAATGACTCTGGGAAAAACCAGACTGGGGTTAACAGAGTGAGCTAAGACTAAATATTGCGACTTGCCTGGATTGAGTAATAGGCGATTAGCCAAAGCCCAAAGAAGAACATTTTGTAAGTCCTCGGATAATTTCCGCACTCCTGACACCAATTGGTCCTTAGGCATAGAGAGGTACAGCTGTACATCATCAGAGTACATGTGAATTTTGGAGTTGTTAACTACTGCAGGAAGGTCATTAATGAATATACTAAATAGGTTGCGGAACACCACAGCAGAGGATGGTAGAGGTTGAAGCACGATTATGCAGCATTACCTGTTGCGAAAGGATATTCAAGAAACTATGCATAAGCTTGAGAGCAGATGAGGAGAAACTAAACTGTGTACGGAGCTTTTCGAGAAGTAGGGAGTGGTCAGTGGTCAACATTATCAAAAGCCTTGGAAAAGTCTAGTAGTGCAAGATAGCAGACTTGGTTCCTATCTAAGTAGTTCCTAATATCAGTCGTGATTTTAAGAAGTGCAGTATCACAGCTGTGGGATTTTCAAAAACCAGATTGGCAGGGATTTATAAGCTGATAACGTTCACAGAGCTCGACAATTTGAAATGCAATCAGTTTCTCAAGAACTTTAGCTAAAAACGGTAAGATACTAATAGGACGGAAGTCAGCAGGGCGCTCAGGGGTAGAACATTTGGCCACAGGGAGTACAAGGGCATGTTTCCAAGATTTGGGAAATTTGGAATTAGGAAGACATGAGTTAATCAAATGAGTTATAATAGGTAATAGACTAGGTAACAATAGTTTAAGAAATCTCGGCGATATCTTGTCGCTCCCTGTAGCATTCGATTGAATGCCATTTATAGCACATAAAACTTCAGCGTGGTTTACGCAGCGGAAACTAAATCCATTAGACGACGACAGAGGAACATGCGTAATATGGACAGAGTTACTTGAAGTAAAGTGCGAATTCAGACTTTCGGCATCGAAGTCATGGGCTATAGGCTCTTTTTTGATTGTACTTACTTAAGTTATTCCATAGTTTCTTCGATGGCAAAGTCGGGTTGAGTCGGCATGCGTAGAAATTTCGCTTGGCTTCTTTAATTTTAGCCGTGGTGATATTACGGAGTCGTTTATAAGAGTTTTTGGCACTTTCGGTTTTTAGTTTTACGAATCTTTTATAGAGATACTCCCGCTCAATAATTAAGGACTTAATTTCAGGACTGAACCAAGGCTTGGATTTTTCAGTAATGGTTTTTGTTCGAATAGGAACATACTCATCAAACAAGGACTGCATAAGCCCCCGCAAAAAAGTTGGTCTTATCATTAACGTCAGTCAATGTGAAAATGTTTTCCCAAGGTAACCCCTCACAACATTCAACTAGACTACGACGATCAGTGTTAGTAAAGTCACGGTAAGTAATTGTTTTAGCAGGTTTAGATCCAACTGGAATATTGCAACAGACATTTAATAGATCATGGTCTAGGAATCTCGGAGCAGAAATTTGGTTCTGAAAGACAATTAGGCGACTGATAGTTATGAGTAACGCAGAGTACCGTCATCAGCGAAGCTGTGAAGTGGGTTGGAATGAACAGAGAGTATGTCATTTATGAATTTTAAAAACGAGCGTTTGATACAATTGACAGAACAGGTCGATGGATGACGTGCTAGAAAATAAACGGACACTTCGTATAAAAAATTAGAAAGAGACGTAAAGATGACTGGAAGAAGAGACTTGAAGAGGCCCGAGCCATTTAAGAAGAAGATAGAATTGACCCCTAAGGGAAACAAGTAGTGACAGTGTTAGGTGATAATATCTCACGATGCAATACCACTCAATCTAATTCTTCGGAACTGAATCAAACCAATAGCTTGGAATTCAGCTCACAGAATAGGGTGCCAAACTCTCAAACTCTCACAGAAAGCAGCCTAGATTCACCAAAACTGCGCATACTTTGTTTGAAACGTATCCGCATCGAAATAGACGCGAGTGTGGTTTTACCAAGTATATTCAAGAATAGGACGGGCTAATGCGCAAAAGAAGGCTCTAGTAACCCATACATTATTAAATAGCTTATCGGGAGATCACGGATCTATCAGGAGAACCGATGGCTCTTTCACACAGTCTAGGGAAGAAACCTTGATAATATTGCTCCAGGCACAACCATTTCTTTCTAAAGTGACCAAAGCTGCCTGGACAAACACCGTGTTTTACCACGAAGCTATTAAGGAGGCGATTAGATCGTTCAAACAATTCAGGCCCCTTTGAGCAGACGGATTCTACCCTATTCTGCTACAGGATGGCTGCGACCTGGTCACTCCCTTATTATGCAAACTATTCAAGGCTTTCATCGCACATGGTTACGTCCCATCTATCTGGAGGAACGTCGACATATCATTTATACCTAAGCCAGGGCGTTTGGATTACACCTTGGCTAAATCTTCCAGGCCGATAAGTCCTTCGTATTTTGTCTTGAAAACAATGGAGAAAATTATCGAATTATCGATTATCGAGGGAAACTTATCTTCAACGCCAACCACTAAGGTCCTATTAGCATGCGTACCAGGCGGGCAAGTCCACTGAGACAGAATTGATACTTGTTCTTGGTCTTGCTAAATGTGCAAGAACAAGACAAGACTGCAAGAACAAGTCCATTTTTCTCATCACTAGTTTGCGCACAATGCATGCGAAGTTATTATGTACTTATGAACAAATGCTTTTACAAATATCATATTATAAAGTAAATATTCACACATTTATTTATATCATACTTACTTCAACATCATAATCAATTTTATATTTTTTGTTTTTAAAAGAATGAATTAAGGATAAAATTTTGCAAGAATCTTGCTAAAGTCTTGCTCTAAATATAAATGTGCAAGAACAAGACGATTTTTGCTCATCACTACCTCCTCCCTCGATGTGCAATGAATTCCTTTGGACCCAATAGCTACAGGTTTTCGGTTCCTTCTGCGATGTCCTTCCACTTAGGCTTTTCCTCGTATTCTTTCCATGACTTCTTCCTTCTTCTTCGATGGCTCTACAGCCCAATTCGAGCCTTGGCCTCCATCAGCTTCTTCCTCCAGACGTCTCTCTGCTCCGCAGCTTGGCTCCAGTTTCTTGTGTCGAGCAGTTTTGCTGCATCGGCCTTAACATTATCTTCCCACCTTAACCGTGGTTTGCCAACTGGTCTTTTGCCATCTGGTAGGGCTTTTTTGGTATCCTTGAGCCATCCATTCTTTGGACATGGCCGGCCCAACGTAAACGTAGTAGTTTGGCATGGGTCGAAAGTTTACATTCTTTGTATAAGTCGTACCATTCGTGATTGTAGCGTATTCTCCAGGCACTGTCTTCATTGATTGGGCCGTATATCCTTCAGAGAACCTTCCTCTCAAATATATCCAGCTTGCCTGCGGATTTCTGGGAGATACTCCAAGCTTCACATCCATACGTAGCTGCTGTACGTATGATGGTTTTGTAGATTCTTATTTTAGTTTTTCTGTGGATGTCTCTGGATTTCATTACTGGCAGTAGTGAGAAGTATGTTCTGTTCGCGGCGTTTATTCTTCTTTGTACGTCTATCGTTTCATCGTTGTCTTCGCTGACTGTGGACCCCAGGTAGTTAAATTGGTTTACCCGTTCAAAGTTATATTCCCCCCAGGTGGTATTGTGGTTTCTTCTTCTTCTTTCCACCCTTGACTGAATTAGAATCTTACTCTTCTCTGCTTTTATTTGCAGCCCTATATGTTTTGCTCCATCTTCTAATTCTGTAAATATTTCTCTAAGATATGACAGTGATCTTGCAAGGCAGTTTATATCGTCGGCATATCCTGCCAACTGTTTGGATTTGTTAAGCAGGGTTGCGTTCGCATCAATGTTAACCTTGCGAATTACTCCTTCTAGGCAGAGATTAAATAGCATGGGTGCCAGCCCATCGCTCTGCTTTAAGCCTCGCTTGACTGGGAAGGATTCCGTCAATTCTCCTTGTATTCTGACTGCACATCTTGCATTTTCCATTGTCATTTTTGTTAATTTTATTATCTTCAGGGGGATGTTTAGGTCCAGCATTGTTGCATACATTTGCTCCTTGTCGATGCTGTCGTATGCTTGTTTAAAGTCGATGAGAAGTTGATATACGTCAATGTTGTATTCCCAGCATTTTCGGAGGATTTGCCTTATTGTAAAAAGTTGATCCATTGTTGACCTATTTCTTCTGAATCCAGCTTGGTATTCACTTATTGCCGCTTCTGCGTAAGGTTCCAGTCTGGTTTTAATTATATTGGTCATTATTTTATATGCTGTGCTTAAAAGAGATATGCCTCTATAGTTTTCACAGTTGAATCTGTCCCCTTTCTTGTGTATTGGGCAGATAATGCTTTGCTCCCATTCTTCAGGGATTTTTTCATTCCTCCATGCGCAGCATAGTAATTCGTGTTTAGCTGCTGAGAGCGATTCGCCTCCTTGTTTGATCAACTCTGCTGGGATGTTATCAATTCCTGGAGATTTATTGTTTTTTAATGATCGTATGGCACTTTGTACTTCTTCCAGAGTTGGTACATTTGTTTCCATGACAAAAGCGGGGAAATATCTGGGAGGTCTCGTTGAGCAGGAGCGCCTGGTCCTGAAATCCTATACTTCGCTCGGCAATCATCCTCTGACACTTTTCCTCGTTACGCCGACGATATTTAAAACATGGTTTGCGATATTTCATCATTCTTTCTCCAATTTCCAAATGCTTTCTAATTCCTTTGTAGATGACCCGCCTCACCACAGTTCCAGCATAGCAAACCACCACATACTTCCGAGGTGTTGATTCGACGGCAAATGTTCCCAGTCGTATTAATTTCCCTGAGGTGAACTGTACTACTTGTTGCTGGCTTTGCTGCCTCGTTTGCCAGAGCATATGCCAAAACTTCGGCGGTAATATTCTTTCCAGACTCTTGCTATCTCGTTAATGTAGTATTGACCGAAACTAGAATTTCTCTGCTGCTGTGACCTTACTGATCATATTAAGGACCTTGCTTTTTCCTCCTCCGGTCCAATAATCAGCTGTTTCTCCGAATTGGAGCTTGTAAGTAGGCCAGAGGTTTTGTCCGCCAAAAGTTGGAGGCTGAAGTTTCCTAAGTTCCTGCGTTGAGGTCGCTGTGTGATGAATCTTTACCCTTTTTTCGTCGGCTTTGACGCCTTTTGGTTCAATTTCGGGTTTTCTCAGATTACTCCATAAGTTTCATGTCATGTAGCTTTTGTCAATTCTCTGTTCCATCTCTACATATGGGAAAATTACCTTTGAATTATTTCTTTAATTTTTCAACCTAGCACAAGGCAGCACTTTCAGTTTACGAAAAGTATGAAAAACATACGACCTAGACCATTTTTGTGAATGGGACTATTTTAGGTAATGGTTTGATGCATCAGAAACCCAAGAAAAAATACTGTTACCAATACAAAATAAAAAATACAAAACTTCAGATGCAAAATTTCGAGTCGAGCCTATACATATATCTTCAAAATAGGACCAGCGAACTTTCTGTTTATATACCTGAACCCATCCAATCGTACGTTGTGCTAAATCAGTATAAGAGGAAGGGCTCTGGCTCCCTCTCTATAACATTTTTTTTTTTCACTAAACATATCGAAGAAGCATTCCTTAAAGGATTACCATAACACCCCGTACCAAATTCCACTGGTGCAAAATATTTAAAAAATATTTACATGAACATTATGCTCATTTGTATAAAGTATTGGTTTCTACACATTTTTTTAACAATTAAAATAAAATGTGGTATCATATTAGCATGATATGAAAAACTAAATTGAAACTACGAAATCTGGGTTAAAGTAATTTCACTATCTTCGAAATTTTTCTTTTTGATAGATTAAAGGCTACATTTACCGAGAATGAACGTAATCTGATTGGATACAGGGTGTAAGATCTTCAGTCAGACGGTTATTTAAATTATTTGACACTGAAATTACAGGCGCGCCCAACAATTAAAAAACGCTAGCTGATAGAGTTTCTACCATAGGAAGCGCAACTGATTATTGTTTTTGTCACTTCGAAAACATAATTAATACTCTGTAAAAATTTGGTGATGGGTGAATTGACTTTGAGCTCCACTTTTTATAGCTGGTTTATAGGGGTAGCTTAAGTACCCTCATCAGTGCAGCTGACTATTGTTTTTATCTTTAATATTATTTTAACTAAAAATTGACAAATTTTCAAGAGGAGTGAAATGATTTAAAAAGAAAAATATTGACATGTTTCCAATTTTTTCAAGTTCAGCTATACCTATATGGCTGGAAGAGTTGGATACCTACTAATATGGTTGCTCAAAAAAAATCGGGCATTGATTGTGTCCTTCGCAACGTTGCCTCCCGGACTATTAACTCTATAAATAGCAACTTCACTATTACCTCGAAAACTGCACTTGTCCTCCTAATTGAACATCTCCTTTTACAAACAGAGCAACATTGTTATTCTTGTTGTCCCATTTTGATTTCACTGAATTTATCTACTATGACATCACGTAACATTTTTTTATGTATATCATGTTACCTGTGCTACACCCGCCTAAAGCACGTTCTCGAAAAAAATCGACCTGCAGACGAAGTTTAGATTGAAATAAAGGGTTTCATAATCGAAAAATAAAATAATGCGAAAAGCATGTTACTTAATATAAGTACGTATATTGCCGCCATATAAATAAATTTCCTTAAATGAGGGGAATTTACGGAATCTGTCAACACTCGAACACTTCTAGCGCAAAAGGCCTACAAAATATAACACGTTGGAGCCAGTTAAGTGCTGCTGAAGCTCTAACGCATAGACGTTATCCTGCAGCCGAAGCCTGGGAGGCATCTTAACTACCAAGCCAAGTAAGCTCCACTCCCCGCCCATTCCACTTTATGCCCGTCACTACATTAATGTCAGCTCCTTGGGGCACCCGCGTAAAAGACGTATACGGATGATGAGGAGTTGAAAAGGTCCTAAGACGCATATAAGTCATACTGTTGAATGGGGCCAGGAATTAGCATTTCAAAGTTCATCACATGTGCCCAACCAGGAAATTTGGTACTAAAGGCAGCCAAGCAATCTAAATTGGGTGGCGGATGAGGTGTCGACATCGTGTAAACACACTTCAGTTTTAGTTGCTGGGAATCCTTGGATCCTTGGATCTGCAGAACAGCTCTTTTCTGTCTATACGCACTCCCAAATGAGATTAATGCTATCTAAAGGGACTTAATAAGTAGAGGAAATTTATGTATAACTGTTATTATCGCACGTTTGTGATTCTGTATGAAATTCTGCTCGTAGTCATAACACAGGCGGAAGACAATTTCTTTTAAGCTTTTCAAGTCCTTACAGGATGTCGTTAAATGTGATTTATTGGAGGAAATGTGGCTTGATGAGAATTTTTGATAATTGACTTAGAGCAATTGCCCCAATTCTGGGAGCTTTGTTAATACTGTTTCTGGCTACATTTCACTTTATGGAGTGTTGAGAGTTATTGATATATGTTCTGGAACAATTAAAAAAATGTTTATGTGCCCAGAAGTAGATCTTTGAGATAATATTGAATAATGGCAAATACAAAATTATTGATATGTGTGTGACTTGTTAGTTTTGCTGCCGAAACAAATCATTAGGAATTTTCAATAATAATAGATAATCCTTTCATGAACTAATTGTCACTATAGAACAGTGTTTCCCAAACTTTCGAAATCTGAATACCCCAATTATAATTTGCGTAATAACGTTAAATACCCTTCTTCAACAAATGCATGTAAGCACTTAAATAATTGAAATACGTAGCGCGACAAAAGTTTCAGGTAGAAAAATCGGACGAAGCTAAGGTGGGGTATACTGACCGCAATGTAATTAATTTCTAACTTTTTCTAATTGTTCTAAGAAATAAGGTACAATTACCCAATTTTAAAACACTTCTCTTAAGACTAAAAGCAAGTGGTTGTTAGAGAAGTTGTAGATTTTATGTTCCTTAATATTTTTTTTTAAAGAAATCGGTACTAATATGGGCAGTGGAAAGCGTTTATCACGTGAAGAAATTGGTACTCTAATAGGCCATTCGCCGTTAGAATTAAGGACCCCGAAAATTACGGAAGCAAGCCAAACCAGGGAGATGAGAGGCCACAACAGAGAAAGAAAGAAGTAGAATCCTGCGAACAGGGACAAATTCATCCCTGACAAGGGTAATTGAAACTGAAGTTGGAGTAGTGCAAAGGATTTTAAAGCGCTCATCAGTTCTCAGTCGCCGACTCAAGAAAAAGCCGTTATTAATGCCTAGCCACAAGGAAAAAAATAGTGTGCTTAGGACCGCTGGAAGTGAAATCTTTTATGGCCAGTCTTTATTTCCGAATCAATGCTAACATTGCAGCAGAATA
Source organism: Thereva unica (assembly GCA_949987705.1). Lineage (NCBI taxonomy): Eukaryota > Metazoa > Arthropoda > Insecta > Diptera > Therevidae > Thereva > Thereva unica. Next base: position 77,645,811 of record OX465283.1, on the reverse strand, counting down.
AGAGTTAATAACTTTTGTTTATGAATATTCCATTTAAGCTTATTTTATTGTTACTTGCGGTTGCAACAAAATAAGAAAAACAACAACGTAATAATACATAATATACATAATTCATGATACAACCAACATACTACTTAAGGCATAGTACAAAATACATAATATATAATACATAGTAAATAGTACATAATACATAGTTCATAGTTCATAGTACATAATACTTAGTACATAGTATTTATTACTAGTACATAATACATAATATACCTAGTACATAATACTTAGTCCATGGAACAAGGTGCATCTTCTTCTGATTCCCTTTTAATCCTTCATGGCACAGAGGGCGGAAACAGTTTCCCTCCATCGGACTCTGTTTTGTGCGACAGCTCTCAGCTCCGACCAGGATCTCCCAGTTCTCGCGGCCTCTGCTAATAGGGTTATCCTCAACGTTGTTCTAGGTCTTCCGATCGTTCAGGGGGTTTGCATTTATACACATTTCTTTAGTGTTAGTCGGATTCAGCCTTAAACCTTGTAACGAACCACGTTCGTTACTAAGAACCTTCTCTTAGAAAAATACTAAAGTAACCCCACTGACATATAGAATGGACTGCTTATGAGAAATTTTTCATGGCACCAATTTGTTCCATAGGCTAAAAACCTTTTTTCACTCCATGTAAACACCGGAATCACTTTTGAAATTTACATTTTTCTAAATACGTACTTAAAACATTAAAACAACACAAATATTTTGTTTAAAAAAAATAATAAACACTATTTTCACTTTTTCACCTTTTAAAATGCCTTTTTTTCATTAATTTGCAAATTTTATGTGTATCTGATTTAAGTTCTTAACGCCTGTCTTAGCACCTGACATTCTGTATGTCAAAATCCGGGGGCTTATGGGGAAAAGAGCAAAAGATATAAACATCACTATACCCGTCTATTTTTTTCTAATTGATTTTATTTCTGAGTGCTTCTGTCAGTTTGGGGGCTTATGGATGAGCGAGCGACTATACCTTTTTGGTGCCATCGGTTTGTATGGGAATAATTGCTGATGAGCAGTCCATTATTATATGTCAGTGAGTAACCCGTTTCAACTCTAAAAGGCATTTCCTAACAAAGCTTCAGGAAAAATAAATATTTACTCAGCAGGCTGGGTGATTCTCCTTTGAAAGCTCACTTCAAAGCGTTAAAGCTTCCTACGCCGACGAGCTTTCGGGCTATAAAATAAACCGCTTCACCAGACTAAAATTCAGTCTTTAATCAGGCTCGTTATGGAGAGGTCACCTTCTCCGGTCCTAGATCGTGTCGTGGTGTATGACCGGCACGGTCACACCAAAGTCTAGAAATTAACAAGTCTTTCATCTTCATATGGTTAATGAGTGAATGGCGAACAACTATATGCACAAGTTCTTCAAATGACAACATTTTTATATGGGGATAAACTTAATGTATTGGTGCATATTTGCTCGTTTGTTTTGATTTATGAAAAAAAAAAACAGCTGATTAAATTTTCTTTCTTTTTCTGTTCTGCATACTATATCGTAAAGAGAGAATCTGGCTTTGTCTCGCCGAGTTCACAGAGTATGCGTTGAGTTTTGCTCAGCAATAATATTAATATATGCACGCACACAACTAACGGGGGGAAAATTTTGTATGAAGATGAAAGACTTGTTCCCAGTAGGAAATAGTGCAAGCGCTTATGGGATAATCAGAGAATTCATGCATGAAAAATCAAATAAAGTAAGTTCTTCTATTTGTAATAACTAAGAAGCGAATAGGTAATAACTACACTTTAGTCGGGCGAGAATGAAACACGTGAGAACGCGCTGAAGGTACCTTTTACAAATGTAATGTCTGGTAAGTGTACTTACCACCCTAGGACATCTACGTGTAAAAGTAATCGATTCTGTAATTGGTAATGTAACCTATTGACATTACAAATCGACACTACTCAATCGATTCGGTAATGCTTACATTTCCTACTGGGTTATTACTAGACTTTGGGTAACGCTATACACTTTACACACATTACCAGGGGAATGTTGCCGAGGCCTTGTCGTGTGGTACGATCCGACTATGTGCCGAAGTAGCGAATCCTAGACCGTGTCGTGGTGTACGTACAGACAAAACCTACCGACCGCATCCACGTAGTATCCGACCGACTACCGAATACCTGAGGAATGTTTCCTGGACCAATGTCGTGGTGCATGATCCGACATTGTTCCCGGCAGCATTTCCTATACCAGTGTCGCCACCCAACCACACACTGAACATACACACACACACACACACACCCACACACACATGCTTCTAGACCACTGACCCCAGCTGTAACCTGTAGAATAAGTAATAAGTAGATAGCTGCTTAACAATAAACACCAGTAAGAAGCATGTATCTACAGACAAACCCTAGTTAATTACTTCGATATAACTATAAGAAACCTGTAAACATGTATCCCGTATTTACTTAGATTTAAGAGACCTAAATTGTTAGTGCATAAGAAATATTTTGAATAAATAAAGAAATGTTATTTTGTAAGAAAGTGTTTCTTCTCACACGACCTTGAACAACTCGAGAGCTCCCGGCAACCCTCCCTTAAAATAGGAGGTTAGAGAACACTTCCGAGAGAACACCATTACAGCCTAAAGGATTACTTTTTGTTGCCAAATTGTCTGTGGGCCAGCAACCAGATATCATCCGCGTAGTCAAGATCCTTAAAGTGGTCTAGCAAACCCCATTGTATGTCGCCTGTTCTACTATCTAGAGCGCTGACAAGGATGTCGTTTACTACTGTAAGAAATAGTAATGGCGAAAGTATGCATCCTTGTCTTACTCCTGAACTCACCTCACACTAACAAGGTGCATAATACATGGTAATCGATACATAGTGCATTGTGTAAAATGCATTGTTTATAGTATATAGTGTATAATACATAACACTTACTATATACATAATATAATATAATTAATATAATATAATTAATATAATATAATATAATATAATAAAATTAATATAATGTAATATTATTTTAAAATAACATACTACATAATACAAAGTAAAACTCACTAAGGCAAATTTTCCTCACAAAAGTGCGCATAAAAAGTGCATAATATATACCAAAGATAAGTAAAATACAGATGCCCAGTCGAATAGGCGAAACGTGTTATATGTTGCTGTTCCATCCATCCAATGGCGCTACAGCCCAAATCGAGCCTTGGCCTCCTCTAGGGCAGTTCTCCAAGTTTGATGGTTCCTTGCAGCAGTTCTCCAGTTTCGAATGATGAGAATTGTCTCTTCTCGCTGTCATAGCCCAGTACTGGTCGTATTACTCTTTTGTAGAGTGAGAGTTTCATTTTCCTGTGCAAAAATGTTGAGTGCAGGATTTTTTTTGGGCATAAAAGGCTCCATTAGCCAGTAGTATTCGTCTAGTTATTTCTTCCTTTTCTTCTTTCCTTTTTGTAATCGTAGACTCATGGTAGACTGTTTTATCGACTACTTCTAGGTTCTGTTCGTCGATGGTTATATTTCTTCCCACTCTAAGTCTTCCTGCTCTGAATTGTGGCATCACCTTCGTTTTTTCTTCGTTTATCTTCAGGCCTATGTCCTTTGCCGCCTCTTTTAATTCCACATAAGCTTCTTTGCTGCTTGCTGACCTTCGCACGATGTTCACGTCCTTCGCATTTCCAAGTAATTGTACTTACTGCGTAGCTATTGATTCACTCTCTATTCTTTTCTTTTCTTTATCACCCATTCTAGTGCCAGGTCGAAAAGCATGGGGGCCAGTCCATCTCCTTCTCTAAGTCCTTGTCGTACTTCGAACTCTTCTGTTACTGCATTTTGGATCCTTACTTTCGCCAGGGAGCTATTCGCAGACCCAGACGCTGCATGTGAGTTCGTGTAAGTTTCTTAAGAGTTGGCGTCCTTCTTCCTTTAGTAGCTCAGCTGCCCGTACCTCATCCAGTGTTGGTCGTTCTATTGGAATATTATCTCGAGGATTTACAAATGCCTCCGCCTGTGAGTCTTCGTTTATTCTTGGAGTTGGATTCAATAAGTTTTGAAAATATTGTCTCCATCTTTCCCTTATCCTATAGGGGTCTGATAATAGGCTCCCATCTGTGTCCTTGCAGATATTCGTTCTTGGCTGAAATTTATTGCTGATCTGGCGCATTCCTTTGTAGGATGGCCTAATTCTCCCTTTGTTAAAGTCGTCCTGTATCTTTAGAATCATCCTGTTTAGGTGTCTCTCTTCTTCTTTCTGCACAGCTTGTCTGCAATTTACCTTGAAGACTTTCATCGTTGCTCTTGTGGGCGTTGTGATGTACTCCCGGTGGCCTTTGTTTCGTTGTTCTATTGCCTCTTATTGGCTCTACAATCCTGATCAAACCAGTTAATTGCAGTCTATCTGGGGGCCCAGCCTAGGGTCTCTTCTGCTGCCTCCTTTACGCTGTTCTTCAGTTTTTCCCATTTGTTGTTGATATCGGGCTTTGCTCCTACTCCTACTCTCAGGTTTTGTACGATAGCATTCTGATAGGCTTCTCTTCTTTCTTCAAGTTTAAGGTTGTCTGTATCGTATCTCAGTTGTGTTTGCCCTCTGTGAGTTTGTTGGGCTTCTAAATTTCATTTTGACGATATAGTGGTCCGAGCCATAGCACGCTCCTCTCAAAGTTCTCATATCCTGTATACTCGTGGCCCCTCTTCTCTCAGTTAGGACGTAGTCTATTTGATTATTTGTTACCCCGTCTGGTGACTGCCACGTCCTCTTATGAATATTTTTGGGCGGGAACATTGTTGAACTTACTACCATTGAGCGAATTCAGCTAGATCGATCGCTATGCTACCGTTGTCATTGGAAGCGTTGTGTAGGCTATACTTTCCTATGATTCCTAGGAACTCCTCTTCTTTTCCTACTTAGGCATTCATGTCTCCAAGCACCATTTTAATATAGTTTGACGGTATTAATCCGATGCGAGACTGATGTTTTGTAGACTTGTTTTAATCCGAAGCGTACATATTCTATTATTTACTGGCTGGAGGTCCAGAATCAGTGATTTCATTTTCTTTTCTACTATGAAGGCAACTCCGAACTCTCTTCTTCCATTCGATGAATGACTGGGGAGTATCGTGTGGGTCCTGAGATCCATTATGCCACTGTGAGTTCATTTGGTTTCCTGTAGAGCTGTTGCTATGCCGTATTTTTCCAGTAATAATAAAAGCGAACTCTTCGTGCGCCCGTGCTGTTTAGTGTTCTGACGTTCCAAACTGACGTTCCAAAGCAAATTCTATATCGTGGTGCGTTGCCGTTGGGTCCGTCCTGCCCGGGACCTGCTTGAGGATTCGTGACGGGTGGGTTTTTACGGTGGAAGGTTGTCAGCTTGCCACCCAACTCCCAACCTGGAGGACCAGTCCGGTAATTGTTTCTTTTTGAGGCACGAAACACTCGCCTTTTACCTTCTCTCCGTCAGTTACTCTTGTATAGACAAGAGCATTCAGGGGTCACCCGATATAAAGTCTAGGATTCGGTAGCATATCGGAATATCTTAGATCGTGTAGACCTTAGATCGCAGATGTCGTTGCTCAGGATTCATCTCTTTGATGTACCGGCACCAACAAAGGTTCCTGAGGCCGTTACTACCATTCGACTCCCAATCTACATACATTACAATTTATTTATGTTCCTTTCCAGTCTGATATTTGCTAAACCTACGCAGGAGTACTAGATATCAATTCGCTGACAAAGGTAACTAACTGTCTATCCACTTAATTGTGATTAGTAAATTTCATTAAAATTCAAAATTAAAAAACTGAAATAACAATTTCTAAAATAATAAAATCTCAAATAAATACAACTTTCGTCCTTTTTATCCAGGTAAAAACCGAAATGGCCAGCACCTGATTAAAATTCCGGAATATTTAAAAAAATATCATAAAGTGGATTTACGATTCTTTCTCCCACGAACTCGCTTTGATATTGCTTTAGTTACTGGGGCAAAGTAGCTTCCTCCTCATTTCGCAGGACTCTAACTTGGAAATTAGATTACAGGACTCTTCCTTATCTGATTATGAAAAAAATTTAAATAAATTGTAATGAAAAACATAAGAATATTTACAGAAATCAGGAAATGAAATTCGAAGTAGACATTTTTTTGTATGTTTATCAGGCCTTCATTCTGGTTAGAAGAGGGCGAGGGAATCGCTTGCAGGTTTCTTTTCTGTAAGAACAATGGTCCTTTGGGATTTGATGATGTTTACCTGAAAACCGGAATTTTTTATTAAAAGCGTTAAATTTTTTCGTAATGCATTAAATATTAAATAGAGAAACTTTTTGTGGAACAGGTACGCGGAAATTTTGTATAATTTACCTGTGCGTAAAGGTGATAAGCAAGTTCCACTTTTGATACTAGCAAAAAGGACATCAGTTCGGGGTTGTTTGTTTATTGAAGTGTGGAAATTTAGATTTAATTTTTTCTGACTGAAAGTGAAATATTTCTGAGACAATGACGATTGTTAAATCGATTTTGCTAAGCAACGCGACATATGGCGAAGTGTGTCTGTCTATTCATATTGAGAGTTTCTTCTAGTGGTCTGTAAAATGTGCCAAGAATAAGGTGATATTTGTGATATTTGTCTGTAATTTGTTACTAAACAAAAAATAAAGTAAAGAAAATACATAATGACGTGCGCTTAAGGAATTCTTGTCATTGGTAATCATTTGTGCAATTGTGAACTGAAGAAAATTGTCAAAATATTAAGGAAGTAATAACCCGGAGCAAAATTAAGCAGTAAGTAAATTTAAATCAAAATTATGTGCGACAACCTAAATTATCCGCATATGTACCTACCTTTTTCATATGATACATTCAAAGAAACTTGAACCGTATACATGATATTCTGAAAAGTATTTGCATTCTTTGATTAAATGGAAAGTTTTATGAAATATTATTATCAAATTTTTAAAGAATTCACAGGAATTGGAAAATATTTCAGATTTTGTTCAATATTTAAAAAGACCGAAAGATTAATAAAACTACACTCAACTTCATATAAAAAGGTCCTTTCTTTTTCCTTGACTATTGCGACGTGCGGTCCAAGAAAGGATAGATAAACAAATCATACAAAGGAAATGGATTTGGAATGGCCACACCTTGCGTGGTGCAAACGAGAATCTAGCCAAACGTGCTAGACGTGCCCTTGACTGGAATCTGCAACGAACCCGTCGAGTTGGAAGATCTAGAACAACTTGTAGGAGAACCTTACCAAAAGAGCCCACAGCAAGGAGGACAACTGTTTCCAGAATATGTCACCTGCGGGAATAACGGAGCAGACGAAACAGAATCCTGCACTTATAACACACTAGCTCGATGTTGACCAAAGACCTTGCTTGTAAATATGCTTGTTTTCTCTGCTACCTCCATTACTGAGTTTCCACGAGACTTTAACCTGGGTTGAACCCGAGTTATACGTTATGGAAACAGCAATTCAGAGTTTTACTGAAGGGTTTTCAACTAAAAACGGCCCGTTGGGGAAGGTACAAAAAGGGAAAGTGGTGGGCCTCGCTTGGACATCAGAAGAGAATAAATACTTTTAAAGAAATGTCTATAATATAAAAAAAAAAAATTTAAAACCCGACTTCAGAAAAAAACCATTCCCGCGATGCACAAAAAAGGATGAAATAATTGTTTGTAATTCTTAACAACATCAATCCAATCAGAATGGATCTAGAAAGAAGAATCACTTTTTTGTGCATCGCGGGAATGGTTTTTTTCTGAAGTCGGTTTTTAAATTTTTTTTTATTTCGTGCTTTTTAGTCCATTCATTTTTTAATATTGCCTGTCATTGCAGGGAGCCTACGTTTTTACGCTCCTCAAAAGCGTTCTAGGAGCAATATAAAAAACCTTTTTAAAAAAGAAAAAAAAAATTGTTTGCCTTTTTTAGCCAAGCCCGAGATTTGGTTCCCCAAAGCGGTCCCCCAACTGAATTCTAACCACTTCCAAAAGCTGCTTGTCCTTCGCATCGAAAGAGAACTGGGCTATTGGTTATGCTAATGTCACATTTTATGGTCACGAGCATAATTTCCGTTTTTTTTTTGTTGTATAAAATTTATGAAAACTCCAGTAAAGGGAGAGTGCTCCAAATAAACTCTCCTGTGCATCGCTCCCAATTTTCCCCACTCGTTGGTTAAAGTACTTACCCTGTATAGTATTAATTCCGTGACAATAAAACAATTTGTTCGCTGCCAATGAAAGGTTCAAGGCTTGCAAATTTTAATACTATTTAATGCCTAACTTCTTTTCAGAAAGGCGGTAAAGTAGCTTTTTAATTCCAAGGATAATACTCGTAAAGCTTACTGTACTATACTCGTCATACACTTTCATTTGATACCCATACCAAGGCCGTTGCAAAGAAAAAGGTAAGCCGCCATTTTGTGTTGGCCGCATTTTGGGTTTTGAAAGACGCCACATAGCGAAGTGTATTCTACTTGTCACACCTTTTCATTTGATCCCCATGTCTGGGGTCGGGGAGCGCAATTGCAAAATTTGATTGCAGATTGTATTGTCATGCGAACTATGCGTATGTGCAAAATTTGCAGTTGATCGGTTATATGGAACTGGGTCAAAATCAAGTTGCAAGATTTGCTTACACTACACACACATACAGATCAAGATAATATAAGGCATATAAAAAGTTAAGTTGCCATTGATATCGGGAAAATTAAATGTAAACAATAAAATTCTTTGATTCTTCATCAACGTCATGGTATATTTCTTTATTCGATATAAACAATAGTTTTTTGAGCTGCAAATTTCGCCATAATTTTGTTCTCATCGGCTTTTGTTCTGGAAGCAAATTTACAGACGTATTCACGTCGAAAACTTGTTTAATATGGAACAAAATTCCCCGAAGAAAATAAAAAAATAATTATTTTGTCGATATATAGAAAAAAAAAGCACCGCGAGCCCAAGGATCGAACTCGCACCCCACAGATCCCACAGACAAGAATACTTCTCTGTAGCCCTTTGCGCTATGTCAAGTACTATCGGCCGCTGACCAATATGTTAATAAATCATTTCAGAAAGAAGAAAAAGAGAAAAAGAAAACACCCGGCCTGCCCCGGCCAGGGATCGAACCTGCAAACGCCACACTACGCTGAATCGAGAATCCGACGCTCTACCCACTCCCCCATCGGCCTGCTGCCAGATTTACAACAATAAAGTAATTTGTTCGGTGCCTATGACATGTTTAGGTTGAACCAATTTTAACAGTTTTTTATGCCTAACTTCGAACTCCGTTATCAGAATTTAGAAAAAATTTAACGGGACCATCGTGGGAAGCTCCCCCTTCAAATGAACCAAAAAAAGCAAAAAAGTTATTGGGTTACAAAGTTATGCGTGAACAGGACCACAAAATACCTACACGTCGAATTGAGTAACCTCCTCTTTTTTTGAAGTCGGTTAAAAATTAATTAATAGAAAAAGATAGAGAAAGACGGAAGGCAGAAATCGAAACGTATAAAGTTAAGGCGTTGAGTTGAAGTGTCATGTCGACTCAACTCGACTCCCATGGAAACTCGGTACATGACACCCAATTTTATTGCGTACGCGGTGTTTATTTTAAATTGTTACAAAGAAAAGCAATTGCTTGAATTGTTATCCATCAATCCGGTCGCTCGGTGCACCCCGAGAGCTAATACTCTATGGCAGGCTGTGAAGTTTAATCATTGCTCAGAACTGGCTCTTTTTTTTTTCTTTTTCACATGTTGGAACTTTCTAGTACAACATATTTCGTTTTATCTTCTTGGATCTCGTGGGCCGCACAATTTTCAGGGAAGTGCCGCACGAGTATTTTGAACGAGTAAAAGTATTTAATCGAGTACTCTCCACCGATTCGGTATCCTTACCTGCGACTTCATCATAGTGCCTAAGATGTTCACCGGTGTCTGGCTCGACTCAACCAAAGGACTCTTCGTCCTGCTGGGCATCTAGGCATGTCAGGTACAGCTGTGAGTCTCTGTACCGAAACGGTGGACTTATTTTCCCCATCATCCACGTCAAGAACATGAGCATGACCTGAAACTCATCTTAAGACTTCTGTGGGTATACCAGCGACTCCTGGACATCTATAATTTTTGAGTTTCCCTATGGAATTTGAAACTTTTTCTCATTGTAGGCTCTGGCGTATCGTCTGGGTCATCTGAAGTTCGGTTGTCTGCTTCTCCCTAGTTTTTCCTTTGAAGAAGCCGAATTCCTCCCACACATCAAGCATGTCATCGATACTACTCTCCACAGTGCCATCTTCTTTTCTTACGATGATGCAAGTCGGTTTGTATCCCTTTTTAAAACATTTTTATTAGCTCGCTTTCTTGCCTATCTGTTTTTCCGGTACATATTTTGCAATCGATTATTTTCCGATGATGCTGAAATTTTGTGCACAGCTTTAGCTCCCATAGCAATGCAATATATTTACTCAATATAATGTAAGATCCATGACGGCCGTCTTAAAAGTTCGAATTAACATTTCCTTCATAACCTCCATGCTATAGACAACAGTAAGGAGAGTAGAGTAGCTGGGTTAAGAAATCAATGGTATGAGTATGCGCCCCACCATTTTAATTTCCCAGTTTATAGGGAAGTTATTGTAATCGGTCCGAAAATCGAAATCAAAATTTCATTTTTCAAGACCCCAACAGCATTTAAAAAAAAAATTGAGAAGTATGTGTGTGTGTGTTTGTATGTGTTCTTAAGGTATGTGGTAAGTTTTTCCTGCACGATGTCACGCGAACCAAAAAAGACATCATGTTCGTTAAGGTGTCGTTCGAAGCGTATTAACAGAAATGTGATCTATAAATATTTTCATAAAATTCGGTCGAGCCGTTTTTTTACGACTTATGTGATTTTTGTACCTGCACGATATCGCGTAAAGTAAAGATGACTTTTTTTAATAATTGGTCAAGCCCTAATCGGCTAAGAGTCACAAGTACTTTCAATTGATAAGTTTTTCTAAATACTCGTGCGGCACGTTTTTCTATGATCGTTGGAATGAAGACCGAATGAAGCCCAACATCGGGAAACAAACCAGCGATTCTGAAAACACATTAGAGCGTATTAAGATAGCGAAAATAGTGCTTTTCGCTTGCAAAAAATCTATTGGGAAGAAATGGGGCTTCTCCTCTAACATAGTGCAATGGATCCATACAGCGATCGTCCGCCCAATTCTCCTCTACGGGGTCCTAGTATGGTTGCCAATCCTGAGTAAAACCACCGTGCTAAACAAACTGCAGAAAGTATAAAGATATGCGGAGGTATGCATAACAGGGGCACTTTGCTCTACACCAACAGATGCCCTAAATGTTATGTTATACCTCCCTCCTTTATATCTTGTGGCAAGGGAAAGCGCAACCCTTAGAATAAAACCATCTGGTTTTTTGACCGGAATCAGAGGAGGGCACATAAAGGCACTATCTCCACAAAAACCAACTTCTGCATACTCGATATTACCTTCACGAGGAGCTATGGGGTGCACATCCCTTCACTTCGTGAAGAAATAGACCACTCAGTTTTCAGGGTACCATAAACTTCTTTACTGGTGGCTCTAAGTTCGAGGGTCGGTCGGGAGCAGGAGTATTTTACCCAGAACTTGGAATTGAAGTCTCCTTCCGACTACCCGATCACTACAGTTTATACCAAGCGGAGGTTCTAGCGGAGGCTGTTCAGCAAATCAACCAGCAAGGCGATAGAAATCGGACTGTCTACATCTTCTTTCAGATAGTCTGTCGGCTCTGAAAGCCCTGCGCTCTTGCACAAACAGCTCTAGAACTACCTCTGAATATCGCAGATCTCTTAACGAGATGGGTCAACAGTTCAGGACCCTCCTCGTATTAGTGCCCAGTAACTGAAATATAGAGGGAAATTGTAAAGCTGACAAATTGGCTATAAAAAGTATGACCACTACTCTCCTTCCAAGAGAACCCCGTTGCAAACAGCACACAATGCAGCAAGCGAAAATGCATTGAACAAATCTTAATAAATGCAGTTTGGCCAAATTAACCTGACCCTCTTATGATACTAGACGGACCACTTCACTACCTGGCCTCGGGAGACAAGACCTCTCAGTTATAGTGGAAGTGCTGACCGGACCCTGCCTGATAGGGACGCATGCGAACCGCTTAGGTCCTGAGACCTACGATTTTTGCAGAAGCTGTAAGAATCCGAACGAGGCGGAAAGTGTACTACATCTCCTCCATCACTGCCCAGTCCTAAGCAAAAGGAGGTTAACCACATTTGGTGAGCCCTTTCTAAGCACGCTTGCAGAAATCTCGAAGTTTGGGATCTCGCAACTTAGAAGATTCATTACTTCCTCGAGATGGTTTAGCGAAGAAACGACACTTTAACATCAGGTTAAAAGTGGGATCACTTTGCCATCACAATAGGCCTATCCTTTCGGCCTAAGTATATGGGCCTAAACCACCAGCTTAGCCATATCGAACTTAACCTAACCTACCACCCCTGATCTATGCACTAGCATGCCTAGAATCATATTTAGGTTGAGACCCTTTCTCTAAAGGTCTTGTTGTTATGCAAGCTATCTTTACCCTTTCTTCGATTTTCGGCCCATCATGTTCACTCATTGAGGCATATCCATTTTATTTTCCCAGTAGATTGACTGCCAGACTACCTGCTAACTCTGTTCAGGTATCCTTCCATAATTTCACTAAACACGGATGGAAAGATTCCTGGCACCATCGTCTGAGTATGCTACTACTAACTTATCTCTATCTTTTGTGATAGGATGTTTATAGGTATTAAACACAGTGAGGAGGACATCAATAATAATTGTGATGAACTTTTGTTGACGTATTGTTGGTTACCATCATAGTTCCTAAAACTGTGGATTATGCTCGAACTCAACAAAGTCGCCAGCCACTGTCTCAGTTTCGACAGCCGGAGTATGAGAGCTTCTGCAATCTATTCGATTCGTTCGTTACTAAAGGCTCCTTCTATGGCTAAAGCTGACAGGGTTTATTGTTCGAACATTCTTACCAATGAATTTGGCATAATAAGAGTTCCAGGAAGAACCGAGTTGTGACCCCGCCCGCCTTATTTTAACTAGGAAAATATGCATTATTTATTTATTCAAAGGTGTTATAACACTTTCCAAAATTAACTTATCCAACTAAAACCAAGGAACCATTAATTAAAATTCACGCAAAATCCTCGTGTAATTACATTAAAACAGTCGCTCTGAAATCATTTTACGACAAGTTCTCCTCCTGTAGGGTTCTGCAGCGGCATCTCAATGATGTGCTCATTAGATTTTAGAAAACCGTTTGTCTCTAAAATCCATTTCATCAGCATAAAATTAACATAATTCAAAAGTTTTCGCATCTACTTACACGTAATCAGGGGCTTTGCGCTAATAACCTTCAATTTTGTTTGTGACGAGCAGCATCAAACTACGAACATATCCTTTTATCCTCGGAGCGGGCGAGGGCTCCTGAATGGGAGAGGATGAATTTGCCAACGAAAGGGTTGTAAGCGTAGTGAACATCGCATCTATTGTTAAAGCAATTTTAACTTTATGACACCCGGAAGCTGCTGTGCTGTTAGCAAGTTTTTTTCCATGCTTTGCGAGCGAAAACGTAGCAAAAGATTTAGTACAGAGTTTAAGCGAAATCAAGTTACGAGTGGATAAATCCCCTTTGAATCCTTATCCTCAAAGTTGATAACAAACTCGTTGCCGGGAATCGCTCAGCCCCAATTTCGTAGCTGCTCGTAAATGCCGTGTCGCTGAGTTTCAATTTCCGGTTCATGACCAGCGGTGCCGCTTCCCTCTCTTATTTCATTCCCATGTTCGATCTGCTCCCCTTTTAGGTTTCTAGATTTATGTCTCCTCTTTCCCCAGAGGTTGGCAACATTTAATTCCGGATTCACAGGAGTTTGAATGAAACCTCGATTTATGGTTGTGTTTTTAAAACCAAAGCCATAGAAAAAGGTTTTTTTGGTGAATCGATTTTTTTCTGTGTTAATTGAAAGTGAAATGGCACTAAAAGGTTCGAGTTATGGAGATGGGTTTTAAGTGGATTTTTTGGGTTTAAAATAAAGGATGTCACTGGGACTATTTCTAGATTATGTATTAAAGATAATAGTGTTTATATTGCTGGCTTTTAAGTTCTTCGTTAAAAGTTATGGGCGTTATACAAATTATAGTACATACAATATGGTTATTCTAATTTTAGAAAAAATCCTACATATGTATATTGTTTGGAATTATCTATTGAGACCATGGAATTAATTGTTTCTCAGAATTTTATTGGAATGATTTTTTTTACAACGTTAAGACGTTTTTTAGCCTTTTGTGTCACCAGTTCCTTCTTGAGCACAATCCAGCAGGTCTGAAAAAAAATAAAAATATGTACCTACATAAAATTAATACATTAGTAAAACAAATAAATAAATCAAAACTTTATAATACAATCGCTAAAACAAATAAATGTTTATAATATAATATTATAACAAAATCAGGTCAAGGCCACCGTTACTTAAGCCCCCCATGCACGGTCAAATTGGATGTACATCGAAGTGCGGATGTACAACAAAAACTATAGATTGTGTTGTGAGCCTGTCGGCCGATCAAAACTCGTCGCGAGATATGTAGGTTTGATAAAAATCTGGATGTACATCCAATTTGACCGTGAATGGGGGCCTTTACGTTTAAAATAGAAGAACATTAGGATCATATACGTTCACGCACTTACTTATAAAAGGGCCCAGACGAAGAAATATTTTTTGAACTACATACATATGAAGTTGAACGGGAACTTAATGCTTGCCTCAGGCTTTCTGTAAAAAACATCTTGGCAAACTTGAACACTAAAGTACCTATGCTGGTAGTATGTTGGCACCCACCGCTTGCAAGAGAACACATTACAAACCAACGAGTTATAGAAATAGCAAAAATTAGGAATTTGATCGTTGCATTTATCGTTATATTTACGTGTTAAGATATCCATTAAGCTACCTGTATAACTCCTGTTACTGTTGATCGTGATGAGCTGCCGACTTCTCCGATCACTATGTTTTTGGTATGGTTGGTGCTCCGAAAGCGCATTAGAATGCAGAGAAGCTTTGCATCCGCGAATCAAGACCGAATCAGCACATCTGCAATACGCAATAAAATAGCCAGAAATAGGGTCATGCGTAAACAGCGCAGCGAAATACCAGGAGGCGGCGATAGTCGGACAGGCCGTAAAACTACTGTCATTAGTGCTGGCTAGCGTTGCCAACTCTTTCTTCGAGAGCCCACTAGGTTCGACTTTCGAAGCCACCAGAAAACCACTACAATATTTTCCTCTTCTCCAAAAGTAACTAGATATTCCACTAAATCTAAATTTCTTCAAGCTTAATGTTTGAAAGGCACTATTTAAGCGGAAATAATCAAACTAATTAAAAAAATTACCACTAAATGCTTTAAAATATCAATATTTTAATAATAGAATCAGTGATTGGTGATTATACCCTGGCTTCATCCGGCTAACGGCGCAAATTCGAGCATTTTCATTCACATTTTCCACATATTCAACTGAGGATGAAACAAAACTCAGTTCGCCAAACTCGCTCAAAAGGGAGTAATGTACTGGAATAATGGAATACCATTCCAGCGAACTTTTGTATTTCTAACTTTTGGCGAAAAAGCAACAACCATTTCAGGCACGTACTGAAAATGAACTGTACTTTAGTCGGTGAAGCTATTTATGCAGATTATTGAACAGAGGTAGGTGAAGCCGGGTCATTATCCCACACTCTAAAGATATACACGGTTCTAACAAAGCATCTTAATTGGTCAATCGGGGTATAAAAGTTTCACTAAGGATGGTAGTCTGGAACTGACGGTGTCACTGCCCAGGTGGTTACAGGGATCCACTATTTTCAGGAGGCATGAAACTCCAACAAGGATATTTTCCGCTAACGCCGGCGGTTGCCTCTGAACTCATACAATATCAGAAACCTCTTGGAATTCATTTAAGTGAAGCATTAGGTCAATAGTAATTGACGTCTTATTATGGTTTACTGCATGGCCAACACTAATTTTGTATATTTGCTCTTACCACCAAAAAACACACTAGCCACTAGATATGATTTTTTTCCACTGAAGGCATGTCTAAACCACCAGTTCTAGTGGTAAGCGAGCTGCTGACCTCATCTTAGGCAGAAGTGGTACTGATTTGAACGACTAGGTCGATGATCAAAGCACGCTAGCAGAATGGTGCGCACCGAGCAATGAACTAGTCTCAGACAACACGTGCATTTAAAAAGAAATATAAGGAGCTCGGAACACAGCATCTAGGGCTAGGTTGAATACATTGGGGGTATATCGTCTCCCTGTTTGAGCACTTATTTATCGTAGATCTATTGTATTTATTTAAGTCACTTTTATTTTGCAAGTATTCTAAAGTCTTTAAGGTTGTCAATGAGTTTTTCCATGAATATTGAGTCAAACGCCTGTTTAAAATGTACGAAGATCTGATATGCCGTTACATTTTTCTCTCAGCACTTCTTCAAAAGCTTTTTTAGGCAAAATAGTTGGTCTGTCGCAGCCATTTTCTTACGGAAACCAGCTTGGTATGTTTTCAGCAATAGGTTCTATTCTATCTTTTAGAATATTGGTGAATACTTTGTAGCCTGAGCACAGTAGTGGTACACCCCTGTAGTTTCTGCAGCAGAGTCGGTCGCCGCAATTGTGCATTGGTCAGTCTTGTTGTAGCGAAAAAATTTTTTTTTATTTTCTGATGAACTTAATTCCTCTCTCTATAGTTCAGTAAACAAAGCATTTTAATTTGCACGCTCTGGTAACAGCAATATTATGATTTTATCCTGTCGGGATCCAGTCCCATTTCTGGGCACTTGCGCCTATGCAGCTGGCTAGAGCATGGAAACTTTTGGTATAGCTCCTACAAACAGCAGCGTATAATTCTATGTGTGCGATGTTGCAATGCAGAAGCTGCTCTCAGCGTTCATATTATATTCCTGCAATGCAGACGCCCCGCTCTCGAAATTCGTGTCATATTGTCGCACATATTCATTTCATATTTTCGCAATACAGACGCCGCTCTCAGCATTCATTTCATCCTCTCGCACACCATCGCTGCTGTGTGTTGCTGGAGCTCGACCAAATTTTACTTACATATCTGGAGCACTTTTAGTCCTAGTCGAGGTCCAGCAACAGACAGCAGCGATGGTGTGCGAGAGGATGAAATGAATGCTGAGAGCGGCGTCTGTATTGCGAAAATATGAAATGAATGCTGAGAGCAGCTTCTGCATTGCAACATTGAAACCCAATCGCTTCCACCAAGCGCGGGCTATTTTGCCTCGCACACATAGAATTATACTCTGCTGTTTGTAGGTGGAGCTAAACCAAAAGTTTCCAAGCTCTAGCCAGCTGCATAGGCACAAGTGCCCAGAACTTTGTTGCGCACAAAATGCGCGTGTCACCATCGCTGCTGTCTGTTGCTGGACCTCGACTAAAAATTGCCATGATCTAGCCAGCTACATGGCTGCAATATTTAAATATTTTGCTTAGATTAATCGCTTTCGGCAACATGTAATACGTTTCGGCGTTTCGCCTATTTTACTTACATATCTGGAGCGCGTTCAAAAACCTTACTATGGTTAACCATGGTTAACTATGGTAAACTTTTGTCGTTCAAAAACTCCGTGGTTAACTACAACATAACCACAAGCATAACTTTTTGGCGTTCAAAAACTCCCGTGGTTAACCATGGTGTAGTTAAATTTTAACCATGCTCCGGAGCATGGTTAGCGATAGTTAAGAAGAAGAAGAACAAAAACAATTTTTTGACATTTGTTTTAATGTTAATAATGAACAAATCAAAGTGGGATTTGTGAGATTATTTTAAATAAATAATTATTGGAAATAATTGAAGCAAATAGCTGACACTATTTTATGGAAAACAATTTTAAATTTTCTTTACCACGTAGTTAACTACGGTGCGTTCAAAAACCTCCATGGTTAAACATAAACTTTCGTGGTTAAGTGAAGTGATGTAGCATAACCACAGCTTACCTCGTGGTTTACTATAGTAAGGTTTTTGAACGCGCTCCTGGTGTAGTATCCCAGTAGGGAAAATCGTAAGTATTTATTCTGGGAAGTCGATTTGGAAGTATTTCTTTATTTAGTGTTTTCTGTAATGACTTATAACTAATGCAGAGGAGAATGGGTTTGGTGACCAAGAGTTTGATTTCGCGCAAGAAGCGCGTTGAAAAACTTCGTAGCTGGTCGCTTTCTTTGTTAATCATCTCAGTTATCGAGCCATTATGTTTTTTATCTTTAATGTATAAACATATATTTGAATTTATGTTTATGATATAAATATAAATCGCTTAATTTTACTTCAAGCTACCCCACCCCTTCACGCCTACCCCAACTAAATTACATTACAAAAATTTACAATATAAATAACTTTGTATTATAAGTTTAATAATAAATGTAGTATACGGACTTTCAAAACACATTCTATGGAAGGGAAAAGGGAAGTATTTCCCCGCTTAGGCCATCTCCATGTTAATGTAATGTCTTTTTTGTACTAGGTGAAAGTACTTCTAAATGAAATGTGGAGTAAGTACTTCTTCAACCCATTCTATGGAAGGGAAAAAAGAAGTACTTCCCAGCCTATACCATTGTCGTGTTAATGTAATGCCCTTTTTGGGACTGGGTGGAAGTACTGAACTGCTTCTGCAGAAGTACTTTTTCCAGTATTTTCATTTTCTACTGGTATGTTACATTATTTACTATGTATTATATATTATCTATTACGTCCTGCATATTACGTACTATGTTCTTAAAAAATTCAAATTGAATCCAGTAAATTCCCATAAAAATTTAGAACCGTGACTTTGGCAGAATATAATATGACTTTTCTGCATATTTGCACAATGTTTAAAATAGCAAAAATTTCTGTTTCGTGCCTATTGCATCAACCCGACGATATGTACTGTATACTATGTACTACATATTTCCTATGATCTATGTACTATGTATTTATTACTATATATTATCTACTATTTTTACTAAAAACTATATTATCCCAGTCATCCATAGTCCGATCTTTGTGTGATAAGTTTAAGACAAATAGTTTAATTTCCAAAACATTGCAACACATTTTGGAGTGAGTGCATATAAGTAACAATTTAATAAACTTTAACAGAATATTCATAAGTAAAATATATTGTTCCTTATCGTCCTGTATTAAGACTGATTTGGAAATTTAGACTAGCCATAGAAGTTAACACTTCTAAAGTGTGGTCGTACGCACACTCGCTTTTTTTTTGATGTTATAAAAAGACTATGAAAAGTTGGTGTCAAAATATCGATCCCATAGGCCAAAATTGCATTTGTTATCTAAATTTTGAAATGCCCGCCATTTTATGCCATTAAGGCCAAAATAAAAATGTTTCAGCAGCATCAACAGCTTTTAGACAAATAAAAAAGTGGGCGAAAAATAAAATAGTAGTAGATGAAAGATGAATTGATTGTTTTCAATTTCTAAATAATACGACTTCCCTGGTGTTTCAGGAAATGGGTAACAAATTCGGTAACTGTTCCGCAGAACGGGTAACACATGGTCACTTTAAGGTAAGGCCTTATCTTTTTACTTTCCTTAGAGTAGTTACATAAGTAATTACCTCAGAGAACTTACAGAACTGCTCATCTTAGAGCAGTTACAAATTACGAATTACAAAAATGCGAAAACAAATGAGTCATCGGGAAAACTCCCACTTGTTTGGGTCTAATTTTGGCAGACCTTACCAGCTGCCTTCTCTTGTATATAAGGGCTGATCTAACACCAAAGAAAATATGACTACCCCTTACCAGATGACTTCTAATACCAGTAGGTACCCTTTGGGTAAGTGCTGCCTAGAATTCCTATGTATATACTATGTTGGGAGAGAGCAGCGTTACCGTTCTACTACATAATGTAGTGATTTTACTACCTTTTAAGAAAAAAAATGGCAATCTACTACACTACTACATCAAGTTATTATTCTACTACCTTTTTCGATAATTCTAATTTTTTTTTTAATTTATGGATAAATCGATCGCAGACTTAGAATAACTTTACGCTGATTACGGCACTTCAATGTAATTACGGCCATAAAATGAATACTTTTAATCGAACAAAGTCGGGTTAGTTGCGCCATATATAGCTTAAGAACGGCTGGACCGATTTTTATGACTTTTGATTTTTCGGATTTGCCTACGCACCGAATAACAGAATAACTAATAAAACAGCAGATATATTTCACGAAAGAAAACGGCTTCTTTGATGATATCACGATATGTGAGTTGCAATGAAGCGATTCGGCATATTGCTGGTGGTTGGTGATTTACATTCATGAGCGTCATCCTACTGTTGTGCATTTGGCGGTACATCTTTGGAATGGTCAACGAATTTATTTCAACCCATCGAATGGTTGCACAACGTGCTGAAACAAGTCCAACGACACCTCTGACCAGTTTCTTTTCGTTTTGTTAATGCGATCCGTTTGTACGAACATTGCTCTACGATGCCACGTTATTACACTTGAAACGCTTCATCGAAGAACGAAAAACGCTAGAAACAAGGCGATGCGGTTCCTGATCATCTGGATGTGAGTTCTACTCTTGGTCGTATTTGCAGAGTTCAACCGAAGAATGACTAATGCTTCTACTTGCGGTTGTTGCTGGTGAATGTTCGTGGGCCGACATCATTTGAATCACTTCAAACTGTCAATGGTGAGATGTTCCCAATATTTCGGGCTCCAACAGCTCAATTTGATTGAAAACGATACTCTGAATCGCTGAAGACATTTTTTCTGCATCTCCACGTCAGATCGCACATTATTTGCTATCATTATTTTGACATGCTTTCCATCGAATGAGCGACGCTTTCAATCGAAAATTGGACCGTGAACGTGAACACGATCGAGATGTATTGAACCAATCGGTTCGAGCGAATGTACGGCTGTTGAACAGCCAACAGAACGGAGGTGTACGATACGTTAATGAAGGCAATGGATTATGGAAAAGGTGGCCTTTTTTCATCGGTGCGCCAGGTGGAATTAGGAAGACATCCTTTATAGCAGTTGGTACTTCTAGAATAGCGGCCACGTTGCTAGAAGAATGCCTATGTTGAAATCGCCGTTGATCCTTCAAACGACTGAAAAAACGACATGTAACTTGCGAAACACTCAGGGCAAAAGTTTTGGTAGCAAATAAAATCATCATCTGGGATGAATGCACAATAGCGCACAAACGCGCATTGGAGGCACTCAAGCGAAATGCGAATGAAAGAAATGCGTAATGTATCAAGATGTTTTGGAGGCGCGATTTCCGCCAAACACTATCAGTCATTCCAAGATTCACCGCTGTCGATCAAATAACCGCTTGCCTCAAATCGTCGACTCTGTGACGCTTTATGAAGAAACGACAGCTGACGACAAACACGCCAGTTGCCTTTCTAAAACAATTCATGTGCCAAATATTTCTTTAAGCAATTGCTGACTATCGGTAATGGCCGCGTTCTTGTCGACGAATCAAACGGTCAATCCTCTGAAAGTTAATTAACTTAAGCATTTCCGCCGAATTTTCGCAATTCAATTTCCGATTCGTCCTGCATTCACCTGTGACATGGTGGCCAACCCTTGAATTTGCTACTTCTTTTTTAAAAAAAAGTAGTAGATTTTACTATTCTCAAAATTCATATTACGGTAACATTGGGAGCGAGCTTTACGCTGAGATTGAGCTTAAATAGACAGCCACATATTCGAAAAAGAAGTAAAAGTTTCATGTTTTACACTGGTTGTGCCTGTTGTGCATTTCAATGCCGGTAAATATCAACGGAGATTTTCAATATTTCGAATAAGGGATATTAGCTGTGACGTGTACCTAATATTTTTAAATGTATTAAATGAGGCGCAGTATTACAGTGTTAAGAATCAAGTTAACAAAGTGGCTTGGGTGGGTGTGTGTCATCTAAACTGGGTTTACGATTGGGTGTTTTCTAAACTGGAAGGAAACTTTAACTGTTTTGTACTGAAGTATATTTAAAATATTTTTAAGGCAAGGAAACTTGCTGATTTTGATAGCATACTACGAAATAATAATTTTTAAAACGATTACTGATTTGCGTTAGAATAATTAAGGTAGCCTAAAAATTTGATATTATGTACATAAGTATGTATGTACTTAATTGTGCAATGAGATAATTGAGAAAACTGTGACAATGGATGAGATTTGTAACTTTATATGTAAGTAAAAACGTTCAAATATCAACTACGTAGTCGTACTGTATTAAGACAGCTTAGCTAACGTAGACTGACTTAAAGACGTATTCAAAATTTATTACTTATTTTTCAGAATACTTTTGAAGAAAATTTAACTTCAACACTTTCATAACAAGAGAAAACAATTTCCAGACAAACAAGTAAAGTCATGAAATTACACTCGAATGACCAACGGTTAAGCTCACAGGCGGTTGGATACACACAAATTCTTTACTAAGGATATAACCAGGATATAACTAGGCCAAGAAAGTGTTCTATTCTACAGTAAACTGACCTCGTACAGAAGCTTTATACTGGGTTTATGGAGCGGAAATAAAGTTTGAATTTTCCACAGAAGTAGATAACCCTTTTGTTAGGGATCAAACGGAAATGTGTTGATAGTTTATGGTGTCCTTTCTTCTTCAATAGGTGAAGTTAGTTGCGTGTTCTTTTTGCTAAGCCTTGCTTTTACTACCGCAATTATCCGCCCGAAAAATTATCAACTGGAAAATAAATGTTAATTAGTTTATTAAAGCACGAAAGGTGTACGTGTGCTAACGTAATGTATTCTGCTTAAAAATGTATTCAATTTGCGAAATTCTTGAGAATTTTAATTAAATACTTAATAAAATTGTTATATATTTTAAACCTTAGGGACGCTCCCATCCGATGTCATGGAAAATTACCATCAATAAAAAAAACCAACAAACTCTTAGCTTTTATATATTGCGAACATCCAAAGTGGAGATATATGTCAGCAAGTAGGAAGGATATTTGAGGCTTTATACACGGCACACATAGAGCCACACACACATGTATACTTATGTATATATTTTGTACACACAATCCCGTCGAGACACTTATGAAATAAATGGCGGCGCCTCGTTTATTACAAGTGACGGGGCTGTTTTTTCCAATGCATATGTAAATTCCTTAGAGACTTGTCGAGCTCGTTATAATGACCGAAAAAAAATCCCAAGGAAGCACTAATTCAAAAACTTCGTACATACGAACGTAAAATGTTTATTGATCCATGAAGAAAATAAGAAAACAAATACAAAATAATCCTTTTTGAGTTTTTCCTCCACGCTGGAAACTTTTTACTTTCAATGAAGAAGAAAGTTAACAAAGGACTTCTGGAAAACAAACCTAAGAAAGAAACATTTTTACTGCGATAAGGATTAAAATGGGAAAAAGGGGAGAGATTTTCGAGTCCCAAAAAAACTAAGCCCTGAATTATTTACTTACTGAGTTAAGAGATTAAGAAATTATTTATTATTACACGTAATCTTGCATTAATATTTACTGTTTATAAAAGGGTAGAAGTGGGTCGGGATAAGAAGTACACAATCGATTTATAGTGAGACTTTGTTCCCTAACTTTTGTACTGTATGAGGAAACCCAAGCTTATGGAAGCCCCAGTTTGTCATATAGTCCAGTTCATGGTGTAATGGACGTAGTAGTAGACGGCGCAAATGATTTTGTTGTGGTGGTTTTGCACCTTGTCAATTCAATTCTCTTAACTATCCACTGATTGAATTCTCTTGATGATCCACCTTTTGTTTTGCTCCGATTCGCTCAAGAAGAATTAAGCAATTTGGAAACCGATAATAGTTCAAAAATCATAACTGAAAATCATAACTTAGATTTATGGAAAGTGGACTGTAGGTGGTTTCTTGATGCACCCCCTGCACTGATGCCTCCTAATATTTTTGAGACGTCGCTAAATATCTATGGATCAAACTTCTTTAGGATTTCTCCGTTTCTCTACGTATTTCAAAGTCGTAGTCCTTCTTGAAAGTCAGCGCTAAGGTAGTCTGTTCCTGAGTCCCTGGTGTTTGATATGAAGATCGGAAGGGAGAACTAGTCTAGTCCGCGGTAATGCCTTTACGGTTAGTACCGGTCTGGACTAAAACTTCACGAAAAAGGACTAGTAAGTTTAGTCAATGGATGGGAACCTCATACTACCGAGTGCGGATCCCAAGTGGTGTCATAGATCTTAGACAGGCGGTCACATATCTTCCCTGCTGGTGAGGTATTGGATCCCAGGTAGCTGAGGATTGGGAACTGCACCAACATCTGATGATAATGCTATGCTGCCACCACCAAGCTAGGAGAAAGTTAGCACAGCCATCACCCGGCCCAAAAACAACAAAGCCTTGGGTGTAGATGATATCCCCGCCTCGCTGGTTAAACATAAGGGGCTTACACTACATCAAGCGATTCATGAAATAATTGTGCAATTATGCGAGCAGGAAGCAATGCCAGAAGACTGGAGAAAGAGCATCCCCTGCATGGTACACAAAAACGGGGATATCACAATGAGTACTAAATATTGCGGTATACGTTATTGGTTACCACGCATAAGACATTCTCCCCAAACCTACAACAAAGGATAGCCCTATACGCTAAAAACATCATAGTTTGGCTTCAGCCCAGACAAATCAACAACTGATCAGATTTTTTTCTTGAGGCAGTTATGAAACTAGTTGGGATGTGGGTTTGACCCCTTCGGTCGACACGATTAACGTCCCAGTATGATGAACGAAGGTGGAATAAACTGACTTCTTACAAAATAGTTAAACGTTTAGCCCTAGTGGGACTAGCCCTAGTTGACTAGTATCAGAACTGGTGACAAAGCAATCCTGAGAGGAGCTAGTTGAAATAACTATAATAGTTGTCAATCCACCAAATTTTTCTAGAGAATTTGTTTTTCCTGAACGTTAGCAAACAAACATTTCCTCCGTATTTCGTTCGCTACACTAAAGCGGGTGTTCGAATTCGTATTGAGCGTGTTGAAGCGCCGGCGCCGTTAACAAACTGCGAAACGAATGAGTTCATTTAGAAATTCCAAAGCTTTCCGGCGATGTTAGCAAAACTAATCAATGTAAAGTACATGTCAGACTTGACAAAAAAAAAAAACAAATTTTGCGGTAACTACTGGAAATCCCGGGATGAACCACATTTTTCTGAAACTGTATCACGCGTAGAACACAATTCCCCATCAAAAAGTGCTGATCCATAGTTTGAAAAATTCGTGATGTTTGTTAAGGGTAACGAAATTTTTGCACTATTTTTAAAGGTTGTCGGATTTTGACAAGTGATGTTTTGTTGGGAGGGTATCGCTGTGCAGAACCCAAAAAAGATCACTTCGCTTAAGACGGGTCTCATTCCTTCGAGTTTATTAGATATTGGCAAAACTTATCTATTTAAGGTCTTTCTAACACTGAACCGAATTTTTTCCATTTAAACAAAAAAAGGCCCGACCGAATGCTTTGAAATTATTGTCAGGGCTTTTTTTCGTTATTATTCTTCTGTCGGCACCTCAAAGAAGTCTATATAGTTTTTGGTTTGCGCGGTATGGTGCAGGTAAAAAATTCACGAACGTCGTCTAAACAAAAAAAAACGGTTCGACCGAATTTTATGACATTCTTTTCAGATCATATTTTGGTTAATACTCATCAAACGGCACCTCAACTAAGTCGATATCTTTTACAGTTCGGGTGATATCGTGCAGGCACAAAAATCACTTATGTCGTTCAAACTAAAAACGGCTCGACCGAATATTATACAAATCTTTTCAAATTATATTGCCGCTAATACGCTTCTAACGGCACCTCAAGTAAGGCGATATCTTTTGTGGTTCGGGCGCTATCGCGCAGGTACAAAAATCACTTAAGTCGCTTAAACCAAGAAATGGCTCGACCAAATTTGATAAAAATCTTTTCAGATCATATTTCCGTTAATACGCTTCGAACGACACACAGTGGTCGGATTCTAATGAAAAGCGGCCAAAAATGTAGAATACCGTTGACCGTCTTTGCAACTTGGTTTCTACGGGAATTCGACATCAAAAAATTGTTTTTTAAAATCCAAGATGGCGGATTCAAGATGGCGACTAAAATATTAGATTTTTCTAGTTTATTTTAACGAAGAGAACTTTTTTTTCGTATAGTAAGTGTAATTTCACGTACTTGGCCTCTTCAATAAAGTTTTCTTTACGAAATAGCGGAATAATATGCAGTTTTTTGTTCTTTTTTATTCTTGTTTCAATTATAAATAAAAAATCACTAAATTAATCAAATAGAAAAGTAAATGTTGATTAATTGTCGACAAACGAGAGGAACGCTCAAAAAAAATTTTGCATGAATGTTTTGGAAAAAACACACTAGAACGTTATTAAAGTTTTAAAAGTAATAATTTTGATCAAAAATTGGTAACTTCAAACTAGTTAAAGATAGATTCCCCGCAATTTTCCGCAGCTAATTCTTTTTCAAAAGTCTTCAGTGACCTTGAAACTAAAAGTTCACGGTCACTTCAATGCGACTTTTGTCGAATAAACTTTTGTTTTTATCGTTATTAAGTTCTAGTGTGTTTTTTCCAAAACATTCATGCAAAAATTTTATTTTCATATCCTTTATGATCATTTTTATTTATCTTAACAAGGCAAATCTCATATAGGCAAGTCTAAATATTTAACACTCGTAAAAATTCAAAAAAGGAAGGGAATTTGTGTTCAATTTATTTTTAAACAAGGCGAAAGAGTATACAAAAAGAGTATACGAGTATACAAAAACATTAAGCTACTGAAACTGTCCCCGATCGCAAGAAATCTAAGCGTTATCGCAAGACGTTCTAAGGAAGAAATTGGCTGACGCATGTTTGTGGTTTGCTTTTCGATTAATGGGGCCACTCGATCTAGGAGGAAATCGAAATCATCGGAAGACATCCTTAAAAAATTTTTAAACAGCTCTGGATCATTTCGTCGGAGTTGCAATCGCAAGTCTCATAAAAACCACTTTCTAAAAACATAGGAATTGCGATTTCTGTTTTCTTCTCTTTTTATTGTTCTTTGCATAAAATGTCTCTTCTTCCTCCTCCTCTTCAATCAATAGCACAGCAGCAAAACATCCTGCAACTAATTGTTTGTCCGCTTCCATGCTAATTTTTTTTAATTTTTATTTAATTTGACCTGTTCTTCATCCACTACACAATTAAATTCAACTCTGTCATAATTTGTCTTTCATACAAATTCAGCTCTTGCCATTATTTATGGCAACTTGTAATAAATTAATGACATTTTATAATAGAGCTTTTCACATGTCATTATTTGAGTCGTGTGAACAGCAATGCCATTAATTATGACCAGAAATTGTGACCATTGTCATTTTTTGTCATTCGTGTAACCGCCGCTTAACCCCAGTAGGAATTCTAGGAAGGCCTTACCGATGGAGCACTGAAATAAGTACTGGTAAGAGGTACCCCTTATTTTCTTGGTGCTAGATGAGCCCTTATATAACCCATTACAAGAGAAGGCAGATGGTAAGGTGTAGTCCAGAATTATACCCAAACAAGTGAGAATCTGCCCGATGACTCAAGGGAGCTTTCCTGGAGTTTTCATAAATTTTATAGAAAAAAAAGAAAACGGGCAATTATATTCGTCGACATAAAAGGCGACATTAACATACTCAATAGCTCTCATTCTTTAGAAGTGGTTAGAATTTAGTTGGGGGACTGCTTAGGTAAAGCCACTCTCGGGCTTGGAAATAAAAGGCATTTGTAAAAGATGAACAAAATAAAAGCATTTCGATACCGGATCACATTTCCACAGGCGTCCATGAATATTTCTTTTTGCAATGTTCCATTTGCTGCCTTACTATACCTCTTACAGATGAGCAGTTCTATAAGTACTCTAAGGTAAGTACTAAAGTAAGGCCTTACCTCCTATGACATCGTGTGTAAAAGTAAGCACTTCTGTAAGGGGTGTGGTAAGGCCTACCCCTTACCAGTAAGTGCTGATATCAGTACTTCTGTAAGTTTACCGGTCCTACTGGGACACAATATCAACGAACACTAATGGTACTAATAATTCATTTCCTACTACTAACTCACTAACCAAGAATACTAATACAAATAATCTACTTCCAAACACCATCACACTAACTAAGAGCACTGACAGTACTAATGATCCACTTCCAAAAACTAACGCAAATAATGAATTACCTACCAGTTACCCGAACTTCGCGCCAAGTCAAATTATTGTTGGCGGCCGTTCCTACGCTAATATCTGCGATGCTCCACCGCAACCAACCCCGCCACAACAAATGCAATCAGATTCTTCGGTAAGATCCAAGTCGCCTTTCTTGAATCCTCTACAACCATAACCAAATACCATCATATCTGCTGACTCCTCAGAGAGGAGATATTTCCTTTCGCGCTTGCGAGAAAAGAGGATCTTTGGTGATGTTCGTCTTTTCCTGGCTTACATGCACAACAAACCGGATTCTCCTATTCAGCAAGAGGCCTATTACTGAACGTAATAGGTAATACCCTCCTGGAACTGTTTACAAATTTCCATGAACAATTCCAAATTTCCCCTCAGCAAGTTAGCAAGGACCTTTCTGCATATGGGTCTCATGTCAGAGCAAAGCATATATCCCAACTTCAAAGAAGTCGGGACGAATCAAATAGATATTATCGTCCTTAACCAGCTTCCCCCGTCATTCTAAACCAACATCTTCTGATAACTTACGGCTCTTCTATCATAACTGCAGTGGGATGACAGGCAAACTGATGGATATTTTTATCTTGCATGGCAGCTGGTCAATTCATAGATGCGTTAGGGACTATATATCTACCGGTCTCTCAAGAGGAGGTGGTGTCCTCATAGCTGTTAAAGACTCCTTAAATAGTGAACTGACGATGTAACAATCTTTCGAACATATTTTAGTACGAGTAAAGTTCGGAAAGAAACACATTGTCATCGGTTTTTTTTACTTACCTCCAAACTCCGACGAATCTATATATGATAATGTGATTCATATAGTAGATGAAATATCCAACGATAACAAAGATATTTTATTCATAGATGATTTTAATCGGCCTAATATATCTTTTATTCGCGACGAGGAAGACAGTTATTTACTTCCGGAGGAGAATCTATTTAATAACACTACACATCATTCCGCGTGGGTCATCGAGCTCAGTTCTACAATAACTGATTATCTCGCCTCCTATAACAACTCTGTAGTCTACGATTATAAGAATGCTGATAATGTTAGTATTAGCATTGAATTATCCCTTATTAACTGGGAGGATCTACTTGATAGTGTTGATATTGACGAGTTGGTTACTAGATTCTACGATGTTATCTTCAACACCATTGGCAGATTCGTACCCAAAATCAAAAAAAGTGGATAAATTGACGGAGCCATGGCTTGACAAAAACACTCGGTCCCTTCGTAATAGGAGAAATATATTGTACCGCGTAGGGAAAAATAACAACAATGTTAGTGCTGAGCAGAAATCTGAATACCCGAGGTTAGCTTTAGAACTTAATCAAGTGACGGTGGGCCTATACTACCTACGCAAAGACTGTCGGTGAAAATATCATACGTAATCCTAAAAAATTCTTTGATTTATTTAATCTAAAACGAAAAACATCAGGCTACCCGACAACAATGACAAAGGGTCTCACACACTCCTCTCTCCCCTAAGAAAATTCAAACATGTTTGCGGACAGGTTCAGCGAAAACTTCTGCCCCATTTCTTCGACTGCACACACTGGCCCAAGAGAGCATTCTGAAACTGCAGTCCTTATAGACAATATATCTATATCACTCGAAAATATAATGACAGGTCTAATAAAACTGGAGGTCAATAAAGGTCACGGTCCGGACTGTCTATGTACAAGTTTTTTGCAGAACCACGCCCCTCTCATTCTTCTCTCTCTCTTCACATAATTTAACAAGTCCCTATATGCCGGTAAGTTTCCTTCGATATGGAATAAATCCTACCTCACACCAATCTTTAAATCAGGTGAGAAACATGCGGCAGACAACTATAGTGGCATTGCTATCCTATCTGTTATCCCTAAACTATTTGAAAAACTTATCTATGACAAGATTGCCCCTCTAATTGTTCCGACCCTGAACGATCAGCAACATGGTTTCAGGAAAGGTCGTTCCACAACATCCAATCTTATGATACTGATCTCCGAACTGCTGTGCGGTATGGAACAAGGCCACCAGTTTGACGCTGTCTACACTGATTTCAGCAAGGCATTTGATCGAGTAGACCACCACATCTTATTTATGAAATTATTAAGATTTGGGATATCCGGCCCCATTCTGGATTGGATAAAATCCTATCTTAACGAGAGAACTCAGGTGGTAAGATTTCAGGGTTTCCTTTCAAAAGAAATCAATGTAACCTCAGGTGTACCGCAAAGCAGCCATCTAGGGCCACTTCTCTTTAACATATTCATTTCCGATCTATCTGAAAAATTAAATGGCATTCCGCGCCTCTTTTACTCCGATGATTTAAAAATTTATAGTGCTATAAGGTCTCAAACTGATGTATCCTATTTACAGTCGAAACTTAATGCGCTACAAGACTGGTACATCACTAATAATCTTCTTCTTAACAGCAGTAAGTGCTACGTAATTACCTTCTCCAGAAAAAGAAACAAACAGCTGCAAAATTATTATCTCAATGACAATTACTACGATTACATGCCGGACTGAGGACTTGACTTGAACTTGAACTGACAGTTAAATGCTCTTGATTTGAAGTCGATCTGGGGTTACATGATTTTCAAGTCTATTTGAAGCCGACTTCAAGTATGCATGTAATCACAGTATATGTCTTGGATCGTGTCGATCACATTGTTGATCTAGGCATTGTCCTCGACAGCAAGTTAAACTTTAACTTACACTATGATAATATTATTGCTAGATCCAACAAGCTGTTGGGTTTTTTCAAGAGAAGAGCTAAAGAATTCGACAATATATGGGTTACTAAAGCCTTGTTTTGCTCATTAGTTCGTCCTATTCTTGAATATGCGTGCCAAATCAGGGACCCTATATTTCAAGTTAATATAAACCGAATAGAAAATAGAAGAATAGAAGTTCCTTCTTTTCTTGCTTAGGAACCTCTATAATCCTTCGGATTTTCATAACCTTCCTCACTATAAGGACAGGCTCAAAATCCTTGATCTATTGCCTCTACCCTTAGACAGAAATTGCTTATATCTTGTTTTACCCTGGATGTCCTGAACAATAACCTCAAGGTGCAGCTCCTGTCGGACACCATCAAATTTAACGATACTCGACAAATAGTGCAAGATCCGGTATGAGAAATATATACCCTCATCTGATATTTGATGATGACAAAGATTATAATGTTAGATAATATACCTATACATTGATAAATCGCACATGGGTTGCCTTGCCTATTTGCCATCATCAAATAACAGAAGAGGGTATATATTTATTATACCGGATCTTAGACTAAAACAAGACATTCCAAACTACTTAAAGAGTACCCGCGTCGCACTGAATATGCTAGAAACGAGCCCGTTAACAGGTGCTGCACTACCTTCAATACATACGCGACCTGTTTCTCTCCCTCAATTAACAAAATTTCTTATAAAAGAAAACTAATTTCCCTGTTGTCCTCCTGATTTCTTACTAACACTATAGACCTAGATCTTAGTTTAATATTTGAGGGGCCTAGATTCAAAAATGGCCAAGTCCATTTTTCACTTTTTTGAATAAAACCAAAAAAACTAATACACAGCATTTCATTTGTCAAAATTCAAGAAGAAAAAAATAGTAGTTATGATTGTCGTCGAATGTTTAATTATTGCATACCACTTTTTGGCGATTTTTCCTGATAAATTACCGGTTTTATCGTTAAAAATTGATTGGACTTGACTAGTTTTGAAATTCAGTATAGGGACTTGACCACTTTTGAAACTAAAACCATTGGTATGGACTTGACCAGTTTTGATTTAATTATGATGGACTTGGTCAAATTTGAAACTGAATTATTGATTATGACGAGTTTTAACAGTAAATAATTGTTTTTGAACAGGTGTATGTGAAATATTTTAAACTAAAAATTAATGAAAATATTTTAGATATTTTTAATTAAATATTTATTAACCAGTTTTAAATTATAATACAATGGATTAAATAATTAACGTATTATATAATGAAAATTAGATATAATCTATATATCAATATAAAAATTCATCTGTCGAGAATTAACACGTTTTATAATTTATAAATACAATTTTTAACACTTTTACAAATTTGACTCTTCGAACAACTCTTTATACAAATTGAGATCGTGGTTTTCACTCCAGTTTTCACCAAAATGTTTTTGCAGCAACTTTTTCACGTCCTTCAGTTTTTTAGTTTTTACTGAAACTCCAACTTCTTTTCTTTCTGGATCAAAATCACGGAAATTTCTTCCTCTGTTGAACACCGACTTATCATAACCGTTGTCTGCAAGATAGTCATATTCTCCGCGTACTGTAATCTTGTTCCTGTTTTTAGTTACGATTAGACGTTTGATTTTGCTTATTTTGAAGTGTAGAAACTTGGCTTCCTTGATGACATCTTCAGTGTCTGACTTCCAGTCGAAGACCTTCCAATCACGTTCTACTTGAAGAATAGTTATTCATTGCCATGAAGTACGTCGAAGGTTTGACGACTATTTCCATCATTCGGATCTTCTTTTCGATGACTCCAAACACACGATCCGCTGGTAAAAACGAGTGACCCGTGACGGGATAAATGATTTCGACTTTTTTTACATTACGTGGTGCATCGTTTCCTAGCCAGCTCGTCACCATCCCAAGCAAGGTTCGATTTTTGTTTTGACCTGCGCAACCATCGCACATCAAACGCACCGTATGCAAGTCAGTACAATCCAACTTGCACAGCCTATCATGGAGAGCTGACGATATTTCACTAGACCCTTTTAGATAACGTGATAAGAATAAGTATAAGAAAACGTGTTTTCAGGTCTTAGTGGGTCGTTTGAATTTCCTACTACACAGAAATTGTACAAATACAATCGTCGATTGTAATAAGCAGCTTGATCAGGTACTCTGGGGAGTGGGAGATTTTTCTCACAGTCAAAGGACAAGGTAATCAACCCTTCTTCTCGTTCTCTCAACAATTCAAAAAATAAATTAGCTTCGTCCAGGTGACGCTGATGTTCAATTTCAAGCCGTTTTTTTGTTCGCTGATCAGGTGCTGCTTTTTTCTTCTCTTCTAGCTGGAGACATGTTGAGCAAGCGTCTGTCCGAGGTGAGCCAAAGCCAATGTTGAACCTGGTGTTGAAAATGGTACAAAGTAACTTTCAGTAACTTGATTTTCATCTAACGCAAAATCACAGTACAATCTCCATAGTTTGCTGATGTTCAATTCACTCGAAACGTAGACTCGCTCAGGGTTTTGCTCGCGACAGTAGTGTCCTTCCGGTGTAGGTATGCGCTGAATGAACTCAACAACTTTTTGCAGCTTGTCCTCATTTTTCTCCGATTTTCTATCTCCACTTCTGTTTTCCGTTATTGGTGTTCCTTTGGTCAAGTAGTGGTTGCAATGTGGTACTAAGGCAGAACCCGATATGTCCAAATATACAATTGTTCAGGAAACGGTTTTTTAAGTTTAAACCGATACCGTAAATCTAATTTTTGTTTAATTACTACAATATCGAATGGTTGAGCTTCTTATAGGGTTTTCTTAATAAAAATTGAGAGATGCCAATAAATTTGTAAATAGTATTAGAAATAGGAGGATAAATTGGACATATCGGTTTTTGTCTTCGTCAAGTTTCTTCATGAATTGTACATTAAATGTATAAAATATGTATAAACTTTATACTTTCCACTTACGACATGTCGGTATTTACCTGCTTGAGCCACTAATTTTTTTTCTCAAGAAATTTTGCTAATGTAGTATGAAAAGGTTAATAAGGAAGTAAAAAGTATTTAGTAAGTATGTATATCAACTATATTTATTTAAATTCAAAAACAAAATAATTAATCCATTTCATTAGTGTTGTCATCTTCAAGCTCTGGCACACTCAAGCTATCTTTTAAGTTTAAATAAAAACTATGGCAGTCTGGATGGATAATATTAAGAAGGCTTAACAAATCTTTCTTTTTTAAATGATTAATAGGAAGTGGGCCGTCGTAACACTTTGTTAATAAGGGTGTCGCCCGTCTACCACGTTTTGCTCGCCGTAAATCAATAACTCGAAAGCTCTTATCATCGAGCGAGTTTTTAAAATGAAGTAGTCCAAAAATTTTTTCATATCGTATCTATTTAATTTCGAGCCAATTGACTTTATTTCCATCCGTATCAGTAGTTCGTCGAACTAAATGCTCCTGAACTATTTTGGAAAACGATATGAAATCCTCTTGACTCATTTCATGAACTTGAAAGGGCTTTTTGCCTCTTATGGTACGGACGAATTGAAACCAGTCTCGGGGAATCATAATTGGCACTTGCGAAGTCTTTTTTGCTCTTTCAATACGAGCATGGTCTACATCACACTCAAGATGAGTATGGCCTGGCAACAGAAATTTTTGATCCACACAATTAATGTGGCTGCTTCTGCTGACGAACAATGAAAACATGCAGGCCATGTTGATATTTCTGTTTTGTCCTCCGCATGTATCTGAATAGGTCACAACATGGCTGATATTATCAGGAAGGCTTTCAAGTTTTTTCCAAACACATGAAGCTATTTCCTCAGAGCCCCTTTTCCCGATTGCTTCATGCCACATGTAACAATCAGTGGTCCCACCTCCTACGACACAATCTCTGATAGTTAAATTGTACGTGGAAAAGAGGCGTTTATAAAAAGACACGTTGGCCGTCAGTGAAGGAGTATCTAGAACTTGCTGCAAGTCAAATACTAAAACTCTTAATGATGAATCTTCCATAACTTTGTTTTTATCAAAATCTTTTGATCGGTATCCTAAATCTGCCATATCTTTGTGTTTATTATGTTCTAAGGTTAATTCGTTCTTTTCATCTGGGTGTGTAGCACACTTTATTTTCATTACATAGGAATCGCATGTTTTGCATGTGTCAACATGCGGTCGTTTGAAGGAGTATCCCGTTGAATTAAATACTTCCCGAAACAAATCGTATGAGGCTGCATTTGGATTTTCATTCTTGTATTCATTATAGAGTATGCTTATGTTCAAATGGCTTTGAAGATACTTCTTTTGAGAATCACGTCGTGAATAATGGCTTTCGTACTTAGGATATTTCTCTATATGCTCCAACATCGACTTACGCTCATCATTTTTCTTGTTTTTCGGCTCATAGCTTCCTCTTTTATTCTTAAGTGATACTGGCGATTGTTTTAGTTTCTGTACCAAATAATCAATTTTGAATTTCGTGACTCCATAAACTGATTGAAACATACTTTTACAGACCGATTCAGTACGCTCATCTATTTTCAAATAATAGTCAGCAGTGATTTGCCGGTCGTGGTTGAGACCGGTTTTGCCTCGACCTTTCTTTTCACATTTCTTTTTAGATAGAGTGATACCTCCTGCCAAAATCTGATTTTGTTCCGTTTTGGAATATTCATAAAACTTGTCATGAAAAGCTTTTTGTTGTTCTGCATTAACTTTTTGAAAACACAACTTACGGCAACACTTATCAATACATGAAAAATTTTCGCTGGAATTATTTTGCCCCCTCTTGTTTTCGCCTCTTTCCCGTGATCACGCATTTGCTTCTCTTTCTTTCGTCTATTTATTCCTCTTTTCTTTCGCATTGGAGCATTTATTGCCTCCGGGACATTCATTCTCTCGCTCTCCCTACTTTGTCCAAAGGAGGTATTAGGTTGGACATTTTCGATATCTGAATCGCCATATGGTACATAGGTTTTGTCTGCCATAGAATCATCGGACGAAAAGTCATTTAATATTTGCTCAACGGAGTCTTCTTCTGTTAAGTGAAAAATAATAATACAATAATCTATAATAATATACAAATGTTTAATAATCATTATAAACTAATAATGTAACAACGACTATGATTTGAAACAGACACACACAAAACCATAACGCCCGGTTAACGGTACTTAACTTTAACAGTTAAGAAAGATAGATTTAAAAATATTTTGACACATACATATGTAAATTCTTATAAAAATATAAACTTACCTAATGAACACATCGCGACTATTTGCTCTGCTATTTTAAAATAAGTATACAACACTTCAAATCACATTAATTCACTATGCTTACTCACTGACTCCCCTTAGCTTTGCCACTTGTGAAATGTGGAACGTGAAGCGACGTTGCCATAACCCAATAAGTCATATTATAAGTTGATAGTTTTAGTAGCCATAACCCAATATGTATACATATTGGGTTCTGCCGCCGTCGAATTGTAAGCTTATTGGACTTTTTAATTTTGGACTTTTTAATTTTGATGGTACACTTTTTAGAGAAACAATCTGTCATATTGGTTTTTGGCAACGTATTATTTACTAAATTTTCGACATGTTAGCAATTAAAACGAAAAATCGTTTTTTTTTGGACATATCGGGTTTTGCCTTAGTACCACAGATAATGTTCTGCACACGACCTTTCTTCACATCAAGGACCTCCAAAAATGCTTCACGACAAACACGAAAATTACGCTTCTTTTGTAGCCCTTGATGAAATACGTGACGGAAAGGTCTTTTGGTGTTTTCGTTCCATCTCTGGTGCGTGATCGTCTTGGCGGGGAGCATTTACAATGCTTCAAGATAAAATTATCCTGTGCAATTTTTTCAGGAGTTGCATAAAATGCTTTGTGAAACGATTTGCTTTGTTTGACAACAAATGGCACTGATATACCCCTTTCTTATGTTTGCATTTCGGCTTTTTGGGAGTGAATGATGCCGAATACCTGTAATAAACAATTTTGATTATTGTAACAAGATCAAATTTATTTTTGCCACTGATGTTCATCGAAAAATTCAATCATACTACCGTTGATTTTTCTCTAAATTTCGTTTCCATTTCTTTGGTTCTCGTTTTCTTTTTCTCGCCATCAAACGATAAACTAATATGGAATCAATGAAACAATTACACTTTTAGTGTTTTCTTTTTAAAACAAGATTTCAGATATTGTTCATTTTAAAACTGAATAAATGGACTTGACCACTTTTGAAACTGAACTCGCTGGACTTGACCAGTTTTGATTTTCATTACTTGTAAAAATTAACAATTTTTATGAAAAAACAAAGAAAATTTTTTTTTCAACCTAAGACTTCGTACACAGGTAAAAAAAGAAAAAAAAATTTTTTTTTTTTTGGCGAAATATCTCAAATTTTTATTTTTTTGGACTTGACCACTTTTGAATCTCAGTCCCTCATTTAAATATTCGCAATGTTCCTTTGCGTTAATGTTAATATGCATTTTTTTATCTAATTTGTAATTGTTTTTGTTAATTGCCTTGTTTGGCAATATATACCTAAATAATAAGATAGATGTCTGCCATAAATTCGGAAAGAACCGGTTTATATGTTTTATTTTGGTTTATATTTAAAATATTTCATTCGTCATAACAATCTTACATTCCAGGAAGCTCATAATCAGCTTTCATTCACCCGAATGAGACTGTAGTATAAATAAATATAATTTCTTGTAAATTCGTAAAACGCCATTAAAACTTTGTCTTTACGAAAACGCATTTATCATAAAACATAAACTGGCAACAAAAAATTCAGGTCAGCCGCAGAAAACTGAAGCCAGACAAACATCTTCAACTTTTGTGTATTTATGTAATATCAAAGAGCCTCACTAAATAAGGGTATAAAAAACCGCATGTAACCACCATCTTGAGTTTTAATTTCATCCATCATTCATCAAAGCACAAAGCACCACCATCAACTACCCCTCATCTTTTCACCTTTTGCCTTTATGCAACCTTTTTTGTACAGAAAAGAAAAATATCTCGAAAAGATAATTAACTCCCTTCCGAGTTAAATGAGTTTGCGAAAAGTTTCAAATTAAACCAAAAGCATCAAAGTCAACTGGAATCTCACTAGATACCTAATTAAAGAAAATGTGCGGCTGTGTGTTACTTACGGTACGATAACGAGTTTTAAGGAGAACGGCTTCACGAAATTTCCGAAATATTTCTAGGACGCGTTCCGTAGTTGAATGAACTCGCACTTCGCCTTTTATAGATGAAAATGTAGAGCAATCCTGTTTATTAGTAAAATATTCCCGTACTTGAAGAAATGCTAGACTTAATTTGGTTAATTGGTGAAATTTCATGTTAAGATTCTTTCATGCTTCGTGGAAAAAAGATAAAACATTCATATACTTCAAGAGTATCTGGCACGTCTCAATGAATTTATGAATATATGAAGGAAAAATGGAAAGCCATTAACATAAGATTAACATCAAAATTATGTTCGTATTATAACGCAAATAAAGAACTCTTAACTTATTTATATACAGAAAAACAGATTTCTATTAAGATACATTTGAGCAGATTCATTCCATTAATAATACATGAAAATCGAAATCGAGTCAACTAAGCATTCTACTGAGGGGTAGTTAGAATATATTTGTAGATAAAAAAGCAGTAGCAGGGGTGTCTAAAGCATACGCTTTGGAATCTCAACCAACACCCGAAAATTTCGCTCCTTCCTTCTGGGATAATATCATTACCCCAACGATGGTCCAAATCTTATTTCCTAGAAGCAGACGAAATTGTTGCCTTTTTACAAGACCCCATTGGGACGGAGAGGTTGTTTTCACGTTTTTTCCCCAATTTAATGGCATATATAAGAAAGATACTTCCGATCAATTCACATTAATAATTTCCAACGGAATTTGCATGTACCCTGGAGCCATACACTCGCTCACATGGCGTCCTTGGAAAATTGCATTTCAATGAAAGATTCAGATTCGCCCTTTTCAGCCTGAAATTCCGGTTATTAATTCAGCAGGCAGCATTCCGGCAATTCGTTGAAAATGATCAACAAAAAATTGTCATGATCCGACATCACATATTCGCCTATTGGCATGGCAAGTGTCGTGTTTCACCAATTGGAATTATTTTGTAAATTCGCTTTGCGAAAAAATACACCTCTATCTTGCTAGGATGAGTATTTTTTAATGGGTTTTGAGACTTCGTCTGGATTTGCACATTGGATAGAATTTCATTATATTTTTGGGACATAAAGCTTCATTATCGTGATGACGCAACAATCTATGCTGGAATGATGTATTAGCAGATTCCACGTTTTATGACTGAAGCCTTTTCTACAGTTTGATTTGAGTTTAATTTAATTTCTCTTTTAATGAGAATTTATCCATTTAACGACTCCTGCAAAATAAAAAATATTATAATAATACCACATTTTTGGGGGTTCTAGATTAAAGTCAAACATTAAAGACAAGAAGCGACTTCAGTCACGAAAATTGCTATCAGTTCCGCCTGTACCATTCCTAAAAGAGGCCATATGTACTATGGTCTACAGAGTTATATCAAAAGCGGTACGGCGCTGCAGCCTTAATCGGTTGATAAGCAGAAGTCGTCTTGCTTCTGCCGGCATAACACTGCAACAAAGCTATTCCCGTTAGCTCCGATGGATGTATCGTCGGTGCAGCCGCCTACAAATAAGGTCATCGCAAAAGAGTCCCCAGTGCGACAATAACTTTATGATTAATTTTTGTAACATTTAGGGACGGCCGTTCAATCAAGGTAGTATTGGATGGCGTTGAATCCAACCCACACTTCATCTCGTCCGGCGTTCCTCAAGGATCGATCCTCTCGCCTGCTCTCTTTCTAATATTCATTAAAGATTTGCTCTCAATATCCTCCAACCCACTCCACAGTTTTGGCGATGACAGTACTCTGCGTTACTCTTACGCCAACGTTACACAAGCAAGTGCCAGACCTTGTCTCCCGCGCGCGACCGCGCACTCATGTCCAGCTCTCTTAATGCGGACATCGAACTCGTTCTTGACTGGGGTCGCAAGAATCGGGTCGAATTTAACGCAGTAAAAACAAAGTACTGCCTTATTTCCACCAAAACCTGTACCGACTTTCTCTCTATTTTACTGGGCGAGGATAACCTAACTCTTAACATCCTGGGCATGACTCTATCCAATGATATGGAATGGAATGGTAACATATTCCAAATCGCCAAACAAGGGTACCAATGCCTCGGATTCCTTAAAAGATGCAAGTTCCTTCTTCAGCCAGCTGCTCTAGCCACAATCTACAAGTCCTACATTCGACCTCACCTTGAATGCAACTCTTATATCTGGGCGGGCGCTCCTAAAACCACCTTGGCTAGGCTGGACAAAGTGCAAAACGGCGCCATCAAATTCATTGGCGATAGCACTCTTTGCTCCTCCCTCGACCCTTCAAGCCACCTCCTCGTCTTCGCCGACTCGGGTGCTGAAGCAATGGACATCTTATACGACATTTCCCGCATCGCCCTAAAAATTAATGCGGAAAAGACGAAAGTGCGCACAACGGACTGTTCGAAGGCCAGGTTTGGAGGTTCAAATACATATTTGGGATCATTAATTGAGTAAACGAAAGTAGTATCGACGTCTGTCGTTCACAGCCGCATCGGCCAAGCAACAGCAACCTTCGCCTCGCTCAAGTGGTGCATACGGAAAGAACAAACATCAAAACAAAAGTACGCCTTTACCGAACGTTGATCCTTCCGATTCTTCTTTATGGATCTGAAACGTGGACACTGCTCAAACTGAACGTTAAGAAGCTCAAGGTCTTCCAAATGCGATGCTTGAGGAAGATCCTCGGTGTTCTACGGTGGTTTGGACATGTTTGCCAAATGGATGATGACCGATTGAGACGTAAACTTCTCTGGCGAGACCGTCCCGCAGGCTGGAGAACCCAGAGATTGGCACCGAAGAAAACTTGGCTAAAGAATATCGAGGGTGACCTAAAGAGTCAACGGTTATCAGTTACCGAGGCTCGCGATGTCGCCAAAAACCAGCAAGAATGGAAGCGAATCGTGAATAGAGTTTGAAATCCAGGGGCACCGACAGCAGCGTATCCGTTACGGGGATGTCCCACTCGGACCCCCAGCTAACGGAGTAAAGAAAGTAGAAGCCAGTGAAGGAACGTATGTATGTAGCTGCACTCAGCAAGTTTTATCGCTATTATTACAGTGACTGCTTCACTGAAATAAAGAACCTCCGGCCTACACGGCTCTATTTTCCTGCTTCACAAGAGTAGCCAATTCGGCTCACCTCCACACCCTACAGCCCTCCTCTTCGCGCACATTACCGTATAAAGGTTCGTTTATAAATAGAACAACTCGACGGTGGAACTTTCTTCCGCAGTCGGTGTTTCCGAGCTCATATAACGCAAGCTTCATCGACACCTACTCATGCACTCTCCAGACCCGTAGCCTATCCTTTCTATTCTATCCTTCAGATCAAGCTTACTACTATATATTGCCAAAAGTGTTACCAGATCTTGATTTAGATCGATTTCAGAATTTCAGAGCTTCTCCGCTCATAAGGGATTAGCCATAGAGGAATGACGTAGCGTTTCAGAAAATGTATAGTAGTATGTTCTCTGATTTTAACCACCTTTGGATTAAAATAATTATCCATCGCCACGTAATATTCTTCTGTTCTTTATATAGGAGCCCTAATATTAGTAACGAGCCACCACCTCAGCCTTTGATGCTATTTCCGAACGGATTTCCGGATTTTTATTTTCCCACCCGGAGAGTGAAATCATTGTTGCGGGCGATTTCAACGTCCACAACGCATATTGGCTAAATTACTCAATTGGCACCAGTGCTCAGTGACGTAGCCCCGGGGCCCTCAAGCTCAGGGGGCCCTCGAATCCTTACCAGAAAATCTCGATCGAACTGAACTTTTAAAAATTTCTCCCATTTTCAAAATAAATATGACAGGTTGCAGCCCAACTTTAATCATGGCAACTCAGTTGAGAGAAATTCGAAAGTTATACCTATAGTCCATTCAAAACGCGGGGGGGGGGTGTTCCAAAATAATACCGTTAAGAAAATCGAACCCTAAAGGTTTCTGGGGTCGCTGATCACGAAAATCGAGGTCCCGCGGTCCTAAAATTAGGGCGTCACCGTTTTTAGGGATAATTTCAGTAATAATGAAAACTTATGCGATGAAATGCACTTTTTTTAATATTTATTTGCGAAGGTGGTTGATTTATACTAAATTAAGGCGAACTTTATGGTAAGGGGTAGTCCTAAAGGGTTGAAACTGGTTGAAACTGAAATCGGCAAAAATTGTATACATTTTTTTTTTTTTTTCAAGTTTATGCTTCAAATTCGATTGTGGGCGTACTGTCAGGCAAAAATAAATAATTTTCAACCCTTAAGGGGTTAAAACTACCCCTACTATAATAAAAACAACTTAATATAAAAAAAATTGCAAAAAAATTTTTTTTCGCTTTTTGTTTGAAATTTGGTTCAAAAGGTATTATCACCAAATTAATTTTTTCAACTCTTAAGGGGGTAAAACTACCCCCACATTAAAATTGTAATTGGAACAAATTTATTGTTTTGCATTAAAATTTTATATTTGATGAAATATTATTAAAACATTTGGAAATTTTTTAACCCTCTTGAAAGAGTTAAACCTTAGGGGTACATTGAAAAAAAAATTTATTTTCGTAGATTGCAATTTAAATTTTTTTAATGAATTGTTTGAATAAAAATTCTTTTTATTAGAAAATATAAATTTATATATGTATGTGTATGTTACGATGTGATAAATCTGGTTATTACGTAAAATCCCCGGGTATTATATAATTCTCAACTTTTAATGGCAAATATAGGCCCAGGGCGAGCGGAAAGGATGTTA
Source organism: Thereva unica (assembly GCA_949987705.1). Taxonomy (NCBI): domain Eukaryota; kingdom Metazoa; phylum Arthropoda; class Insecta; order Diptera; family Therevidae; genus Thereva; species Thereva unica. The sequence continues at coordinate 77,602,837 of OX465283.1, read as the reverse complement.
TAAACACTCTCGTATTTACTTTCAAACTGACTTCATTTAAAAAAAAAAATCCTTTTTGTACCTATAATCATACATCACATTACATTGTTCACTAAATTAGTTTATTACTTCAACTTCCAAGTAACTGCAATTAAAATTTACTAAAAAAACAAATTCGGGTGCAATATCTTAATTTTATTACTTTGCCTCCGTTTTTACCTGCCTGTCATTGTAAAAAAACGAACCACCCCATTATTCAGAAGTACCTCAAATAAATTAGGGTACATATTTCGCAATTATTGTGTGATTGTCGTTTTTACAAAAATGTGCAGTTTATTCAAAGATTTCACGAAATGAAATATATCTCAATATATTTTTTATTTTTTTTTCTCTTTAGGGGTGGTTTAACCTCTGTACAGGGGTTTATAGTGAAATGTTCCAAATGTTGTAATGATTACAAATGGAAAATAAAATTTAAATGTGAAACAATAAATTTTAATTTGTTTCAATTACAATTTTAATGTAGGGGTAGTTTTACCCCCTTAAGGTTTGAAAAAAATATTTTTTTTGCTGATAACACCTTTTGACCCAAATTTCAAACAAAAAGCAAAAAAAAATTTTGCATTTTTTTATATTAAGTTGTTTTTATTATAGTAGGGGCAGTTTTAACCCCTTAAGGGTTGAAAATAATTTATTTTTGCCTGACAGTACGCCCACAATCGAATTTGAAGCATAAACTTGGGAAAATTTTTTTTTACAATTTTTGCCATTTTTCGCCAATTTAGGGGTAGTTTCAACCCTTTAGGAGTACCCCTTATCATTAAGTTCACAATAATTTAGTATAAATCAACCACCTTCGCAAATAAATATTAAAAAAAAGTGCATTTCATCGCATTAGTTTTCATTACTGAAATAATCGCGAAAACCCCCTAAAAAGGGGTGTTTTTTGCGTTTTTAGGGGTGACGCCCTAATTTTAGAACCGCGGGACCTCTATTTTCGTGATCAGCGACCCCAAAAAACGTTAGGGTTCGATTTTCTTAACGGTGTTATTTTGGAACACCATAACGTGCGTTTTGAATGGACTACTAGAGATTTCCCCTAAATTCTTTCTGTGGGTTGGCAGTGTTGTCAATTTGACGGATAGCGATATGTGCGTTTTATTGTGAATTCGAGTCAAGATTTTTTTTCGAGAACGGTTAAATATTTTTACTTGATAAAACCTAACCAGTTTAGATAGCAATGGGGCCCCATTTTTTGATTTGCCCCAGGGCCCTTGGTTACCTAGCTACGGCACTGCCAGTGCTCCTGGCAAAGACGCCCAGTTCTTTGCGAGCTTCAACCAAAATTATTCGAGCGGGTATGCGCTTATTCATCTCTCACTCTATCAAGTCTGTGAAGTCTCGGTCGAACAGATGATTCAATGGGAAATGTATGAACGCAATCAAAGCTAAAAGCCGCCTATAAAGCAAACGGACGTTTGCTTAACGAGCCACTTCGTCGTGAGAAACTCTTGTAATTCCATCATCAGGAAAGTCAAATCTTCGTTTGACATAAGATTGAGAAGTAAGATTCTTAAGCCCACTACAGGGAGTAAAAACTTCTGATCCTTGGTAACTGGCATCAAGAAGAATTTTACTTCCTCCTCAACAGGTTCTTTTATTCACCACAAGGAAGTGATAACAAAAAGCAAACCCAAAACCGACTCAATACCATCTTCTCGTTCGCAGCAAATTCTTTTTACCCGTTGCTGATATGTCACCCTCACTCTCGAGAATACTATCCACTCAATTGACGGGGTTCACTTCAGGATTCGCGAGTATTCAGGTGCCTCAAAGAGCTCGACGTCAACAAATTCGCCCTGACAAAATCCCCCTTATGGTACTTAAAAAATGTGCCTCACCTTTGGCTAAACCCCTGCGCAAACTTTTTGCCTTGTCTTACTTCTCCGGAGTGTATCCCTATTCTTGGAAACTAGTTCAAGGAATTTTTTTGAAAAAAAAAAATGCCAAAATATCGATTTCGATTCGATTTTTTTCATTTTTTTTCAAGTTTAAAAATTTTTCTTCAATTCAATTTTTGGGGCTTGTATAAGATATTTTGATTTGAAATTTTAACCAGTTATTATTCACATTATAAAGTAAAACTTTTGTAAAATTTAATCAAATTTCAACTAAAATATCCGAAGTTATCACCAAAATTGAGCAGTTCTTCAGTTTTTTGATTTTTTTTTCGAAGTTATGTGTGGCAGATAAAATGTTTTATATTATTGTAACCGCTGATAGCCAAGTCATAACGAACAGCCTCTATTTTTTTTCGATTTTTCGGACTTACACATACCGAGATATACTTAGTACCTATCTATATTTAGAAAGAACGACAAAAATGGTAAATTTAGGCGGCCGTTGTTAGAGGTATAAAATGTCCATTTTCGTAATAGTATTCGATGTAACTAACATGTTCAAAAAAAGTTTTTGAGACTGGAAACAATTTCTAATGTTTTGCTTATCTGACTCCACTATGTGGGAAGAATATAAATAGAGTTTTTTTTTTTGTAATAATTCGTTATTTTATTTCAAATATGAATCTTGGAACTAGTTCAATACAACAAATAAATTTAGAGAAAAATTATATAACTTTAATGTGATAAGGAACGGGTGAACGTCTAACAAAGACCTCGGGAAGGTGGTAACACCTTTTGAAGTTCCCATCAAGACACTGGAAGTGACCACCATTTGGTAGTAGCAACTATTCGCCTAAAAAATTACTGCAATCCGAAATGTCTAACACGATGCCATAAGACCGTAAGTAGACCTTCCGTGGGAGCGCATTAAAAAGGGGGAGAATTTCCTGGAAACCGGCAACAAATATTAAACCAGCAAACCGTTTTTGACGATACAAATATTGGCCTCGATACCCAGATCCGGCGGAGCGGAAGTGAGTGCGGATTTTACATTTTGCGATTCTCAAATCCGCAGTCGCGGATTCAATTAAATCATAAATTCGGAGTGAAGACTCACGCGATTATGAAATACGCGATGTCGGATTATCTTAGGCGCATTTGTCGTTTTAAATCCGCAGGACAATTTGTTGCGGATCACACTTAACAGCGCTGAAAATGTCAAAGAGAGATCCGC